>JBBGZY010000438.1:11215000-12415000 GCA_037952925.1 Lithobates clamitans
GGAGTCCATATATAAGGGAGGGTAGTCTGGTCCGGGATTCACAGAGACTTGGATAGCAGCAGATGACATCAGTGTCCCCAGGCTGTGGTACCACAAGAGGCTGCATCTTTTGGCCGACCAGACTGGATCCAGGGCAATCACTCTCTGGTCTTCCTTTCACACTTCCTTCCGGGCTGTGGCTGTGCAGTAGGAGATGTGGCAGGAGGAGGAGTAGGACCTGGAGGAGGAGGAGGACTGAGAGGACCTGGAGGAGGACTGGGAGGACCTGGAGGAGGACTGGGAGGACCTGGAGGAGAGGGAGGAGGAGGAGGAGGACCATCCCAAAGCTGTGTGTGAGGTGTAAGTTGGCCCCTCACACCTTTCTCCAGAGCCTCTGATATGAGGGCCTGACACATGGCTTGTTGGCCCTCCTCCATCCTCTGCATTTTATAGGCAATGAATGCCGAAAGGTTCTCCTGCATGGTGTGGGGTGCTCCCAGGACCTCTGTAGCCCTCCAAAAAAATCTGATAGCAGCCTCCTCTAGGCTACTCCTCCTGCTGCCACTTTCTGTTTTCAGGGTGGGTGGAGGGACCTGCAGATCAGCCACCTCCTGGCTGAGACTTCCCTGTGTATGAAAAAGGGACATGGTTTTAGTTTTTGCATCATCAATCACAATCATAAATTAGTACTCCCAACTAACATCTAGGTAACATCATTGATTGTACAAGCAGAAATATTTAGAGGAATGCTATACCTGGCTCAATCTGGGCTCCTCCACATATGGCCTGGAAGGCCACTTTGGGCATCAGAAGCCTCAGCCAGGGGGGAAGGAAGCGTGGAAGGAAGACTGGAGAGGGATGGCCTGGGTTCAGTCTGGCCTGCCAGAAAGTGCAGCCTGTCGTAGTACAACATCCTGGGGACATAGATGTCATCTGCTGCTCCGGATCTCTGTGAATCCAGGACTTTCTTGCGCTCCCTCAGATATGTGCTCCTCAGGCAACCAATTAATATCTTTAAATGAGTGATGTCTGCCATGGGGATCACCTGCTTCACAATTTCACACAATTGCTCCAGTGCTTCCTTCCTCTTTGCTTGGTTCTTGAAATGGGGGTGGGTAATCTCCCACAGACAGGGCAGCTCCCTTAGCATATCAATGAATAGTGACATGAAGTCAGTATCTCTCATTAAGATATCCATGTTCACTGCAAGACACAACACAAGACAAAGCCTAATGTCACACCAAACTCTCCTAATCTTGTTACAATATAGGCCTCAATCTAGAAGCAGTATAGGCCCAAGTTTGTCTCTTACCTTCGTTCTTACGATCGGCGCGTCCAATGCTCCTTCCTCCGCTCACAGATCGTACGTAATACGCACGCGTGTTACGCTTTATACACACTGGGCATGTGTGTAACTCCGCCCGCCCCTGACGTTCTTTCTATTCTATTCCCCGCCCCTTTTCGTTCGGCGCAGTGGGGGAAGAGCATGATGGCGGAGTTACACCAGGTGCGTGATAATTCGAACAACGAGGAGGAGGAGGAAAGCCCAGATCCAGGCACATCCCGATCCAGAAGGAGACGTTTTAAGGCCACAAATATGTCGTTTGGGGAGATGTTGGAGATGGTCGACATCATGAAGAAGTCCGACTATGATGGAAAATATGGGCCTTACCCCCACCCCAACATCAGAAAGGCCAAAATAATTGGTAAAGTGGTCCGGAGTCTGGAGAGGAATTTCGGGGTCCGAAGATCAAAAGATCAGCTCAGGAAGCGGTGGTCGGACCTGAAGTTGAGAGAGCCGGAGCAGTACCGAAAGATCCGGAGAGTGCTGCAAAAAAGTAAGTAGTTGTGCTGTGTTCATATTCTTTCTGTCTTTATTCCGTTCGTTCTGCTCCATATGCTTTTAGTAATTGTAACGTTTAAAAGGGCAACTTTAATGTTCATGGGCCCATTATTCGTTCGTATCAAACATTTTTCTTTCGGCCTCTAGAACACCATTGTTTAGGCCATATGCATTTTCACACATTTTTTTGGGGCCTACTTGGATGCCAAATATTTGTTTGTGTAGATGGGTTTGTTACTAGAATGAAATGCAAACTAGATTGTGTGTAAGGAGAGGACACTGAGCAGCTGTTTTCACATCTGGACACTGGAGCACTAGTGTGGGACCCCAGAACACCATTTTTATTAGGGGGGGCACACAGGTGCTCCAGTGTATACTATAGGGGGGGTTACATCTGTGAAGCTTGTACCAAACAGGTAAAGTATTGCAGCTTGACAAAGGGCAAGAAAAAATATACATCTTTGAACTCGGCTAAAATAGACAATTGTACCCCACTTCCAAGCAATGTTTCCTATTTCTATAGTTCTGCCATCAAATATCTGTGTGCTAAGTATACCATTTTTGTTTTACATAGGGGAGAAAACACTCGGACACTCCTCATCCCAGGAGAACACAGACCCCCCCCTCTGGAAGAAGGGGAACTACCCCAAACACAAGAAGAAGAGCAGGAGGAAGAAGAAGACGTGGTGGAGATTGGCACCACAACAGGTGAGTGTCTGCAACTACAGATTCAGGTAAAAGAGATGGCTGGTGTCAGATTTTTGAGACCTGTTTTTTTTGTTCTTTATCTCTTTTTAGGTGATCGTGATGTGAGGGAGAGAGAATGCTTTACATCAGAAAGTGCCCAGATACTGATAGGGGAGATCATGGGATGTAATCTCCAATTGCAAAACATCCAGAAACAAATCACTGATGTTATTAAAAAAATAATAACATCATTGATGTTTTGGGGCGAATTTAAACCCCACAAAATCACCTGTTTTATGTAATGTAAATTTTTACAATGTTTAGAAAAGCCAAATTTGGAGGATGCACACAGTGTGCCAACATGTGCTATCTGCCATCACGGGAGATCAATGGACGCATTTTGGGGGTGCAACCCCTTCCTCAATTATAAAGTAGCGTTGAGGAAGGGCTTGCTCCCCCAAAACACGTCCCTTGATCCCCCCTGATGGCAGATAGCACATGTTGACATTCGTAAATTGGTGTGCATCTTCCAAATTTGGCTTTTCCAGGGGGCGATTTCCCCCCATCTGAACGCTATATCAAACCCAGTTCCTAAATACTGATGTCTGATATAGCCTTCAGGTTTTACCATATGTGAACTTTGTAAGTTCTAGTTTTTTGGCTTTCTTGTTGGTTTTACACAGGCCTGTTTTATCTGAAATGGATATTTTGATTTTTCATAATGCTAATGCAAACATTTTATACAACAAACATGTTGGTTTGTTTTAAAAACCTTTGGTAAATGCACATGTGATTGTGCAGGTATAAAAAAGTGCCTTACTCAAGAATGTGTGGATTATTGTCTCAACACTACAACACTTTTGGGGTGATGTAATTGCTGTTTTATGCACAAATGGGGGTTATTTCCTAAGGGCAAATACACTTTGCACTACAAGTGCAGGTTCAGTGCAGTTGCAAGTGCACTTGTAGTGAAATGTGTTTTTGCATTTAGGAAGTACCAGCCAACACTGTTTTTTATAAGGTTACCCAATCACAACATTTTCTGCACTCAACACATTTCTGTCAGGGTCAGCTAAAACAAACACAAGCAGGAAATGTCCACCAAGAATAGCTTTTGGTTGTTTTTTATTTGAAAAAGGTGTCACAGATTGTCTGGCATATTGATAGCCCCCCTACCCGCAAAGAACTCCAGGTATCGTAACCGGACATCACGGGCATTCAGGGAGGGCAAGCCAGGACGGCCGCTTTCAAGTGCCGTCATTGTTGATGTATTTGGTATTCCGGCCTCAGGCCCAACTGAGCCAGCATAGTTGGCTGAATGTTTTCTTAAAAAATTATGGAGAACACAGCACGCCAGTATAATATGGTTCAGTTTATACTCCGCCATATGGATGGGTGTCAGAAATAGTCGGAACCGGCTGGCCAGGATTCCAAATGTGTTCTCCACCACTCTTCGGGCTCTGGCCAGCCGGTAATTAAAAACCCTCTGTTCCGGGGTGAGGGTCCTCATCGGGAATGGCTGCATCAGGTGGTCCCCCAGCGCAAATGCTTCATCAGCAACGAACACAAATGGGAGACCTTCAACATTGTCCTCTGGAGGTGGCAAGTCCAAACTGCCATTCTGGAGACGCCTGTAGAACTCCGTCTGGGCGATCACTCCACCATCGGACATCCGGCCATTCTTCCCCACGTCCACATACAAGAACTCGTAATTAGCCGACACCACAGCCAACATCACTATACTATTAAACCCCTTGTAATTATAATAGTACGACCCCGAGTTGGGTGGTGGGACGATGTGGACGTGTTTCCCATCAATTGCCCCTCCGCAGTTAGGAAAGTCCCACCGCTGGGCAAAGTGGGAGGCCACAGTCTGCCATTCCTGTGGCGTGGAAGGAAACTGTTGAGGAAAAAACAATAAACATTACTATTTTTTCACAGAAACCTGGCAAGCAGATTAGACACAAACATTATGGGTCAACCTCCAGATAGCATTTATTAAGGGGAATTTAACAACAACAAAGTATAAGGTACACCTATCATATTCCCCCTCCCCCCCTCTCATGGGCCATTTCTAACATTATAGGGGGGGGGGACTCTTGGACAGGTAACCCTCTTCACTTCATTGAGAGATGAATGCCTAAATACAGGGTATTACTTGGAACAGCCCCTCCTTAGTTACACTATTGGCAGCCCACTGGACAGGTAAGAAGTGTCATAATACAAAGATATAAATACACACTGTACACATTTGAGCACATTTGGACATTCTGCTATTACCTATCAAGATCATAATAGGATACAAGAACTTTAAACAGTACCATTGGAAAGTATACAGGCAGGCCCTTGCACTACATGCTTTGGGGAATTCATCCATAAATCTGAGCACTATAGAGATGGGTATATTGTGTATGGGTTTGGCAAAGTAAGCAGATAGATGATTGAGGATAGAGAATTGGGATCAGCTGACTTAGCAGTTGGGGGAGGGAGGGTTACCAAAAATTTGGGGACACCACAAAAAAAAAGCCTCTGGCCCTCTGCCTGAATTTAAATCCAAAATAACATTTGCAAACATTTTAGGGGGTGTTTGGGGTAAAGCACTACTATGGAGCTGATAAAATACATTGTTAAGTGACTACATGAGGTGAATATAGGGCAGGGGACACCATGCTGGGGAGGTTATTGAAGGGCAAATATGTATGAAGGACCTAAAATAATAATTACATAAAAATCCAGCATGCATGAGGACAAAGGGGACATTCACAGCATAATACAATCATGGTAATTAGGGAATGAGGAAAGAAATACAATATATTATCAAACATTCAATACAATAAAATGTGATATAAAAGGATAAAAATCTTACATTCATATACTCCTTCTGTAGGACCTGGATGATGGCAGAACAGGTCTCTGGGATAATGATCCCCAGAGCCTGGGGGGAGATGCCTGTCGAGAACTTGAGGTCCTGCAGGCTTCTCCCTGTGGCCAAATACCGCAAGGTAGCGACCAACCTCTGCTCCGGAGTGATGGCTTGCCTCATGCAGGTATCCTGCCTGCTGATATAGGGGGTCAGCGAAGCCAACAAACGGTGAAATACGGGGTCCGTCATCCGGAGAAAGTTCCTGTAATCATCAGGATTATTCTCACGGATCTCACGGAGCAAAGGCATATGACAGAACTGGTCACGCTGAAGCAACCAATTCTTGGTCCATGAACTCCTCCCCACCCTGTTCATGGACTGGACTTGTGTCAAGGTCAGGACCCCAACACCAAGCCCCCGCACAGCACGAACTCTACGAGGAGTACGCATACAAAACATGGCTATAAAACGGTCGGCTGCTCAGAACGAAGTAACAGAACGCACTGAAGAACAGCAAGACCTGTGAAGAGCGACCTGAAAACCAGTAACGAACGAACAAGAATACAGTGACTAAAGTCACGCGGAACTTGCTTGCACGCACTGAAGAGCAGATACAAACCCACAAGCACAAACTGAACGGCAGAAAACGATCTGAAAGCCACGAGTCTGAAAAAGCGCGAATCGTCTCTCACCAAACTTTTACTAACACGAGATTAGCAAAAGGAGCCCAAAGGGTGCTGCGCTTGGTTCTGAACCGGCCTTTTCTAGTCTCGTCGTACGTGCTTGACGTCACCGCGTTCTTGGCGATCGGAAATTCCGACAACTTTGTGCGACCGCGTGTAGGCAAAACAAGTTTGAGCCAACATCCGTAGGAAAAAATCCGAGGATTTTGTTGTCGGAATGTCCGATCAATGTCCGACCGTGTGTACGGGGCATTAGTGTACTGTGTCCTGTCACGTACCTGGTAGGTTTTGAGCCTGAAGTGCAGAGAAAGACCTCCCTTACAGCTCCCACTCCCGTTCCTCTGGAATGGAGACAGAGGGCCCAGGAGCGAGGAGTGGTATGGGTGCCTGGCAGGATCAACAGTCACCAGAAGTTCAGGAGTGGTGGCACCCTCTGGAACCTGAAGCCCGAAGAGGATACTGGAGACTGGAATGCAGAGTGGACCAGGAACCACAGCAGGGAAGTAGGCAGGAACTGAAGAGCTGGACTGGAACCAGGAACAAGCAGTAGGTAGTAGACTGGAATGCTGGGCTGGAACCAGGAACAAAGCAGTAGGTAGTGGCCTGGAACGCTGGACTAGAACCAGGAACAAGCAGCAGGTAGTAGACTGGAATGCTGGACTGGAACCAGGAACAAAGCAGCAGATAGTAGTCTGGAACGCTGGTTGGAACCAGGAACAACGCATCAGGTAGTAGTCTGGAACGCTGGTTGGAACCAGGAACAAGCAACAGGTAGTAGACTGGAATGCTGGCTGGAACCAGGAACAAAGCAGCAGGTAAACAGACTGGATACTGGTATCAGGCAGAGGGATGGTCAAACAAGCCGGTGGTCAGTATCGGTCGAGCAGCAGAGGTACCAGGAAATACACAGAAGAATGGTTAGGCAAACCAAGAGGGTCTGGTACAGGCGCATAGCAGGATGGTCTAACAGGAAGCCGGGTCAGATAACAGAATACACAGATCAGATCAGGTTTTGGCACACGGAACGCTGTAGAGCAGACAACGGGGATTAAATGTGACAGGCCGGTTTAAATAGCCCGCCTGATACCAGCGGGAGTGTGCGCGCGCGAGCCCGTGCGTGACAGCACCCGTGAACGTGCGTGCATGCGCATCCGGATGCCCCTTTGGAGAAATCTCTCTGGATGGGACCTTTTAAAAGATTGCAACAGATCTTCAGCATGAATATTGTCCTCAGGTTCCCAAGAATTTTCTTCTGGGCCGAACCCCCTCCACTTTATCAGAAATTGATTTTGGTTACCTCTTTTCCTATGGTCCATGATAGCCTCCACCTCGAATTCCTCCTCCCCATCTACCAAAATTGGATCAGGAGGATCCGTACTTCGGCCTGGAAATGGATTAGAAATAGAGGGTCTGAGCAGAGACACATGAAATACTGGATGCACTTGAATCCGGGAGTTCAAGTTCGTATGCCGCCTCATTAATTCTCCGCTTGACAGGGAATGGTCCAAGGAACTTAGGACCCAATTTCTTTGAATGGCAAGCCATCCTGAGATTTACTGTAGATAACCATACCTGGTCCCCGGGTGTGAGTAACAGCTCACCTCGCCTCTTCTTATCGAAGATTGCTTTATTATATTCCTGGGTCCTGGTCATGGTCTCCTGTAAAACTTCTCCTGAACTGCGGGTACTGTACAATCTGGAAGAGAATTAGGCAAAAATGAAGGGTGGAAACCATAATTCACAAAAAATGGAGTTTATTTGATAGTGGAATGAATAAAATTGTTGTAGGCGAATTCAGCCAATGGGAGAACAGAAATCCAATCATCTTGGGCAAAAGAAGAAAAACAGCGTAAATATTGTTCAAGAGTCTGGTTTGTTCTTTCTGTTTGCCCATTAGTCTGGGGATGATAAGCAGATAAAAATGAAAGCTCAATGTTCAGTGTTTTGTACAGAGACCTCCAGAATCGGGAGGTAAACTGTACCTCCCGATCTGAAACGATATTGACCGGTACCCCATGGAGCCTGATGACTTCTTTAATGAATGCCTGTGCCGTTTCTGTAGCTGAGGGAGTGCCCTTCATTGGGACAAAGTTGGCCATTTTTGACAGCTGGTCCACTATGACAAAAATCGAGGTGAAGCCTCATTAAAGTCTATAGAAAGCATTTTCCATGGCCTATCTGGGACAGGCAATGGTTTTAGCAATCCCCATGCCTTGGTTCTGTGCCCCTTGTTCCTAATACAGGTGGTACAGGACTCAACAAATTTCCTACAATCTTCGCGTAACTGAGGCCACCAGAAGGTACGCTGTACCAAATCAGTGGTCTTACCCATGCCAAAATGCCCAGCCAATTCATGATCATGACAGAGTTCTAGTACTGAAACTCGTAGTGTTTCAGGTATAAAAATCCTATTCTCGTGCCACAGTAACCCATCCTTAACTTGGAGTTCTGACCTAATGGAAGATCCCAGTTCCGCGGAAGCCTGCTTAATCTGGGAAAGCAGGTTTCCCTGAAGCAAAAGAAAATTTCCCGGGGACAGAATGGTGTCCGGAGGGGAAACCTCTTGGGACTTGTGAAACATCCTGGATAGGGCATCAGGTTTGGTATTTTTGGAGCCAGTGCGGTAAGTGACATGAAAGGAGAACCTGAAGAAAAAGAGAGCCCACCTGGCCTGACGTGGCTTCAACCTTTTTGCAGATCTCAAATACTCCAGGTTCTTATGATCTGTAAAAATTAAGACTGGGTGAGCGGCACCTTCCAGCACTTAGCGCCACTCCTCTAACGCTGATTTGATTGCCAACAACTCTCTGTCACCTACATCATAATTTCTCTCTGCTGTGGACAGTTTACGAGAGAAGAAGGCCACAGGATATAACAAGGCCTTAGTTCCCTGTCTTTGGGACAACACTGCCCCTACTGCAATTTCAGATGCGTCCACCTCTAGTACAAACGGCAGAGAGGAATCTGGATGCTTTAGTATGGAGGCGGACGTAAAAAGGCCCTTGAGGGTCTCAAAAGCCTTTTGGGCTTCAACAGACCAGTGGAAGCGTGTACCTTGTTTAGTTAGCTGTGTGATGGGTGTAATGATGGCTGAGAACCCCTTAATAAATTTATGGTAAAAATTAGCGAATCCAACGAATCGCTGGATTCCCTTCTTGTCTGTTGGGACTGGCCAATCTAAAACTGCAGCGACTTTTTGAGGGTCCATATTAATGCCTTTACTGGAAATGATTAACCCTAAAAATGGAATACTTTCCTTTTCAAATTCACACTTCTCAGCTTTTGCATATAGGCCGTGTTGTCGAAGCCGGCCCAACACACTTCTGACGTGCCTGCGGTGAGATTCAAGGGAACAAGAAAAAATTAGTATGTCGTCTAAATAGACGATAACGAACAGATCTAGAAAGTCTCGTAACACATCAGTGATGAATTATTGAAAAGTAGCAGGGGCATTGCACAGACCGAAAGGCATCACTAGGTACTCAAAATGTCCATAACGGGTACAAAAGGCGGTCTTCCATTCGTCTCCGTCCCTAATACGAACTAAATTGTAAGCTCCGCGGAGGTCAGGCTTAGTAAATATGATGGCTGTCCCAAGTCTTTGGAACAACTCTGGTACCAGAGGAAGGGGGTAACGTTTTTTTACAGTGATTTTATTTAGTTTGCGGTAGTCCACACATGGTCTGAGGGTTTTATCTTTCTTCTGTACAAAGAAGATGCCTGCACCTACTGGAGACGTGGACGGACGAATGAAGCCTTTCTTTAGGTTCTCATCAATATAGTCCTTCAATGCCCCCTGTTCTACTTCAGTCAAAGAAAAGATTCTTCCAAAGGGAATCTCAGCACTGGGAAGTAATTCGATAGGACAGTCATAGGCCCGGTGAGGAGGTAAGAAATCATGATAAGCTGAAGGAATGGAAAGATGTAGACTGGGATCTGTATCTAGGCAGAGCAAGGTAGGATTCTCCTGAGCGTTCTGAATTCTGCAAGACTGTTGGCAATATGAAGAAGAAAAGGTAACCTCACCTGTGGTCCAATTAATGTCAGGATTGTGAGCCTGTAACCAGGGCATTCTGAGGATTATGGGAAACAGGGGTGAGGCGATGATATCCAGGCATAGCAGTTCTTGATGAGAATTGGAGATAGAAACGGGTATTGGAACAGTCTCTTGGGTAATAGGTCCAGATTTGATGGCGGTTCCATCAGCTAGATGAATGGAAAGTCCATGGGCCTTGGGCAACAAAGGCATCTGGTGTTGGTTAGCAAAAAGAGAATCCATGAAACAACTGCAAGCTCCAGAGTCAATAATGGCGGTTATTTGCAGAGTCTCTCCTGGAAGCTGTAACAGGATAGAGAGAGCAAGGTGAGTAGTATTCTTCGCCAGAGGTGCAACATAGTCAGTGGACAGGGATAGGCACTTACAGATTTTAAGGGGACAGTTCCTGACATAGTGCCCAGGTTCCCCGCAGTACAGGCACAAATTATTCACTCGACAAAGTTGTCGTTCCTCCTAGGTAAGAGAAGGCCACAGGACCCCTAATTGCATTGGCTTAGGTGGGTTAAACGTGGAGGTGGGTGGTGTTGGTGACGCGTAATGAAAAACTTTAGGGGTAACCCAAGTCGGGCGAGAAGATCCCATAGCTCTCTCAGTCCTACGTTCTCTTAGGCGTCAATCGATCTGAATGGCTAGATCAAGGCTTTTAAAGTCTGTGGTGTACCCACCCTGGCCAATTTATCCTTCAGAGAGTCCCATTCAAAACTGATAGCGGAGAGCCGCATCATTCCAATTTGTGTCCACACTCCACCTTCTGAATTCAGCCACATAGTCCTCTGCTGCCCTGCGACCCTGTTGAAGGGTGTGCAGAGCCGCCTCAGCAGTCACGGACAGCTGAGGGTCATTGTATAACTGACCCAATGCGTCAAAGAAGGTGGAGAGATTGGTCAGGGATACATCCTTTTGCTCCAAGAGGCGATGGGCCCAGGTTTGGGGGTCACCAGAAAGCAGAGAAATTATGTAGCCCACCTTTGTAGCCTCCAGGGAAAAGGTACGTGGCTGAAGAGCAAAGAACAATTCACAGGAGTTGCGGAAGGCCCTGAATTTATGGTGATCCCCGGAGAATCGTTCAGGTGTCCCAATGGGATTAGACAAGGTTAGCACTCATTCCTCCAGCCTGGTGTATCCTTGCTGCAGATTCTTTACTGCTTCAGTCAATCCTGCCAGGTGTGCACAAAGTTCCTCCACGGGAGAGGTTCCCTGCTCAGGCTCAGACATGGCTGTCTGCTACTGTCACGTACCTGGTAGTTTTTTTTTTTTTCTTATACAATAATTTTTATTCGTTTTTACAATATTACAGAATATGAAAAACCATGTAAAGTTAGTACAATACAATTACATATTTCAATGAGAAAGTTTTTTTAACAATCGTATACATATAACTCAACAACACTTATCATTCGTCTTAACCGTTGGTCCAACCCCCCATCCCGATCGCCCCTATGGGATCTAACTGCGATCAGGAGTAAGGAATTTCCCGTTATATTTCTTATTTCTGTAGTTATTACTTTTAACATTTGTTTTTTTTAAGGCAAGTGTATGTTTCCAGAAGAATTTACTTCCATCTTCCTATGTGATGGGAAATAAACAGTTGGGAGATTTAACTTGGAAGTGGGGTATTGTAGAAGTAAAATAAAAAGAATAAAGAGAATAATAAAAAGAATAATAAGAATAATAAAAAAAAAAGAAGAAGAAAAAAAGGGGGAGAAAAGGGGAGTAGGAACTAATTTCCTGTGGTTGGTGTCATCTTGTGTCCACTTGAGATTTGTTATTTTGTATTTTTATTGTAGGTTTTATACCATTCTATCCATAATTCCCATTGTTTAAGGAATTCTGCATATTTCCCCTCTCTGTAGGCTAGCATACTTTCATAGGTAAAGTGAATTGTGAGTGTGCGAATGACATCTGCAATGTCAGGGAGATCTCCAGAGTCTAAGTATGACCAACTTAGCTGCTAGGAATAGGTGTGTGGTAAAAGACCTGAGTAGGTATGGAATATTGTCGATGCCTAGGTTTAAGATGGCCAATTCTGGTGAGTATTGGATGGTTGATCCTGTGACTTGTTTAAAGATTGTGAATACTTTGGGCCAAAATACGGCCAATTTTCCACATGTCCACAGTATGTGGAACAGGGTTCCTGTTTGTGTGCAATTCCTCCAACACAACGGAGGTGTAGAGCGGTCAAATTTTGCCATTCTGTATGGTGTTAAGTACCATCTTTGTGTAATTTTATGGGATAGCTCCCATAGATTTGTACTTTTGGTGGCTGAGTATATGTATTGTAGTGCTTTGTGCCACTGGTCTTCAGTATATGATGTTTCTAGGTCTCTTTCCCATGCTATCATAGGATTAGATTTCTCTAGAACAGATTTGTTGCCTAAAAAATTATAGAAAAGTGAAATCCCCCCCTTGCGAGTCACTGTGGAAGTAAGATAAATATGTATTTTCCAAAATAACTTGCATTGTGGGGATTTGTTACTCTTGAGAAATGAGGATACTCGTATGTAGTTAAATTGTTCAGAAGCCGAAAAGCCAAATTCTGATTGCAATTGTATGAAGGATTTTAATTTATCATCTTTGAATAGGTTAGATAGCCATTTTATTCCTTCAGATGACCACTTGGCTAAGCATAAGTTTGGAACAGCTATTGCTATTACCTCAATTGGTATATCAAGATGAATATTGGGTGATGGTATAGGATTAATTGATACTAGGTTTTTCCAACAATCTTGTGTCGCTAGTATTGTGGGGGATAAATAATTATATTTTTGGACTTGGAAAGGTGAGGCCAGAATGAAGTTGTGTAGGTTCCCCCCTGGTATTTGAGATTGTTCTAGAGTTCCCCAAAGTGGTGTTGCTTGATTAGGAAACCACCCTCTGATCTGTGCTAATACTGCCGCCATGTGGTAATCGATAAGAATTGGAGCTCCCACGCCCCCTGCTTTTTTTGTTTTGCTGAGTTTAGAGAAGGAACTTCGTGCTTTTTTACCCTCCCATAGAAAGGTGGCTAGTATACGTTGTAGATTTTTAAAGAAGGTTTTTGGTGCTGGTATGGGAATTGTTCTAAAAATATACAGTATTTGAGGTAATATTTGCATCTTAAATGCTGCGAGTCTACCTGACCATGATAGTATATGTTTGCTTAGTTTCTGCGTTCCTTCTTTTACCTTCCCTTCAAGTGGTAAATAGTTTGCTTTAAACAGTTGGTCAGGGTGTGAAGTAAGGTTAATCCTCAGATAATTAATCATGTGGCTGTTCCATATATATGGGTATTTAGCTTGCAGTTCTATTTTGTTTTGGTGGGATACTCCTAGATCTAGTATGTATGATTTGGTATCATTTACTTTATAATATGACACTTTGCCGTAATCCCTAAGTAGGGAATATACTTTCTCCAAGGAAGACACCGGATCAGTAAGCATCAGGATCACATCATCAGCAAAAAGGCTGATGACATGTTTTCTTTTATTGATCATAAAGCCTTGTATTTGAGATGCCTGTCTAATTTTTGCCGCTAGTGGTTCCATAAGTAGATTGAAAATGAGGGGGGACAAAGGACACCCCTGCCTCGTGCCATTTGAAATCCTGAAGGATCTAGATAGCATCAGTGGCGTAGCGTGGGTTGTCAGCACCCGGGGCAAGGCAAGTACTTTGCGCCCCCCCCCTAACCTGCAGACTTTTAGCTATCCCTGAGTCCCTTCAAATACAATAGTACTGACCTACCTGATTCCTTTACTGACCACTACACTACATTGTCCACTACACTGACCACTATACTATACTGTCCACCATACTACACTGACCACTATACTGGACACTATACTATACTGTCCACTATATTACACTGACCACTACACTGTCCACTATACTGACCACCATACTACACTGTCCACTATACTACACTATACTGACCACTATACTACACTACACTGACCACTATACTACACTGTCCACTATACTACACTGACCACTATACTACATTACACTGACCACTATACTACACTGTCCACTATACTAGATTACACTGACCACTATACTACACTACACTGACCACTATACTACATTACACTGACCACTATACTACACTACACTGACCACTATACTGACCACTATACTACACTATACTGACCACTATACTACACTATACTGACCACTATACTACACTGTCCACTATACTACACTACACTAACCACTATACTACAGCCCCTTTGAAGACGTCTACTAATGACGAAACATGTAGGGCGTGGCTACGTTGTAAGCCGTCACGATTGCCCCATGTTATGCACGGGTTATTACGATTTTTATATGCCGGCTTGTTTTTAATTGTATTTTCACCTCACGGAGCGTGCACTCTCCGTTGCGGTCTGTACTTTTATTTAATAAATTCCGAAACTTTTTACACTATTGGAGCTCCGCTCTTTTGTTTTTTCCTTTGCCACACTGGGAGCAAGAGAGCTTTCCTTCCCTCCTCTCCAGGCGTTTCACTTGGACCAGCCCGGATCGGAGACAACATTCCTAACAGCTGCTGGGGAGATCTTCTCATTACATGGTCCCTGCAGAGGGCAAAAATCTGCATGCCTGATAGACCCTGCCAAGGAGGGGGTCCAACACGGAGGGTAAGAGTCCACCTTTATCACTTTTTCACTTATTGGAGTCACTGCCAGTGGATTTGCACCATCCTGCACATCTCTCTCCTTTGTCAATCCACTCATAGGGGGATTAGTTGCTGCTGAGCTGTATAGTGGATGGAAGCTTTTTTTCACTGATGAACTTTTTATATTTGAACCCATGGACTGAGTTTGTTTGATTTTCAGATTTTCACGCTATTAATATCATTGTATTTCACATGTACACATTTTTTGTTTCTTATTTTTATTTGAGTTTTTATGTTTTGCACTTGCACCATTATACTACACTATACTGACCACTATACTACACTACACTGACCACTATACTACACTGTCCACTATACTACATTACACTAACCACTATACTACACTACACTGACCACTATACTGACCACCATACTACACTGTCCACTATACTACACTACACTGTCCACTATACTACACTGTCCACTATACTACACTACACCGACCACTATACTACACTATACTGACCACCATACTACACTGTCCACTATACTGACCACTATACTACACTATACTGACCACCATACTACACTGTCCACTATACTACACTACACTGTCCACTATACTACACTATACTGACCACCATACTACACTGACCACTATACTACACTGTCCACTATACTACACTACACTGACCACTATACTACACTATACTGACCACCATACTACACTGTCCACTATACTACACTATACTGACCACCATACTACACTGACCACTATACTACACTACACTGACCACTATACTACACTGTCCACTATACTACACTACACTGACCACTATACTGACCACCATACTACACTGTCCACTATACTACACTGACCACTATACTACACTATACTGTCCACTATACTACACTACACTGACCACTATACTACACTATACTGACCACTATACTACACTATACTGACCACTATACTACACTACACTGACCACTATACTACACTGTCCACTATACTACATTACACTAACCACTATACTACACTACACTGACCACTATACTGACCACCATACTACACTGTCCACTATACTACACTACACTGTCCACTATACTACACTGTCCACTATACTACACTACACTGACCACTATACTACACTATACTGACCACCATACTACACTGTCCACTATACTGACCACTATACTACACTATACTGACCACCATACTACACTGTCCACTATACTACACTACACTGTCCACTATACTACACTACACTGACCTCTATACTACACTATACTGACCACCATACTACACTGTCCACTATACTACACTATACTGACCACCATACTACACTGTCCACTATACTACAGTATACTGACCACCATACTACACTGACCACTATACTACACTATACTGACCACCATACTACACTGACCACTATACTACACTACACTGACCACTATACTACACTGTCCACTATACTACACTACACTGGCCACTATACTGACCACCATACTACACTGTCCACTATACTACACTGACCACTATACTACACTATACTGTCCACTATACTACACTGTCCACTATACTGTCCACTACACGATACTGACCACCATACTACACTGTCCACTATACTACACTATACTGACCACCATACTACACTGTCCACTATACTACACTACACTGACCACTATACTACACTATACTGACCACCATACTACACTGTCCACTAGACTGACCACTATACTACACTATACTGACCACCATACTACACTGTCCACTATACTACACTACACTGTCCACTATACTACACTATACTAACCACCATACTACACTGACCACTATACTACACTGTCCACTATACTACACTACACTGACCACTATACTACACTATACTGACCACCATACTACACTGTCCACTATACTACACTATACTGACCACCATACTACACTGTTCACTATACTACACTATACTGACCACCATACTACACTGACCACTATACTGACCACCATACTACACTGACCACTATACTACACTACACTGACCACTATACTACACTGTCCACTATACTACACTACACTGACCACTATACTGACCACCATACTACACTGTCCACTATACTACACTGACCACTATACTACACTATACTGTCCACTATACTACACTGTCCACTATACTGTCCACTACACTATACTGACCACCATACTACACTGTCCACTATACTACACTATACTGACCACCATACTACACTGTCCACTATACTACACTACACTGTCCACTATACTACACTATACTAACCACCATACTACACTGACCACTATACTACACTGTCCACTATACTACACTACACTGACCACTATACTGACCACCATACTACACTGTCCACTATACTACACTATACTGACCACCATACTACACTGACCACTATACTGACCACCATACTACACTGACCACTATACTACACTACACTGACCACTATACTACACTGTCCACTATACTACACTACACTGACCACTATACTGACCACCATACTACACTGTCCACTATACTACACTGACCACTATACTACACTATACTGTCCACTATACTACACTGTCCACTATACTGTCCACTACACTATACTGACCACCATACTACACTGTCCACTATACTACACTATACTGACCACCATACTACACTGTCCACTATACTACACTACACTGACCACTATACTACACTGTCCACTACACTTCACTGACCTCCATACTAAACTACACTATACTGACCACTATACTATACTAACCACTATACTGACCACTATACTACACTGTCCACTACACTACACTGTCCACCATACTACATTATACTGACTACCATACTACACTGTCCACTATACTACATTACAATGTCCACTATACTACACTGACCACTATACTACACTATACTGACCACCATACTACACTGTCCACTATACTACACTGTCCACTATACTACATTAGACTGACCACCATACTACACTGTCCACTATACTATACTCTCCACTACACTACACTGACCTCCATACTAAACTACACTATACTGACCACTATACTAACCAGTATACTATACTACACTATCCAATATACTGACCACTATACTACACTATACTGACCACCATACTACACTGACCACTATACTACACTGTCCACTGTACTGCACTACACTGTCCACTACACTACACTGTCCACTATACTGACCACCATACTACACTACACTGACCACTACACTGACCACCATACTACACTACACTGACCACCACACTACACTACACTGACCACCATACTACACTACACTGACCACCACACTATACTACACTGTCCACTACACTATACTGACCACTATACTGTCCACTACACTAACCACCATACTGACCACTATACTACACTACACTGACCTCCATACTAAACTACACTATACTGACCACTATGCTAACCACTATACTATACTACACTAACCACTATACTGTCCACTATACTACACTGTCCACTACACTGCCCCCCATACTGACCACTACACTACACTGACCTCCATACTATACTACACTACACTGGCCTGCCTACAGTCTCTCTCTCGCCCCCTCTCCCTCCCAGTAACAAGACTCTCATGAAGGAGTCTCACTCACCTTCTTATCCTGGCCTGCATCGATCCAGAGGAGGAGGAGGAGAAGACAGCAGCGGCTCACATTCTTCTCTCCCCTGCGCTCTGCCTGCTGCCATGTTCAGTATCCAGCGCCCTGTGATTGGGCGTATGGGGGGTCATGTGCGGAGGCAGGACTTCAGGAGCGATCGAGGACAGGCCAGCCCTACGCCTCACATGACCCCCATACGCCCAATCACAGGGCACCGGACACTTAACATGGCGGCCAGAGCCTGGGGACACAGCAATTAGAAATTAGGAGGAGGCAGCCAGTGACATATACTGGCGCCCCCCTAAATGTCGCGCCCGGGGCCACGGCAGCCTCTGCACCCCCCACGCTACGCCACTGGATAGCATGCCTGATGTGTATACCCTTGCTGATGGAACAGTGTACAAGGCCAGGATGACAGATAGCATATGTCCTGTGAATCCGAATTTCTCTAGGGTTTGTGACAAGTATAGCCAATGCACCCTGTCAAACGTCTTCTCTGCATCCAAGGCTAGAAGCAGAGAAGGCGTTCGAGTCCTCCTAGCTATGTGGATTATATTTATTAGGCGTCTGGTCACATCTGATGCCTTCCTGCCCTTTGTAAAACCTGATTGATCTGAGTCAATTAAGGTAGGGAGTATATCTATCATTCTTAGTGCTATCATTTTGGCGTAGATTTTTAATTTATTATTTAGTAATGAAATTGGTCTGAAGTTTTGGGGTTGATCCGGTGTCTTCCCAGGTTTAGGTAACGTCACAATAATTGCTTCAATCATCTCAGGGGGAAAGGAAGCAGGGGCAGCAGCTCCATCATACACTTTAAGGAGGTGCGGACTAAAAATTGATTGGAGGCTCCTATAGTACTCGCCTGTTAGTCCATCTGGTCCTGGTGATTTGTCGTTCGGGAGTGTTTTTATAGTGTTTAGTAATTCTGTCAGGGAAAATGGTAAGTTGAGTGTTTGTAGTTGAGATGGTGTGAGTGTGGGAAGATCGATGTTGGATAGAAAGTCATTTATTGTCTTTGATGTGGGTTGTGGTGTTGTATCATCTTTGTTCAGGTTGTATAGCGAGCCATAATAGTCACTAAATGCGTCTGCGATGCCTTGTGGGACATATATTTTTTGCTGTTTGTTAGGGTGTATAAGATAGGCTACTTTGGTCTTAAAGCGTTGTCCTTGTATCCTCCTTGCCAATGTTTTACCAGCTTTATTGCTAGTAGAATAGAAGGACATTTTTGATTGTTTTTCTGTTTGTTCATATGTTTGAATTAATACTATTCTGAGATTATGTCTCAATTCAGTAAGTTTAGTACTTATGGAGGGGGTAGGGTTAGTTTTGTTAAAAGCTTCCAAAGTATCAATTTCCTTTAGTAAATTAGTGATTTTTTGCTGCCGCTGCTTCCTAAGCCTAGCTCCTAGCTGTATAAATATTCCCCTTATGTATGCCTTATGGGCATTCCATAATAGAAAAGCATTATTTGTGGATGGTGAATTGGTCCGAAAATAACTGGACAAGTGGTCTTCTAGTAATTTTTTAGTTTTAGGATTTTGGATAATAAAGGAGTTGGCACGCCACATATAAGTGGTGGTGTTAGGGTAAGAATCCTTTAGTGTAAGTAGAATAGGAGCATGGTCTGACCATGCTATTGTTCCTATTTTGAGTTGGGACACTTTTTGTAATAGCCACTTGTCCGTTAGGATCAGGTCAATTCTCGAGTATGTACAGTGCCTGTGTGAGAAGAAAGAGTAATCCCTCTCACTGGCATGTAGACAACGCCAAGTATCGAATAGATCATGTGAGCGTAAAAAATTGTTTAGAGAATAAGTTCTTTTAGAAGGGGCTGTAGCAGAGTACATTTGTGGATCCGGAACAATGTTAAAGTCCCCGCACATTATGAGAGAGCCTTGGTGTAAGTTCTTTACTTTCCTCATAAGCCCATGTAAAAATTTAATTTGCCGTTTATTAGGTACATAAACATTTAGTAGAGTGTATCGGGTGTTGTTGATATCGCAGACTATAATGAGATAGCGTCCTGCAATGTCCGTCGTAGCTGAAATTAGATTGAAAGCGATTGTATCCTTAACCGCAATCATCACCCCTCTTTTTTTTGCTGGCATGTTAGAGAAGAAAAAATGTTGGAAAGATTTATGTGAACATTTAGGTGGTGCCTTTTGGTGAAAGTGGGTCTCTTGGACGCAAAAGCATATCGCATTTAGATGAGTCTGCTTCCCTCCACAAAGATGCTCTCTTAGCTGGATGATTTAAGCCGTGGGCGTTTACTGAGAGAATGTTAATTGGCATCTTGGTACTTTAAATGGTGTGTTTGTGTCTGATGATAAACGTACTCACAGTCAGGAGCATATGCAGGTTGGATGTGTTCTGATAATGTTCTTTTGTTCCTCTTGTGGACGATCATGTTGAGTTTGTAGATATCTTGATTGTGGCAAGAGTGATCGATAAATTCCTCCGGATAGAATGGTGGGTATAGTTCCTGTAAAATAGGGAAAAATGGAAAGCAAAACAAAAGAAGAGAACCATATAAACTAGAACTTAAAAGTGTCTACATGTCTGCTCAAGTTTCAGGAGCTTGTGGTGTGGCATAAGCTCCAATAAGCGGGGACCTATGTTGGGCTAGCAATATGAGGTATAACAGTAAAAGCTTAAGGTGGCTACTGTCATTTGTAGGCTAAGGCTTGGAGGAATTTTGTTGAAGTTCCTGTCGTCAGAGGGGGTGGTATGTTCTTCTGAGGTGATTTTCCATTTTTGCAGCAGTTGGTATCCCTTAGATGGAGATGTGATTACGTGGTTCACGCCATCTTTAGTGACTAGCAGTTTAGTTGGATAGCCCCATCTGTAGGTAATGTTATGGTTCATTAATGCTTTGGTAATGTTGTTTAGATTTTTGCGCAGTTGCAAAGTAAATTGTGATAGATCTGCGTAAAATTGTAATGCAGCATATTCTGTGTCACGGTGCTCCCCTTTACGTGTGATTGTCATCAGGCGCTCTTTTGATTGGTAAAAGTGCATTCTGAATAACACATCCCTAGGTACATTTTCTGGGATAAATGAAGGTTTAGGTAGCCTATGTATCCTATCTATAGACAGCTCTATGGCAGGTACTTCAGGCATAAGGGTGGTTAGCATTGCAGTCGCATAGGAACGCAGATCCGAAGGTTGCACATTTTTCGATATTCCACGGATTTTAATGTTATTGCGTCTGGATCTGTCTTCTAAATCCGCTAATTTAGCTTTGATCCATGTTTGTTCTTCTTCCGCTGTATCATGTGCGTCTACCAGGTCGTTAATGGTGGTGGCGTAGTCCCCCATTCTGGTCTCTATATGATCTACCCTTTCTCCCACTGCAGTTAGTTCTGTGTTAAACTTCCTCATGCATGCCATCATATCGGTGTGCAGTGTGCTTCTTAAAGATATGAGCATGTCTTTTAGTGTAGTGTCTAACACTGGCTGGTTCAGCGTGCGGAAGGAAACTATGGAGTCTGGGAGCTCTCTTGTGTCCTCTTGTGAGTCTGCATTAGATCTTACCTCACAGTTCTGTGTCCCAGAATCATCCATTCTGAAGCGTGACTTGGCTCGGCTTCTGTTTAGTGGTGAAGAGGGTTGTGAGGGTTCCTCCATATCTAAAGCACGTCTGTAAGCCTGGGAGTCGCGGCCCTGTAGATGTTTGTGAGCCGCGCGTTGTGAGGGAGAGGAGCCGGCGCCATCTTGCCCATGAGGCCACTGTGGCTGTGTGAAGCAGTATGTGAGCTTTTTCGGGTGGTGTTCCGCTTGCCGTTTTTTAGGCATGTTACCGGATGGTTAGAGGAGCAATCTGCCGGTATTAGAGCAGTTTACTGTGCCTCTAGTCGCCGTGAGCCCCTGTTTCCTCCCGTTGTATGCTGGAGCGCAGGAGTCACACTGCCATCTCGGTGAAGTCCAAGCCACGCCCCCGTACCTGGTAGGTTTTGAGCCTGAAGTGCAGAGAAAGACCTCCCTTACAGCTCCCACTCCCGTTCCTCTGGAATGGAGACAGCGGGCCCAGGAGTGAGGAGTGGTATGGGTGCCTGGCAGGGTCAACAGTCACCAGAAGTTCAGGAGTGGTGGTACCCTCTGGAACCTGAAGCTGAAGAGGAGACTGGAGACTGGAAAGCAGAGTGGACCAGGAACCACAGCAGGGAAGTAGGCAGGAACTGAAGAGCTGGTCTGGAACCAGGAACAAGCAGTAGGTAGTAGACTGGAAAACTGGGCTGGAACCAGGAACAAAGCAGCAGGTAGTAGCCTGGAACGCTGGACTGGAACCAGGAACAAGCAGCAGGTAGTAGACTGGAACGCTGGACTGGAACCAGGAACAAAGCAGTAGGTAGTAGTCTGGAACGCTGGCTGGAACCAGGAACAAGCAGCAGGTAGTAGACTGGAACGTTGGACTGGAACCAGGAACAAAGCAGCAGGTAGTAGTCTGGAACGCTGGCTGGAACAAAGAACAAGCAGCAGGTAGAAGACTGGAACGCTGGACTGGAACCAGGAACAAAGCAGCAGGTAGTAGTCTGGAATGCTGGCTGGAACCAGGAACAAAGCAGCAGGTAAACAGACTTGATACTGGTATCAGGCAGAGGGATGGTCAAACAAGCCGGTGGTGGGTATCGGTCGAGCAGCAGAGGTACCAGGGAATACACAGAAGGATGGTCAGGCAAGCCAAGAGGGTCTGGTGCAGGCGGATAGCAGGATGGCCTAACAGGAAGCCGGGTCAGATAACAGAATACACAGGTCAGATCAGGTTTTGGCACATGGAACGCTGTAGAGCAGACAACGGGGATTGAATGTGACAGGCCGGTTTAAATAGCCCGCCTGACAGCAGCGGGAGTGCACGCGCGCGTGCCCGTGCGTGACAACACCCATGAACGTGCGTGCATGCGCGGTAGAACCCGTGGCCGTGTTCCCGTGCGTCTGGATCACCAATTACTGGCAGGATCTTCATGACAGTCCTCTGCACAGTGTGCACCTAAAGCTACCTGAAGACAATTGCTGGTGTTCTGATCCTATTAATACCACAGGCAGGCAGCTGCAGTATTTACAGTTAGTGTACTGTGTCCTCTGCACAGTGTGCACCTAAAGCTACCTGAAGACAATTGTTGGTGTTCTGATCCTATTAATACCACAGGCAGGCAGCTGCAGTATTTAGTGTACTGTGTCCTCTGCACAGTGTGCACCTAAAGCTACCTGAAGACAATTGCTGGTGTTCTTCTGATATTATTAATACCACAGGCAGGCAGCTGCAGTATGTACAGTTAGTGTACTGTGTCCTGTGCACAGTGTGCACCTAAAGCTACCTGAAGATAATTGCTGGTGTTCTGATCCTATTAATACCACAGGCAGGCAGCTGCAGTATTTACAGTTAGTGTACTGTGTCCTCTGCACAGTGTGCACCTAAAGCTACCTGAAGACAATTACTGGTGTTCTGATCCTATTAATACCACAGGCAGGCAGCTGCAGTATTTACAGTTACTGTACTGTGTCCTCTGCACAGTGTGCAACTAAAGCTATCTGAAAACAATTGCTGGTGTTCTTCTGATCCTATTAATACAACAGGCAGACAGCTGCAGTATTTACAGTTAGTGTACTATGTCTTCTGCACAGTGTGCACATAAAGCTACCTGAAGACAATTGCTGGTGTTCTGATCCTATTAATACCACAGGCAGGCAGCTGCAGTATTTACAGTTAGTGTACTGTGTCCTCTGCACAGTGTGCACCTAAAGCTACCTGAAGACAATTGCTGGTGTTCTGATCCTATTAATACCACAGGCAGGCAGCTGCAGTATGGACAGTTAGTGTACTGTGTCCTCTGCACAGTGTGCACCTAAAGCTACCTGAAGACTAGGGATGAGCTTCGTGTTCGAGTTGAACCCATGTTTGACTCGAACATCATCTGTTCACCCGTTCGCCGAATTGCGAACGATATGGGCCGTTCGTGCCAAATTCGTCTGGCGTGTCACGGCCCATAATTCACTGCGGCACTGCAGTGCATTGCTGGCTGATGATTGGCCAAGCATGCACCATGACTCGCATGCTTAGCCAATCACAGCGCCGTCTGAACAGAGAGACGTAATTGGCCAAAGCCAAGGAGGCTTTGGCCAATTATGGCTCAGGGGATTTAGTACACGCCCCACACTATATAAGGCCGCCTACACGGCGGCCCTGTGTAGTGTGTGTTCCGGCGTTGAAAGAGATAGACAGAGAGACAGTGTCCTTTGATTTAAGTTAGATAGATTAGGTAGGACAGTCAGTGAGTTAGCTGCACTTATGCCCCGTACACACGGTCGGACTTTGTTCGGACATTACGACAACAAAATCCTAGGATTTTTTCCGACGGATGTTGGCTCAAACTTGTCTTGCATACACACGGTCACACAAAGTTGTCGGAAAATCCGATCGTTCTGAACGCGGTGACGTAAAACACGTACGTCGGGACTATAAACGGGGCAGTGGCCAATAGCTTTCATCTCTTTATGTATTCTGAGCATGCGTGGCACTTTGTCCGTTGGATTTGTGTACACACGATCTGACTTTCCGACAACGGATTTTGTTGTCGGAAAATTTTATATCCTGCTCTCAAAATTTGTGTGTCGGAAAATCCGATGGAAAATGTGTGATGGAGCCTACACACGGTCGGAATTTCCAACAACAAGGTCCTATCACACATTTTCCATCGGAAAATCCGACCGTGTGTACGGGGCATTACAGTGTATTGCGTATATCTATGCATCCCACGTGTTGTATATATATATATATATATATATATATATATATATATATATACACTTTATTCAGTTTAGCTTGTCTTGTTACAGTATTTACAGCTACCTGAAGAAAATTACTGGTGTTCTTTTGATCCTATTAATGCCACAGGCAGGCAGCTGCAGTATTTACAGTTAGTGTACTGTGTCCTCTGCACAGTGTGCACCTAAAGCTACCTGAAAACAATTGCTGGTGTTCTTCTTATTGTATTAATACCACAGGCAGGCAGTTGCAGTATTCACAGTTAGTGTACTGTGTCCTCTGCACAGTGTGCACCTAAAGCTACCTGAAGACAATTGCTGGTGTTCTGATCCTATTAATACCACAGGCAGGCAGCTGCAGAATGTACAGTTAGTGTACTGTGTCCTCTGCACAGTGTGCACCTAAAGCTACCTGAAGACAATTGCTGGTATTCTGATCTTATTAATACCACAGGCAGGCAGCTGCAGTATTTTCAGTTAATGTACTGTGTCCTCTGCACAGTGTGCACCGAAAGCTACCTGAAGACAATTGCTGGTGTTCTGATCCTACTAATACCACAGGCAGGTAGCTGCAGTATGTACGGTTAGTGTACTGTGTCCTCTGCACAGTGTGCACCTAAAGCTACCTGAAGACAATTGCTGGTATTCTGATCCTATTAATACCACAGGCAGTGTGTGTTCCATGGCCTCTTCCTGTGCTTTGTCCTCGGAACCAGCAGTGCTCCGTAGCTGTTCAAGGGGCTACGCAAGTATGCAGGCCGAAAGATGCAACGCGGTGCTTGAGCTGGTGTGCTTGGGGGTCAGGAGCCACACTGGGGCAGAGGTTCTGTCAGCTCTGCAGGGGCAGGTTCAGAGGTGGTTGACGCCACGCCAACTTAAGGCAGGAATGGTGGTTTGCGACAATGGCACCAACCTCCTCTCTGCCCCCCTGACAAGGACAAATGACCCATGTGCCCTGCTTGGCTCACGTCCTTAACTTGGTGGTGCAGTGGTTCTTGGGCAGGTACGCAGGCTTACAGGATGTCCTGAGGCAGGCCAGGAAAGTCTGTGTGCATTTCCGCCGGTCATATAATGCCAGTGCTCGGCTGGCAGACCTCCAAAAGGAGTTTAACCTGCCCAAGAAGCGCCTAATCTGTGACATGCCCACCAGGTGGAACTCAACGTTCGCCATGCTGCAGCGGCTGCACACACAGCAGAGGGCCAGGACAGGGTCAGGGGAGCTTGTTTTTTTTCCCCACGCCAGTGGGCCATGATCAGGGATGCATGCACTGTCCTGTCACCATTTCAGGAGGCCACGAGGATGGTGAGCAGTGACAGTGCATGCATTAGTGACACTGTCCCCCTTGTCCACCTGTTGGAGCACACGCTGCGTGGAATAATGGACAGGGCACTTGAGGCAGAACAGAGGCAGGAAGAGGAGGACTTCCTTAGCTCTCAAGGCCCCCTTTATCCAGACAGTGTTCCTGCATGCCCGCCGATCACACAGGAAGAGGACGAGGAGGAGGATTGTGTCAGTATGGAGGTGGAGCCTGGCACTCAGCATCAGCAGCAGTCTTTTAGGGATCAGTCACAAGAAACACATGAACTTGTACGTGGCTGGGAGAAGGTGGCTGCGGACCATGTCGTCCTTAGTGACCCAGAGGACTCCGGACCGAATGCCTCAGCAAACCTACGCTGCATGGTCTCCCTGACCCTGCAAAGTCTGTGTAAGGATCCTCGTATTCGTGATATCAAGGAGAAGGACCAATACTGGCTGGCAACCCTCCTTGATCCACGTTACAAGGGTAAGGTTGCGAACGTGTTGCTGAGGCTTCAGTCAGTCAAAGAAGGAGCGGTGGAGAAGGTGGCCGTTCAGACAATTTTTTAGTCCGCAGGCCCAAGGTATGATCAGTTCCAGCAACCATCACTAGCGTCTGTTTTACATGGTGCAGGAATACCTAGGGGCAAGATCTGACTTGGACACCTTTCCAACCGAAAATCCTCTGGGTTACTGGGTCTTGAGGATGGATCACTAGCCAGAGCTTGCACAGTATGCAATTGAGCTACTGGCCTGTCCTGCATCCAGCGTTCTTTGGGAACGCACATTCAGTGCTGCTGGAGGCTTTGTAACCGATCACAGGGTGCATCTGTCCACCGACTCGGTCGATCGACTGACCTTCATAAAAATGAATCAGTCTTGGATCACCACCAGCTACCAAGCACCTGATGCTGATGTAACCGAATAATTTTTTTAAAATCTCAGATCCCTTCAAAGACTGCCTATACTGATGCTGAGTGACTATCCTGCGTAATTATCCTCTTCCTCCTCAATGATCACGCTGATAGCTTGTAAGAACATTTTTGGTTCTGGGCGCCACCACCAGTGCCTAAGGCTCAAATTTTCAGCCCCTGTTTAAGGGGCGTGTAATTACAATTTTTGATGCAATACTTTGCAGCAGGGCTTGTTCCTGCATTCCAACTAGAGTATCTGTGAGGGGTTGCAGTGTTGTGGCACCAGCACCAGTACCGAAGGCCCAATTTTTCAGCCCCTGTTCAACAGGGGCATGTAATTACAATTCTTGATCTAATATTTCACAGCAGGGCCCCATGAGGGCTTACAGTGTTGTGGCCACAACAACACCTAAGGCCCAAATTTCTGCTGAGTTTATAGGGCAGGCCCCTACTTTCAAACATCCAACATACAAACGACTCCTACTTGCAAACAGAAGGAGACAACGGGAAGTGAGATGAAATCTACCCCTAGGAAGGGAAATTCTCTCCTGTAAGAGTTAATATGGGAAAAAATTTCTCCTTTCCACTGATGCGTTATCACCAATCCTTGTTTCACAAAAAAACCCAAATTTTCAAAAAAAAATTGTCATTGGGACAAAAAGTGAGGTGAAACATAATAACAATAAAACATTGCAGAATAGAATACAGTAAAAAACAGCAGAACAATAGAGAGAGAATAGAGAGAAAGAGAACAATAAAACGACAACTATTTTTTTTTATTTTATATATATATTTTTTTTACACTTTTTTTTGTAACTAACCTTTATAACTGTAACCAGTTCCAGGTTCGGGTCTCTCAAAATGCGATGGCATCTTGGGAGACCCCGTGAAAGTGTGCCTAGTCTGTGAAATGCTATACCCTACGCTAATACTCAACTAGTGAATGGTAGCGTTTAAAACATTCACCAATGCAAAGACCAGGATTGTCAGGACAGGAGGGACAATAATAGCGGGTGTCATGCCTATATCCGCACTTGCTGCAGACACAACATCTTTTTTGGGGGGTTCGCTGGGTAGGGGTACTCGGGAGGACATAAAGAAAATGCCTCTCATGCAGCCGGCTGCATTTGGTTGGGGATGTGAATGGGGGAAGTACGGGCGCTGCAGAAGTGGTGGGTTCCCAATTGGCGAATGCAGCAGGAAGGGCATTATGGGCACGACAGGCCTGTTTGTCTTCTTCTTGGTGGCAGCGGGACAATACTTGTGCTTGCCACCTCACCAGCTTGAACTGCACTTATGGGACTCGCCACGTCACCAAGTGTTACTGCAGTGCTGGTTTGACTATGACCGGGGTGTACTAGGCCGCTTGTGCTGGCCAGTTCACCAAAACGCTACCAAAAAAACAGTTTGCGATCACAGGGATCAGGCCTGAACGTTGCAGTTATGCGTTTAGTGTTTTGTAAGTAACAGTGATCGATCGATACTGCACTTGGGTGGGCTGGGCTGGGCCGGGCGGAGGGGCAAAACGCAGGTGCTAGCAGGTATCTGGGCTGGTCCCGCTAACACTGCATTTTTGGGAACCCTAAACTGCTGTGGATGCTAGTATAGATCTGATCGGATCAGATATTGATCCGTACAGATACTATATCACTAAGGGAGGTGTATGCTGCGTGCGTGGGTGTTAGCTGTACTGGCGCTAATCTGACGCTGCCTGGGGCGATGCATATCACCGCCGGGCGATCAGGGGGCTAAACCTTTATTCGGTAATAAACGGCGGGTGCCCTGACACTATAAAAAATAAATGAACTAACCAGCATCACCCGTAACAGTTATACGATGATCAGTGGTGAACGGTTAACTAGGGGGTAATCAAGGGGTTAAAACATTTATTAGGTAGTATATGGGGGTCCCTGTCGCTATAAAACGCTGACGGTGAACCTAAATATTTACCTCCCTAACTAGCATCACCAGTGACACTAATACAGCGATCAGAAAAATGATCGCTTAGCGACACTGGCGACAGGGGGTGATCAAGGGGTTAAAACTTTATTAGGGGGGGTTAGGGGGGTACCCTAGACCTAAAGGGGGCTAATACTAACTGCCCTGACACACTAACTGTCACAAACTGACACCATGCAGTAATCAGAAAAAAAAACTGCTTGGTGTCAGTGTGACGGGGGGAGGGGTGATTAGGGGGTGATCGGGGGGGATCGGGGGGGTAAAGGGGGGTGTTTTGTGTGCCTGGCATGTTTTACTGTGTGTGTGTGTTTTCACTCACATTGCAGTCTTCTCTCCTCAGCGCCGGAACGGAAAATACCGAGCCGAGGAGAGATGACATCATTTCCTTTGCTGCTGTTTAGCATACAGCAACAGAGGAATGATTTCATTGGCCGGCGGCGATCGCGAGGGGGGGCATGAATGGATGGTCTCCCCCTCACCTCCGATCGCCGCTGGACAAAAGCAGACCGCCTCGGGCACCGGGGGGGTCCGATCGGACCCCCCGCCCGCGGGAGGCAGATGACATATATGTACGTGATTCTGCCTGCCCGTGCCACTTTGCCGATGTACATCGGCGTGAGGTGGTCCTTAAGTGGTTACATTTCGTACCTGGGGGGTGTCAATAGCGTGCCTGCTAAGGGGCGCATGTTTCCCATGTTTAGAACAGTCTGACAGCAAAATTACATTTCAAAGGAAAAAAGGTCATTTAAAACTACTCACGGCTATTAATGAATTGTCGGTCCAACAATACACATAAAAGTTCATTGATAAAAATGGCATGGGAATTCCCCACAGGGGAACCCGGAACCTAAATTTAAAAAAAAAATGACGTGGGGGTCCCCCTAAATTCCATACCAGGCCCTTCAGGTATTTTTAAGGGGAACCCCATGCCAAAATTAAAAAAAAAAAATGGCTTGGGCTCCCCCCAAAAATCCATACCAGACCCTTTTCCGAGCATGCAACCTAGCAGGCCGCAGGAAAAGAGGGGGGGGAGCGCCCCCCTCCTGAACCGTACCAGGCCACATGCCCTCAACATTGGGAGGGTGCTTTGGGGTAATCCCCCAAAGCACCTTGTCCCCATGTTGATGGGGACAAGGGCCTTATCCCCACAACCCTTGACCGGTGGTTGTGGGGGTCTGCGGGTGGGGTGCTTATTGGAATCTGGAAGCCCCCTTTAACAAGGGGACCCCCAGATCCCAGCCCCCCCTGTGTGAAATGGTAAGGGGGTACAAAAGTACCCCTACCATTTCACAAAAAAAACTGTCAAAAATGTTAAAAATGACGAGACAGTTTTTGACAATTCCTTTATTTAAAGTCTTCTTTTTTCCATCTTTTCTTTCTACCTTCTTTCTTCTATCTTCTTTCTTCTATCTTCTTTCTTCTATCTTCCTTCGGTTTCTTCCTCCATCTTCTTCTGGTTCTTCTGGTTCTTCCTCTGGTGTTCTCGTCCGGAATCTTCCTCCGCATCCATGATGGGAGGCTACCACTGTGTGACACTTCTCGTCTGCTGGCGGTTCTTAAATAATGGAGGGCGGGACCACCTGGTCACCCGGTACCAGAAGGTGGAGGAAGAAACCGAAGGAAGATAGAAGAAAGAAGATAGAAGAAAGAAGAAGGAAAAAAGAAGACTTTAAATAAAGGAATTGTCGAAAAATGTCTCTTGTCATTTTTAACATTTTTGACAGTTTCTTTGTGAGATGGTCCCTAACCATTTCACACAGGGGGGCCGGGATCTGGGGGTCCCCTTGTTAAAGGGGGCTTCCAGATTCCGATAAGCCCCCCGCCCGCAGACCCCCACAACCACCAGGCAAGGGTTGTGGGGATGAGGCCCTTGTCCCCATCAACATGGGGACAAGGTGCTTTGGGGAGCTACCCCAAAGCACCCTCCCAATGTTGAGGGCATGTGGCCTGGTACGGTTCAGAAGGGGGGCGCTCTCTCATCCCCCCTCTTTTCCTGCGGCCTGCCAGGTTGCGTGCTCGGATAAGGGTCTGGTATGGATTTTTGGGGGGACCCCAAGACATTTTTTTTTTTTTTTTGGCCGGGGTTCCCCTTAATATCCATACCAGACCTGAAGGGCCTAGTATGGAATTTAGGGAGACCCCCCACACCATTTTTTTTTAAATTTTGGTTCGGGTTCCCCTGTGGGGAAATCCCATGTCGTTTTTTTCAATGAACTTTTATGTGTATTGTCGGACGACAATTCATTAATAGCTGCGAGTAGTTTTAAATGACTTTTTTTCCTTTGAAATTTAATTTTGCTGTCAGACTGTTCTAAACACGGGAAACATGCGCCCCTTTACAGGCATACTATAGACACCCCCCAGGTATGAAATTTAAAGGAATATTACACTTTTATTGTTTCACTTTAAGCATTATTAAAATCACTACTCCCGAAAAAACGGCCGTTTTTAAAACTTTTTTTGCATTGATCCTTGTCCCCTGGGGGACAATAACTTGCATATAAGCCTTTAAAATTAGCACTTTGTTTGCTATTCGGTGAACTGGCGAACAGCCAATGTTCGAGTCGAACATGAGTTCGATTCAAAGTTCATCCCTAATCCAGACCTAGGTTGTGGGGAAGAAACCCTTGTTCTCATCAACATGGGACATGGTGTTTTGCCTAGGGGACAAGGTACCTCCAATGTTGAGGGCCTGGCAAAGCACCTAGTCTGTCACGCTTATAAGTCAGGCTCGAAGACCAGTTGCTATAGCAGTAGCAGGACTACCACCAACCAGGTACACAGGCACGCAACCTAGTGAATGACCTGAGGTGCAAAATCTAAGAACTAACCAGTGTTCACCAGAGCTCCTGATGGTGGTGATGGATTTTGCTCCGTGTTAGTACTAGGTCGCAGTCCTCAGAATCACCCCACCAGGGGGGGGCGCATGCACAGCTTCTAACATGGAGGACGTCTTTTGAGGGAGCTCCAGACTCCATCTGCCCTCCGGGACCCCTGAGAAGCTACAAGAGCCACAAACAGCACCGGGGGTAAGCCTAATTGATAGCTACACTCTTCAGGCACCCCATGGGCAAAATTGGCCAACAGCAGCAGTACTACAAACCGATCTTTAGGCCGCGACAGGAGACTCACATGGACCGGTATATAACTAGGCCGCAAGCCGTGGTCACGAGTTCTCCCGCGGATCCCTTCACTTCTATGGATCTGCTCCTGGGGATGGAAGATACGGATCCACGCCCAGCAAATACCCAGATCCTGGCTCCCACCCCCTCCATGCCACAAGAGGTTCTCACCCCAGCTATCTTGGATGCCAAGCTGGACGCTAAGCTAAGGCTTCTATTACAGCAAATCACCCATACTGTCTCTGCAGAGGTGTGCAAACTGGCAGCTGAATTGAGAGGGGAAATAAACCAAATTGGGGAACGTACTGATGCCCTTGAATACAAATTGGCTGAAATGGTTAACTATGTACAGGCTACAAGTACAACAAGAGGACTTGGAAAACAGGGAGAGAAGGCAGAATCTGTGCTTCCCTGGTATCCCTGAGACAGTGGGGGACCCCGCTCTGCGCTCTTATCTCCTGGGCCTTTTAAATTTCCTAGCCCCCACGGTAGTGGATGTGGACTGGCGTCTTGACAGGGCCCACCGCTCTCTGGGCCCAAAACCTCCGGCTGGAGCAAGACCCAGGGATGTTATAGTGAGGTTTCACTATTACGATAGCAAAAAGGCACTAACACTGGCCACTCACAACAAATCCCAACTTGTGTACAAAGGGGCAAAATCACAGATCTTCAGTGATCTCTCGCCTACCACCCTGGCCAAGTTGAGAAACCTACGCCCAATCACATCTCATTTACAGCATCACCAGTTTCCTTATTACTTGGGCTTTCCCTTTCGTCTCATCGTATCCAAAGATGGCGCCCAACACAGTCTCCATGATCTTCAAGAGGGAGAAGCTTTCATAAAAGGCCTTGGCCTCCCCCTATACCCGAAGAAGATCTAAATCCCCCTCCTGTTCAGGCTCCTCCACTTTCTACTACACCAAACCGTGTCTGGACCCCGGTGAGAAGCAGATCAAAGAAACAGCAATCCACACCACAACATCCAAGACCCTCCAAGCAACCTCCTTGATGCCCTATCCAGGAACTCTGGGGCTCGCTGCTTTTTCTGATTTTTCTGATTTTTCCATAGTCTAAGAAAAACACAGTTTTGTGCTCTGGAATATAGGTTTACAAATTATCCAATGTTTTCCCGGGGGTAATACTTACCCATGGTCACTATCATCAGGTTGACAGTTGTTCCTGTTTTTGACTTTTTTTCCTTTCTTAATTTTTATATATATGCCAGGATCTCTCTTACCTGACCCTTTGCAAATACTGCCAAAATCATAAGGAGAGTAGGCGGACCCTCACCCTCTCTCCTTGGAATCTCCTGGTGGAGGTCCTCATGTGTCCCTACATGGCCTCTATTGTTTTTTGGGGCCTCCTGAGACATGGCCATGTCTCAGGTTTTTTTCTTTTTGTTATTTTTGGTATTATTATGTGTTTATGTTTTTGTTTTTTTCTTTCCTTCTTTCCTATGTCCATGCACGGATGCCAACTCTGTAGGTCGAAGTTGCAATATTTTTTTGTTTTTCTTTTTTTTCCTTTGCTGTTCATATCTCCACATGGTATATTGGTTAAGGCTCGGGTACCGAAGGGTTAATTTGTCCATATGGGCTGCCTCCCAACCTCACATTCTTCTCCACATATTCTATGTATTGTGGGTTCTTATTTTTTTTGCACTAACACAAGCTCTTAAGATGGTAATGCACATATGGCATTGAGCATTATGTCATACAATGTAAAGGGGCTGGGCTCAATATGGAAACATTGGGTGGCACTGGAGGAGTTTAGATCCTCAGGCGCAGATGTAATAATGATACAAGAGACACACTTCCGAGCAGGTGGCTTGTTTAGGTTTGCATCAAAATCCTTCCCCATCTCCTACCTTGCCTCTGACTCCACGGGCAAGGCGGGAGTAGCAATCCAGATTAAAAAATCATGTCCTATCAAGATTAAAAATACCCATGCAGACCCTCATGGGAGGTTTCTGATCTTAGATTGTGACTGTATGAACTCCTCCTTCACTCTAGTTAATCTTTACGCCCCCAACACTGGCCAGATTGATTTCCTCAACAAACTTTTTGACTCCTCTCAATATCATTTTCAACCCTTCATGATTGTTGGAGGGGATTTCAATCTGGTCATGTCCCCCACTAGAAATAGACAAACAATGTTTAATGATACCCCCTCAAAAAAAATAACATCTCAAGCAAATTCATTCCGTAAATGTATTAGATCCCAACAACTTTTTGACTCATGGAGGATCAAACACCCATCTGCTAAACAATTCACATTCTATTCTATGGCCTATAAACTGTACTCTCGCCTTGATCATTTCTTTATCTCCGCCCCACTCATTCCCTATGTTACTGAATCTGACATATCCCCCATTACATGGTCAGACAATGCTCCCATCATGTTAGACCTTACGCTCTCCCAAACCTATACTAGATCATGTCACTGGCGACTCAACGATCACCTTTTACAAGATGAGGTTTCACGCACTAAACTAGCAACAGGCCTAAAAGAATTATTTCAGCTTAATGTAGGATCTGTATCTAACTTTTCTACACTGTGGGAGGCCCACAAGGCTGTATTTCATGGTAAATGTATAGCAGAAAGTTCACGTCTGAAAAAGGACAGAAATAAACTTGTGCAGTCACTCTCGGCTGATGTGGTGACTGCTGAGAGACTGCTGTAGTCCCACAGTGTTGAAGCTGCGTAAGGTCATTTCCCTTAGAGAACATATCAAACTAGTACAACTCGGGAGAGAAGCCAAGTCATTACTCTGGACAAAACAAAAATTTTATGAATATTCTAATAAGCCCCATAGGATATTAGTAAATAAACTACGCCCGCATCCATTCAACTCATTTCCTGACTTTCTCTTTCAAGCTGATGGAACGAAAACACACTGTCCCCAAGAGATGGACTTTTGGTGAATTTTACCATAAACTGTATAACTGCTTAACCCCTGACAATAATTTTAATTTCACCCATTGAAAATTTGAGGAATTCTTCTCCATATGGCTTCCGAAATTGTCCTCATCAGACCTAGCTAGCCTAAACTCAGCCATAACAGCTGAGGAACTCCTATCTATCATTAAACGGCTCCCGTTACATAAATCACCTGGTTATGATGGAATACCCTATTCTTATTATAAAACCTTTTTCAACATACTATCCCCCCACATGCTGACTCTCTATGAATCCCTACTCAAGGGGCAATCCCCCCATCCTCACTTCTCCCATTCTTACATTTCCATTATCCCGAAGGCTGGTAAGGACCCCTCGACTCCAGATAACTGCAGGCCCATAGCCCTTTTAAATTCAGATTACAAAATTTTTACAAAAATTCTTTCCTCCAGATTGTCCAAATTTATCCCCTAATTGATCAACAGGGACCAAGTGGGTTTTGTCCCCGGCAGACATGCTGGGGATAACACTCGCCGCACTATAGGCTTGATCGTTCTCCTTGACAGATCTTCACGTCCAGATCTCATCCTGAGTATGGACGCACAAAAAGCATTTGACAGGCTGAGTTGGCCTTATATGTTCTCCACTTTGCGTGCTTATGGTTTTGAGGGTCCTTTCCTAAAGGCATTGGAGGCTTTGTATTCTAAGATCACAGCACAGGTGCAGATGTCCTCTTTCTTGTCGCCTGACTTCTCCATGACAAATGGCACTCGGCAGAGCTGTCCTCTATCACCACTACTTTTTATTTTGTGTTTGGAACCCCTGGCCGAGTCCATCCGTATGCACCCGGATATACATGGGGTGGTGATGCGACAGGGGGAGTAAAAACTATCACTCTTCGCAGATGATATTTTGCTGACAATCACTAGCCCACTCCTATCACTTCCTTCACTCACAACTTACTCTCCACCTTTGGCGCCATCTCGGGCTATAAGGTTAACACCTGCAAACCTGAAGCTCTTCCGATACATATCCCACCTTCTTTGCTATCCCAGCTCAAAGATTCCTATCCTTACAAGTGGTGCACTAATTCCCTTAAGTACTTGGGTGTCCTTTTTACCCTCTCCTACTTCTCTCTTCATGCTGCAAATTACCCTTCCCTGTTCCTGGACATTAATAAATCCCTACAAATTTGGACGAAACTTCCCATATCCTTTCTAGGCAGGATTAACGTGCTAAAAATGTCCATTTTACCTAGGTTATTATACCATTTTGAAACATTACCGGTCGCTATCCCCACCTCACAGCTTAAGACAATTCAAAGAAATTTTCTAAAATTCATTTGGAATGACAGAGCCCATCGCATAGCGAGTTCTGTGATTTTTGCCAAAAGATCTAGGGGGGGCTTGGGAGCACCGGATATAGTTAAATATTACTATGCCTCACACCTAAGAGCCATTGTATCCTGGTCCTCCTTACAGGCACCTAATCACTGGTCCCTTATTGAGAAAAGTGTGTTATATCCGGTTCATCCATGCTCATTAGTATGGACTCCCTCCCCTTCCATAGATCCCATTTACAAACACCAGTGTACTGCTCCAATGAAGTTCACCTTAGCTATCTGGCATAAGTGCCTTAAGACATTCTCTCCTATCTCACCTTGTCCTCCTTTCATGAATATTCTCCTCAACCCATCCATACCAGACAGCTTGTTTCTGGGTTGGGTACTCCCATGGATAAACACTTACCTGTTTCAACTCCGGAATCTAGTTAATCCTATAACACGCAGACTACATACCTTTGAAACTCTATGTGAGAAATTTTGAATCCCAGCCCACCTTTTTTATTTCTATTTACAGGTCAGACACCTCTTTTGTTCTCACTCCCCATCCCTGACCCTAGATAAACCCACCCCCTTTGAGTATTTGTGCGCCCAGTGGTCACAACAACTTCATTTAATCTCATCTATACATAATATCCTCCATGAGTCAACCCCTCTCACTGAGACTGCACATCTATATATGAGGAGATGGACCCATTTGATAGGTAGACCCATCTCCTTACAGATGTGGGATAAGATATGGTCTTCCACTTTGTTTTTTTTAAGTCCATTAAAATCCTCATGTTTTGGTATAAAACTTCTGAAGTTTTTTCATAAATATAACCCCTCGGCCCCAGCACATGGTGCTGTGGGACTGACACTGGCTCTTTATTTCATATCTTCTGGCAATGCTCTATGATCCAGCCCTTTTGGCATGAAGTAATGCGATTAATACAGAAGGTGGTGGATGTGTCTCTTCCCCTTGCATTATCTTTTGGGCCTCCCTTTTTCTGGTATTTCTAGAAAAAAATAGTCTAATTTCATACATACTTCTAGCTGCCAAAAGGCTTATTCCATTATGTTGGTTATCAAACAAGCCTCCTCCGTGGTCCAGATTCTTGCAGCTGATAGCCGAGATACGGAGGATGGAACACTTGATGGCTTCAGTCCATGACAGCGTTCTTCAATTCAATAAAATATGGGATCCTTGGGACCAATCAGATTATAGTATACCCTTACCAACCAGTATGTCATAGAATACTACCCTAAGACCTGTTTTTATGTACAGGCCGGTGCCCCCCTTCTTAGAAATACCCTACTTATACTTATATACCATAAATGTGTTAGTGTGTTTTATTTGTTTTTTTGTTCTGTTAAATTGTCAATACCTATTAGTTGCTCTTATTTTCCTGATATGGCATATAGAGCACCCTTGTGCTCTGTATACATGGACATTTTTATTTGTATCTTTATATCTCATGTTACGATTTAGATACCTAAATGACTTGTAACAATGTTTTCTTTTGAGAATAATTCAATAAAAATCACAATTATAAAAAAAGAATCACCCCACCAGGAGATGAGCAAACCGGGGTCCAGAAACGGATAAGCAGGTAAGTATCCAACAGAACGCAGTCACTAAAACAAGCCAAAGGTCAGTATCTAGTAGTTGCAGGTTGGGATCAGGCAGAAGCGTAGTCGAGGACGAGTAGTAGCAAAATATGGACGGCAGCAGGAAAGACATGAGGGAGATACTGGCTGAAGAGAGCACAATAATCTGTCAAACATGAAAGGCAGAGACATGGCTTAAATCAGGAAGTTAATGGAAGGAGCAAAGAGATCAAGGTTCAGCGGAAGTCAAAGCACAAGGCAGGGTTACCCAATGGATCAGACAGGTTGCTGTCCAGCATCTCAGATAGCTCAGTGAGAATAGTCATTGCCAGACCCAGCAGAGGTCCCAGGTTCAAGTTCAAGTCCTGACATCTTTCTCACAATCCTGTCACTATAGTTGGGAAGGCATATGGGAGGGGGCTTACTAGAATCTGGAAGACCCCTTTAAAAAAGAAAAAGATACCACCACCCCTACATGAGTGAGTAAAAAGTACATAGTACCCCTACTTAGACAGAAAAAATGTAACCCAGATTAAAGATATCAAAATGTCATATTTTGGCAGTGATGTCATGGCTATCCCCGCTTCTTTGTTTATGTAGCCAGGGATTCACAGTCATGTAATGACTGGAATGGCACCAATGGATTGGTGTAGGGCCATATGCCCATATTTAAAAAGGGATCAAAGTCTTTACCAAGTAACTATAGACCTGTTAGTTTAACTTCTATAGTCGGGAAGATACTGGAGAGATTAATAAAAGGCCACATAGACAAGTTCTTGCTGGAAAAAAAAATATTTTAAGCATCAGACAGCATGGATTCATGAAAGACAGAAGTTGTCAAACAAACCTGATTCATTTTTATGAGGAGGTAAGTAAAACCTTGGACAGAGGGGTGGCTGTGGACATTGGATATTGCAAAAGCGTTTGACACAGTTCCCCACACATGACTAATGTGTAAGGTAAAGTCTATAGGCTTTGAAAGATCAATATGGATAGAAAACTGGATAAAAAACAAATTCAGAGAGTAGTGGTTAATGATTCTTACTCTGAATGGTCTAAGGTTATCAGTGGTGTAAACCAAGGTTCAGTGTTGGGACCCTTACTTTTTAAAATCTTTATAAATGATATAGAGTCTGGGATTAAAAGTACCATTTTTGTCTTTGCAGATAACACCAAGCTATGCAGTGGAATAACATCCTTACAGGATGTCTCCAATTGGGCACCTAAGTGGCAAATGAGGTTCAATGTTGATAAATGTAAAGTTATGCACTTGGGGGCTAAGAACATGCATGCATCATACATACTAGGTGGTGTACAACTGGGGGAATTCATAGTGGACAAGGATCTGGGGTTTTTGGTAGATTATAAGCTCAATAATAGCATACAATGCCAAGCTGCGGTTTCCAAACTGAGCAAAGCCCTTTCTTGAATTAAGAGAGTTATGGACTCCAGAGAGCGATATATCATTTCCCCCCAGTACAAAACATTAGTAAAACCTCATCTGGAATATGCAGTTCAGTTTTGGGCACCAGTTCTCAAAAAAGGATATCGGAGTACTGGAGAAAGTGCAGAGAAGGGCAACCAAACTGATAAGAGGCATGGTGGAGCTCAGCTATGAGGAAAGATTAGAGGAACCAAATTTATTCTCTCTTGAGAAGAGGAGATTAAGGGGGATATGATCAACATGTACAAATACATAAGTGGTCCATATAGTGAATTTGGTGTTGGTTATTCACTTTAAGGTTATCACAGAGGACAAGGGGGCACTCTTTGTGTCTAGAGAAAACAAGATTTCCTCTCCAAATACAGAAAGATTTCTTCACAGTAATGCCCTGTACACACGATAGGATTTTCCAATGGAAAATGTGTGATAGGACCCTGTTGTTGGAAATTCCGACCGTGTGTAGGCTCCATCACACATTTTCCATAGGAATTTCTGACACACAAAGTTTGAGAGCTTGCTATAAAATTTTCCGACAACAAAATCCGTTGTTGGAAATTCCGATACACACAAAGTGCCATGCATGCTGAGAATAAATTAAGAGACAAAAGCTATTGGCTACTGCCCCGTTTATAGTCCCAACGTACGTGTTTTATGTCACCGCATTCAGAACGATTGGATTTTCCGACAACTTTGTGTGACCGTGTGTATGCAAGACAAGTTTGAGCCAACATCTGTCAGAAAAACTCCATGGATATTGTTGTCGGAATGTCTGATCAATGTCCGACCGTGTGTACAGGGCATAAGAGCTGTGAAAATGTGGAATAGACTCCCTCCAGAGGTGGTTCTGGCCAGCTCCGTAGATTGCTTTAAAAAAGGCCTGGATTCTTTCCTAAATGTACATAATATAACTGGATACTGACATTTATAGGTAAAGTTGTGTCAGGGAAAATCTGATTGCCTCTCGGGGGATCAGGAAGGAATGTTTTTCCCCTCCTGTAGCAAATTGGAGCATGCTTTGCTGGTTTTTTTTGCCTTCCTCTGGATCAACTGTGAGTGAAGGATTGTATTCTTTTTTTTGGTTGAACTAGATGGACTTATGTCTTTTTTCAACCTGACTAACTATGTAACTATGTAAGTCAATAGTGCCAGTGACATAAATAGTTGCTAGGGAAGAGATGAGTGCCAGCACTCACCCGTTCCCTAGGATTTATTGACTGTAAGAAGCTCTCATATATAGAAGTGGTAGAAAAACGACTTCTTTATATGATGTCTGAGTCTCAAAAAACAGGGGGCTGGATGGGAAAAAGTTCAGATGTGGAGCCGAACTTCTGAACAGCCAAAGTTTGGCCTGAACCTAGGTGCAGATTGAACCGTTGGCTCATCTCTACCTCTGACCACCTTTGTGGATATTTGGTTGCTGCCAGAAGAGTTCATTTAAGGAGAACTATATATCCACTTCATATTGTGGATTACAATTCATTTGTCAGTTAACGCTCCTGCAAGAAGTAAGGGCCACATCACCAGCAGACTTTTTTTCCAGTTCTTCCACTGAACAGTAGTTTAGTTAGGGCCTTGAAAGAGTACATAGACCATAATGATTGTTGCATCCCATGGAGTTCCCTTTCATGGCTACTTTGTAATTATAATGTTACCTATTCTTTCTTTATATTACCTGTGCCAGTGTTTCATTCCATGTTATTGCTGATATTTTTGCATTTATAAGAACCAAACCTTGCTTTGCATGACTTTTCCTGACTCCATAAATGACATTTCTTACTGGTGTGTTGGTCAGTGATTTATTTTAGGGTGGGTCATCACAGGGGATTGAGGAAGAAACCAACAATCCAACCACTCCATAGACAGGAAGTGCTACATGTAATTAAAAGAAAAATAGTACAGTGCCTAAATTGTTCTGAGTGTGCTACATTTACGATAGGATGATGTTTGATAGGTTACAAAAGGTATAATGTACTTCATTGTTTTACATAATCGCTGGTTACCACTGGTAAAATGCCTCTGAAAAGTGATCCACCACAGATCCCTCTTCAGAGGTATGGCAAAAGCTGCAACAGCAGGCGAATTCAAGTGCATTGTCCCCGAGAGATATACCAGTTGCTAGGTGATTCAGCAATTCACTCAAAATTATAATACCAATTTGGGTGGGCTGACCCATTAACTAAAATAAACACAATTTTGCAGAACTGGTAAATAAAATGTATAGCACTTAGAAATCTATTTTCAGGTCCTGATTGGTGTGTAAAAACTGATAATGTCCCCCCACCCCTTCAGACAAATAGTAAATCCTGAAAGTAAACTTGCCAGACATGACAAAAGCTCTGCTTCTGTTTCTAAGAAATCAACTGTTCAGTTTCAATGACCAGCTGAAGTATGCTGATGCTACTAATAGAGTGAATGTATCTAAATCCTTTAACGTGCACATTGACAAATTACTGTAACAAGAATTGCTTTTCTTGCTGTACTGCCCAATTACCAGTATATTGACATGTCCTTTGTGTAAATATAAGACATTACAACAGTAGGCACAGCCGGGCAATTAATCACAATAAGAATTACAGTGGATGCAGCACAGCAGGTTTAGAAATCTAACCAGTTGGCCTCAATCGAGTGTGGCAGAGCTCTTGGGCCAGCTAAAAAAAATATTCTGAGGTAATACTTCAAGATGCTAGCATTCTGAGAAAATATCCTAAAATTCTGAAATATTTCAGTATAATGCCTAATTATTTCACTGAAGTGCTTGGATAGCATTGAGTAGCTGGTTACATAGAATTTCTGGATGTATCAAGCTGAATCCGTGCACCTGGCAGTTAGTAAGTGTCCCTAAGCTGTAGAAACAATAGAAATGGCAGCATCTCAGATCAATTTATAGCAAATATGAGATGAACACACAAAGAGAAATACAATAAAACAATACAAAATTTCCCAGAACCAGGTCCTGCTAATGAGCACATAACACTTATGCCGCGTACACACGACTGGACTTTCCGATCGTGTGTGGGCTTCATCGGACTTTTTCTTTAGAAAATTCTGACAGACCTAGAAATAGAACGTTTCAAATCTTTCCGTTGAAATCAGTTCCTATCGGGAAAACCGCTCCCCTGTATGCTGTTCAAACGGACCAAAAACGATGCAAGGGCAGCTATTGGCTACTGGCTATTGAACTTCCTTTTTCTAGTCCCGTCGTACTTCATCGAGTTCTATACGATCGGACTTTGGTGTGATCGCGTGTAGGCAAGTCCGTTTCAGCGGAACTCCATCGGAACTCCGTCAAAAAAAAGTCAGAGTTTATTCTGACGGAAAAAACGATCGTGTGTACGCGGCATTAGGCTACTTTCACACTGGGGCGGTGCTGCCATTAGCGGTAAAGCGCCGCTCGTTTCAGCGGTGCTTTACTGCTGTTGTAGCAGTGCTTTGGTGCCCCTTTTCTGGTGGTAGCAGGGCGCTTTTAACTCCCAAGAAGGGGTTAAAAATGGGTTAAAAGCACCCGTGATGCGGCGCTTCCGAAGTGCTTTTCAGCCGCTTTGGAAGCGGTACCCATTCGTTCCAATGGGCAGGGCCAGTGTGGGAGCTCCTGTATAAACTGCTCCCGCACCGCCCCCAAAGATGCTGCTTGCAGGACTTTTTTTCCAGTCCTGCAAGCGCACCGTCCCAGTGTGAAAGCACTCGGGCTTCCACACTGGGGTGGCTTGAGAGGCAGTTTTTAGGCGATTTACGGGCGCTATTTTTAGCGCTAAAATGCCTGAAAACTGCCTAAGTGTGAAAGGGATCTCAAGCAGTTCTAAAATGTACAATTGTAAATAGAGCTGCGCTAAAATATTAACCACTTTGCGCCCGCGCTACAGCCGAAAGAGGGCTGCAGCGCGGGCGCTAATTGCCGGGAGGCCTTCCCTGGACGTCCTCCTGTTTACTTCCGTGATGCACACTCCCGCGGGTGCGCATCTGGGAAGTTCTGGGCTGGCCGTGTCCCTTGGACACAGCCAGTCACAGATCGCTGTAAACGGCCAATCATAGCGGTCGTTTTCAGCGTGATCGGTATTGCCAATGAGAGATGATCTCATATGTAAACATGAGATTGTGCAAAAAGAAAAGCAGCGCTGCTCTAAGGGTAGTAGGTAGTTAAAAACACTTTTTTATTACAAATTGTACACTCACATTTGTGTGATAAGAAATAGGCATAGGTAGGTTCTCCTGGGCAACGCAGAGTCACATCAAGAACCAGCTGGGCTGTGGCGGGGCCAGCCTCGGCCGCTTGTGGTGGAGTCCGTAGCTTCCGATGGCTTGGAGTTCCCTCAGACAGCACGTCAGCAGGTTCCTAGGAAGATGACGTCAGGTGGAGGAGAGCGGGGGCCGTAGCGCGCTCGCTTTCGGAGCATGCATGCTCCTTCCGCAGGCATGGCTATCAACCATGATGGTGTGGGTTAAATAGGGAGAGAGGAGGGGAGGGACAGGGGCGGTACACAGGAGTGGCCTGGCAGCGTTGGTATGTGTCTAACACACGTCAGCTGGGATAGTGGTGTGGCTCGTAAGAGCAGGGGAAATGTGAAGAGGGAAGGGGAGGGATTATGGTACTAGAATGAAAGATAGTTAGAAAAAATAAGAAAAAATAAGAAAATGGAAAAAATGAAAAAAAAAATAAGACAGAGACAGCGTGTGAGGTGGGAGAGTGAACCGCTGCAGCGTGAGTAAAAAAAACGAAAAAAAAAGTGACGTCAGTGCCATCTGTCCCCACTGCCATCTGTCCCCAGTGCCACATATAAGTGCCATCTGCCATCAGTGCCATCTGTCATCAGTGCCACATTTTAGTGCCAACTGTCATCAGTGCCACCTGTCAGTGTCACATGCCATCTGTTATCAGTGTCACATGTCATCAGTGCCACGTATCAGTGCATCTCTCATCAGTGTCATATGTCATCAGTGCCACGTATTAGTGCATCTGTCATCAGTGCCACGTATTAGTGCCATCTGTCATCAGTGCCACTTATTAGTGCCACCTGTCATCAGTGCCACATATTAGTGCCATCTGTCATCAGTGTCACGTGTCATCAGTGCCACGTATTAGTGCCATCTGTCAGTGCCACGTATTAGTGCCATCTGTCATCAGTGCCAGCTATTAGTGCCATCTGTCATCAGTGCCACGTATTAGTGCCATCTGTCATTAGTGCCACATCAGTGTCATCAGTGCCATGTATCAGTGCCATCTGTCATCAGTGCCACATCAGTGTCATCAGTGCCACGTATCAGTGCCATCTGTCGTCAGTGCTACGTCAGTGTCACGTGTCATTGTCCTGGTGCTCCAGGGCCTTCAAAAGTGTAATAGTTAGTCAACAAGTTAGATGTGTAATTTATGCTCCTAGAACACCTGATGGTGCTCCCTGCATGTTGGGCCTCTCTATGTGGCCAGGCTGTGAAAAAGTCCCACACATGTGGTATCATAATACTCAGGAGGAGTAGCCGAATGTATTTTGGGGTGTCATTTGTGGTATACACATGTCATGTGAGAGAAATAACCTATTACAATGACAATTTTGTGGGGGAAAAAAATCTTCATTTTGCAAAGAATTGTGGGAAAAAATGACAACTTTAAAAAGCTCACTATGCTTCATACTAAATACCTTGGAATGTCTACTTTCAGAAAAGGGGTCATTTGGGGGTATTTGTACTTTCCTGACTTGTTCGGGTCGCAAGAAATGAGATAGGCCACCAGTACATCAGGTCAGGTGTGATCAATTTTTCATGATTTGCACCACAGCTTGTAGACTCTCTAACTTTCACAAAGACCAAATAATATCCACTAATTTGGGTTATTTTAACAAAGATATGTAGCAGTATAAATTGTGGCCAAAATTTAAGAAGAAAAATTAATAATTTGCAAAATTTTATCACAGAAACTAAGAAAAATGCGCTTTTTACATGGCATGGCAGTTTGTTGTTTATGGGATTGCGTATCCACAGACTGGTCAGGATGCCCATGCTGACCAGTGTCCACTGTCAAAGGTGCCTACAATGATCACATGAGCATTAGAACTGGATCATGGAGCAATGGAAGAAGGTGGCCTGGTCTATTCAATCATGTGTTCTTTTACATACTGTGGATGGCCGTGTTCAAGTGCATTGCTTACCGGGTGAAGAGATGCAGTATGGGAAGAATATAAAAAGAGTATGGGAAGAATATAAAAACAGTTTGCTGCACTTAGAGCTGATCACATTCATGTAAACATGCAGAACACACAAAAAATTAATAAAGTCCCATTAGGTGATGAAACAAAGTGCTCATGCTTAAATTGACATCCCCTGTGCAATGGTGTTCAGACTGAGTGCCCCACATAGATGTACACTCACCCTGGATGTTGACCAACTATCGCTGGTATGGTCATTTAGGCATGTGGGGATACCCCTTGGGAGCCTGTTGAAATGACGTCTCATGCATGAATGCACCTCACAAGTATGGATGGAAATGACAAAGGAGAACCTTCATTGCGCAATGCCGTAAAACCAGGTTTATTAAATACACATATATAGGATAGGCTGCGCTGCTATTATAACACCCTTATACAGTGAATAACAATGAAAAAAGAAAAAAAATATATTATAATGCTGACAAACAGTAAAAAACTTGGATCTCACAGACTAAACTATTGCAGTTAATCCTTAGGATATAGGCAGTCAAAAGCCAAGAAAAATGAGCAAAGTCCATTTAAAATTAAAAGTTCTTGCTGGAAAAAAATTTTCACAATGGAGAGAAAACACCACTTTTCAAATGGTGTGAGGCATGCAAAGGTTGTCACCCTGGGGAGCGTGATGTTAAGAGAATTCCTCCACCTCAAACCAATCTGCCCCTTACCAGATAACTAGATCTCTTGTCACAGAGATCATACGAGCAAGTGGCTGTATCCCCCAGCCACTGGGTCTCTGTTGGGAATATATCTCACAGGTCACCGCTCAGGAGGTCCACTGAATGATGTGTTACCGCTCAGATCCCAAGGACAAATGTAAAAGAAAAAGCTCCATAGCGTAATACAGTTAACATTTATTAAAAAGAAAAGTAAGAAATACACTTACAGTGTAAAGGCTTCAAATCGCGTATAAAACAATGTATGCCGGCCGGCTCGCAGCTGCTGCCTGTAGCTTCCGGGATCAGCGTTGTATGGTGGTGACGTCAGCATGCCGCTCCTCCCTACGCCGTTTCGACAAATCTGTCGTCTTCCTGGGGTACGGGTTGAGAATTTTGCATATTGAGACACGATCATACAGCAGCAATCCCCGAACGTACACTCTATACACGTTCATTCACAACAATTATGATAAATTATATATGCACTCACAATCACTCATAATCATATATAATTCTTCATTTCCACTCAACTTATCTATTTATCTAGGTTTGTTCAATATATTGATTTCACTATTTTGTATAATTTACACAAAAAGACCTTTTTTTCAATAGTCTTTTTTGGTGGAGAGGATTCTCATATACAAACATGGACATTTTCGATTACAGAGCATCTAAGACAGTTAATACGGAAGGGGTCTTTGAGACTTTTAAGGATGGAGATAAAGATCTGGGAGGCCTCTTTATGAGACTCAAGAATTTAATGGTCTCAGAGATACATACACAGTGGGATGTAGCGTGTTTGGAAACCTACATTCGTTTAAAAATGGTTCCCAGGAGCCTGAGGTGGGAGGTTTGCCCACAGAAAGGAGAGACTGAACTGGAGGAATGGTTCCAGTATTTTAATGGTGCTGGGATTGATTTCCTCCAGTTCTTGATATCTCGTAAAAAAGATAAATTAACCAGATTGGATCTGGAAATTAAGACTCTTAAGGATAACCTTCTTCCCTACAAAGATAGTGAGGAATATAAAGAAAGGACCTGTTCTCTGATCAAAACTCTTGATAAAAAGGAGAAAGAACAAAAAAATTAAGAAACGCAAAAAATATAATAGGGATTATGATGATTATCAGGCTAGTCTGGTCTTTGAGTGGCATAAAAAAATGGCGGCTGAACAAACAGCCCACTCTGATTCCCGTATGGAGGCTATCACTCAGGGAGAAGAATGCTCAGGCATGACTCCCGCAACGTCACAACATTTGCCTAAAACACATTATACACAACAAACATCAAAAAAACCACCAAATAACATCAAGGGTGATAAGAAAGGGAGAAGAGTCTCTTATCAATCTCCACAAGGGGAGATGGGTCCACCTAGAGGGGGATATTCCAAAAGACCTACAGTGGACAATTTTCCACCGTCACTAAGAAAGAATGTTAATCATGAATATGGTTCTTCACAATACACAGGTTCACACCGAGACTATGGGAGGGAACATCAGTATCCAAGGAGGGAAGCTGATAGAATGCCATATTATGATCAAGGCCCTATCAGACATTATGACCACGAGTACCACTATAGGAATCGCACGTATTCTGAAAGAGATGGTGATTATGGTTATGATTATGGAATTGATACCCAGAACCGTTTCTTCCCCTTAAGGGATAGGGAAGGCCCTATAGAACAGGGATCCGCTATCTTTGCGAGCAACAATCGGGATTTTGACCATGTGAGACCAGGCCTCTCTAGGGAATACTCCAACAATTCGAATGGGGGAACCACCAGCAACAAAACTGGGGTTTTCCCAGGCCAAATCAAGGGGTCAAAAGACCGGTGGAAAACAAAGAGGAACCAGAGGGGGGAGGAGAGCACAGTCAAAAAAAATCAAGGAAGTAAAAAGCGATGGGATTTTTAATTTAAGCTCTCAAACCCTCACTAGAGCTGAGACTTCTCTGCTCAGTAAGGGTTTAAAATTTGCACCTCCAAAGAAATTAAATAAATTTCAAACCTATATGGACATACATAGGTTTGTTCGCAAAATTAATATCAAACGACACTTTGCGATCAATCAAACGATGCATACTGTAAATGAACAGCAACACATCCAACATTCTGGGTTGTCAAACGCTTCAACATTCAACCTCCCTGGAACCTTGGCTCCCTCATTGAAAGTATTCGCGGACGTTCTTATACGCGATTTGGAACTCATAAAAAATCCCAATCCTCGTATGGATAAGACCCTTGAAGAAGGGTTGGATTCACTGTGTAATAAAAAAAACATAGTGATCCGCCCAGCGGATAAGGGCGGGGGTATTGTTATTCTGGACAGAGAGGCATACCTCTTAGAGATGCAGAAGATATTAGGGGATCAGGACACTTATGTCCGATTACCAGGTAACCCCACTCGGGAGTATAAGAAGACTCTATTACCTTTAGTTGAGAAAGGCTTTTGGATGGGTATCCTCAATGAAAAAGAAAAACTTTTTCTTATTCCGAGAGTTCCCATTTTGTATTGTTTACCGAAGATTCATAAGAGCTTGACTTGCCCCCCGGGACGTCCCATTGTTAGTGGGATTGATTCCATTACGTCCCGGGTGGGCAAGTACATTGACCACTTCCTCCAACCACTGGTACATAAAATGCCTTCATATGTGAAAGACACTCGACATGTAATTAATCTGCTGTCAGAATTAAGGCCTAGTGATCAGACATTATTGATGTCACATCCCTGTACACCATCATCCCTCATCATCTGGGGATTGCCACAGTTGAACATTATATGAATAAATTCTCGACTTTACATGAACAACAACAGGCATACATTGTTGAACTATTAGAATACGCAGCTGGCCATAATTATTTTTGGTTTAGTCATCAATTTTATCACCAACAACGTGGCGTAGCCATGGGGGCAAAGTATGCCCCCAGTTTGGCCAACCTATTTATGGCCAAGTGGGAGGAGGACGTCATCTATAAGGACCGAAGCCCTTATCTTAAGTTTTGGGCCAGGTATATAGATGACGTCCTCCTCCTATGGGATGGATGCATCCCACAACTGGATGATTTATTTTCCTCAATTAATAACAACAACAGGGGGATAAGGTTTGTTCATGAAAGTAGTTATGAGAGGATCAACTTCCTTGATCTAACTATATCCAAAGAAGGAGGTATCTTTAAAACCATTTCTTTTTTTAAGAAAACTGATCGGAATTCTTTCATTCCCATCGGAAGCTGCCATCACGATCCGTGGCTTAAGTCAATCCCTAAGAGCCAGTTCATAAGAATGAGACGTAATTGTACAGATGTTAGGGATTACAGGATACAGGTAGGTATCATTTCAAGCAGGTTGGAGGAAAAGGGATATGATAAAAATTCTATGGTTAAAATCAATGGAACAAGTGGAAACAATCGATAGAGCCTCCTTGCTGAGTGAGGCCCCTAAATGAGATTCGGGGGGACCCTCTTTACTGTTTATTACCAGTTTCTCTACACAACACTACCAGATTACTAAGAATCTACGGAAACATTGGCACCTCTTGGAGAATGATAAAGTTATCAAAACAATTCTGCCTAACAAACCACAAATCGTTTTCAGGGGGGTCCCCTCGTTACGGGACAGAATTGCTCCTAATGTAGTGGACCCACCAACCCAAAAGGTGTCATTTTTCCAGAATTTATCTGGCTACCATCAGTGTCGTAGGTGTCAGATTTGCTCACTCAATAAGAGCAGAGGAAAACTGAGTCCTTCACATCCTCCAGTACATCTAGGGTTCATAAAATAGAGCCTTTTATTACATGCAGTTCAAAAGGGGTGGTATATTTATTGCAATGCCCATGTGGGCTGCAATATATAGGCCGGACTAAACGTCCTATGCAAGTCCATCTAGGTGAACACATTACAAACATTAAAAATGGCTACCAATTTCATTCGGTGTCTAAACACTATGCTTTACATCATAATCGGAACCCTGCTAACACTTTATTTTTAGGGATAGATAGATACAGTGCTCACTGGAGGGGTGGATCTTTGGTCAGGGAACTGTCCAGATTGGAAATGGTTTGGATCCATCGAGTCCGGTGCTACAGCCCTCATGGTCTAAACATCGATACTGATGTAAACGCTTTCATTGATAATGGTTAAAATTTATGTTAAGGGCCTCATTCTGAGATCAAGGTGTCCGGTTGGGGGGTGTAATGTATAGGACAACCCCTTTTTTGCAGTCTCGGGCGAAAACCTAGGCTGTTCAGCTCGTTTAGAACACGATACACTAAGTAAATATTTTTTAATTATAATGTTCTATCTATTATATCATTTATTAAATGGGGACATTTTTGATTCGAATAGGAGACCAAGCCCATATATGTAACACAGAGGAAAATTTAGGTTCTTCTTCACTAAGATATACAACCCTTGATAATCAACTATTTACATTTTTGTGTCTTCTCTGGACGCATAGGTCGTAATTACATTATCCCATTAATATCCACCTAGGGGAAATGTGGGGGGTGATGTCCTCTATATGTTCCTCGATTTGGGGAGATCAGTTATTATCCCCTTTTTTTAATTCATTTTTTACTTTGTTTTGTTTTTTTGTTTTTATATTAGTTTGATTATTGCGTATTATCAATTTTACATTTAGCATTTTGAGTCTAGGTAGTTGGAAACCCACCGTGAATCGCGAGCAGGTGTGGTGGGATCCCCCCGCTCACAGGGTCTTTAAGAAATTTAGCGCCTCTGCTTAGCTTATGGGTTTGATGGTTCTAGATTCATTCCTTGATTACCTAAGTTAGATTTTTTGACATTAGGTTACCCACATGGATTTTAAAGTGACAATTTTTTGTATTTTTACGTTCCTGTCATTTTTATTGGCAGTACGTTCAGACTTATTACATTTAAATAAGGATTTTTTAAATAATATTAGTTCCCAATGCAGTTACTTTTTGTTCCATGTGCTGGTGGTGGAATTTTGTGCATTTAGCATTTTATGAGAATAATTTCTCAACAAGTCAATCCGGCAGAGGCAATATTTACTGTAAGGTAATAGGAGTTTCCTTTGCCCAATTCAAAGATGGTGAGGACAGCTTTGGACGCCTTGATCTCAGAGGGGGGCGTTCCGTGTAATTGACTGGATCTATTTAGGTGGTGTGTCAGCACGCCGCCCGTACCCCAGGAAGACAACAGATTTGTTGAAACGGCGTAGGGAGGAGCGACGTGCTGACGTCACCACCATACAACGCTGATCCCGGAAGCTACGGGCAGCAGCTGCGAGCCGGCCAGCATACATTGTTTTATACGCAATTTGAAGCCTTTACACTGTAAGTGTATTTCTTACTTTTTATTTTAATAAATGTTAACTGTATTACGCTATGAAGCTTTTTCTTTTACATTTGTCCTTGGGATCTGAGCGGTAATACATCATTCAGTGGACCTCCTGAGCGGTGACCTGTGAGATATATTCCCAACAGAGACCCAGTGGCTGGGGGATACAGCCACTTGCTTGTATGATCTCTGTGACAGGAGATCTAGTTATCTGGTAAGGGGCAGATTGGTTTGAGGTGGAGGAATTCTCTTAACATCACGCTCCCCAGGGTGACAACCTTTGCATGCCTCACACCATTTGAAAAGTGGTGTTTTCTCTCCATTGTGAAAATTTTTTTCCAGCAAGAACTTTTAATTGTATGGACTTTGCTCATTTTTCTTGGCTTTTGACTGCCTATATCCTAAGGATTAACTGCAATAGTTTAGTCTGTGAGATCCAAGTTTTTTACTGTTTGTCAGCATTATAATATTTGTTTTTTCTTTTTTCATTGTTATTCACTGCATAGGGGGTTATAGTTGTGGTCACACTAAGGAATCATGATCACACTCACTTACAAGTAGCAGCGCAGCCTATCCTATATATAGTTATTGAAGTGGGGGTTGTCTCACGTTTATGGTTGCAGCAGCACCAACAATTTTTTGTTTTTCACAGACGCACTTTTAATGCTTATTGATTTTAGGGATAGTGCAGTATTTTTTGGTTGAGAATTATTAAATACACAAATTAAAATAATTTACTCACATTTAAAATTGCCTTATAGTCCTGGCACCCGGCTTGTGTAGCAGGTGTTTATTAAGGGTAATCAGCCGTGATAGTAAAGGCCACCGTTTGCGGCGTTCAGCTCGATTCCCGGGTAGATTCGTATGGGCGTAAGTAACGCGATGACGCGGTGAAACCGTCAATGCATTACTTCCGCAGTAACCCTAAGCGTTTTTATATTCTCACTTTGCTTCTTTGCCATTTGCTTATTAGCGAGTCTTTGACTGCAGCTGGAGCTGGATGATCCGTTCTTTTATCCAAAGGCGCTAAGGTTTATATTTTTCAATATGGGAAGAAGGTAAACAGAGAAAGTGTGATGCTTTGGGCAATGTGATGCTTGGAAACCTTAGGTCCTGCCATTCATGTGGATGTTACTTTGACATGTATCTACTACTTAAACATTGTTGCTGACCAAGTACACCCCTTCAGGGAAATGGTATTCCCTGATGCCAGTGGCGGCCTCTTTCAGTGGGATAATGGGCCCTGCCACACTGCAGGGCCCAGTTTGAGGAACAGTTTGAGGAACACAACAAAGAGTTTGTAGTGTTGACTTGGCCTCCAAAATCTTCAGATCTCAATCCAATTGAGCATCTGTGGGATGTGCTGAAAAAATAGGTCCAATTCATGCAACATACAGGACTTAAAGCATCTGCAACTAATGGATTGATGCCAGATACCACAGCATACCTTCAGAGACCTAGTGAGATCCATGAACCGAAAGTTCAGGGGTGTTTTAGCTGGAAATGGGGAACCTACTCAATAATAGGTAGGTGATCATAAAGTTATCGCTGATCACTGTATATAGTAAAACCTATAGTGGGGACGGAAAGTATTCAGACCCCCTAAATTTTTCACTCTTTGTTATATTGCAGCCATTTGCTAAAATCATTTAAGTTCATTTTTTTTCCTTATTAATGTACACACAGCACCCCATATTGACAGAAAAACACAGAATTGTTGACATTTTTGCAGATTTATTAAAAAAGAAAAACTGAAATATCACATGGTCCTAAGTATTCAGACTCTTTGCTGTGACACTCATATATTTAACTCAGGTGCTGTCCATTTCTTCTGATCATCCTTGAGATGGTTCTACGCCTTCATTTGAGTCCAGCTGTGTTTGATTATACTGATTGGACTTGATTAGGAAAGCCACACACCTGTCTATATAAGACCTTACAGCTCACAGTGCATGTCAGAGCAAATGAGAATCATGAGGTCAAAGGAACTGCCTGAAGAGCTCAGAGACAGAATTGTGGCAAGACACAGATCTGGCCAAGGTTACAAAAAAAATGTCTGCTGCACTTAAGGTTCCTAAGAGCACAGTGACCTCCATAATCCTTAAATGGAAGATGTTTGGAACGACCAGAACCCTTCCTAGAGCTGGCTGTCCGGCCAAACTGAGCTATCGGGGGAGAAGAGCCTTGGTGAGAGAGGTAAAGAAGAACCCAAAGATCACTGTGGCTGAGCTCCAGAGATGCAGTGGGGAGATGGGAGAAAGTTGTAGAAAGTCAACCATCACTGCAGCCCTCCACCAGTCGGGGCTTTATGGCAGAGTGGCCCGACGGAAGCCTCTCCTTAGTGCAAGACACATGAAAGCCCGTACGGAGTTTGCTAAAAAACACCTAAAGGACTCCAAGATGGTGAGAAATAAGATTCTTTGGTCTGATGAGACCAGGATAGAACTTTTTGGCCTTAATTCTAAGTGGTATGTGTGGAGAAAACCAGGCACTGCTCATCACCTGTCCAATACAGTCCCAACAGTGAAGCATGGTGGTGGCAGCATCATGCTGTGGGCGTGTTTTTCAGCTGCAGGGACAGAATGCCTGGTTGCAATCGAGGGAAAGATGAATGCGGCCAATTACAGGGATATCCTGGACGAAAACCTTCTCCAGAGTGCTCAGGACCTCAGACTGGGCCGAAGACAATGACCCTAAGCACACAGTTAAAATAACGAAGGAGTGGCTTCACAACAACTCTGTGACTGTTCTTGAATGGCCCAGCCAGAGCCCTGACTTAAACCCAATTTAGCATCTCTGGAGAGACCTAAAAATAACCGTCCACCAACGTTTACCATCCAACCTGACAGAACTGGAGAGGATCTGCAGGGGAGAATGGCAGAGGATCCCCAAATCCAGGTGTGAAAAACTTGTTGCATCTTTCCCAAAAAGACTCATGGCTGCATTAGATCAAAAGGGTGCTTCTACTAAATACTGAGCAAAGGGTCTGAATACTTAGGACCATGTGATATTTCAGTTTTTCTTTTTTAATAAATCTGCAAAAATGTCGAAATTCTGTGTTTTTCTGTCAATATGGGGTGCTGTGTGTACATTAATGAGGAAAAAAAAAGAACTTAAATGATTTTAGAAAATGGCTGCAATATAACAAAGAGTGAAAAATGTAAGGGGGTCTGAATACTTTCCGTCCCCACTGTAGGTTTTACTATATACAGTGATCAGCGATAACTTTATGATCACCTACCTATTATTGAGTAGGTTCCCCATTTCCAGCTAAAACACCCCTGAACTTTCGGTGCAGTCCTGTATGTTGCATGAATTGGACCAGTTTTTTCAGCACATCCCACAGATGCTCAATTGTATTGAGATCTGAAGATTTTGGAGGCCAAGTCAACACTACAAACTCTTTGTTGTGTTCCTCAAACTGTTCTTGAACCATTTTAGCAGTGTGGCAGGACACATTATCCCACTGAAAGAAGGGGTGTACTTGGTCAGCAACAATGTTTAGGTAGTAGATACATGTCAAATTAACATCCACATGAATTGCAGGACCTAAGGTTTCCAAGCATCACATTGCCCAAAGCATCACACTTTCTCTGTTTGCCTTCTTCCCATACTGAAAAATATAAACCTTAGCACTGGAGAGGATCTGCAAGGGGGAATGGCAGAGGATCCCCAAATCCAGGTGTGAAAAACTTATTGCATCTTTCCCAAAAAGACTCATGGCTGTATTAGATCAAAAGGGTGCTTCTACTAAATACTGAGCAAAGGGTCTAAATACTTAGGACCATGTGATATTTCAGTTTTTCTTTTTTAATAAATCTGCAAAAATGTCGAAATTCTGTGTTTTTCTGTCAATATGGGGTGCTGTGTGTACATTAATGAGGAAAAAAATGAACTTAAATGATTTTAGCAAATGGCTGCAATATAACAAAGAGAGAAAAATTTAAGGGGGTCTGAATACTTTCCGTCCCCACTGTATATTGAGATCAGGTTTACCTGGAGACAGCCACATTTTCTTTTACATAGTTACATAGTTAGTCAGGTTGAAAAAAAGACACAAGTCCATCTAGTTCATCCAATAAAAAGGGGGGGGGGGAATTATACAATCCCATATACACAATCCTATACCCACAATTGATCCAGAGGAAGGAAAAAACCCAGCAAACCATGATCCAATTTGCTCCAGCAGGGGGAAAGAAATCCTTCCTGATCCCCCGAAATGTAATTGGATATTCCCTAGGTCAACTTTACCTATTAATGTTAGTATCCAGTTATATTATATACATTTAGGAAAGAATCCAGGCCTTTTTTGAAGCAATCTACTGAGCTGGACAGAACCAGCTCTTGAGGGAGACCAGATGGTATGAGAGCGGGCAGTATGCGTAGGAGAATAATGCAGATGCAATGTTTGGCAGAGGACTTGGAAAGTGTGGGAGTTTAGAATACATGTTCCCTTTTACACACTTACATATTCTCTCTGTTAGACCCCTGATACCTCAGATGCCATCAAATACAAGGGACAGAAAATTCCTGATCTGCATCTTAAGCAGTCCTACGCAGGCTGGAAGTGTAACCTGGAACTTCTCAGTGCTGAGTACCTGTCGGATCTTTGCATGCAAAAAGGCCAGTGATTGGGAATGTGGGAAGTTGACTGGCAACAGAAGAACCAAGAAGGGTGAGGGGGTGTTAAAAAAAAGTGGCCAAAAACAGTCTACACAGTACATGTGCTTGTATGTCTGCCTTTGTGTTCAGCTTTGTTTCCTTTTCTGACTATAGGATTTAAAACACTCAACACAAAGAATATTGGTTGCATGCTTACTCATGTTTAAGTCAGAAAATACCACTTAGGGGTAAAGCACACTTAACTTATAACAGATTCAACTTCTTGGCTAGCAGAAGTCAATCTTTTCACAAGCTGAGGAAACTCCTCAGGAACCTGTGACCTCACAGCTAAGTACCAAAACAGATACCATTCTATCTAAATCTAAAGGGCTGTTACCCCAACATTTGATATTCCTAATATGTGTCTGTTGTACTATGTACTTGTGTTAAAAAAGTATCCTGTTCTATTTGTAGTTCTTCCTTTCAGTGAAATATCTGATGATCCTGCCAGTCCACCTGCCTTCCTATTTTAAACTGAACAGCCTGTTTAGTTTTCCAGCACAGCTTGTCTGTCCTCCAGTGGTCAAGACTTGTGCAGATACCCCATCCCTTATTTTGTGAAGATCTTCACAGTTCTGTGACAAATATTCACTATGCCCTGTGAGAAGGTTCTGCCATGTCACACATTTCACAGAGCCTTCCTTCTGAACTACAGAGGTGCTGAGATGAGGAGATTCAGAAGGCAGAGTCAGTACAGGAATCACTGCTTGCAGGCAGCAATGTACTATGGAATATCTAGTCCTTAGAAATTGAAAGTGAACAGCAGTTCATGCAGGGAATCCTGAAAGTTGTGAAAAGCGATGGCCAGCACAGATTTCTGCAAGTAAGTAAGCTTATATTGAATTGTCAGTAATAACTATTGCTTGTATTGTCATTGCAATGCTGATGTTATAAAATCAAAGTGTATGATGTGACCATTAAACTCCGGTTAGTATAACGACTGCAGCTGCTGACCAGTGTATTCTGAATCCTTCATTCACCTTGTTTGTGTGGATGGAGGAAACTGTTCATTTTTTCCCTCTCAGTCTGCTGGCTGAACAAAAATAAACAAATCATCTAGATCAACTTTAGAGTTTAGGTCATTAATTAGGGAGCTCTCTGCACTGAGAAATATGTAGGCTTCAATTGCTGACCTGCATTGCTGCAGAAAATACAACATTCCTGACCCTCTAATTCAAAGGCTGTACTTTTTTTTAAAGATGATGTTTGTTATTTTTGCTTGTAATAAAAACACCCTTATACAATAAAGTACCTATTAAAGACTAAAGACCCATACACACGATCAGACTTTTTGACAAACATGCAAATTACCTGTTTTAAGGCAACATCTGACCGTGTGTACACTCCATTGGACAAACTTTTTCGGTTTTCATCGGACAAATGTTAGCTGTGCGAACAGACAAACTTTCCTGCAACAAAAGTCCTACGTCGGCTAGTCCAATCGTGTGTACACAAATCCATGGGACTTTAGTCCAAAGTACAAACACGCATCCTCAGAACCAATGCAAAAGATCAGACAACAATACAGAAGTTGTCCAAAGGGTGGCGGTAATGAGCTGAAAAACCACATGATTTGGTGAAAGTTGGTTGAAAAAGTCCTGCCGTGTGTATTAGGGTTGTCCCGATACCGATACTAGTATCGGTATCGGCACCGATACCGAGCATTTGCCTAAGTACTTGTACTCAGGCAAATGCTCCCGATGCTTCCGCCGATACCTGGAAGTCAGCTGTGATCGGCTTGGGGGGGGAGTTACAAGATTCTCCCCCAGCGGCTTTCAGCGGCTTTTGGGACATCGGTCACCACTCACTGTCACTGCATCCTCCTCCATGCCCCCTCCATTCTGCCGTTCCCCTCTCCTTCTCTGTCCCCCTTCGCTGTCCCCTCCATTCTGCTATCCCCCTCTCCTTCTCTGTCCCCTTCGTTCTGCTATCCCCCTCTCCTTCTCTGTCCCCTCCGTTCTGCTATCCCCCTCTCCTTCTCTGTCCCCTCTGTTCTCCTGTGACTCTCCGCTGTCCCCTCCGTTCCGCCGTTCCCCTCTCCTTCTCTGTCCCCCTCCGCTGTCCCCTCCGTTCTGCTATGCCCCTCTATACAGAACATACATACACTGTGTACATCATCACAAGTTTGAACAGAAAAAATATTACTAAAAGGGTTGAGGTCCACATAGCCAGTAAGGGGAGATTGGGTGTATTTCATCAAAGCTTTTTGGGGAGCCCATAGTGGTGTACATACTACGTTGATATAGAGGAAGAACAGACTTAAAGTGATTGTAAAGTCTTGTTTTTTTTTTCTATTAAAATTACAAGCATTTTATACTTACCTGCTCTGTGCAGTGGTTTTGCACAGTGCAGCCCAGAACCCCCTCTTCTCGGGTCCCTGACTGGAGCTCCTGGCCCCTCTTTCCTGATGAGTGCCCCCACAGCAGGCAGCTTGCTATGGGGGCAGCCGAGCCAAGCTGCAGCTCTAGCTGCAGATACAATCAGAGATGCAATCAATAACTTATAATCAAATCTTAATCATCAATCAAAATTAACTTCCTCATGTGTGGCATATCAATTGAATGGGTTGCCGACTAAAGATAGACAATTCATATAGAAAGAGATTGATCAGAAAAGAAACCAATGGCCAATATTAGGGCTGAATGAAGGAATATGGGAATCATATGGTTGTTTACTACATAACAATTAAAAAGAAAAACATATTCTCATTCCTACATTATTTTATCTGAACATTTTATCCATATAAAAGTCTCTCTGGATGGATAAAACGTTTCTGATCCTGCTTATCAACATCCCTTTTCCTTCAACTGTCAACATTTGCCAGAAAGGTATAATTAATATACCTAGGATTTCTATATCAGTCATTGAACCACTTCTTGTCATAATTATCTGAGCATGTTTTGACAATTTTTGTACTATTTTGATACTAGCCCGATTGACAATGTAGGAGCAGACAGCTAGATTAATGAATCAAAGTGATTTATAAAGATAGCTTATTGACAAGTTTTAGCATCTGAAGACATTTAACCAACTACATTTCTTCATATATGCAAAACTTCTATTTAGGTAGTTTACAAATCTACATTTTTATGAAGAGCCTGATCTAGTTCTGTTCTCTGTGTACCTTCTTTTTTATTTACTTGTAAGGTATTTTTCACTGCTAATGGGTAAACTCAGGATAGTGTTACTGCTACAAATCCAACCGCACACATTTCAAACACTTATGCCGCGTACACACGGTCGGACTTTTCATCTACAAAAGTCCGACAGCCTGTCCGACAGACTTTCGGCGGACTTTCGGCGGACTTGCGGCGGACTTGCGGCAGACTTTCTAACGAACAGACTTGCCTACACACGACCACACAAAAGTCCGACGGATTCGTACGTGATGACGTACACCGGACTAAAATAAGGAAGTTGATAGCCAGTAGCCAATAGCTGCCCTAGCGTGGGTTTTTGTCCGTAGGACTAGCATACAGACGAGCGGACTTCGGGGTCCGTCGTAGTTACGACGTAAAGATTTGAAGCATGTTTCAAATCTAAAGTACGTCGGATTTGAGTCTAAAAAAGTACGTTGAAAGTCTGGAGAAGCCCACACACGATCGGATTACCAGCCAGCTTTAGTCCGTCAGCGTCCGTTGGACTTTTGTAGATGAAAAGTCCGACCGTGTGTACGCGGCATTAGTCATTTTGAAAGAAGCTGCCAGGCAAACAAGACCTCAGTAAACACAGAGAACAGTTCATGTTTCTGCCAGATATGATACTTTATAGGGTGATAGAAAAACATCTGATGATAATAAATCATTTGCTATTGATTACCTATCTTTCAAGTCTAGCAGCGCTGCAGAGAAGTAACCCCATTTTTGCAATAATAAAATGTATACCATCTTTTCTTGCTTAACCCATTTGTAGTTAAAGTACTTTACTGTTTGCATCTAAAAGAAGGTTCAGGTCAAAATACAGAATTCGCTAACATATGCTGTGTCAACAGCTCTTTGTGTCTGTTTACTTTTTTGTTTCTGAAAACACAATTTGACAGAAAAAAATATAAAGCTTTTGGACCTGTATGAGTAGCAATTGCCTTTCTGCAATATACCTGCATGTATTTGTGTTATGGATTAAACACTTTTGAAAACAAAAGTTTTCATAGTGTTTAGTTATTTCATACAGAACAAATAAATAGGGACATATTTTTATATGCCTGTGCATGGCAACCAAGCACTTGTTGTTCATACCTCTGGCCTGTAGATGTCACTATTTACAGTTGTTACATGTTATACTTCCTATAATCCAAATTTGTTCCAGTTCCTGTTCCTGTGATGATATACTCATGCATACCTCCCAACTTTCTGAGATGGGAATGAGGGGCACTTATTAGCAAAAGTGTGTAGGTATAGGACACACACCCTGACGCCCCACCTTACAGGAGAATTGTACAAAAAATAATTACTGATTAAACCTACAAGTGCTTTTTCTAACCATAAGGAAATGATTCTGGACAGCTGCACATCCTATAATCCTTTTTTGAAGCTTCATATTACAAGTGGTTGACAGATGGAGCAGGGGACAAAGAGGTAGACGCGTTTCGCGCAAATGTTAGCACTTAGTCATGACTAAGCGCTAACATTTGTGCGAAATGCATCTACCTCTTTGTCCCCTGCTCCATCTGGCAACCACTTGTAATATGAAGCTTCAATAAAAAGGATTCTTGGATGTGCAGCCATCCGTAATCATTTTCTTATGTTACACAGCATGCGAGCTGGGCTAGCGCCTGACTAGTGTGTGTGGGGTTTAACCAGAGACTCACTCACAGCTTTTTTTGCTTTTTTTATCACTACTATTCTTTTATATTGGTTTTTGGAATTTAAAAATGCAGTCATTTAGAAACTGGACAAATGATTTAACACTGGGAAACACTTTTTGATAGATGAGTAGTGTGTATTAGATACAATTATATAGATCACACCAAAATGAAGGATAAATGAGGAGGAAAGAGGGACAGAGCGACTTTGTTACGAATGAGGGACAGTCCCTCAGAGTCAAGCACAGTTGGGAGCTTTGCTCATGGAGGCCTAAACTTGTTCATAAAGCACTCTATAACTACTTTGCCCAGACTATTGGGAACAACTCTGTTTTAACCCAGGAACCACACAGAAGACACTACTATAGAGCAACAAATGCATGTAGATCTGAGTGAAACCACAGGGTCTTGGCAATCTTATTATAGGCCATCTTTATGTAGAGCAAGGGTAGGCAACCTCGGCCCTCCAGCTGTGGTAAAACTACAAATCCCATCATACCTCTGCCTCTAGGAATCATGTGTTTTTAATTCCAGGGTCTTGCAATGTCTCATGGGACTTGTAGTTTCAAAACAGCTGGAGGGCCGAGGTTGCCTACCCCTGATGTAAAGCAACAATTCTTTTTTCAGATACTCAGAGAGTTCTTTGCAATGAGGTGCCATATTGAACTCCCAGTGACCAGTATGAAAGAGTGAGAGCGATAACACCAAATTTAACACACCTGATCCCCATTCACACCTGAGACTTTGTAACACTAATGAGTCACATGACACCGGAGAGGGAAATGCCTAATTGGGCTCAATTTGGACATTTTCACTTAGGGGTGTACTCACTTTTGTTGCCAGCCGTTTAGACATTAATGGCTGTGTGTTGAGTTATTTTGAAGGGGCAGCAAATTTACACTGTTATACAAGCTGTACACTCACTACTTTACATTGTAGCAAAGTGTCATTTCTTCAGTGTTGTCACATGAAAAGATATAATAAAATATATACAAAAATGTGAGGGGTGTACTCACTTTTTGAGATACTGTATATATTGTATATATATATATATATATATATATATATATATATATATATATATATATATATATATATATATATATATAGATATATATAGATATAGATTTATATATATATATATATATATCTATATCTATATCTATATATATATATCTATAGATAGATAGATAGATAGATAGATAGATAGATAGATAGATAGATAGATAGATAGATAGATAGATAGATAGATAGATAGATAGATAGATAGATAGATAGATAGATAGATAGATAGATAGATAGATAGATAGATAGATAGATAGATAGATAGATAGATAGATATAGATCTATATAGATATATATATATATCTATATATATATATATATTGTAACCAATCACAGGTATAATGTTCAATATAAAACATTTTCTTTTACATTCTAAATAAACATATATAAAAAAAGAAACTACCACTGATTCATAGAGCAGGCATCTTTGCTTCATTGTGCTAAATGCTAGGGTCGCACCGATACCACTTTTTTAAGACCGAGTGCAAGTACCGATACTTTTTTCAAATCAAATAGAGCCTATTATAAATAACATAACATCCTTCACCATAACAAAATCGTATAACTAAATATCAATGTGATAATAAATTATTGAACACATTAAAAAGAGAAAATTAAGATAAGATATATTAATGTGATGAACCACAGTGCAAAGTATCTCAATAGGACAGCATACTGCTGTGAAAAAATATAATGTCTTTGGTGATTTGATGAATAAAGACAGGTTTCAATGAGTAATCCCCAGTGATAGCTGGCTTGCTCATATATTCAGCTGCTCATTAGCTGCATCATTAACTTACGCAGTATGAAAAAACAAAGAAAGGAAGACCATTGCGCAGGCAGTGTGATATGTAATCCCTATATAAGGGTAAAAAATATTACTCACACTTTTCAGCAGAACAAATCGCATATGATAAGGTCAGTTGCATACAGCTAACAGCTGGGATCTCCTCACACGCCAACAGTGTACACACAGCACTGCTCATCACTGGCTCCTCCCGACCGGTTTCATCACTAGACACGTGACTTTTTCAAAGGTGACCATGTGACGACCTTGCTTAGTATTTATAGTGTGCATGCTGGTTGCCATAGTGACCAGGGAGTGTAATGCATCATCATGCCGCTATATGCGTTCTGCACTACATTCAAAACATAATATCCATACAAAGTAACAATTTAATAGATATAGATACATAATTTTGCAATAAAACATATATTTAAAAGCATAGTTACAACTCTACCCTAAGACCCATTTAAATACATTCATTGAGCAGATATAACCTAGGAACTTCCTCCAGTGGTGAACCAATGGAATTACATCTCTACATATTCATCCTCTAATGAGCTAAGACGCTAAAAAAAAATCGTTAAAAAATTTTTTTGACAAAAATATTTAAAAATGATATAATAAAATTATTAAAAATATTTTAAAATATTAGAACTTGTTTTGGAGGAGCAAATGTCAAGAGATATATTAAAAATCCGAAATAAAACAATTTATATTAAAATCTATATTTAAGCTAATCTATATTTAAGCTGAAAGGTGCAAGAGTACCCATTTCAAAAATCCATTTTGATTCGTTTTTACTTAATTCTCTCACTTTACTACTACCCCGCCAGTGCAGTTTATATTTTTCAATGGCCCAAAATTTCAATAACGCAGGGTCTTTGACATGATATAGAGCAAAATGGAGTGACACACTGTGTTTTGGAAAACCTTTTTCAATATTCTGTATGTGCTCCCGAATGCGTTTCCACATAGGGCGTTTCATTCTTCCCACATACTGTAGGGAGCATGGACATTGTAATACATACACCACCCCCTCAGTTCTACATGATACAAAATCTTTGATTTCAAAATCTTTGTTTTTACTGGTAGATGTGAAATTGATGCATTTTTGACCATTTTGCTTTGTATTTCTACAAGCATAGCATCTTTTACATGAAAAGGAACCCTTTCCTTGAAAAAATGTGAACCCCTGTGAGATTTTTGGAGGGTCCAAAACATTTTTCGCTATTAAATCCCTTAAAGTTGGTGCCTTTCTATAAACAAACTTTGGTTTCTTTGGTAAGATACTACGTAATTGATGATCCGCTAAGAGTAGTGACCAATGCTTTTTAAATATATGCTTAAATATATGCTTTTTAAATATATGGTTAATATTTACTAGTTCATATCAGCGCTTTAGTACACTTTTTTCTTTAGAATTACGAAGAACTGTAACTCAAGAGATTATAAAATAATAAAATGGTTTTATTTGCTTGTTACAAACTTGTAAAAAAACTCAAAGAATTTTCACAGAACATGTTTATAAATAACAAAATATATTTTAAAACAATAATATATATTAATAAAAACAACAACAATAAATAACAAATGTAAAATCACACAAACAACCAAAAGTGCAAATTGCAAAATAGTAAAAGAATATAACAGTGCATTGTTTAATCATGGGGAACAACTGTATGGGCTAGATTAACAGGCAATCTAGCAATTAGAATGATAATGATTATTTCTCTAACATTAGTGGCAAGTTCTTTTCAAGGAACAGAAGCATCTCTGCATGTTCAGTCACAAGCCTGTTTCTGATATCAGTAAGGACATTAGATGCTAAGCTGAACAGTCTTACACTTTTGACACTACTGCATGGGGCAGAAAGATATTTTTGGGTTAGTTTAGCCAGAGTTGGAAATCTCAGTTTATTAACTACCCAGTACTTCAGGGGTTTCTCTGAACGAGTTACAGTGATCTCTGCCAGGTAAGCTTCCAGCTGTATAGTAGAAGCTTTTGGAGTACTGCTCTCAGATGTAGATGAACATTCATGGACACTGTCCAGACTAATACCTGGCTGGTCACGATGAGGCCTTTTGGAAGCTGGTTCTTCATGTGCCTTCTCAGATACAATTGCCTCTTCAGAAATGTTTTGCAGTTCCAGTATTTCTTTCGCCTCCCATGAAGTGTTTGCATTACAGAAAAAAACTTTATACCTAGAATTAAAAATAAACAACAATTAATGAATGCAGCATATTTTTGCAGAGTATTACACCAAAATCTCAAAAAATAACTAAAATAAAATCAATTACTCTAGTTTCTTACATTTTAAAATGTTAAACAATATTTAATTATTTTTTTATTTCATTGTTCATTTCAAATTTAAAGCTTTATGTTTATAGTTAATTGAATAGCAGAAAAATGTATTACCTTGGATCGAGTAAAGTTGCGATACAGTAAAGTGGGTTTCCTCAGTACTAGAGAAGCGAGCAAGAAAAGTGCTCTTCATTGTTTTGATACCATGGTCCTCCTCATCCACTTTTGATAAAACTTTCTGTAGCACTGGTACTGCAGGAATGAAATCAGAGGTAAACACATCTGAACAACTCACTTGGTGAGTCATCTCTTCAAAGGGAGCCAAGATATTGATCATCTTCTCCATCAGATTCCATTGATTTGCATAATGGTGTCAGGGAGCTCATGTTCAGACACATACACTCCAAGGGCCCGTTTATGCTCATTTAGAGACTTTAGCATGTAAAATGTGCTGTTACAACGAGTCTGCATGTCTTTTTGGAGTCTTCTTACTGGTTAACCAAGCTGTAGCTGGATGTCCTGCAGCCGAGAATATGCCAGGTTAGAATGTTTGAAGTGGCCAATTATTCTGCGCCCGACTCCCACAGCATCTGCAATGCTGCGCTGTGATAACAGTCCCTCTGAGACAGCCAGCTGCAGTGTATGTGCCACACATGAAATACTAGATAGTCCAGCATCTTCCATACCTTTTATCATGTTTTTGGCATTGTCCTGAACCACAACATGAACAGAACTTTTGGGAATCGCCCAAGTCTGCAGCATTTCCACAAGAATGTTCGCTATTGCTTGACCTTCAAATTTCGTAGCGTGGAGCATGACCTGATGCAGAGAGAATTCACTATCTATCCACTGCACCGTTAAGCTGATGAGAGACAGTGGACTCACACTACTGCTCCAGATATCAGTGTTAAAGCTAATTGCCTTTATGTCCTCTTGCAACATGATGGTAATGTGCTTTTTAGCCGTGTCGTGGATATGTGGTAAGATGACGTCTGTTATGTAGCGGTGACTGGGAATGTTATACTTCGGCTCCAACACATTAAGAAATCAACGAAAACCCATGTTATCCATAATTGAAAGTGGTTGATCATCCAGAATAATAAATTGGGTGAGTGCCTCTGTTATTTTTACAGCTCTGGGGTTGTCTCTTGACAGCTTTTCTCTTCTGGCAAAAGTTTGCTGCAGAGTTGGCTGCTGAGTGCTACTGCTAGCAATAGCAGTAAATTCTCCATGCTCACTTTTATGTTTTAATTTCAAATGCTTTATCAGATTACTGGTATTGTAAGAACTGATTTTTGTACCTCCTCTAGATAATTTAGCAGAACAAAGTTTGCAGTCTGCAATACGTTGGTTGTCCTTGTTAATTTTAAAATACTTCCACGCCGCTGACATTCTGCTGGTGTCTGCAGTGTGCACTGAAAGGCTCTGATAATTTGCTCGACCTTGGGGGAATGAAAACCGGAAATAAAGAATTACAAGTGCAAAGTGTCTGTCTACTGCTACTTCAATACAAGGCACTTTCACCCCTTCCTGTCCACGTCAATTTTCAGCTTTCAGCACTGTCACACCTTGAATGACAATTGCACACTGCGCAGTCATGCCACTATCCAAATAAAAAAAGTTTATAATTTTTTTTCACACAAATAGAGCTTCTTTTGGTGGTATTTATTTAAACACCGCTGGGTTTGATTTTTTGCAAAAAAAAAAGTTTTTCTTAATTTCTGTCAGAAAATTTTGTAAATAAGTAATTTTTCTCCTTCACTGATGTGCGCTAATGAGGCTACACTGATAGGACACTGATGAGGCGGCGCTGATGGGGTGGCACTGATGAGGAGGCACTAATATTCAGCACTGATGGGCACTGATAGGATTAGGTGGCACTGATGAGGCAGCTATGAAGGGGGGAGGGGGGGACAGCGAGCCTCATCCCAAATCGGAACCTATATTGCTAGGTTGTTTGTGTAGATTTAGTAGGACTTGTTACTTGACTAGGCTCCTTCGTATCTGCGAGTCTGCGTTTTAGTTTATTTGAAGTGGAGTAATGCCTCCAGATACTCCAAATGAAGGAGAATTTTGCGTATTTGTCTATGGCCCTGGCTTGCATTTCCTCCATAAGCATGGTATTGTTTATTTCACTCACCCACTCTAGAAGAGATGGAGGAGTGGTGGATTTCCAGTGTCTAGAGATTAATTGCCTGCCGCTACTGAGAACATTTTTTAGGAGGTCGTGTTTTTGTGACTTAATTTTACCAGGTAATATGGATAGAAGAGCAATGAAAGGAGAGGGGGAGAGTGATATATCGTAAATTTCGGTATAGGTCTGAAAGATTTGGATCCAAAACGGATGGATCACATCGCATTCCCACCAGATGTGACTATACATACCCTTCGCAGAATTGCATCTTCAACAGATGTCGGTAGTTGATGGAAACATGATCCTGAGATTCGTTGGCACTCGATACCATCTGGATAAAACCTTGTAATTTTTTTTCCTTGGTGTAGCATGAAATGGCTGATTTGTGGGTAAAGAGAAAGGCCTTACCCCATTCAGCATCAGTTATATCCCTCCCGAGTTCCTCTGATCACGCTTTGGTGTAATTGGGTAAGGTATCATGGGTGTGTTCTATAATCAGTTTGTAGATCAATGAAAGGGTGTGACGGGGAGTCTCCGACAGTGTGCATAATTGTTCGAAGCCAGTCAGAGGTCTGTGAATCTGTTTGGAGTCGTGTAGTTTTTTGCAGTAGGCTGTCAGATGCAGACGCGTTAACCACGTCACGTTGGATGATGCGATGTTTAATCCCGTCATGAAAGTACCATGTGTGCTGTTAACAAATTGTCGTGCTGTGGGCCAAGTGGCTCTGTTATGATCGTCTATGATTTGAGTTGAGCCGCCCTCAGGGAGGGCCGGGTTGTCAAATAGAGGAGTAAGGGGACTTGGTTCAGAGGAAAGCGAGTATCTTTCTTTTCTACGGTACCAGGTTAGTAGGGCATCTCTGGTCAGTGGAGACAGGTTAGTAAGGGATTTATGGGGCCGCTCATAACCCCATGGCAAAGCCCAGAGGTCAATTGAAGATAAGTCTTGTTCCACCAAAGTGGAGGCTTTAAGTAGTGGGCGGGGGAACCACTCCAGGATACGGGAAACCACTGCTGCTGTGTAGTAGAATTCAAAGTCTGGAAGTCTTGTTCCCCCTTTAGAGATGGGGGCACATAAAAGTTTGTGTTTCAGTCTGGGGTGGTTTCCCCTCCATACAAATCGTATGGCCATAGAACGAAGAGTGCGGAAGAAGGCGGACGGTAAAGCAATTGGGAGGGCTTGAAATAAATACAGTAATTTAGGGAGTATGTCCATTTTTAACACATTCATGCGGCCAAACCATGATATAGGCAGGTCCCCTCGGCTTTCAGTGAAGCGCCTGAGTTTTGTGAGAAGTGGACTGTAATTTAGGGCGTATATTTCTTAGGCACGACTTGGGATGGCTGTACCTAGGTATGAACTAGATTTTGTTTGCTATTGGAATGAGAAGTTGGCCTTAAGAGAGGAAATGGTCGACTGTGTTAAGGATATATTCAGCGCTTCCGTTTTAGAGATATTCAGCTTATAATTACTGAGACCGCCGAACCGGTTGATTTCAGTAAGTATGGATGGTATACTAATATGGGGGTTAGTCACATAGAGAGCAGATCGTCTGCATAAAGGGAAAGTTTACATTTTGATGATGGGGTCTGTATCCATTGTATATCAGGGTTTGCTCTAATAGCTTGGGCTAGATTTTCAACTACTAAGGCAAATAGGAGAGGGGAGAGGGGACAGCCTTGTCTTGTGCCATTTGAGATAGTGAGTTTCTCTGATTGGGTTCCATTAACTAAAATTGTGGCGGAGGGCTTAGAATATAGAGACATGATGTGAGCAAGCATTCTAGGTCTTAGTCCTATTTGGGAGAGAGTAGCTTGAAGAAAGGGCCAGCTGACCCTATCAAAATCCTGCTCCGCATCACAGGAGAGAAGGCAGGTCGGTATGTGGTTACGATGGGCATATGCCACGAGGTGAATGGTTTTGGTGGTATTGTCCCTGGCTTCATGTCCAGGGACAAAACCCACTTGATCTCTATGTAGTAGATTTGGCAAAAGAGGTGAGATACGGTTCGCTAGGATTTTGGCATATAATTTAAGGTCTATATTTAATAGGGATATCGGCCTATAATTAGAACATAGGAGGTGTCCTTCACATTTTGGGATGACTACTATTTAGGCTTGTAGTAAAGTAGGGGAGGGAGATAAGTTCTCATCTATGGCATTGAATGCTTTGGCCATCAGGGGAGATAACAAAGGTGCAAACGTCTTGTAGAAGCATAGGAGAACCCATCTGGTCCTGGGCTTTTACCATTCTTTAAGTTTTTTATGGCAAATTGGAATTCAGAGTCAGTCAGGGGGGATTCCAAGTCCTCTGCTTCAGAGGCTGGAATTGTTGGGAGTGCAGTTTCCTGAATGTATAAGGACAGGGTTTGATTCGGGGGGCCTGTTTGGGGTTTGGGTGACGGTGTCTGGGGCGTGAGGTTATATAGGGTGTCATAATATTGACGGAATTCTTCCGCTATGGAAGAGTTATTTATTATTTTGCCTTTATTGGGAGAGTTAATACAGGGAATAGACTTCCGGGCCTGTTTGGGTTGAAAAGTCTGTGCAAGATGTCTGCCACATTGGTTTGCTTGTGAGTAATGGGCAAATCACCCTTTATCTCTCGCTACCAGTGAGCGTTGTGCGAAGATTTGCAAGAGGTCTCTCCTAGCGTTAGTAAGTTCTAGTTGTAATTTGTCATCGGGGGATCGTTTATGATCCTCCTCTAAGGTGGCTATTAAGGACAGAAGGCGTGCGATGTCTGCTGTTCGTGCGCGTTCTGGAGCTGTGTTGGATAAGTTTACCCCTAATGACGCATTTGAGAGCTTCCCATTTCATAAGTGGGTTGGTGTCGTCACGGGCATGGTCTGCAACAAAGTGTTTGATGGTTTGTGTAATGGCCTGGGTGCATACCAAGTCCGAAAGCAGATTATCATTTAATCTCCATGTGGCTCTCTTTTTTTGTGTAGGTATACTTCCTAAGCTCATGTGTATGGGGGCGTGATCAGACCACAAAGTGAGGCCTATCGAAGCGTTGGGGGAGAAATCTAGTAAGGATTGAGAGATGAAGATGTAGTCTAATATACTGTAGTTGGAGTGTGCTGGGGAGTAGTATGTAAAATCTTTAGTGGTGGGGTGTAGCATCCTCCAATTGTCCACTAGCGATAAGTCTGAAAGGAGTGTACGTATTTTGGTCAGGGAAGCCGGGGAGATTGAGGACTTACCTATTGAGGTGTCAAAGCGTGGTATCAAGGCGGCATTGAGGTCTCCTCCCAGGATCATGTTGGTCGTGCTAAATCTTTTCAGGCGAGTAGTCACCATGGAGAGGAATTGCAGTTGATCCTGGTTTGGAGAGTAAACATTGATTATAGTATAGATTATGTTCTTATATGAAAGTTTTAGAAAAACATGTCTCCCTAGTGGATCAATAAGGGTGTCTAGCACATCTGGTGTGAATGAAACGTGGAATGCGATCGAAATCCCCTTGGATTTCGCTGAGGGGTTGGTGCTATGAAACCAAGTGGGATATTGTTTATGGAGGAGATGCGGAATCGTGTCAGACCTAAAATGGGTCTCCTGAAGGAGTAGAATTTGGGTACGGATTTTGTGAAAATGGTATAATATTTGCCTCCTTTTCTCTGGGGTGTTAAATTTAAAGAGAAGACTTTCAGGGGGGTTTGCACTGCCATAGGGAAGAGGATTTGATATTTAGGTATAATGAAACATGGGGGAGGCTTGCTGTCTCCAGGGGGGTGGGGAAAGGGCGACAAGAGGTATTACAGCAACCTCCATTAGTGTTGAGTTGTAAGATAAGTATAAGTGAAGAGGGAGAGAGAGAAACAGATAGGAAACAGAGGTAGAAAAACCTTGTCCTCAAAGGCCGCATAAGGAACAATGTGTTCAAAAGTTCAGCTAATGCCACTACGGGTGCGGAAAACCCTATGTGGGGGGTAGTGGTCAGTCCACAGAGGGGCCCGCACACACCGGGCTAATAAAAAAAAAAGGAAAAAATGTAAATACTTCTATAACTTTAGCAACTCAGGACCCCGCAGAGTCACATGCGTATCGCTAAACTATAGTGAATTGTCCAGCTGGACAAAACCTAGAGGTGAGATCCAATAACCTGACTGCCTGCAGGGTCAACAGTGTAAAAATAACAGTGTAACATAAAGAAGTGAGGGACGGGGTGGGGAGGGGAGGGTCCGGGGGGGACCCGGAGTAAGGTAGGGAATCACAGCATTAGTTAGGGATCTCCATTAACTGAAAAAGGACCATGTTGCTAAGATCTCAAAACAAAACCTGTATATGAGAAGAACAAATAAAAAAAAAAAAAAAAAAAAAACATAATGTCCCAACAATACTGTAACTATAAAACCAGGACCGCTTCATCGGCGTGGTGCCTGTGAAGGAAAAAATGGTTAATCAGATGATCTGCGGCGGGGGTTCATCCATCTGTTGTTTTGGGGAAATCAGACTTTGAGCGTTTGTTCTTCTTAGATTGCTTTTGCCAGCTAGTTGCGATTGGAAATCCAGGAGTTGCCGCATGGATTGGCCAATCCAGGATGGGGATCTGGGGTAGTTTGAAAGTCCCGAGGAACTTTGGGAGGTCACCCAGAGTGCGAAATGTAGCCGACCGTCCTTCATGGGATGCAAAGAGGTTGAATGGGAAACCCCAACGGTATTTAATATGTTTTGCCTGAAGAACTCCTGTAAGGGGTTTCAATGCACATCGCATATCCAGGGTCAGCTTTGAGATATCTGGTAATAAAGTCACAGTAGCATCATTAAAGTATATGGCGTCTTGGGTGTGAGCTGCACGCATAATAGCATCTTTAATCGCATAAAAGTGGATTCTGCATATCACATCTCTGGGGTGTTCAAGGTTTGGATTTTTAGGGCCTAGGGCTCTGTGTACACGATCAAGTTCTATGGGAGATTCTTTATCTTTTTGGAGCAGGTCATTGAATATAGCTATGACTGCAGGGGCCAGGTCTTTATTTTCCACAGATTCCGGGAGGCCATGTATACGTATATTGTTACGTCTGGCTCGGTTTTCTTGGTCATCCTGGTGATACATCAGTTGCTGTATCTGTAATGTGTGCTCCTGCAAGATGATTTCATGTGACTGTAGTGTAGAGACAGTCTCTTCTACAGTTTGTTCCACATCTTCCAGCCTGCTTGTGACATCTTTGCGCAGCTCAGAGATCTCCTGCTTGTAAGAGCGTTCAAGTCTCTGTACACATGCCTCAAAATCTTGTCTGGTGGGGAAAGCTTTGATGTAATCTTCCATGTCCCATCCACTAAAAGACCGGTGCAGTGTTGGGGAATGACATGCAGAGCGCACAGATTCATTCACTGAGTCTGGAGGGGATCTAGCACGCTGCCTGGTTGTCATGTGCAGTGTGGAGCGCTGTGATGTGGCTCCTTGTGAGGCCGCATGTGTGCCTGAGGAGCGGGTCGGCGCCATCTTGGATTTGGGGGGGCCTTGCTGATTTTGCCCCAAATGTAAGAAAAATCGGTCGATTTCCCCCTCAGTTTGTGTGTCGGGGGTATGGCGTCCTTCTCCCCCACCTCTCTTCCCCATTACCGACCTGTCAGCAGAGTTCTGGAGTCACTGAGAGCCTCTATTAGTCCGGTGTGTGCGGGATCTCCTGAGAAACACGTCTCACTCCTCCATGAGCTTGGCCACGCCCCTGCTGGAATAATTTTTGATGGCATCATCTGCATTCCTAAATTAAAAAACAGTTTTCAAAAATACCCTGGCATACAGTATATTCCTGTCATTTGATGGGATACATATGTAGCAGTCACCTATTGGTAATCGTCACCTATTGGTAATCTCTGAAACCCTACAGCAATTTGCATATTTCTTAAACATTAAGTTCTGTTTTCTGTACCCCCTGTTGCCCTTGGAAACAGCCCCACCATTTACATGAAGTTGACAGAATAAAGCAAGCTTCGCTTCACTGAGCACAATCTGCAAATAGCACACAGTCTCTGTTTGAGTTTAATACAACTGGTTATTAAAAAATAAAAATCTTACCAAGTAAAGCAATTAAAAAGCAGCCATATATCAGAAGGTGACAGTAGTTGTATTTGGCTTCTGCTTATACGCAGCAGATTCTTAAACAATGTGCATACTGTAGGTACAAACACAAATTTTCTTCATGTTATAGCATTTTTCTGTGTAATTTATATATTTCAAGAAGTCAAAGGGCTGTTCCATATGTTCCAATATATTACTGTTACAGATACTACTACATGAATCACAGAAATGAAATTCATTATATGAATTATATTGTATAAAATATAGAATGAAAAATATTGGTATTTCATTACTAAAGAAATAGAGACTGCTTACCTAACAAAGTGAATGTTCACTTTGAAAAGTCTATGTTAACAAAGTGAATTTTAGTATGTAAGGTAAACTTGTATTCATTTTGACTATGCAATCATGTGTGAAGGAAATAAAAACAAAATTTCAAAGCACAGTCTCACCCTATTCACTAGCATTCCACTTAGCAAAAAAAAAATCACTTTGCTAGGTGAACAGCCTCTAATTTTTAGTAATTAAACGTATATTGAAATTACATCTAAGGGCTCCTGTAAAAAGTCTAAACAAGTCTCACATTTAGAACCTCATAAAATAAACTTATTTTATCTCATTTAAGTCAGCCAAATCCTCTTTCATTTGTGTTTCACATGCTCCGCTCCACATATCCATTAAGGATGCTAGAAAATACTATACTATACATACTAGAAAATATTATACTATATAGATAATCTTTATTCTGATGCGCTATTTGATGGGAACAAAATCACCAACCATTTCAGTTTAAGTCTTTGCTACTGGCTGTGGTAGTGTTGATTGCAAACATGGACCCCATTTTCAGAGCAACTGAAAGGAAAATTGGTAATGTAATTGAATGTAAATTGGTAATAATACATTTTAAGGTGCAGTACTTTGCAGTTTATTTCACTATTGTTTAATGTTTTCTAGGATATAACAGTAAAATACCCAAAAAGTAAACTGTCTTGTTAATTTTTGCTATATGCTGTTTGGATTTGTTTTGGCTTTTTTTTAGTGCAAACCCACTAATTTTGCTTTGAAACTAGATTCAGCATACTTTAGCTCTTATTCCTACTACTGAAAATGTGCTAACATTATTTCTTTTTACTTAAAAATATTTTTATACCTTTTAAAAGGAGTCTTCAAAAGTATATGACTGCCAAGGTACCGATGTCTGATGCTGACAGGTTCTGCAACATCCCCAGTGCCAACATAGGGATGCCATAAGTTGTATTATTTACCTTCTCCTATCTCCAGCTTGGAGAGCTGGTTTATCAGTCCTTAGGACATGTAGCAAGGTCCCAGGCCTCCTTTGATCTAACGAAAAGCTCCAGGGCCAGGGATAGCTGACATTCTTCTGTATGTAGTGAGTTGTGATGCATGAACTTATCCTCTCTGGAGAAGAGATGCTTGAGAGGGGATATGATTTTAATTTACAAATACCATACTGGTGACTAGACCCTTTAGGTCTGGTATGGATTTTAAGAGAAACCCAGTGCCAAAATGAAAAAAAATGGCATGGGGGTCCCCCCAAAAATCCATACCAGACCCTTATCTGAGCATAAAACCTGGCAAGCCGCAGGAAAAGAGGGGGGGACGAGAGAGAGCCCCCCCTCCTGAACCGTACCAGGCCACATGCCCTCAACATGGGGAGGGTGCTTTGGGGTAGCCCCCAAAGCACCTTGACCCCATGTTGATGGGGACAAGGGCCTCATCCCCACAATCCTTGCCCGGTAGTTGTGGGGGTCTGCGAGTGGGGGGCTTATCGGAATCTGGAAGCCTCCTTTAACAAGGGGACCCCAAGGTCACGCTCCCCCCTGTTTGAAATGGTAACGGGTACATTGTACCTCTACCATTTCACAAAAAAAGTGTCAAAATGTTAAAAAACCACAAGACACAGCTTGGGGACAAGTCCTTTATTAAAAATTAAAAAAAAAAAAAATGTCCCACGAAGTCCATTCATCTTCTTCTCTCGCTCTGCCAACGGACTGTAAAAAAAATAAAAAAGATCCTCCTCCATGGGAGGCACCCGCCGTATGACATGTCCTCGCAGGTGACAGTTCTTTCATAACTGAGGGAAGGGCCACACGGTGATGTACCCGGGTGACATCTTCTTCTCTCGCTCCGCTGATGGATCGAAAATAAAAAAGATTCGCCTCCATGGGAGGCACCCGCCGTCTGACGCATCCTCGCAGGTGACAGTTCTTTTATAACTGAGGGTGGGGCCACAAAGTTATGTACCCGGGTGACTCCAACCCCTCTGACGCACGGGGACTTCTCAATGGCTTCCCAGTGGCGTCAGAGGGGGCAGGACCACCCGTTTACATAACCGGGTGGCCCTGCCCCCCTCTGATGTCCCGGGAAAGCCATGTGGAAGTCCCTGTGCGTCAGAGGGGTTGGAGTCACCCGGGTACATCACTTTGTGGCCCCACCCTCAGTTATAAAAGAACTGTCACCTGCGAAGATGCGTCAGACGGCGGGTGCCTCCCATGGAGGCAAATCTTTTTTATTTTTGGTCCATCGGCGGAGCGAGAGAAGAAGATGAATGGACTTCTTGGGACATTTTTTTTTATTTTTTAATAAAGGACTTGTCCCCAAGCTGTGTCTTGTGCTTTTTTAACATTTTGACACTTTTTTGTGAAATGGTAGGGGTACAATGTACCTGTTATCATTTCAAGCAGAGGGGGGTGGGATCTGGGGGTCCCCTTGTTAAAGGGGGCTTCCAAATTCCGATAAGCCCCTGCCCACAGACCCCCACAACCACCGGGCAAGTGTTGTGGGGATGAGGCCCTTGTCCCCATCACCATGGGGACAAGGTGCTTTGGGGGGCTACCCCAAAGCACCCTCCCCATGTTGAGGGCATGTGGCCTGGTACGGTTCGGGGGGTGCTCTCTCGTCCCCCCCTCTTTTCCTGTGGCCTGCCAGGTTGCATGCTCGGATAAGGGTCTGGTATGAATTTTTGGGGGGCCCCCACGCCATTTTTTTAAAAAAAATTGGCGTGGGGTTCCCCTTAAAATCCATACCAGACCTGAAGGGCCTGGTATGGAATTTGGGGGGACCCCCACGCATTTTTTAAAAAATTTTGGTTCGGGGTTCCCCTTAATATTCATATCAGACCCAAAGGGCCTGGTAATGGACTGGGGGGATCCCATGCCATTTTTTTCAATGACTTTTATCTGTATTGCCGGACCCAACAATTCATTATAGCCGTGAGTACTTTTAGATGACTTTTTTTCCTTTTTGAACACGGGAAAAATGCGCCACCTTACAGGCATACTATAGACACCCCCCAGGTACGAAATTTAAAGGAATATTTCACTTTTATTGTTTCACTTTAAGCATTATTAAAATCACTGCTCCCGAAAAAAAAGGCAATTTTTAAAACTTTGTTTTGCATTGATGCATGTCTCCTGGGGCAGGACCCAGGTCCCCAAACACTTTTTATGACAAAACCATGCATATAAGCCGTTAAAATTAGCACTTTTGATTTCTCCTATAGACAATTCATTATAGCCGCGAGTACTTTTAAATGACTTTAAATGACTTTTTTTCCTTTATAAATGGCATTTTGTGCAGGGACTGTTCTAAACATGGATGGGAAAAATGCACCACTTTACAGGCATACTATAGACAGCCCCAGGTACGAAATTTAAAGAAATATTTCACTTTTATTGTTTCTCTTTAAGCATTATTAAAATCACTGCTCCCGAAAAAAACTTTTTTTTGCATTGATACATGTCTCCTGGGGCAGGACCCGGGTCCCCAAACACTTTTTATGACAATACCAAGCATATAAGCCTTTAAAATTGGCACTTTTGACTTCTCCCATAGACTTTTAAAGGGTGTTCTGCGGCTTTCGAATTTGCCGCGAACACCCAAAATTGTTCGCTATTCGGCGAACAGGTCAACACCCGATATTCGAATCAAACTTACGTTCGACTCAAACATCGGACTCATCCCTACTGGTGACCCCACAATAGGGATAAAACTTTTCAATGGAAGGGAGTTTAATAAGGCACGTGGCCACTCTTTAAGATTAGAATAAAAGAGGTTTAACCTTAGACTGCGTAGAGGGTTCTTTACTGTAAGAGCGGCAAGGATGTGGAATTCCCTTCCACAGGCGGTGGTTTCAGCGGGGAGCATCGATAGTTTCAAAAAACTATTAGATAAGCACCTGAACAACCACAACATACAGGGATATACAATGTAATACTGACATATAATTATACACATAGGTTGGACTTGATGGACTAGTGTCTGTTTTCAATCTCACCTACTATGTAACTATGGTGGGTGCAGAGTAGTTAAAGTTATTGGGCGTCAGACACTTCTTGAATGCAAAAGATTTATTTCTCTTTACAAACTTTTTGGGGGAGACAGGGTTAGGGCCAGGACACCCTTAGGTAGTTGCAAGATTAATTGGCAGACTTTGAGGCTGAGGACAGCCATGCAGGGAAAGGCATCCAGCAAGACGCCGCATCTGCAGGTGCAGGAATGCTGTCTCCTATGGCAACAGTCTTTAACAGTTCCTAACACAAACGTAACAGTTCTTTCACTTTCACTGCAATCACTCCTTGTAGTTCTTCAGCCCACTGAGCTCCCGGTCTCTCACTAGACCCACTGATTCGCTTCCACTGAATCACTTGAGCTCCTCCAATCTTCATGGTGGTATTGACTCGGTTAAATTGATGATAGGCAACTCCTATCCTCATTTTGATTAGTGGTTCCAAATTAATAATAACTACTGCAGTAGGGAACAGACACAAAAGATGCGCTCAGCATCTTTCCAAATAACTGTTCTGCTTTATTATGACGCAACTGAAGGTTTTTATGCACATGATTATGTAGGTCTCACATTAATATTACAATTGTATGTTTATGGTAACAAGGAGCGTTACATAGGCAGGCTAATTCTAATCCAGACTCGAAAGAATGTAAACATGTACTGAAAACATTATTAGTGCTGTGTGCACAGTGAGGGCAGAGTGCAATACATAAAAAATAGAATACAATTATATACAGAACGTACAAATTTCTATTACAGTATCTTCCTCAAGTGTCACCCCTGCCTCTCTGCTGAGTCTCTAGCTTGGCACTCAAGATACCTCTCAAGCTTCACCCCACTGGCCTGCTCGTTCCCTGGCTTGACACACAATGTTGCTCTGCAAGCATTACCTCCACTGGCTGGGTCCCTGGCTTGATACCCACTGAAGTTTCCTGGTTCTTCATTGTCCCCGGTTGGTGAGAATGCTGCTTTGTTACTTGCTTCAGTTACTTACTGTGGTCTCTGGTAATCTGGCGGATAGTCCCTTACTAGGGAAATATTCCCCTCTACCTCCGACCATGACGGGTTCTCCGGCCGGCAGAGCCGTCACTTTTGGTTGGACTGCAAGCCGCAGTCCCAACCCTGCATTGCTCTCTTATTTCTAGATAGGTCCTCAGACAGCCTAGCAGCCAGATGTGCCCGGGATTGCCCCATCTCTGGCCTAGAAGCCTGGGCAATACAAAACACTTCCACCCAGACTCCACCCGAATACCTGTATATAGGTTCTCCCAGCAGGCCAAGGGATTCCAAAAAACCCCTGCCCATTGGCTGAGATACCCCATATACCCATAACCTGACCTTGCGTTGCCCTTCTCATATCTAATACCACCAAGTACCCGGCCACCTAGCGGTAGAAGAGAAAAGTGCACTAAGGCCGAACTTAGGGAGAAATCAATAGATCTCTAACAATCAACCAGGATAATTATTCCTGGCAAGTAAATTTGTGAGGAGCAACCCTGCCTAAACTCCAGGGTGCTACAGGACATATGCATGATCATTGAATCCAATGATGTCACAGGGAATCCCGGGAAGATACCTCTGTACATTTTCTTGCACATTTAAAACTATTCCTTACTTAAGATTCCACAAAAAAGTCAACTGTAGAGTCTTTGATCTTTGAAAAATGTATATAAATGATTACAAAAACAATAATTTCATAAATGGAATCTGTCTGAAAAATACAGGTTCAGCACTATGGATTAAGACCTCTCAATTGGTTCTAAAAAGCAGCTACTGTTCTTTAAAGATACAATGTCAATTGTAAATGTCACTTTGGACTTGAAAATATCTCTTGACCCTCCCAGCCATGTACTGTATATTCAACAGTCCATACTCTCTACCACCTCACCACTGCAAAAATTTAGCCTGTGTAAGCTCCAGTGTTGAATGGTGTCATATGTACACAGGCTCTGCCCCGAGCACTGTCACATAGCAATGGTCACATGCTCCCCTATACATAGATGCCCCACTAATGTAAGTTAGAACAATGGAGCAATGTTTCCTACAAAAGCACCAATGTGGCAAGGAGAGGTGTGGATATAGGAATATGCATGGCTTGGGAGTGGGGTGAGCAGTAGACACTGTCAATTTGCTCTGAATGAAGAAAACATTTGCAAACAGCAGTTCACATTAAAATGCACCATCTCTTGTTAGTAAAACCAGTAAGATTTATTTACTTAGGGCAAATAGGCTGTTCACTTTGCAAGGGAATCTTCCCTAGAGTTTAGTGTGATGAAATTTCACTTTGCAAGAATGCCCAATCATGTGCAAAAAAAAAAAAATCAGCATTTTTGATTAGCTGAAGGAAGTCAGCAGAGCTTCACCTCATTCACTGAGCTCTGGGGCAAATTTCCTTAAATAGTCTATTTGCCTCTAGTAAATCAATATCAGTGAATATGCAATAAATGTCAGAGTATCCAGGTCCCAGGCTGGAAACTGTCTCTTTTCCCTGGCAGTTTTGTTATTCTGTTTCCCTCACTCAAGCCAGGCTTTAAAGATCAGATTGAATCCAGTATTTTTCTTTCTGCCTTATATTGAAGAATAAGTACCTTGGAATTAGCCCTTGTCCAATAAAGAACAGTGCATGGCAAGAATTCAAAGTCAGCTCTGGAAAAAAAAACATTAATAGAATATGTACTTTCTTTGTTTGATCACTGTTCTCCTCTGTGCACACTGCATGCTTGCTTAGTGAAATGAGCAAAACTACATTACTGTCAACATCATCATAGCTAATCACCAAGGAAATGACTTTATGAATTCTTCTAATTCACTTTTCTCTCCATTCCCCTAGTGACAGGATTAGTGATCACATAAGCTTAGTTCTGAGAATGATTCCTCCATCAAAAGATTAAACACATTTGTCTTGCAATGAATGTGCATGACTTCAGAATTTGGATGCAAGAAATATCACCAGAATGGTCAGCTGGAATCCATATTGCCAGAAAGGCTAATGGCACATATGGGGCACACCTTTTACTAAACTGTTTCACAATCAGTCATTTATGAAACTGCTAGTCTATTTAGATATTGGAAAATGTAGAACTGAATCAGACATGTTGAGCTTTCAGCATAATTTAGTTAAAAATATAATGTTACATACAGCCAGAAATAGTTGGCTGCACCATCTGGCAAAAGTGTCTAGATCACAATACTGGCTGAACATGATTACAAATGTTTTGGAAAAGTTAAATAATTCCCATGTATTTCAACTGTATTTAGATGCTTGTCTTGAGTTTTTTTTAACAACCAAATCTGCCAATACCATAATCCCAAAATCCAGGGCTGATGCTGATCAAGGTATATGAAACCCTGAGCATATTCCTGAGGAGAATCTAAAGCAAAGCTTCACATTTATCTTCTGGAGCCCTGCTGATTTCAGGGTAAGGGGAATAAGCTGTAAGCGCTTAAGAGGGGGGAAAACTTTGACACTTCTGAATTCTGATTTGGAGGTAGCTCAAAACAAGCTTACTGAATGTCAAAAACAGATTAAAATGCAAACAAAGGGCTGAAGTAATTGCTGAATGCCTAATTTTATAGTGTACGGTCAGTCTACAACGTGTACAGTGGTAACCAGGTCTCTTTAACCAGTGAACCAGTTAATAAGCAGTTTGTCTATATGTCTGCTAACTGAATGACTTTCTCTTTTCTTTTCTTGCTTGGAAATATTTAAGCAATAGTTTCCAGCTTGTCTACCCACTTTGTACGCTGTGTACTTTGCATCAAAGTAAATTTCCGCTAAAAGCTATAAAACCTAAAATGTAAGTCCTTTTAAATCAAGTGCATTAACACAAAATGAAAAATATGAACATTTTATGTAGTATTAATCTTATGCTTCTCTTTTAACATGCAAAATGTGTTTAAAATGTGTCTGTTTAAAACGGAAATACAATGTATTGTTTTGGAGTGATATATATGATATATTGTTTGCTTGCTTTTATTCAGGAAATAGAATAATAAATCCATCTCTTATGAAGTGGATATTTAGTTATTGATGTTTCTTTATTAAATAGTTTGATATCTTTATTCAACAGAACATAAAGCATAACTAGAATTTTGTTTAATGGGACATATAGATAATCTGTCACTCCTTTCCACATTCAGTTACCTATGCACCATTTTATAAATAAAATAGGGAAAATGTTTAAACTTTCTATTTTACAAGGCATTGTGTTTCTCTTGTTTCAAATTAAATAGACAGGTGATGAAAGTATTCAATCTTCTGATATAGCAGGGAACAATAATAAATATTGGTGGCTTACAGAACATCTACAAAGCATAGTATGAAAAATAAGATTAAACAATAACTTTTGAAAGACAAGTTGCTGTATTAACCATTTGCAGACAGCCTAATGTACATGTGCTGTGGCAGGTCGGCTCTATTGCGCAAAATCACGTACCTGTACATCATTTCGTGCAACAGCCAATGGGTGATGCACACGCGCGCTGGAGGCGCGATCGCGCACTGATTGGATAGAGGGGGAACCAATCAGTGGGTCCAGTGGACCCAATGTCTGCCGACCACCCACGATCATTCCTGAGAGAGGCAGAACAGTGATCTGCCTATGTAAACAAGGCTGATCGCCCTTCTGTCAGGGGAGAAGACAGAGATCTTGTGTTCCTTCTAAGCAGGAACATGGATCTCTGTCTTCCCCCAGTCAGAGCAACCCCCACACAGTTAGCAAGCACCCCCTAGGAACACATTTAACCCTTTAATTGCCCCTGATGTTAATCCCTTCCCTGCCAGTGTCATTAGTACAGTAACGGTGCATATTTTTAGCACTAATCACTGTAATAATGTCACTGATCCCCAAAAAAGTGTCAAAAGTGTCAGTTAGGTGTCTGCTTTGATCGCTGCAATGTTGCAGGCCCACTAAAAATTGTTGATTGCCACCATTACTAGTAAATAAAATAAAAAGCCACTAAAATATCCCATTGTTTGTAGACGCTTTAACTTTTGTGCAAACCGATTTTTACCAAAAATATGTAGCAGAATACATATTGGCCTAAATTGATGAAGAAATTAGATTTTTTAAAATTTTTTATTGGATGTGTTTAATAGCAAAAAGTTAAAAAATATTGTTTTTTTATCAAAATTGTCGCTCTTTTTTTGTTTATAGCGCAAAAAATAAAAACCGCAGAGGTAATCAAATTCCACCAAAAGAAAGCTCTATTGTGGGAAAAAAGGACATCAATTTTATTTCGGTACAGTGTCGCATGTGCAATTGTCAGTTAAAATAACGCAGTACCATATTGCAAAAAATGGCCTGGTCATTAAGGGGGTAAAACCTTCTGGGGCTGAAGTGGTTAAAGAATAGAAACTGTTCCCTTAATTAGCGAATAAGACAAGGCTGTGTTCACTTTATCCAATCACTTGCAAACCAATTTTTTTTTTTTAATTGCCTTACACATGCTTGAATATTCAAAGTAAACATATGTTCAGCTTATTTGCTAAATGATCAGCCTCTGTTACTTAAAGCGGTTATATAACCGCACATCTAAAAAAAAAAGAAAAAAAAAATCCTGCAAGGCAAAGGCATAATGAGCTAGTATGCACCACATACTAGCCCATTATGAAATACTTACCTTAGATGAAAGCCCCCGTATTGCAGCCCGGTGTATGCCGAGGGAGCTGAGATCTTACCCTGGGCGTTTCTTCTGGGTTCACGGCTCCAGTGATGTGAGTGGCCGGAGCCACGATGATGTCACTCCCGCGCATGCGCGCGGGAGCCATCTTACCAGCAAGGTCCGGCAGCATCTGCCGGACCTTCAGCCAGCATTCATAGCACATGCGCCACTGACGTCAGCGGCTGCATGCAAAGGGAATATCTCCTAAGCCATACAGGTTTAGGATATATTAATTTTACCTACAGGTAAGCCTTATTATAGGCTTTCCTGTAGGTAAAAATGACAAATTAGGGTATACAACCACTTTAAGTAAATCAACCCTACTGCTCTGGAAATCAGAGTGCCCCTAAAGCAGGAAGATAGGGTTATAACTATTATAATTGTTTTTATTAGAGCAACTAAGGTATAATTAAGGGGAATCTGTTAGGGGGACCAAAATAAACTGCTGCATGAAGCAACTATCTGCAATAGCCTTCATGACCCTACAGAAACAGCCACATCATAAACCATTCTCACTGGCAAAGCCCAGCATTTCCTGTGCAAAATTTCATCCACCCTGTCCCCTATTTTTAAATATTGGCCAGCAGTTGCAGCTGGTGCTCAACATTTTTGGGGGGGCTCAAATAAACTGAAAAATTCTGAAAAATACTGAAAAAAAAACATCAGTTGCAGCCTCACTGTGCCCATCAAATGCAGCCACTGTGCCCGTCAAATGCAGCCACTGTGCCCGTCAAATGCAGTCACTGTGCCCATCAAATGCAGCCACTGTGCCTGTCAAATGCAGCCACTGTGCCCATCAAATGCAGCCACTGTACCATCGATTGCAGCCACTGTGCCATCAATTGCAGCCACTCTGCCCATCAAATGCAGCCACTGTGCCCATCAAATGCAGCCACTGTGCCTGTCAAATGCAGCCATTGTGCCCATCAAAAGTAGCCACTGTGACATCAAATGCAGCCACTGTGACCCCAGCACCCTCCCCCCGCCCGCCCACTTGCTCACTGTCTGACTTGTTCTTACCCCATTTTGGTGGCGGGTCAGGCAGCAGGTGACAGCAGTGAGCTGTGGGACAGGCAGTGGGTCAGGTGGTGGCTCCTGTGTCCTCCATGCTTTTCCTCCTGCTAGGCGTCCAATAGGAGCACCTGTCCTTTCAGTTAATCAGGTCATGGGTATCAGACCCGTGCTTCCCGATTGGCGAAGAGGCGGTTCAGTGTTAGAAAAATGAATATTAATTTGCTTTTCTAACCAACCTGGGTGGGCTCCAAGCTCAATGCTCTGCGCTCTGAGTCCACCCTATTTTGAAGCCTATTAGAGCCTATGGCTCTAATCAGGTGCTTCAAAAATACAGCCCCGCCTCTCTAATTCAGATGCCTGGCGTTCTAAAGGGGGCTGGATGCCTGAATGGGGGTGCTATACATGAATCTATCCATTAAGCATATAGGGTGTGGCCTGGAGAGAGGGGGCGGCACCTGGGCTCCCCTAATGGACAGGAAAGCTCAAACACTGGAAGGTTCAGAGCTTTGCCTGTCAAATTGGCCTAAGATTTTGCAGTGACAGGAGCTTTTGAGAGGTAACCCCTAGGTGCTTACAATTCATACCTATATTATTGCATCCCCACAGACAGTCTCTGTAAAGAAGGCAAAGGAACCTCCTTTAAAGACACTATTGTCAGACTTTTCTGATAATCATCTGGTGTTCGTGGGTTGTCCTGGATTATTGGCTCAAGCATGAACTATAGACTAATAGCCAAGATGACAACCAAGCAACCAGCATTTTTAGAAGAAAGTCAGCAGTGATGGTTGATATATTTCTTACGACAGGTTTCCTTTTAAGTATTATACTCATTTTTTTAAATGCCAGAGATTTGGTGGTCACATTCATGTTCTATTTTGAAAAACTTGGCTAGAAAGCAATAATAATGTCTTTATTTATAATTGTATTTTTATTGATTTTCAAAAATTAAGTACAAAGTTTTAGCAAAACGAGCATTACATTGTCAATGCATGTGCATTATACAGCAATCAGTATAGAAAAAAAAAAAAAAAGAAAAACAAAGTATAAAGTAACAAATATAGGTGACAAAAAGTGTTCACAGTAACAAAACACATAGATATATTAGGTCAATTCCCTGTGGTGTGAAAATAAACGTAATATTGGAGGGAGTCTGGATCCTTGAAATCAGTTCAGGCCATATACACAGGTAGTATAGGGTTGACTTAAGATTAGGGTGAGCCTGGTGTCCCATACTCCGAAAGATCCCATGGTTCCCAAATTTCAGTGAACTTGGAAACACAATCGTGTACCGAGGCTGTCAAAAACTCCATTGTCCGAATCTCAGCTATCAAGAGTAGTAATCTGGACCGTGGGGGAGGAGCATTGGATAGCCAGAATAACGGAATAAGTCTTCTGGCGGCTAGTAGTATGTAGGATATTAATTTGTTTGTCTTTTTAGATATCCCTGATGGAGGTAGGCCCAATAGATAGGTCAAGGGATCCACCGGAAGGGACACCCCCGTCACCTTTTGAATAAGAGAATGTACATCACACCAAAAAGGTTGAATCAAAGAGCACTGCCAAAAAATGTGGAACAGCGAGCCTATTTCAGTTCCACATCGCCAACAATGTTGCGAGACTGAAGGGTCATACTTATGAATTACATCGGGTGTTCTGTACCAGAACATGAGAATTTTAATGGTTGTCTCTCTCTGGGTGACACATTTGGAAGATTTAAATGTAGAGGACCAGATTCTATCCCACATCTGTATTGTAACAGGACGGCCCACTAGATGAGACCACTTGCGCATATATAAATGTAATGTCTCTGTGACGGGAGACGACTCATGGAGGATACTATATATACAGGAAATTAAATGTAATTGATGGGGCCCTTGGGCACATAGATATTCAAAAGTAGTTGGTTTATCTAGAATTAGGGATGGTGTTTTAGAATGAAAGAAATGTCTAATTTGCATATAGAAGTGGAAGAGATGTGGTGTAAGGCCAAATTTCTCACTTAAAATGTTAAAAGTATGTAGTTTCCTTGTTATGGGATGTACAAATAATAATGTCTTTAGTGTATTTTCTTCTGCTGCAATGCATTTTATTGGATTCACTTGTATAGATCATTTTTTGGAATACAGAAGAATATAGGTTAATTTCTGGAAATTAAATCACAATGCACTTTTAAAAATAACTAATTTCAAAATAAACCATTTCTCTTTTTATTCATAGATTGTGCTTATATTTCAAAGGAACACCTTTTTTTATATATATATATTATAGGCTTACATTTCTGTCTGAATAATACCTATAGTCTTCCATCTCAGCCTAATCTGGTTTTCAATGGAAACCGTGGCTACTGTCTCCTGTGGTCTGCTTAATCTTTTACTCCATTGAGTTCAAATAATTCACTTGCCCCTAGATATTTTTGATATTTTTGTTTTCTACATGCCAAGATGACATTGATCACGCACAAGACTGATGGAGGAGAAAAATCCTATTAAAATTGTGCTTCATAAAAAGAAACATGCTGTCTTTTCCCTAAGGCTGTGAACTGAACCTCATAAACTTTCAATTTCATGAAGCAGGAAGGGGCCAAGGCCAAGCAACCATCACAAGATGAATTTTCTCTAACATTGTAGATTGATTCATGTGGAATGTCAAGTATTTCCTATTAGTAGTAGAAAAGGCCAAAGGTGTTGCTTGTCACTTGTGCATAATTGATCCTTATTTACTTGGCACGTTTGCTTGGTATACAGATACTGTTTGAAGGTCTGCTCCACATTAAACCACATATTTGCTGGCTGCCTTGTATATCCATCTTTTATTGTTTTGTAGGGTGGCTGCCAATAAAAGAAAAGGTTTATTGAGTAACACTTCAAAATCATAGTGTAATGCTGTGAAATTTTAGATAATAGCTAAGGATAGTGGCTGGCAAAAGAAGAACAGAAAGTCAGTAATATTGTTTCAGCTAAAACGTTGTCTTTCTTGTCAAATTTAAAAAAATGTAGAACATCAAATGCATTTATTTAATTTGATTATTTTGCACCAACAAATTTTACAAAGATTTACAGAATATGAAGAACCATTCAAAATGTGGTGTAGTACAGATTTGCCATTTTTAAATATGAAATCCAGGTATTTTTTTAATTGCTCCTTTTTTACTAGGGGAAAGATAACAAGCCGTTTTACCTACCTTATCTTATACTCCCTGGGCAAACCCTCTCCTCTTTCTGGCACTGAAAAAGTCCTTGTTTTGGAATACAATGTTCATTTGTATTTTATGCAACAACTACAACAATATCAGTATTCAGTAGAGATATATTCTTCAAACAGTAGATGGCAGTGTTTATAAGTGTGCAGCTGCTCTATGGTAAAATCTATGTCTTTTCTCTGTGTGATAAAGTTTCCTGTTTTTTTGTTGTTGTGAAACAGCAGACAAACACAAAAGGACTGTGTACTGTCTGTTCTGTAAGGCTATTTACTGAATTTTCTAACAGGTTATGGACCGAGGCATAGTCCAGAGAAAAGATGAGAACTCAGTCATAACCCAGGAATAGCCAGCTACAGCAGAGATGTGCAAGATACAGCAGCAACAGAAAGAACACTGCAACAGAACAGAGGAAAAATGACCAGCAACACAGCTGCAACATAGCTTTCATTTGTAAATCTTACAAACCAGAACTACCAGTTTTGGAAATTCAAGATGAAAATGCTGCTAATAAGAGAAGGTACGTAGAAATGTATAAATGTCAGATCAGAACACTCAGATGAGTGGATAGAGAAAGACCAAAGAGCTCAGAGCACAATCTCTTTTAGCATAGAATATGATCAAATTATACAGATAGTGTGTGAAACTACCAAAGAAATGTGAGAAAGATTACAAGAGGTGCATAAAAGATCTAATCTCAGCAATAAACTGTATTTGATTAAAAAGCTATACCAAATCAAGCTTATGAAAGGCCAGGATATGCAGGATTACATAAGGCATGCCTTGGAAATGGCTGAACACCTGAGAGGTATAGGAGAAGAAAAAAAAGATTTTCATGTCACATCACTATTACTCAGTGGCTTCCCAGAAAGTTATGAAATGCTTGTCATAGCACTTGATGCACATCCAGATAATGAACTGACATTGAAATCTGTTAAAGGGCAAGCTTGTGGATAAATAAAAGCGAGAAAGCATTACCAGTGACAGTGCTTCTGATGCAGAGTCTGCTTTACAGATGAAAAATAGGAATAAAAACAGTAACATGCAACAAGAAACACATGAATAATTTGTGAGCAAGAAACAAGGTCATTTTAAACCACATTGCAGAATCTGGAAAGCTGGAAGGCAAAAACAAACTAAACTACAAAAGGCCAACAGTGTGAAGGAAGAATCTGATTTTGCTTCAGATAATAAATATGTTTTTCAATCCAAAAGTAGCACCTCATCTTTACAGGCATGGTGTGTTGATTCAGGAGCTACTAGTCACATGACAAATGACAGAAATGTCTTTATTCACCTTGACCAGAGTAAAACAAAAAAAACACCACAGCTAATGGGTCAATAATGGAATCAGAAGGAATAGGAGATGGTTTTCTTTACTGTCCTATTTCCCAGAGTGTCACCAGAAAGATACTTGTGAAAAATGTCCTCTATGTCCCTACTCGTGAAACTAATCTATTGTCAGTGAAGAACTTCACAAAACAAGGCAATTTAGTTACCTTCCAAGATGACAGTTGTGCCATCACAAAAGGGGATATCATATTTGTAAAGGCTAAAATTAAAGATGAACTGTATCAGCTGAACTGCAATGAGGTGGTTAACCACTTAAGGATCGGAAGATTTGCCCCCATTTTTTGCGATATGGCACTGCGTCGGTTTAACTGACAATTATGCAACGTTGTACCCAAACAAAATTGACACCCTTTTTTTTCCACAAATAGAGCTTTCTTTTGATGGTATTTGATCACCTCTGTGGTTTTTATTTTTTGCGCTATAAATTAAAAAAGACAGACAATTTTGAAAAAAAAAACAATATTTCTGAGGCCAATATGTATTCTTCTACATATTTTTGGTAGTGCAAAAGTTATAGCATCTACGAAATAGGGGATATATTTATAGCATATTTATTATTATTTTTATTTTTTTTACTAGTAATGGCGGTGATCTGTGATTTTTAGTGGGACTGCAACGTTGCGGCAGACAGATTAGACACTTTTGACACTTTTTTGGGAGCTTTGACATTTATACAGCGATCAGAGCTAAAATTAGCCATTGATTACTGTATAAGTGTCACTGGTAGGGAAGGGGTTAACACGAGGGGGCGATCAAGGGGTTAAGTGTTCCCTAGGGAGGTGTTTCCAACTGTGGGGGCAGTGTACTGACAGGGAATAGAGAGAGATCGCTGTTCCTGATTACTAGGAATAGCAGATCTCTCTCTACTTCCCTGACAGAATGTGGACCTGTCTGTTTACATTGACAGATCCCCATTCTGTCTCTTTCAGGAGCAATTGCGGGTCGCCGGCAGACATCGTGGCCACCGGCCACACGCATCAGCTCCGACCTCATGTGGTCAGCATTATACCCCTTAAAGCGGCCGCCGTACAGCTACAGCGATTCACGCAGGCGAGCCAACCTGCCATCGTATAACGGCTGGTCGGCAAGTAGTTAATAATGCCAAGAAGGAAGCACATTCAAACCACATTCACATATGGCACAGACAACTTGGGCACAGATGTCCTGACATAATAAACAAATTAGCTATGCAAGTGGAATAAAAATTAGTCCATGTAATCAAACAATGATAAAAGAAAACTTGACAAGAAAAGCCTTTCCAATGCAGAGTAACAGCAGAGCTAGGAAACCTCTTAACTTAATTCATTCAGATCTTTTTGGTCAAATAGAAAAATTGATTCCAGGAAAGAAGAGGTTTTTCTCACTTTTATAGACGATTACTGTCACGTACCTGGTAGGTTGTGAGCCTGAAGTGCAGGAAAAGACCTCCCTTACAGCTCCCACTCCCGTTCCCCTGGAATGGAGACAGAGGGCCAGGAGTGAAGAGTGGTATGGGTGCCTGGCAGGATCAACAGTTGCTGAAAGTCCAGTAGTGGTGGCACCCTCTGGAGTCAGTAGTCTGAGGAGTAGACTGAGGACAGAGACTGGAATGCAGGACTGGAACCAGGAAAAACAACAGGTAATAGCAGACTGGAAGCTGGACTGGAACCAGGAACAACAGCAGGTAATAGCAGACTGGAAGCTGGACTGGAACCAGGAACAACAGCAGGTAATAGCAGACTGGAAGCTGGACTGGAACCAGGAACAACAGCAGGTAATAGCCTGGAACGCTGGACTGGAATACAGCAGAAGGTAGCCTGAAACGCTGGACTGGAACCAGGAACAACAGCAGGTAATAGCCTGGAACGCTGGACTGGAACACAGCAGAAGATAGCCTGGAATGCTGGGCTGGAACACAGCAGAAGGTAGCCTGGAACACTGGACTGGAACACAGCAGAAGATAGCCTGGAACGCTGGGCTGGAACACAGCAGAAGGTAGCCTGGAACGCTGGACTGGAACCAGGAACAGCAGCAGGTACTAGCAGACTGGGAGCTGGACTGGAACCAGGGACAACAGCAGGTAATAGCAGACTGGAAGCTGATGAACACAGCGGAGGGTCAACAAGCCGGTGGTCAGCAGAGGTACCAGGGGTAATGCAGAGGGATGGTCAGGCAAGCCAAGAGGGTCTGGTGCAGGCAGATAGCAGGATCGTCAAACAGGAAGCCGGGTCAGATAACAGGATACACAGATCAGATCAGGTAACACTCACAGAACGCTGTAGAGCAGACAGCGGGGATGGAGTGTGACAGGCAGGTTTAAATAGCCTGCCTGACACCAGCGGGAGTGCGCACCCGTGAACGCGCGCGCATGCGCAATGGGACCCGTGGCCGGGTTCCCGTGCGCCTGGGACGCCGGTTACTGGCAGGATCTTCATTACAATTACTCCAGGTATACTACACTATATCTGTTACACAACAAAAGTGAAACAGCAGAGAAACTTGAACAGTATTTGGCTCATTTCAAACTACTGTACCATACAACCCAGAACAAAATGGGGTTGCAGAAAGAATGGACCATACTCTATGTGAGAGTGGAAGAACCATGCTGTTTTATGCAGATATGCCAACCACACACTGGGAGGAGCCCGTTATGATCTCCAAAATCGACTATTAGGAAAATCAACTGATATTCAACAATTTTGCATTGACAACTTGCGAATCCATCCATAGTGCAGCTATAGAGTGATACATTCACATAATACAGTACTAATATTGTTGAGACATCTGCATAAACAAGGAGTTAGGTACAGATATTGTTACAGCAGAGTGCAAATCAAACACAGTCAGGTCAATTACAGAATCCTAATAGTTATTAAATGTAGAAGACCAAGACCTGGGATATCAAGCCAGGGGGCCCATACATTTTCAAATTTATCTGGGGAACTTCTATGCTGGTAAATATATTTTTCCAGATTAAGTGTTTCTCCCATATACCCTATCCATTCAGTGTGTGTGGATGGATCTGCAGATATGCAGTGGGTCAAGAGCAGTCTACAGAACAGGGGCCTCACAATTGCCTCTCTGGTATATTCTTGTTTTTGATATGGATTCTAAGGTACCCAAGATACACTGTTTGTAGATATGTAGATACTGCCTAGTAGATATTTAGCTTGGGGCAGTGCCATAGTAAATGAATTAGATCTCCATTATCCTTTCAGTATTTACTGCATAGGGGATCATCAAGGATGCCCATCTTGAAGAGCTTGCAAGGCATGTAGAAAAATGTAGCCTTGCTTAAAGTGGATGTAAACTCCATTCATGAAATCTGACCTGGGCATATATACAGTATCTGCAGTGTTTACTTATCACTCTCCAAAGCCCTAAGTCTTGGGACTTTCTGCTGCCCCATGCCTCTGTTATCAGCATGATAACTTCTGACAAGTTCTCTGACACTGGAGATAGAAGCAGCTGGAAATTTGTGTTGGGGTGGGTGCATATATACAAATACAAATAGATCTTATGTAGGGGGATTTGTTTCATCTCTGTGTATCATCTGAGGCTGTTCAATTCACTGGGTATATGTGAGGATTTACATCCACTTTAGGTCTTTGAGAAACATTAAGAGAGCTTCCCTGGACTGCCTATTTCGCCTCCTCCCACTTGTCCTCTTCAAATGAGCCATTGTCAGTAGACCAGAAACTCTCCACCTTGAGAGGATAGCAATCAAGAAAGTTAACTAATAACATAGCATAGCATTGTGAAATTATGGTTGCATCTCCTTGAGCCCTTACTGCACACTGCAACTGTAGATATTAGAACAACATAGATTGAAGCAAACCAAATTGGTTTTGCAAGTCAGTGAAGGTCTTTAGTGAGTCATTCACAAAAATTTGGCATAAATGTATAATTTTGAATTTCCCCTATTTATGACTATTTGCACATTCTTTACAATCCAAACTGTTCTTTGTTTTTTAGTTTTGGATAGAGAGGGGAAGGGATAGAACATTTGTCATGTTTTGATAGCTGTGTCACTGCTCACTTTTTATTAATGTCTGTGTTCCTATACAGGAGATTTTTTTTCTCTTGTTATTCTATCTGATACCTGTTGCCTGGATGTGAAATGATGGAAAATCATTCTCATAGGGATGCAAACAGCAATAAAGGACTATTCTAAAGGATTCTAACCCTTCTTTAATCTAATAGAAACCTTTACTGTAGGCTGTGCCCCCAGTGGGTGTTTTCCCCAACTTCCTATTTAATCTGACAATCAGCAAATAGACAGAAAGTGGGGAGATTTAAAGTTTCTTAGTGTCCTGTCAAACACATTGGACAAAATAGATGAACATAATGAGGACACAAACAACAATAACAAGTTGGCTGACTATTTAATTATGTTAAATGTGTGAATAGGGGGTGCTGCTGTGTTATGGGCTAAGGGGTGATGGTGAAAAAAATATGATCTCTACATTACATACAACTAACACTTGCACTTTGTACATTAGAAACACCTGACTCCTACTACACTCTGTACAATAGATACATTTGGACCCTGTACTTGTCACATGACATACTACTGACACCTGCACTCTGTACATTACATATTTCTGACCCTGCACGCTTTATGTAGATACATGTTTTAGGAACCTCCCACAATTTTGCCACATGCACAATTTTCCTCTGGGTGTCACTAAATCCTAAAATATGAGGGAGCTGAACCCCCAGGAAAAAAAATATCTATGGCCCTGCCATACTGATGCTGTTAAACTTGGTCTAGGCATCTAAACTTCTAAAAACTCTTGTCACAAAAAAATTAAACTTCAATTCCACAAAGCAATTCTCGAGTCAATGTTTTAAACAAAATATGAAAACAGCATATCTGGCTGCAATATTCACCTCCTCTCTGACACTGACCCCCATAATACGTAATCTCCACCACAATATGTCCTCAGTCTTCCAGGTTGAATGACATTGAGCTGTGAGTTCAGTGTAATGAGGCAGAGATTGGCATTGACATAATAATTATATCAAAAATTAAAAATAAAGTCCATTGTTCTCAGCTTCATTGAGGACCGCCCAGTGCTGGCCTTAACACACATAGAAAAGGTACATTTAAAAAATAAATAAATAATTAACCAAAATACATGCATGAAGGTTGAGGGAAGGGGGACTCCAGAAATGCCCCAAATGGGGCAAAAAGTTAGGTTAAAAGCTTAATGGCAAATTGAATTAATGAATTTTGATAGTGAATTCTAGCAGAAAACAGTCAATTCATTCTAAAGGTTTTTTTTTTTAGTTTGGAAAGAACTGTGGGAAAAAAATTGTTCTACTTTCCAAGAATATAATAATCATCTAAAGACAGCACAGTAATCAAGAACACAATCAGTATCCTCTGAAATGTTTTCACAAATACCATATGCATCAATAAAAATATGCTGGCATTTTTAAAGGCAGGTTTATACAATTGTTAAACGCCTTCTACATTGTCTGCATGTGCTTCTATTTTCCTGCTGTTTTCTGTGCTACTCTTTTTATAATCCCCTTGAGAGGTTTTGATTCTCATCGAGCGCAGAATCCAAAAAAAATACACATTTTTCTGACAGTTCACACAGCACTTTGGCCACAGAGGATCAGTCATCCTAAAAATTTATATGTGTTGGTTTTGATCTTTTCAAAAGGTGTGCTGCCTGACTGTAAACACAGCTTTCTGCGCAATAAATGGCTTTTCTGTCAAGACACAGCACAAGACTGTATATAAATCGCCCAATTTCAGCTCTGAAGGCACCAGCCAATATATAGGCATCAGTTTTGTACTGCATTGTGCTGGTTAACTTGTTTTGTGGTGTTTCACCTATGTGAGCGCAAATGGGTAATTCTTGGCTAAAATTTTACGTACAATCTAGCTCTTAAAAAATGTAATACTAGTAATTAGTTTCAAACAATAAAGGTATTAATATAATTCAATAATGATTACTATAATGTAATTCAGCCTAGGCACAGACATGACATGCACATCATACTTAATATGGGCCCTATGTCATTTCCATTAAGCCGCGTACACACGAAACAGACTTGCCTACACACGATCACACCAAAGTATGATCGTTTCTAATGTGATGACGTACGACCGGACTAGAATAAGGAAGTTCATAACCAGTAGCCAATAGCTGCCCTTGCGTCCTTTTTTGTCCATCGGACTAGCAAACAGACAAACGGATTTTTCGATCAGACTCAGGTCCGTTGGAAAGATTTGAAACATGTTCTATTTCTAAAGTCCGACAGATTTTTCGACAGAAAAGGTCTGATGAAGCCCACACATGATCAAATTGTCCAACGGATTTGTTCTGTTGGACCAGTTCGGTCGAATAGTCCGGTCGTGTGTACGTGGCATTAGATGTAATCACATGGGCTGACTGTGAAGTAATGTGACCAAAAGAAGTTACTGTAAAGCAATACCTTAGAAATACTTCACTTAATGTGTGCTTGCAAAGAAACTGCAGTATTTTTAAAAATGTTATAAGGCATGCATGCTTATCAAAATGCAAGAGAGGAACACAAGAAAATAGATACTGTACTTTAAAACTAGACCCAATGAGGTTGATTTACTAAAACTGGAGAATGCAAAATCTGGTCAGCTGTGCATGGTAGCCAATCAACTTCTAACTTCAGCTTGTTCAATTAAAGTGTAAATACTTGAGGCTGCATTCACACCTGAGCTTTTCAAAGTCGCGCTTGCTTACCGCGTTTTTTTTCTGCGTTTTTGCCACAATTTTGTACAGGTCACCAATGTAAAAAGCAGAAAAAAATGCCTGTAATCTGCCCCAAAGAAGCTCATGTTCTTTTTTGAGCTTAAGCCCTGGTTCACACTGGAGCATTTTGACATGCAACTTGACATGTCAAATCGCATGTCAAATCGGCGGCAATTTCCATCAATGGCACCGTCCTAATCGGTGCGATGCTGCACCTGCGGCGCTGCACCAATTTCACAAAATAGTTTCTGTACTACTTTTTGCGATTTCGGGCTGAGATTTATATTGACATCTGTGCAGAAACCTGCACAGAAGTCTCTGAAATCATGACCCAACTTGGGACTGACATGCAGGAGTGAAATAGTGCGAGTTCAGATGAACTCACACGGCCTCATTCCCGCAGCTCAGTGTGAACCTGGGCTTAGGGCACTTTCACACTGGGGCGTCGACGGCAAAGCACAGCTATTTTTAGCGGTGCTTTACCGCTGTTTTAGCAGCGCTTTTCAGCCACTAAAGGGGCGATTTTAACCGCCGCTAGAGGGGCAAAAAAGGCTTAGAGGCGCCGCTGCAGCAGGGCTTTGCCGGCGCTTCCCATTGATTTCAATGAGCAGGGGCGCTTTAGGAGCAGTGTATATACTGCTCCTATAGCGCCTCAAAGATGCTGCTTGCACCCCGGCTTTCACACTGGAGTGACAGGAGAGGCGCTTTACAGGTGCTTTGCATGTGCTATTTTTAGCGCTATAGCGCCTGTAAAGCGACTCAGCGTGAAAGTGGCCTAAAGTGCTTTTCAGGAGTTTTGCTTCAGGTGATAAAACGCTCAGATGTGAACAGGTGCCATTGAAATGAATGGGATTTTGCTTGTTGGGCGTTTTTCAGGTGTTTTTTCGGGTGTTTTCCACATGTTTTATGAGCTGAAAACGCTCAGGTGTGAATGTAGCCTGAAGGTTTTTTTTACCTTAATGAGTTACATGCATGAAGGTAAGAAAATCTTCAGTCTGCAGCTCCCCCCTTAGCCCCCCCCCCCCCTAATACTTTCCCTATCTAAGCCCTATCTATCCTCTCCCAGGTCTCTCCATAGTGATTGGCTGAGATGCAGCAGCAGAAGTCATTGGCTCCCTCTGCTGTCAATCACAGCCAGCAAGGCGGGAGCAGGGGCCGGGGCTAAACTGTGCTTTCTGTGTTTTATGAATTCTGCATGGACCCTCTGCACACTGCTATACACTCTTTCCAGCAAACTATGCAATGAAAAACAGAGATATTTAGTTCACTTTGTTTCACTCTTGGCAGCAACTCTGGATTATGTTAATTTTGGTCAATCAAGAGAAGAGGAGAGGTCATTTTACACATGCATTGTGATTTGTTGTTTAGCATTACTTGTTTCATAACTTGGCAGCGTTTGTCCATAAGAAATAAAAGATAAGAGAAACAGTTTGATTGTGCTACAGCTGTAGTGAATTTGAAGATTTTGAAACAATCTACTAGCCAGAATGAAAGAGATAACAGTAGTAGCAGAAATATAGGCCTCATTCACATGGGGAGTACAATAGCGTAGTGTTCCATGCACCCCCGTGCAGGTAGTCCTATCCAGGTCAATTTGCACACAGTGGCAGCATGGAAACAGCCACTTCTCTCAATGTGACTTGTGTGCGGGTGTGGGGGCACAGCCTAGGGTGCCCATGTGTCCCGGATTGCTGGGACATTCCCGCAATTAGCAGGTCTGTCCCAGGCACCTTCATTCTGGGACAATACAGTGTCCCAGAATGAAATTGACAGAGCGTGCAAATCTTGTGTACTGAGGGAGGGGGATCTATACTGAGGGAGAGGGGTCTGTACTGAGGGAGGGGGATCTATACTGAGGGAGGGGGGGTCTGTACTGAGGGAGGGGGATCTATACTGAGGAAGGGGGATCTATACTGAGGGAAGGGGGTCTGTACTGAGGGAGGGGGATCTATACTGAGGGAGGGGGGTCTGTACTGAGGGAGGGAAGTCTATACTTAATGAAAGGGGGTCTGTACTGAGCGGGGACTTTACTTGGCAGGGGGTGACACCATGTTTTACAGCACCAGTGGGGTGACACCAACCCTAGCGAAGCCACTGCCACCCACCTACTCTATCTTCTCTGGGCCCACTCCAGCATGCTCTGAAACAGGTCCCCGGGCCGCACTGCCACAGTGGCAAGTGACACGCTGCATCTAGTGGCAGGTGACAGTGGCAAGTGACACGCTGCATCTGGTATCAGGCGACGGTGGCATGCTGCATCTAGTGGCAAGTGACAAGCTCAGGGTTCCCAATGATTCTGCATTATGGTGAGTTGAACTATTTCATTATATATTACAATGTAGTAATGTAGTAATATGATTTGATCATCCTGACACCATATCAAGCATGGTGTTGGGATGATATAAGTGCTAAAACCAGCCGTTCACCTGACAAATCACTCGCCCCTGAAATCCCCGTCAACTCCAGGACTACATTCAGCACCCCCCTCGGTCCTTGGCAAAATTCTCTCTGAATGCCAGTTTGGAAATGTGGTCACCCTAGCACAGCCCCAAATTCAAGCAGTATGAAAGAGGTCTTATCTGCATCTGATGCAACAGACTCTGATACCTTTCCAGAACCTCAGTGCGATTCCATCACTCACTAAGGTCTGTACACTACATCTACTGCGTCCAAGACAATCTGCCTACTCATTCCCCAGTACACCAGGCCTCAGCAAGCTGTGTATGCAGCTAACAGACAATCTGTCCTACTATGGGAATTGTCAATTACCTTTTATCAAACACACTGCTCCACAGCTGCAATCCAACATGCCATTGTGAGTAATGCCTTTGCACCACTATACCTTCCAAAGTCACTCAACATCAGTGCACCAGCCTTTGTAACTAACAGTTGCACATGCAACCATACATCCAAGGTATGAAAACACAGATACACTATATTACCAAAAGTATTGTGACACCTGCCTTTACACGCATATGAACTTTAATTGCATCCCGGTCTTAGTCCATAGGATTCAAGATTGAGTTGGCCCATCCATGTCTTTATGGACCTTGATTCATGCACTGGTCCAAGTCATTTGGTGGAGGGGGGATTACAGTGCAGGTTTGTTTTTTAGGGTTTGGGCCTGGCCCCTTAGTTTCAGTGAAGGGGACTCTTAAGGTGTCAGCATACCAAGACATTTTGGACAATTTCATGCTCCCAACTTTGTGGGAACAATTTAAGGATGGCCCCTTCCTGTTCTAATATGACTGTGCACCAGTCCATAAAGACATAGATGAGCGAGTTTAGGGTGGAGGAACTTGGCTGGCCTGCACGGAGTCCTGACCTCAACCCGATAGAACACCTTTGGGATGAATTGGAGCAGAGACTGTGAGTCAGGCCTTCTCGTCCACATCAGTGCCTGACCTCACAAATGCGCTTCTGGAAGAATAGTCAAACATTCCCATAGACACACTCCTAAACCTTGTGGACAGCCTTCCCAGAAGAGTTTAAGCTGTTATAGCTGCAAAGGGTGGGCCAACTCAATATTGAACCCTACGGACTAAGACAGGGATGCCATTAAAACGTATGTGAATGTAAAGAACATTTAAGACCACAATTAGTAAACTAGCTACAACAGCTACAGAAGAACTATCTGTTTATCAGGTGCCTAGACCTTGAATGTACACAGGTTGCAGGATATGTAACTAGTTCTTCCTGCAGTTTACTGTCCATGTTCTGTCCATGTTCTGATCTTTTAATAGACCTTCTGGTGCCAAATCAGGAGTTGGGCATGTGCGTCCATGGGCATGCTGGTCATGTAGTGTGCCTATACACATGCGGGTGCACATGATTCTATGCTTAGGGTTGCATGCAGGATTGTGTGCATGGTTAGTCCATTGTATCAAGCCAATATGCTGACATAGGCCATGTGTGTGCCCCACATCCTTTCTTTGCTCCTAAAGCAGAGCAATTGGGGAGTAAAAGAAAGGTAAGTATGTGAAACCAAGGAGGGTGGCTGCTAGGTGAACCTCTCACGTTGTTTTGTTTAGGAAAAACACAAGTTTACTTTAAAGGCTAGGTCAACTAAATTGAACTTTAAAGAGATATAGACCAATAAAAATATCAAAGTCCTTTTGTCCTTAATATGTTACTAAACCCAGGACCCTGCATTCACCATATCTGATCTCCCACAGTACACAGAACATGGAAATGCAATTATTTTAGTAAATATAAACTGTACATTTTTTAGTAAATATCTTTTCTCATCAGCAGTATATAGCAGTCTTGTGACTTCTATCAGTGTCCGGCCCAGCATTGGTTAAGGCTGGGTTCACATCTAAGCCGCATGCGGCTCACAGCAGGGGTCCAGTGCGTACCCGTTCACCGTTTCAAGTCCAATTTCAGCCCAAACTTTTTGGCTGAATTCAGATCTGAAACAAACCAAAAGACGCACAGGACCCAGTGCAAGCGGTGCAAATTTGCATCTGAGCCACAGCGGAGATATGTGAACTGGCTCTATAGAGAGCCGGTCACTATCTCCTGCTATTGGGAAATGGATGGGGAGAATCCGCATCCAATTTGCACTAGTGTGAACCCAGCCTTATGCTTGTAGAAGGAGTTTTCATTCTCCTCTGACTGCCCTATGAGGCTGCAGGACCCCTGACCCTCTGTGCTGGTTGGCGCTGTGCTGATCACATGTACCCTCCCAAAACAAAACAAAAAAACTATCTAGCAATACACAACAAACTGAGCATGTGCAGAGTGCCTCATAGGGCTCTGTTCTATCAGCAGATGGATTGGGGACAGTAATAGAAGGGGAGGATCAGAAGAGACAGGATCAACTGCCTTTTTACACAATGCAGAGGATTTACCCCTTAGGTTTCACAGTGAGTGTAACAAGCATGCTTTACTGCATATACGCACTGATTTTACTGTTGTGGGTTTAGTAACACTTTAAATTGCATTTCAGGAAAGGGTTAACCATGTAGTCAAGTTGCTAAGGAACTTCTTTTTTATGGATGTCCTCAGCTAAACCACCAAAAATCTTATCTCCGACTCAGACAGTCTGTTTTCATTAAAGTGTCTTCAAACACCAGACATTTTTTTTGGCTGCTTAATATTTACAATACCCAATCCATCTTTTGTTCACTTGTGTAATAAACTATCGTCCCTTATTCCAAACCCAGTGACTTCACAATTTTGAAATGTTCACCTTGCGGCATTTAAGATCTACCTCCACAGCACTTTGGTAATTTTTTAGCCTTGTTATTTATGTCAAGTGCTTATAAAAGTTAAATATGTGGAACAAAGCCTTGAGGTTATGCAGAAGGCCACGGCCTGTGCTCAGAATGCTCAATGTGCGTTCTGGATTTCCTAATGGTCCTTGCAGTGCTTTTATTGCTGTTTTAACTTTACATTTAAAACACATTCCTTGTATTCTTTTCCCTTTCATTATGAAAGCCAGCACACGTTTTTTTAAAGTCAGTTTGAATTGGTCTGGTTAAATCATTTTCCAGCTGTGTTTAATCCCATATAACTCTCTTTTTTCCTCAACCGTTCTTCTGCAAAGTTTACTGTGTAGACCTGCAAGGGGTGTGTGCTCATAGGACTGTGAACATAAAATAACCAATCTCCTGAATAACCACCAACTTGGTACACAGCCAACTTTAATGACCTGACTGCATCATCAACTGCTCAGGCTTATACAATGCTTATCATATAATTCAAGCGTCCTTCCATATTTACAAAGGTCATTTATTATAGCGAAAAAACTGCAGTCGTGTACTATGCAAAAATGGAAGCATTTTCAGACTTGCATTAGTTGCTATCCTGGCGGAGACTGAAGGAGGCTAACAGGTTGGAGACGTGCTTTGCTCATTTTGTCCTGTTGTTGTATGAGTGTGTTTTTACCTATACTGGAAAACAAGAAATACATTTTAGGGATAAATAAATAAGAATGTTTTTAATTTGACAGTATATAATGGTCTTATTTTACCATTAGGCAACAAAGGTACCTATAGACAGACTGGGTGTTGGCAACAGGCTCCTCGTGATCTACCTGTTGATGGCGACCATGTGGCAGCTAGATTGTGACTTCACCATCATGGGCATTGCTAGCATTGGGCACCAGATCACATATCCCTCATCTTTTGCCTAGTGCCCCAGATGCCAATAGAGCTGCTATCTATGTTCACTGGTGCTATGGCTGCCAGACATGCTGCTTCTGGGTAGCCACAGTTCTATACATGCACAAGGAGGGCAGCACTAAACAGGGTGCAGTCTGTCATGGCACTCCTACATAGGATTATCACCTTCCTGATTTCCAACGATCAGGAACATAGACAAGGAACTGAAGAGGCTGGAGGGACAACCAGCCATACCAACAGAGGTATTTGAGAGAGGAAGGTAAGTGATGTGTGTGTGTGTGTGTGTGTGTGTGTGTGTATGTATGTAGATGTGAGGGTGAATGTGTATGTATATGGTTGTGAGTATGAGTATGTGTAAAAGTGTGTGTGCATGTGTTGTCAAAATGCTTTATAGGGAAACTGTTGTGCTAAGAAAAAAGGGGGCCTAAGGAATCATAGGTCACGCTGTGCACTAGGGTCTATTTACTCCAGACCTCTGCACTATCTGCATGACAAACTCTGACCCCTGGGTTCTGTTTCTAGGGCTGTACATTACTTTACTTCTTTCCCCTGCACTCTGTACATTACACACTTCGGACCCCAGCACACTGTAGATTACACACTCCTAATGCCTGCACCCTGTTGCTTACACACTCCTGACCAATGTACTCTGTGCATTACATACTCCTAACTCCTCCACTTTGTTTATTACACATTCCAGTCCCTGCAATCTGTATGTTACAGATTTCTGACCCTTGTACTCAGTACAATGCATACTCCTGACACCTGTACTTTTTACATTACATACTCCTGACCTATGCATTCTGTATATACCCCCTACATCAGAACTGGGGTCATAAATTACTTCCAAGATATGAAAAAATTAGGGCCTTGTTACGTTATCACCTAAAAAAGCATGCTGAACTCCAATAATCTTTGATCCCTTTCTTGTTGTTCCACCTCTCAAGAGTTGGACACCCCAGCTATATAAACAAACCAATTCAGTTCTTTGGATGTTGGATGTCAGAGTGAGAACAGTAATTCTAGCGCAAGAGCTCCTGTTTAACTCTTGAACTGTAACTGTAAAAGCTTTTAAAGCGTTACCTATGGAGATTTTTGGGTACCATAGTTTTTTTTTGCGATATCATACCCCAAAATATAATATATATTTTTTAGCAGAGGCCCTATGATGGGTGTTGCAATTTTATGTCACACGGTATTTTTCCAGCGTTTTTTCAAATACATTTTTTTTGGAAAAAATACACTTTATTGAATAAAAAAAACACACACAATATTTACCCCAATTTTTTTGTATAATGTGAAAGATGATGTTGGGCCAAGTAGATAGATATCTAACATATCATGCTTTAAAATTGGGTCTGCCAGTCGATTGGCGGCAAACTATGGTGATTAAAATTCTCAATAGGCGTCGCTTTAAACACCTTTACAGGTTACCAGTTTAGAGTTACACAGAAGGTCTAGAATTATTGCTCTCGCTCTGGCGTTCGCAACAATACCTTACATGTGTTGTGCACCGTGCAATCACTGTTTACATATGTGTGCGGGAGTAACGTATGCATTCGCATTTTTGCCTAAGCACGGGGGGGCGGGGGGTCTTTAAAAAAATATATATATATATTATTATTATTTATTTTATACAAAACTTTATTTTTTATACTTTTTTTTATTCTTTATTTTTTGGATTAACTTTTTTGCTATGGGCCGTGACAGGTCCTCTTTATGGACAGATCTGGGGTCTATTAGACCCCAGATCTCTCATCTGGCCTTCAATGCAGCTGATAAGGCACAGATTGATCTGATCCGCTGCTTTCCTGGCTGCTAATGGCTAGGTAAACAAAGAGGCGGAACCAGAAGTAACAACATACTCAAGAAAAGTGGCAGTGGTGGGAGGGGGGTGGGACCCCCTTCCACCACCCACAGAAGTAATCAAGTGGCTATTTAATCACTTGAATCACTCCTGCTTCAAAGGGAATCGCCAGGTTAAAATTTTCAAACTGGAATGATGCCTGTAGGTGCAGGCATCATCCCTGTATAACCACTGCAACCAGAGGATGCCCATGGAAGTCCTACAGACGGGAAGTAGTTAAGACTTGGCATGTTTCATGTCTTTTTACTCAGCACAACCTTATCTGTCATATTTTACCAAAAAAAACTAGTAATATACTGTGTGTGCTTGCACTAAAACTAATTTTATTATATTTTTTCCTTAACATTTTTATTTAATAAACAGTTGCACAAATATCATGTGACATAAAAATATGCAACTATCATCTTTTTATTCTACAGGGCCTCTACTTTAAGAAAATATATAATGTTCTGGGGGTTTAAGTAATTTTATAGCCAAAAATGATGATTTTTACAAGTGTGCAAAAAATGCAAAAAGTTGCTCTAGAGTCGAACTGGTTAAATAGATGATCTCCACTAAATCTTGGTACTGACATATATGAACTGCACAAGTAAAGTACTGACTAAATGCAACTAACCACAGATCTTAGGTATAGCTAGCAATAAAGTCTAATGATTTATTTATTTGTTTTTTGTTATTTGTGCAGAATTGAGCCCATAACCATTAATGCACCACCTAAACCCAATGTTATTTCAACTTCACCTTTGACTATTACATTTTGTCAAAAACATCACTGACATAACCCAGTTTTCACCAAAATGTTGAGGCAATGAAAACTCTCAAATCTCAAAACGAGGAACAGAACTCTGGAAGCTTTGCCCAAAAAGGCAGGCAGTTGGCAAAGAACTAATCATCAGTATTGCACGTTTTTGCCCTATAGATGATCTTTGCCCTATTACTGAGTTACAATGCCCTGTGCTGCCCTGTGTCTCTGTGTGGAGGCAGCCATATTGATAAAGGCAGGGCTTTGCTTCTTTATGTTAGAGCCTCTAGCAAGGAGAACAGTGAGCAGAACAATAGAGACATCACAAGATTTCACTCCAAATCCCAAGACTAGCAGTAAGAGATAGCAGTTCCTTAGGTCTCACTATGCAAATATACAGCTGTAGCGGTACCCCCGTACGGGCTGCTGAGAATTGTGGTATGTCTGTCACCCTGCTCATCCCTGCATTCACTCTCAGGCACTCGAAGACATAAAGCAGTCAGTGAACTTTGTTTTTTTTTGTTTACTGAGGGGTATAACTTGGATGGGGATTGGAGATATGTTATGCCCAGCTTAGATCAATATAACAGCAATTGGATTTGGGACAACTATGTACACTCCCTGTACATACTCCTTCAACTTTCTCCTGCACAAACTTGATTGAAGCTCATCACTCCTCACTCCACCAGCACATCACTTGCTGCAGATTGTTACTCCTAGTCACCTCAAGCACTTCACTTGGTTCCCCAGGAACAGCTAGCACTAATTGTTGGTTAGGCCTGACACTGACTCAGACAGGCCTCAGCAAATGCCCTTTGCAAGCTGGGACCACGGTGTCAGAAACCATGAAATCAGATGGAGACAGAAGTACAGTTAAATCACACTTGCTTAATAATAAAAGTAAAAAGAACAAACGTCAAAACATAGCCAAAGTTCAGTAACTGGAATGGATAGTCAGCCAAGCCAGAAGTCAGGGATCAATGTAGTGGAACAGCAAGCAAGATCTGGAGCCAGAAGGGATGTCAGCAAAGCAAGTCTTTAAACAGGAACGCAGGAGAATGTCTCTGTGATGTTGACAAAGGCGAAGGCAGAGATCCTCTGGACTGGACGGCTTAAGTAGGCAGGACTAACGAGCAGGATATCATCAACAGCTTAGCAACTGTGGAGAGATAGGAGCTGGCAATTAGCTGACAGCTGAGCGGCCAGCTCAAAGAAGGATGGCTGAGCCCAGCCCTGGCACACAGGCCCCAATGGTGTAGCAGAAAAGCCCTTGTGCTAGCTGCCCTACTATGGCTACTGATCCCAGTAAGCACTATTCAGGCCCTGCCAGCCCTCCTGACTGCAGCTGCCTCTTTCCACTGCCCCTTCCACCACAGTCTACACTTCTGGTTCTGCACCCTTTTGTGACTGCAAGCTCCCTGTTCTCTCAGGTGTGCCTCCCCAGTCCTCCTGACTGTGCTTCATTCACCAGCCCTCTTGGCTGCGACCAGTTGTCCTCCCTGGAGTCTCTTAGCAGTGCTCTCTCCCGCTGTCCTCTCATTGCTCTCTCTTGTACCTTGGTCCAGGACCTCTTCATATGTTCCTGAAAGTGGTCCCAACTGCACCCGAGCCCAGGCCCAAGGTCACCCCCCAGACTGGGGAGCTCCCTCAAAGCCCCCACGACAGCTTCCACACCCTCTTACTCCAGCTCTTTCACCCGACAACTCCTCCCTAGCTGGGCTCACCCTGGGTATTGAAAGAGTCCTGTCCCCTGCCCATCCAGGTTTTGTTATTGGTCAGGGCTCCCTAAACCACCCCAGGCAGCTCCATCTCTCCTCTCTTTCCAGAACTTTCCAGCAAACTCTAGAAAGAAGTGAGAGGTCTCAGTGATGCAACCTGAGAGTCACCAGCTGCTACCCTGAGCCACCCCCAGCCCAGTTCAGATCAAAACAAACAGACCTGGCTGCCAGCCAGGCCTGCCTAAATGTACCTGACCTATAAAAATCCTACCTCTAGCACCTCCCTACCTACTACACAGCTATTAAGTTTTATTGCCACTTGAATATCAATGCTCCTTGATATACCGGGATGTGCACTGCTAATTTTCAGGAGGAATCCTAGACAAAATGTATTTCTTTCTCAGGATACTGCTTAGGGAAAATTCAAATTTACAATATTCCACATAACATAGCAAATCTAGCTCTTTAAAGCTGATAAATGTCTTACTAAAATAAGCAGAAGCCTGGAAGAGTGACAACAGAAAAACACCAAGTGGTCCATTGGGTCTGCCAATTTTTTTTATACATATTTTTTTTTTAATCTTAGTATAGATCTCTGCTTATCCCAAACATGTTTGAAACCACACAACAGACAGTACCCAGAATATAAACTCATAACCGGATGTTTGCAGGTGACCAGGTAAAATATGTATAGGCCCACTGAGAACATATTGTGGCAGTTGCACTTCAAGCTCCCAGCCACACTGGAACAGTATCTGTTACAGACAATAGCTTTAGTGTTTTGCTTAGCCATTCACAAAGCACACCCGTAGCATCCTCACAGACTGTGCTTTTGTTCAAACAGCTTTACAAAATAGTTAAAAAAATCACTGTGCCCAGAATTGGACTTTAACTGTAAGCTTTGGAAACCTTGATTCAATTGTCTCTGAATACCAACAGCTAAACATTCAAGGCAGACTAATCTCAGGAAAATAATGTGATTGCCCAGTTTGGAGCTTTTATACATTTTTTGTCTTCAAAATGATTACTTCTATGATTTGGGCATGCATGCCATAAAAAAACATTAAAGTAAAAATAAGTAAAAATCAAAGTTTGTAAATGTTTCTGTCTTTGACACTGCAGTGTGAAATGGAAAATACATGATGCATGTGTACTCTGACAAGATATGGGATATTTGTTAGCGTAGTAGGGAATAGGATGGCAGATGTTTGATATTTCTAAACTGAATGATAAGAATAATAATTGCTAGTATTATTAGATACTTTTAAGTACTTTAAAGGCACACGTTCCGCTTAAAGAGTAACTCCACTTTCATGGGGAAAAAAATAGCAAATAAAGAAAAAATAATATAGCGCATATAATTGTGACACTAATCATATTGTAATTGAATGTTATTAAAAATGACCTTTTCAATCTGCAGCCAATGTAATTTTCTGAGAATACATTGCAATATGGCTACCTGGAGTTTTCTGTACACAGAATGTGTACTGACCACTCCCCAGAAACTTAATTTCCTGCTTGTGTGATTGGCTCACCAATTTTCCCCAGAAGTCTGCCTAAGATACAAGTCATATTTAAGGCATCCCCTGCAACAAAATTGTCATTTTTTGAGAGATACTTCCAATAGGAACTCGTCTCAAGGGATGCAGGCCCAGCAGATTTCCTCATTAGTGCCCTGTAGCTGCACACCTGACAGTTAATTATAAAACCACTCCCATTGGACCTACTCAGAACAGAGGCACAGACAAACACACATGGATTTCTTCAGAATAACAAAAGGTAGGAATCTGCAACAAAGTTTGTTAAAATCCTTACAATGTACATGGATCACCCAAAAGGGGAATGTTTTTTTCTCAACAAAAGTGGAGTTACGCTTCAACTAATACATAGAGGTATATTTTCACCCCTACCTAATTTCTATGGTTTTTTTTTTTTTTATGAAAGTTCTACCTTAATTATCCAAATTCAATTCCCAAAAAGTTGGGACACTGTGTAAAATCTACATAAAAACAGAATGCAATGATTAGCAAAGCTAATAAACCAATATTTTGGTCACAATACAAAATAGAAAACATACGAATGTTTAAACTGAAAAAATGCACCATTTCAAGAAAAAAATAGATCATTTTGAAATTGATGGCAGCAACGCATCTCAAAAAAGTTGGAACAGAGCAAGAAAAAGCTGGCAAAGTACAACCCCAATTCCAAAAAAGTTGGGACGGGCCCAGGATGACATTAACAACATGGCTGGGGACTAAGGAGACCAGTTGCTTGAGTTTTGGAAGAGAAACGTTCTATTCTTGCCTGAGCATATGTTGCCCTAAAACCTGGATATATCTTTCAGCATTGGTGCCTTTCCAGAATTGCAAGCTGCCTATTCCATATGCACCAATCCACCCCATGCCATCAGAGAGATACATACTTTTGAACAGAGTGCTGATAACAAGTCAGAAGGTCCCTCTCCTCTTTAGTCTAGAGGACGCAGCACCCATGGTTGCCAAAAATAATGTCAAATTTTGATTCGTCTGACCACAGTTTTCCACTTTGCAACAGATTATTTTATATGAGCTTTGGCCCAGAGAAGTCAGCAACATTTCTGCATCATGCTCAGATATGTTTTGTTTGTTGCATGATAGAACTTTACCTTGCATTTTTGGATGGCATGGCGAACTGCGTTCACAGACAGTGATTTTTGAAAGTATTCCCCATGCAGTGATGTCCATTGCAGAATCAGGCCTGTTTTTAAATCAGTGCCATCTGAGGGCCTGAAGATCACGGCATCTAATATTGTGTTTCGACCTTGTCCCTTGGGCACAGGGATTTCTCCAGATTCTTGAAATCTTTTGATGATATTATGTACAGTATATGATGATATATTTAAAGTGTTTGCAATTTTATGTTGAGGAACATTATTTTGAAATTGTTCGACAATTTTTAGACGCAGCTTTAAACAGGGTGGTGAACCTCTGCCCATCGTTACTTCTAAGACACTCTGACTCACTAAGATGCTGTTTTTATACCCAATCAGGTTACTGACCCATGTCCAAATAACCCAATTAGTTGCAACATGTTCTGCAAGCTTTTCCTTGTTAGTACCACTTACTTTGACAGCTTTTGGTTGTCCTGTACCAACTATTTTGAGATGTGTTGCTGCCATTAATTTCAAAATTACTTTATTTTTTATTAAAATGGTACATTTTCTCAGTTTAAACATTTGGTATGTTTTCTATTGTGAATAAAATATTGGTGAGATTTGCAAATCATTGCATTCTGTTTTTTATGTAGATTTTACCCAGAGTCCTAACTTTTTTGTAATTGGGGTTGTAAGTTTTTTTTTTTTATATGATTATTTTACATACTATATAGCAACAGTAAAATCAGCACTAGCATTAAAAATATGTAAAATATTTGTGTACTTTGAGATGACTGAGGTTTAATATGAATGTGGATTGTGGATGTGGACTTCAATACTTATAATGACATTGACCATAAACAAAAAATGCAATAATTACAATAAGGATTTTTAATTTGACTTGTTGCATGCTTGTCCTGGATCAGTGACTCAGAAACAATTGAAATCAGTGTTCATGCATGGTAGCCGAGCAACTAGCATTTTCAGAAAAAAGATAGCAGTGGTAGCTTTTATATATCTCTTAGCACAGGTTTTCCATATAAAAAGAACTTTTGGTTCAACTTTTAGTTTTGACTCAAAATGAACCATGGCGTTCAGAATTCACTGATTAAGTAAACGAAGTGGCAGATTTTGAAACATGCATAAAGACAAAACTAAAAGAACAGGAATAGTTTTTGTTTTGTTTTTGCTGTCTGTGTTTCATCAGGGATATTTTCCTTGACCAGGGTAGATCTAAGGTCACCGGGTACCTATAACCTGGCCTACTTACCCCCAACCTCACCTTTCTCTAACGCTAAAAAAAAATTACACAAAAAGTGGAGGTAAATGACCGTCAGGCTTTTATTATAAACAATATACAAAGTAAAAGTAAAGTAAGTAAAAAAAAACATAATATTACAGTTCAAATGGTACCATATAACTAAACCTTGTGTCTGTTGCACCAATTAGCTAAGGTATGCCCTCAGCCGTAAAACACCACCTCTGAGACTATACCAGCTGACCTCAGACACTTACCAGTGTACAACTACCTGGTTGACCAGACTAAATGGAGCACACCATACCGAAGATGGGTATGGGCATCAAATAAGTTGGAGGAATGAGGAAGGGGAAATGTGCCTGTGTGCATGAGCCCTATCTGTGTACTTGTTTAGGGACTGAAAATACACGTATTAGAGGTGAAGGATAGTCATAGTCATCATAGTTATACAGAGTGCAATTTCAATAGCTGTTAGCAATAGCCATTTTAATGTTGCTCTGATTAAATGTTTTCTTTAACTTTAAAAAAAAAAAAATGATGGCATTTGCTCTGCAACAGATAGCAACTGACTTGAATGATAAATATTCTTTTTGACCACTTGGGGGCACTGTTTCCATTGTAAATGGTTGTTGTAGAGCAAAATGTTTTCCTATCACAATATATTTTATCTGAGTTTTGCCACAACTTTCATTCAAATTGGGTAATCGGTTGAAAATATAATTATATTATTTCCCTTACTAGATGTGTTTATTTAGCTCGACTGCATTTTTTATTCTGCCCTCAATTCATGTATGGAGAAAGTTCATCAGAATAATGTTTTCTTCTATAAAAATGCTCATCTTAACTAGTTAACCCATGTAGTTCTGCAGAATACAATGTTTTTCTCCTTAAAACTGTACTATAAAACTAGCCTATATAATAATGTTTGAACATTAATTTAATTTCAATGATGGAGTACATATAGGCAACTTTTGGCAAACTCATGTCATTGATTATTTTGCTGAGCATAACTTTAGATTTGCATTGCTGGGCAGACATTCATAACCTGTGCAGCATCTAGTTATTGAGGTCCACTGAATTAGTAGTGGTTAGTGAATTAGAATTAAAAGCAAGTGAATGAATGAATTGAAAAAATATAAATATATTGAATATATGCATCCAAATGTGTCCAGTCTGCATACAACTCATGAATCGTAATAGCCTAGATTATTAAACTGCATTTTTTCTCCACAGGTCAGACATAATGTAGTGGGGATCTCATTTGTATCTACTTGTTTGATGTTTTCTCCCCCAACTGTGATTTCACTTTCCTGATAAAGAACCTTATTATTATAGTACAGCTTCTGCATGACTGAAAATGACCCATAGTTAGAACCAAATAAATCAGTTAGTACAACTTAATTTGTAACTAGTATGCTCTGTTGATCCCATAGTAGTGTAAAATCAAAGTAGGTCATAAGCAGGCATATTTGTTAACAAAACCAATGGGTGGTGGATCTGCAGTGAGCATTGTTTTTTTTTTTCTAATTCTAAAAATGACAGTAACATGAACAAATGAACAAATGAGTAAATGAACAAAGTAAATCACACATGTCTCTTGTATACAGATGTAGCGCCCTCCTCCTTAGGCTGCTAGGCTAAATTTAGTTTTTCACTTCATTGCAGTCAGAGGAGCAATAATCTTTTGTTTTTTTCTGGCCAGAGTTTCTTGGCTGGATGTTTGATTTCTCCCACCTGCTTCTGCGAGAAGCTTCCAGAATTTAGCCCAGGGGAAGTCAAATGTCAAGTATGAATATTCCTCAGCCAATCCCTGAAAGGAGGCATCCAGAAGGTGGCAGGGAGATGATAAAAGTTTGGAAGGCCTTTCCAGAGTGTTTTTTCTCTGCTAGGAGGGTTCTAGTCCTCCTGGAACTGATGTTCCCAGGAGAGAGCTAGCGAGAAAAGAAAATGCAGCCTGGGCCTCAGCTAGGCTGAGAATCTGGAGAAAATTTCTAAAGGATTCTTCCTGGAGAGCTCTGTCCTGAAGGCCTGGTCTGGAGAAGGTTCTTTTTATCTCCCTCATTAAGAATCTACCTGTGGAAGCTGGGTGGCAGACAGCTTCTGGGGCATTGTGAATCAGACCTGATTTTGGGACTTTAGTGTTTGCCTGCTCAGTAGCAGCTGGTGCTCCATTTTTGGGGGGGTGGCAAACAAAAGCCCCCTCCCACCCTGCTACCCCCGTTTGCCACTCTGAACTGTTGTCAACCCCCCTCGCCAGCCCCCCTCGTCTACCAGCCCACTACTTACCCCATCCAGGTCCTGGGCGGCTTTGGCTGCTTCCCCAGCTTCTCCTCCCGGCCAATCCGTTCGCTTCTCCTCCCGGGTAATCCGGTCTCAGGACCCACTTCCTGTCCTGATTGGCCGGGAGAAGAAGCAGGAAGACAATAGTGAATGTTGATTTGCTATTGTCGCAAGTGGGTGGGCTCGGGGCGCAGTGCTCAGTATGCTGGAAAGTAGTAGGTGTCTTCCCCTCATCCATCATACATGCAGCCACCCCTTTAAAAAAATCTTTTGTTGACTGTTCCCTATCCTCTGGCTATTTCCTCAGTGCTCTTCTTCTTACATTTCCAGTAGTGTTGGGCGAACGGTTCCGGCAGAGCAGAAGTTTGGCCTGAACTTTGCGCGTTCGGGCGTTCACCCAAATTTTCTGTGCGTTCAGCACAGTCAATGTATTGTCAAGGAGTGGGGCAGGGAAAATGGCTGCCACATCCTTAACAACAGATGGATCATCAGCTGTCAGCGGGCTCCCCTCAGCTGTCAGCGGGTGAAAAAAGAAAAAAACAGCGTAGGGTCCCCCCCAAAATTTATACTAGTCCCTTATCCCAGTACTTCTCTATGCTAGTGGAAGACAAGAATTGCTTTCTGGGCAAAAAAATATTGTCTGTGCACTTTTCACTGTTGTGCAGCACAGGTTCTAAACATGCAAATGGAATGAGGTCAACTCCACTAGCTAAAAAAGGAACAGCTGCAAAGTTAGTATTTTTGACAAGCTGGCATTAAGATGCTGGGCATATGGTAATTGTGGACATGTTTAGTTCTACTCCAATGGCTGCAGATGAGACACCTGGTCAGGAATGCTGCTGGAGACGTAGTAAGGAGGCTGAGGGAGGTAAGCCTTTGTACACATCCCTCCGTATCACTTGAGGTAGCAGATATTGCAGCGGACTCAGATGGAGAATCTTGGGGAGTAGTTGAAAGTGAGAAGGAACTTTGTATAAATGATGAAAAATGATTTAACATCACCGTATAAAATTCAGAAGAAAAAAAATTGAGATATCATTTGACATACAGTGCTTTGAAAAAGTATTCATACCCCTTGACGTTTTCCACATTTTGTCATGTTACAACCAAAAACGTAAATGTATTTTATTGGGATTTTATGTGATAGACCAACACAATGTGTCACATATTTGTGAAGTGGAAGGAAAATGATAAATGGTTTCAACATTTTTTACAAATAAATATGTGAAAAGTGTGGCATGCATTGGTATTCAGCCCCCCTGTACTTTTTAGAACTACCTTTCACTGCAATTATGGCTGCAAGTCTTTTGGGGGATGTCTCTACCAGCTTTGCACATTTAGAGAATTACATCTTTGCCAATTCTTCTTTGTAAAATAGCCCAAGCTCTGTCAGATAGGATGGAGAGCGTCTGTAAACAGCAATTTTCAAGTCTTGCCACAGATTCTCAATTGGATTTAGGTCTGGACTTTGACTGGGCCATTCTAGCAAATGAATATGCTTTGATCTAAACCAGGCATATGCAATTGGCGGACCTCCAGCTGTTGCAAAACTACAACTCCCATCATGCCTCTGCCTCTGGGTGTCATGCTTGTGGCTGTCAGAGTCTTGCAATGCCTCATGGGACTTGTAGTTCTGCAACAGCTGGAGGTCCACTAATTGCATATCCCTTATTTAAACCATTCTATTGTAGCTCTGGCTGTATGTTTAGGGTTGTTGTCCTACTGGAAGGTGAACCTTCGCCCCAGTCTCAAGTCTTTTGCAGACTCTAATGCCGTGTACACACGACCGGTTTTGCCATAGGAATAAACTCCGAAGGTTTCTCCGACGGAACTCTGACGGAATTCCATTCAAGTGGTCTTGCCTACACACGGCCAAACCAAAGTCCAACTGTCCAGAATGCGATGTACAACGGGACTAGAAAAAGGAAGTTCAATAGCCAGTAGCCAATAGCTTCCGTCTCATACTTGCTTCAGAGCATGCGTCGTTTTTGGGCCGTCGGAACAGCATACAGACGAGCTGTTTTACCGATAGAAATTGGTTCCATCGGAAATATTTAGAACATGTTCCATTTCTAGGTCCGTCAGAATTTTCGAAAAAAAAAGTCCGATGAGGCATACATACGATCGGAATAGACGATGAAAAGCTTCCATCTGACTTTTTCTATCGGATATTCCGCTCGTGTGTACGCACAATTGCCCTGTATTTGGCTCCATCCATCTTCCCATCAACTCTGACCAGCTTCTCTATCCCTGCTGAAGACAAGCATCCCCACAACATGATGCTACCACCACCACATGATGCTGCCACCACCATGCTGCCACCACCCTAAGTTCAGGGTTAGGTGTAGTGTTAGTTTTCTGCCACACATAGCATTTTGCTTTTAGGCCAAAAAGTTCAATTTTGGTCTCATCTGACCAGAGTACCTTCTTCCACATGTTTGCTGTGTTTCCCACATGGCTTCTCACAAACTGTAAACAAGACTTCTTATGTTTTTCTTTCAACAATGTCTTTCTTTTTGCCACTCTTCCATAAAGACCAGATTTGTGGAGTGCATGACTAATAGTTGTCCTGTGGACAGATTACCCTACCTGAGCTGTGGATCTCTGCAGCTCCTCCAGAGTTACCATGGGCCTCTTGGCTGCTTCTGCTCTCCTTGCCCGGCCTGTCAGTTTAGGTGGACAGCCATATCTTTGTGGGTTTGCAGTTGTACCATACTATTTCCATTTTCAGATGATGGATTGAACAGTACTGTTTGTTTGTTCACTAAGGTTCTCTAACAAACCTCTGTGGGCTTTTCAGAACAGATGTATTTATACTGAGCTTAAATTACACACAGGTGGACTTTTTTTACTATGTAATCTGAAAATCTTGCAAACTACCACTAATAACTTTACTTTAAAGACTAGATCATCAGCTGCTGGCACTGATCATGTCCCATATGCTCATGCTATATCAAGTAAATGTGTATAAATGCCGCACTAAACTAGTGCTCATTGGTAAAACCCATATAAATACAATTGAGGGTAATAGAAAACAAACAATACTAAAATTATAATAAACAAAGTGCCAAAGTGCTTTGTGACAAAATGCAATAATAATGTTCATATCAATCAAAGTTGCTCTTATAGTGATAAGTAAATGCTATAGTGCTGGTGACACAATACAATATTGCTAAAAATAAATCAAAAATAAATTTGCACAATAATCATAAAGTCCATAAAAACCTGATCCTCAAACTTGCAGTGATGTTCCAAACATGTTCAGGTGACAACACACTTGTGCCCCCCCCCCCCCCCCTCGTGTGAATATGCTCACCTTAGGCTGTGTGACCTCACTCTTAAGCTTGGTTAATACATGCCTGCGAACTACCTCTGGGTTCTGTGAAGATGAACCTGTGGGATCATAAGTTGCCCAGTAACGTTGTCTCCACATACATGTAAGAAATAAGGACTGGATAGTGTAATACCATTTAAAACGTAAATACTGTATATATACGTATATATATATATATGTATGATATCTTTTTAGAACTAGGAGATCTACTGGATAACTGTTATAAGTGATTATAGCAATCTGAAGAAACGGCATTTAACTGCAAAACGTGTTATTGGACCCATACACTTTACTGTAACTCCTTACACTTGACATATCTGTTTATGAATCTGTATATGTTTTTACTTTGTATAACAACATTTGATACATGTTAGATGACTTTGTATGTACCTTACATAGATGTCAAAACCGGAAGGCCACCCTTGAATACCCTATACATCTCTTTTCTTTTTGCTTTACCTGTGGGGTGGTGACCTCCCGGCATGGATAATAGTTGACTCCCACTGCTGCTTATGCTTAAACAGCCCCACAATATTTATATGTATGTTTTCAAACTCCAGCTCCCACTGCAGTTACACAAACAGTTACAGCAACATCTTCTTTTCTGCTGGGGGAAAGGTTTTGCATGAATAAATAAAAGCTGGACATTTTAAGCACCCCGTCAGTGGTAAATGGTTTGTTTCAACATTCTTAACTGATACAGGACTGCTTGTTCTGTTGAAAAACAACAGGCTTACTGGCCAGATCACCAAGTGAAAATAAAAGAAAGAAAGCTCAAGAAAACGAATGCAGCCACTACACCTAGGAATTGGTAAGCTGCAATATAATCAATGTTTGCTTTTAGGTTTAATGCCACTTTAAAGTGTGCCTACAAATATTAAGTAATGCTAAAACCATTAAGTATTGTTACAAAGTCCTACCCAAGAATACCTGAAGATTGTCCAAGACAAGGGATTGGAATCAAAAGTGATTTCAGAAGAATCTAAACTTCTGTTACGGAAGAATCCAACAGTGGAAACATTTTATGTGTTATGTGTTGATCCACAAGGACATCCACTCATCTCCAGAATTCAAAACCAGAAAATTAAGGTATATGTGTTGATCTGATCTTGCGTCCCTTTGTACACTTTCTACCATCATACTGTACATAGCTGACATTTTGTATTTGACAATATCAGCGGAAACATTCTTAGCAAGTCTAGATGTAGAAAAACTGTTCAGTAATATAGATCATAATTCATGTGTGAAAGCCTTCAAACTCTATTTGAAAATGAGGGGAATACATTTTATTAAACATACAGGATTTGTGTTAGAGTTCTTACTGTTTATACTGGAGCGCAATTACTTCCTATTTAATGATTTAATGTATAATCAGCAACAAAAATATGGCCCTGCAATGGGAACTGCATGTGCATCTGCCTTTGCAAATGTGTTTTTTCAGTTGATGAGAGGGCACTACAGTAGTTACAGAAAGATTTAAGGCATGCACGTCTCACATATTTTAATTGGTCAGATTTATAGATGATATATGGTATTTTTTTATGAAATGACTCTGAGGAGATATTTAAAGAATTTGTAATTCAACTTGCTAATGAAATAGGCAGGTAGACAGGTAGATAATGGGGTTCAAACACCCCTAGAACATTCTGCCCAAATGCTCGATTCTGCCGCTGAACCACTAGTGCATCTCCACTATAATGCGTCCTGTTTGCAGCTGTACCGTTTAGTCTGACTGCACTAACTATAAAAAAAATGCTGGCTGGTAGCTGTCACCCACTGCCACTGCCCACTGCTGTCAGCTACAGTGGTTGGCTACTAGGTTCGCCAGTGTTCTAGCTACCAAGAAAGTGCTTGCCCCGCCCCAAGGCTTCAACATTCAGAGAAAGAGCAGGGCAAAGACGGAGCTTTCTTACTCCAAATCTGCCAGATTCCAGTACCCCACCTTCCACCTGTCGTATAGCTGAATGGACCCTGAAGTAAGGGGGATCTCTGGTGACACTGATGCAAGGAGGGAGGACTCTGGGAACCCCTATGCAAGGAGAGGAGACTCTGGGGACCCTAATGCAAGGAGGGGGGACTTTGGGGACCCTGATGCAAGAAAGGGGGACTCTGGGGACCTTGATATAAGGAGGGGGACTCTGAAAACCCTGATGTAAGGAGGGGGATTCTGGAGACCCTGATGCAAGGAGGGGGGCTCTGGGGACCCTTATATAAGAAGAGGAGATGCTGGGGAGCTTGATGTAGAAGGATGACTCTGGGGACCCTGATGTAAGAAGGATGACTCTGGGGACCCTGATGTAAGGGGGGGTAAACTCTGGGAACCTTGATTTAGGGGGGTGTCTTTGGGGACCTTGATCTTTAATTACCTTGGGGATTTAAAGATTGCACTTGGGATCCTTATGTAAGACAGAGGGAACCTCTAGGGGCCCTAATAAAAGGGAGGTTCTGATGTAAGGGGGGAACTCTGGGGACCCTGATGTAAAGAAGTGACTCTGGGGACCATGATGTAAGGAGAAGGGAACTCTGTGGAACTTGATGTAAGGGGGGGACTCTGGGAACTCTGGGGACACTGATATAAGACAGGCCTCTGAGCCCCTGCTGTAAGGGGGGAATCTGGAAACTCTGATGTAAAGGGAGAGGGAAACTCTGGGGACCTTGATTTAAGTATGGACTCTGGGGACCCTGATATAGGGGTGGACTCTGGGGACACTTATGCAATGGGGAGACTCTGGGGACCCTGATGTAAAGGGGATGATTCTGGGGACCCTGATATAAGGGGGGAAGCCTGAGACCCTTATGTAAGACAGAGGTTTATGTGTGTATATGTGTCACTGGGGAGTTAATTTGCTGGATTGAAAACTGAAGACTGCAAAATCTGGTGCTGATATGCGTGATAGCCAATTGGCTTCTAACTTTAGCTTGTTCAGTTAAGCTTTCTCCAGTAAAAACGTATCCTCCCTAGAAAAGCAACACCCATTATTCACCTCTGCACACCCTTTCCACAGCTCTCCTCTGTAACCCTCATCCACAGCTCACCTCTGCACTCCCCATACACAAATCACTTCTGCACCTCCTGTCCACAGCTCATCTCTGCAGCTCACTGTCCACAACTCGCCTCTTCTGCCATCTAAAGCTCACCTCGGCAGCCCTATCCAAAGCTCACCTCTGCCCCTCCCTTCCACAGTTCACTTCTGAACCTCCCATGCACAGCTCACCTCAGCACCACCAGTTCATAGCCCACCTCTGCACCCTGCTGTCAACAATTCACCTCTTCCCCCATCCAAAGCTCACCTCTGCACCCCTATCTAAAGCTCACTTTTGCACTTCCCTTCCACAGTTCACCTTTGCAGCCCACTGGCCACAGCTCACCTCTAAAAACCCATCCAAAGTTCACCTCTGAATCCTTATACAAAGCCCACCTCTGCACTCCTGTCTACAGCTCACCTCTGAACCCCAATCCACAGCTAACCACTGCACCTCAGTTCACAGCTCACCCCTGCAACCCCATCCATCGCTCACCTCTGCACCCCATCCACAATTGTCCACAGTTCACTTCTGCATCCTCCTCTCCACAGCTCACCTCTGTGCCCTCTGGCCAGAACTCACCTCTACACCTTCTATCCATAACTCACCTTTGCATCCCAGCTCACTTCTACACACTTCTATAGCTCATCTCTGCAGCCGCTGACTGCAGCTCACCTCTGCACACCCCCCCCTTCCACAACTCACCACTGCACCCTCTGACCCCAGCTCATCTCTGCACATTTCCACCCCTTCCACAGCTCACATCTGCACCCCCACTATAGCTAACTCCTGTCTAAAGCTCACCTTTACACCCTTTTCCACAGCCCCATTATCGGGTGTACTCACTTTTGTTGCCAGCGGTTTAGACGTTAATGGCTGTGTGTTGAGTTATTTTGAGGGGACAGGAAATGTACACTGTTATACAAGCTGTACACTCACTACTTTACATTCTAGCAAAGTGTAATTTCTTCAGTGTGGTCACATAAAAAGATATAATAAAATATTTACAAAAATGTGAGGGGTGTACTCACTTTTGTGAGATACTGTATCTGATTCTGCGCCTAGGGGGTGCGTGCACCACCAGTGGGCCACTTCTCCTGTGAGTAATCACAGCTGATCTGCGGGTGCTGGGCAATGGATGTCTGCCAGCACTTGCGATCCTCAGGCAGAGACATAGGACAGAGCTCTGCCTGTGTAAACAAGGCAGAGTTCCATTTTGACAGACGGAAGGTGATAGATTTTGTGTCCCTGAATAAAATCCATCACTTCCCTTAGTAAAATCAGCACATATAGTACACAAAAACACTGGCTAGGACAACAGTTGACCCTTTGATCACCCTAGATGTTTATTCCTTCCAAGCCAGTGTCATTAGTACAGTGAAAGTGCATTTTACTGCTGATCACTGCATTAGTGTCACTAGTTCCCACAAAGTGTATAAAAGTGTCAGTGTCCGAGTGTCCGCCGCAATAGTGCAGTTTCGCCGCCATTACTAGTATAAAAAAAAATAATAATTAAAAATTTCAGTATATATATCATAGTTTGTAGACACTATAATTTTTGGCAAACCAATTAATATACGCTTATTGGTATTTTTTTTACCAAAAACATGTAGCAGAATTCATACTGGCCTAAGTTTTTGAAGAAATTTAATTTTTAAAAAAAATTTTTGTTGGATATGTTTTATAGCAGAAAGTAAAAGAATATTGTTTTTTTTTTTCAAAATAGTATTTTGTTTATAGCATAAAAAATTAAAAATGCAGTGGTGATCAAATACCACCAAAAAAAGCACTATTTGTGGAAAAAAATGACATCAATTTAATCTGGGTACAGGGTTGCATGACCGTGTCATTGGCTCACGCTGCTGTCAATCACAGCCACTGAGCCAATTAGGAGAGAGAGAGGGGTGGGTCTGAGCAACAGCACTGTGTGTGAATGGACATGCAGAGCTGCAGCTCGGGAACAAGCCTGCTTAGGTGCCCCCATTGCAAGCTGTTTCCTCTGGGGGCACTTGGAAGGAGGGAGGTGCCAGGAGCGCCGGAGGGGGACCAGAGAAGAGGAAAAGATCCTGACTAAGTTTGTAAATTATCCAATACCTCATAAAGGTCATCTGGATAAGACCAATGTACAAACCAAGGCCAAATAAATATTTCAGTTAAATTCAAGAACCTCATACAGACTCTATGAAGGCTTCTCTTTGCACCTTATATTAACTGACCCTATAATGCTCTTTAAGAAGTAGGACACTACCACAATAGGCAAAATGAGATCAATACGTATAGTGGATTAGTGTATTATAGGGTTCATATAAAAGCAATATTGATATGAAACTAATATCATATACCTTAAGCATATTCAATGTGCTTGGCATTTTAATAAATATGAAAATTATTTAGAGAAATACTTAAATAATAGAGGGAGACAATGTAGATATAAGCATTTACAGCCATAAAAATCCCTCCAACATATTAAAATGCAAATTCTCTGCCAGAAAATAAAGGGTGGGTGGATTTGGAGAGGCGTCTGAAGTAAGAAGTAAACAAACTGAAGAAGATTTGCATCAAATACATAGCGCCGAAAGGAGCTGGATGTGATGACATTACATGTATAATAATGCACGCTACCTGACACAACATGCATGGTGACACACATCATCACAGTGACTTGCGTCCATCTGGTAGAGAGGGTATAAAGAGTACATAGCCTCCAAGAGACAAGGTATTTGGCTGTTTATGTCTGCAAAATATACTTTACAATTGATGGAGCCACAAAATGCTGAAGCATGTAGGGTTGGGTTATGTGAAGCACTTTAAATATTTGTAGCCCACCCCCACTGGAGAATATAGTCCTATCTTCCCTCTTAGAACACACACAGCCAGGCACATGGCATTTTCTTCCGCAGGCTCAGAGAACAGTCTAGGGGTCCTTTTGGGTTTTTATTAAAACAATAAACTGGGATAGGGGAAGGGAACATGGAAAACCCTGAAAACTGTAGAACTGGAGGACTCCTCAATTACTGGCTGTACTACATAAATCTGAATGTCCCACAGGATTTCTATGTTGTTGATGACCTGTACTCCTTCAAGAGTTAAAAAGATACACACTGTCAAATTCCTTCAACATTTAGGATCATCTACTCACTTAGCCAGTGAGTAGGATCACTGGTTGTCTCCTGCCAATATCCACCAGGCTCTTTCCAGTGAAGGAGCTGTAGACTCACACCTCCATAAGACAGCTGGACTCTTTCCCACAACTTCCACCTGGCTCTCTCCAGTGAGCTTCCTCCAACCCAACTTGATCCCTGGACACAGATCTATGAATAGGCCCCCCAGCTAAATCTAGCTGGGACCTTGGTGTTTTCCTCAAGGCTTCCTCCAGGATCCTGCACCAGGGAAACAGAGTCCCTGCACAGGACTAGACCCAGGAACACTGCACTTGCTGTTCAGTCCTCAGACTATTTTTGGGCTTTCTCACAACCTTCTGGGCACACATCCCCAGGGATTGGCTGAAGTCCCATAAATATTCAAGCTGCCTGCTCTGTTCTACCTCCCACTATATTTCTAGAATCTTTTAGAAGACCGGGGGAAGTAACAGAACAGCAGCCTGTGAAACACCAAGCAGCCCTGAATAATCAACCCCTGCTCCACTGATGACAGGGGAGCCAGACTAAATTTACCTAGCAGCCTGCTTTATACTAGGAGGGTGCTACATATTTATTATGGTAGAAGATGTGCAATAACGGTTTGAAATAAGAAAAAAAACAGCCATATGTTTGAATTACCTGGCAGTCAGCTAGATCAGATGTAGGTCCCTTAGTAAATAATAGGAGCAATTTTCAAAGGAGATCAGGAACTCTGATGAAGAGTATCTACAGGGATGATATTTATTTGTTCTATGGGTTTGGAAAAAGTTAGAATAGCTTAGATCCAGATTTAAATAAAGGGAGAGGCTGTGTGTCTGCCAGAAATAAGAGAATATTATTGCACAGTTGCCATCAAAGATTGGCACACAGAGAGGTATATGAGATGAAGATGAGTCATACATGGACAATGTATTTGCACACTAATGCCCCATACACACGGTCGTATTTTCCGACGGAAATTGTTCGCTGTGAGTTTGCTGTCAGAAATTCCGACCGTGTGTAGGCTCCATCGGACATTTTCCATCGCAATTTCCGTCACAAAATTTGAGATCTGGATCTGGATCTCAAATTTTCCAACGACAAAATCTGTTGTCGTAAATTCCAATCGTGTGTACACAATTCCGACGCACAAAGTTCCACGCATGCTCGGAATCAAGCAGAAGAGCCGCACTGGCTATTGAACTTCATTTTTCTCGGCTCGTCGTACGTGTTGTATGTCACCGCATTCTTGACGTTTGGAATTTCCAACAAGATTTGTGTGACCGTGTGTATGCAAGTCAAGTTTGAGCCAACATCCGTCGGAAAAAATCCCTGGATTTTGTTGTCGGAATGTCCGATCGTGTGTACAGGGCATAATATGTAGCCCACCACCTGACAACTCACAGTAATGTAGCGCAATACAGCAGTATGTACAGCACTGCAAAGCACTGTGTAGCACAACGGCAAACTGTCAGCTTTCCCTATCTACTTTAACACACACCAATAAAAAGCTGCTTTTTATATGGAGTTCAAAGGACATAAAGTGCATTAATGACAGTTGGTTGCTATGGCAGTGGACAGCTGCTATAGTTTACTAGATCGGCAAACCACGAAAAAACCTGGGTTTGCCTCTAACTGAGTTAACCAATTAACCATCTATTAACCTCACCCTGAAGCTAATCCCTGCTCCAAATCACTCCCTGACGGCTCTATATATTAATTGCACTGTTATTCTCTCTACCCTAAGGGTCCTTTCACACTGGGGCGGGCGGCGGCGGTGGCGGTAAAGAGCCGCTATTGTAAGTGGTCCTTTACCGTCGGTATGCGGCTGCTAGCGGGGCGGTTTTACCCCGCGCTAGCGGCCGAGAAATGGTTAAAAACCACCGCAAAGCTCCTCGACAGAGGCGCTTTGCCGGCGGTATAGCCGCGCCGTCCCATTGATTTCAATGGGCAGGAGCGGGGGAAGGAGCGGTATACACCGCTCCTCGGGCTTTCACACTGAACAAACAGCAGCGGCTGTTTTGGGTCGGTTTGCAGGCGGTATTTTTAACGCAATAACGCCTGCAAACCGCCCCAGTGTGAAAGGGCTCTAACTCATGTTTGTTGTTTCAGATTTACACTTGACTAAACCTTCTTTTTCATACCTCATATCTAAAATTTCTGTTTTTGCCCCCTCACTTTGACTTGCACAAATGTTTTGAAATACACCTGTAGCACTATCCTCGCAGGAGCAGCTATTAGTTTTGCGTCCTCTGCACTCTATAGCCCTAGGCACTTGTCTGGTAACTCAAAGAGGATGTACAGGTTGGACTTGATGGACGTGTGTCTTTTTTCAATCTAACCAACTATGTAACTATGTATGTAACAATGTAACTATGTACAAAGATTGCACACACCAAGCTTTTTGGAAAATAAGTAGACTTTATTGGCAGACCAAAATTATAATATTACAAAGCAGATCAATATGTCAGTGTCAACGCATGTAAACAGTACAACACAAACACAATACAATAAATTCAGATAGCTCTTAGGGCCAAACTCAGCATGTACTGCAGTATTAAAAGAGTAAACAGTAGCTCTCCGAATGACAGAATACACCCCAAGTGACAAACACAAACAGGGGTAATTACAAACAGGGGTGATTACAAACATGGTAATGTTTGTAATGCCCAGTTTCTCCAAGCTGCCATAACTGCATTTGGGCTGTGCAGGACAAGCAGAATCAGATTTTGGACCACCCCATGCATCTTTCTATCCTTGGAAAGGTGGATTGGGAGTCAAGACATTCATTTCTTCCAATGGCTTGGAAGGCGCTCATGATGGATACCAGTGTCGAACAAGCTAAAAAGAGAATCCTCAAAACACCAATAATTCAGGAAACCTGGTTGGATAGGAATCCAAACTTTCCATTAACATTCTAAAATTCAGGGTCAGTTGTCTGTCCCCTTAGGATTGGACTCTTCGGCTGCATCTAGGATGTTGTGCAGTGCAAGAGAAGTGGACATGATTCTGGATTGTGCAGAATGGCCTGACTGCTGTACACAGTGGAATGTTGTCAGGTGAACCGCCTCAGCCTTTATTGGCCGAACTGGGGAGAGTGGTTCCTTCCCCCCTGAGTTGTTTCAGGACCTCTGTTGGAGATAGAGGATGCTGGACATGCACCTTCTAATGTCTAGGATCTATCCCAAACTAGATACATTTTTTGCCAGGTCTAGGGTCTAGAACCTAGGTTTTTTCTTACTTTTTTCAGTCCTAGCAAGTTGATTTTTCACAAATTATACCATGCAAACTGGTCAGCTTTCTTTGCTTGGTGCAAACAAAGGTACTTCCAAACTAGACGGAAATCCATATGATGAACCCATGCCTTGCTCTAGTCTGGTCTGGATTTGCATTTGACCTTGAGCACCTTCAAGGTGTAAATATCGACCTTGGCTATTCTTTTCTACAACCACTGGCATCTCAATCTTTGGTAAAGGCTTTTGTGTAGTGGGACGCTCATATATATTTCCCCTCAGATTCTCTGGTGTGGTGATTCCATGAGATCATAAACTGTTTTTTATTGGCTCTTTAGGGGCCATCTTGTGACCCTATCAGGTATAGCCCCTTAGCTGACTGTATGCACAAGATTGATTTCCATTTCGCACTTACCTCTGCTGGAGCCAGTTGCCTTTTTATGTAACCAATCATTCTTGAAGTTGCTCAGGTAAAAGGTTGTTTTGAGGCCTCAAAAAGTAAACTCCCATCTCTGACTCTTACCTATAGGTAAGCCTATAATACGGCTTACCTATAGGTACTGTAAATATCTCCTAAAACATCACCATTTAGGAGATATTTACTGTTCATGCAGCCGCTGACATCACCGGCGCATGCACGCTGAAGGAATGGCCAGCGTCCACGCACATGCACTGGGGTGACGTCATCTCGGCTCAAGCCACTCACACAGCCGGAGTCTGCAAACCCGGAAGGAAAACCGGCTGAAGATGGAAGCCCTCTTGGCGGTGACAGCACGGCGCTGCATGGCTTAGTTTTCAGGTAAGTTTCACATAATGTGCTAGTATCCGATGCATACTAACACATTATGGCTTTATCTTGCAAAAAAATAATAATAATTAAACACACACACAGTGGCTTACTACAGCTTTAAGCCCGGTACACATGGGCCAATTGTTAGATGGTATTGGCCAGTTCAATAGAAACCAACCGACATTAAGCCCAGGTGTACTGCAGCCGGTCCGACAGAAGCCGGCCATTCAGCTGGCTTCTGTCAAAGAAGCATGACCGAAAAAGGTCTGTCGACCGACTCCCAATCAGCACTAATGACTGAGAGCACTGACTGTAGTGTTCTATCAGAACTCATTAGAACAGCAGAGGAGATCGCTGTACTAACAATTGCTAGTACAGCCGCTCCGACCTGAGCTGTCTGTTTGTTTTTTGTTTAGCCTGCTGGGTTGAATGAAAACAAACTAGCAGTGTGTACTAGGCTTTACTTTTGCCTAGGTAGTCTCTTTTTTTCCATCTCACCAGGACAATGTCCTTCCATTTGTCTGTCCTGCTAAGAAATGTCCAGATACGTTTTCTCGCCACTGTTTGGACATGGTTCCTGCTGTGAGAGTTTACCTCACAGACCAAATTCCTTTTGGTCACTTCTCACGGGTTTCCTGCTTCTTATTCTACTAGAGTCAAATGGATTAGGCAAGTCCGCATTCAAGCCTATGCACTGAGGGTAAAGGGTTCTACCCTCTCCTGTTAACGCCCTCTCTACCAGCTTCATAAATGTCTCTTGGGTTTTTCAGCACCAATCATCTGTTTTACAAAAAGGCTCATATAAATAAGGACCTTTTGTGACAGATGGACATTTTTTCATCCTAACAATGCAACTATGCAACTACGGTATATGTAATTCATTTGTAGGACACGTATTTGAAAATCATTATTATTTAATTGTATAGTACAGTACATACAGTACTTGCATATTTCCTTGTTTTCATTATTTTATACTCTCATATGCAAATGAAAAGATCAAAAAGCTATTTGCGAAGATTTTGTTAAAAAAATTAGCACTTCTGTTATTGAAGGAAATTTTTATAGAAATACATTATCTTCAAGGCATTTGTAATAAAGTTTCAGTAAGCAAATTATTCCATTAAAATACTTGAGTAACAAAGGTGAATATTGCTTGTTTAATATATCTGTCTTGTGCAGAGAAATATTTTAACTTTGACAGATCCAAGATTATAATGGGCACAATAGATGTAGAAAATAAAACTCTGGTAACATGAATTCTCAAAGCTCAGGTTTTTAATAACCACAGTTAATGTCATCTTGATCAGATCAATCTATATAAAAGCATTTGATTTAGAGTTTGCTCCTTAAGCATAGCTTAATGCTTAGATCACTGTATCAATTGAATCATTTGCTATTCTATCATTTTTTTAGATTTACAGTAGACAGTTTCCAGTATAGCTCCAGGCAAGACTCTAGAGTGAATTGCTGCAGCTTTTCCCTTCAGATGGATCCAAGGTGCTATGGGTTTTTACTGAAATGTAACAGTGATCAAGGAGTATGTCAAATAATACTGAAACAAATGACAACATATCATGTATTTTTTTTTTACTTTTGCCCACAATTCTTTTTATCTTACTTGATACTAAGAATACTTTTTTTGCAGGAAGGTAAGTAAAGCAATATGGAAAACAAGTCTGTTTTTGTGTAGTTAAATAACAACAGTAAAAAAGTGTAATAATCTTGGTAAAGGACTCATTTTTAGCTGGATGCATTTTATACTTACTGGAGTAGTCTGTAAAGTTTTACTAAAGAAAACTTTTTACCCATAAGAGTCACTGTGAACCCTCACTTGGAGGGAGGGGCTTAGCTCTTAAAGTTGAACTGCGCTGCATCTAAGCACCACAAACCAAAAATGCCATATTATTCATGTTTAATATTCAAAGCAAACTCCTCCATCCACGTCTCTATGCTTTATTTAGCTGAGAAATCATTTTGAAAAACACTTCCCCTAGCATTTCTGGCAGTGGCCATCTTAAGTAAGGGAAGATGATTCTTGTAGCATATTTCCTTGAATCCATCTGCCCTTAGCTCAGGTATAGGCTGAGCTGAGAACCCTGCCTCCCCTCCTGAAGACGCCTGGGATGCATGATATCATTTGCCTAGGCATGGAAACTAGGAAGTAACTGAAGAAATACACAGAAAAAGTTTCAAATAAATAAATATGGCATACCTTCCTATCTATTTACTAATGCTAGCAGCATAAGGATTAGAAATAGTCTGATCCAATGTTGATTGGGAGAGTGAAGTTCCACTTTAAGTAAGGGAAGTCAGGTTCCTATAACATAGGGAACAGAGTTTTAGAGAGAAAAACAACAGAGGTTTATACAGTATATTTATTTTGGTAACAAATACTTTTAAGCATTTAAATGACTGACATATTTATGTTTAGCTGTCATTATTGGAGGCACTGTAGTTAGCAAATCCTGCTATTAAAGTGATATTAAAGTCATGTTTTTTTTGTGTTTAAAAATAACAAACATGTTATCCTTACCTGTTCTGTACAGTATTTTTGCAGAGAAGCCTGAGTTCTCTTCTTCTCGGGTCCCTCTTCTGTGCTCCCGGCCACTTTCTCCTGCCAAGTGCCCCCACAGCAGGAAGATTGCTTGTGTCCATTTAGACAGGGAGCCACGGCTCTGCCCATACTCTCTTCTCATTGTCTCACTGAGTTTGATTGACAGCAGTGGGAGCCAATGGCACCCGCTGCTGTGTCTCAGCTAAGCTGTAGGGAGAGTCCTGCACAGCTGAGGCTCTTGTTCAACATTGCTGGATTGAGATGGGGCTCAGGTAAGTATGGGGGGCTGAAGGGGGTTTCTGCACACAGAAGGTTTTTTATCTTAATGCATAGAATGCATTAAGATAGAAATGCCTTCTACCTTTAGAACCACATTAACCACTTAAGCCCCAGAAGATTTGGCTGCTCAATGACCAGGCCATTTTTTGCGATACGGCACTACGTCGCTTTAACTGACAATTGCGCGGTCGTGTAACGCTGTACCCAAACAAAATTGACGTCCTTTTTTTCCCACAAATAGAGCTTTCTTTTGGGGGTATTTGATCAACTCTGCGTTTTTTGTTTTGTGCGCTATAAACAAAAAATATTTTTTACTTTTTTGCGATAATAAATATCCCTATTTTTTTTTTTAAAAAAGCAAATTTTTTCCCTCAGTTTAGGCCGATATGTATTCTTCTTCTACATATTTTTTGGTAATAAAGATCGCAATAAGCGTATATTGATTGGTTTGCGCAAACATATACATATACAGCTATGAGTACTAAAAGAATGCACTGATTACTGTGTAAATGTCACTGGCAGGGAAGAGGTTAACACTAGGGGGCGATCAAGGGGTTAACTGTTTTCCCTAACTGTTGGGGGAAGGGACTGACTAGAGGAGATGACAGATCGTTGTTCCTAGCTAGTAGGAATACACAATCTGTCTCTCCTCTCCACACAGAACGGGTTTGTTCAGCACCCCCACAGTGCGGCGAGCGCACGCGCCTGCTATCCCCGCTTAAAGGGCCAACGTACAGCTATGACATTTCGCGGGAACGTGCCGACCTGCTGCCGTATAATGACGGCGGCTGGTCGGCAAGTGGTTAAATAACACAAATCACTGGCCATCACAGCAGGCAAGCAGGCTGGTTAAACCTACTTGGCCCCTTCATACCTGCTGTTTGTAGAGTATTATGCCCCGTACACACGGTCTGACTTTTCGACTGGACTTGTCTGACGGACGCCGACAGACCAAATCCGGCGAACAATCCGATCATGTGTGGGCTTCACCGGACCTTCAGCGGACTTTTCCAGTCGCAAATCTGACGGACTTTAGATTTGAAACATGATTCCAATCTTTACACCGTAACTCTGCCGGACCCAGAAATCCGCTCGTCTGTATGCTAGTCCGACGGACAAAAACCGACACTAGGGCAGCTATTGGCTACTGGCTATCAACTTCCTTATTTTAGTCCGGTGTACGTCATCACGTACAGGGCCGGATTTGCCACAAGGCCACCGAGGCCAGGCCTCGGGGCGGCAGTGGTGCAGGGGCGGCGCTGCTCCTGCGGCGACTTCGCAGCCGCCCCCCCCTTTCGGGCTGCTCATTAAAGTTGATTAAGGGCACCGGTGCCCTTAGAAAAGATGGGCGCGAGCCGCCCACTACTGCGCATGCGCAGTTCTGAAGCGGCCGGGCTCGGGAAAGCTCGTATGCGCTCGGCCAGGCGGCGCATGCGCAGTAGCGTGATTTCACCACCCGGCGCCATTTTTAAAAAGACTAAGAAGTAATGTCAGCGGTGCGGCGGTGGGGGGAGAGAGATGACATCTCTCATTGCCAGCACCGCTGTTCCGCCCTCCTTCATCTGGTGGCAAACAGGCAGCATGGCAAGTGACATTAACATCTGGTGGCAGTGTGGCAAGTGACGTCTCCATCTGGTGGCAGTGTGGCAAGTGACATCCCCATCTGGTGGCAGCGTGGCAAGTGACATCCCCATCTGGTGGCAGTGTGGCAAGTGACATCAACATCTGGTGGCAGCGGGGCAAGTGACATCTCCATCTGGTGGCAAAGTGGCAAGTGACATCCCCATCTGGTGGCAGCGTGGCAAGTGACATCCCCATCTGGTGGCAGTGTGGCAAGTGACATCAACATCTGGTGGCAGCGTGGCAAGTGACATCTCCATCTGGTGGCAGCATGGCAAGTGACATCAACATCTGGTGGCAGCGTGGCAAGTGACATCCTCATCTGGTGGCAGCGTGGCAAGTGACATCTCCATCTGGTGGCAGCGTGGCAAGTGACGTCTCCATCTGGTGGCAGCGTGGCAAGTGACGTCTCCATCTGGTGGCAGCATGGCAAGTGACATCCCCATCTGGTGGCAGCCAGGCAGTGTGGCAAGTGACATCCCCATCTGGTGGCAGCGTGGCAAGTGACATCTCCATCGCGTGGCAAGTAACATCCCCATCTGGTGGCAGCGTGGCAAGTGACATCTCCATCTGGTGGCAGCCAGGCAGTGTGGCAAGTGACATCCCCATGTGGTGGCAGCCTGGAAAGTGACATCTCCATCTGGTGGCAGGCATAGTGTCAAGTGACACGCTCAGGGCTCCCAATGATTCTGCATTATGGTGAGTTGAACTATTTCATTTTACATTACAATGTAATGATAGAAATAATGTGTTTCAATCATCCTGACACCATACCAACCATGGTGCCGGGGATGATTGAGGCACTAACACCAGCGATTGCCCTGAAAAATTGCCAGCGAAAAATTGTTACCCCGCGCGCTTACCCTGAAGACAGGGTGTTGTGACCTCAGTCTGTACAATTCATCTTTCAGTTCAATGACAATACAACATTAAAGTATATGCAAATCCATTCCTTAAAGGCCCCTTTCACGCTGAGGTGCTTCTAAACTGCCAGTAAAACACTGAGCTCTTTTGAAGAGCTTTTCAGGTGCTTTTGAAGAGCTTTCCATTCATTTCAATGGAGAGGGGTGTTTTTTCACCGCCCTGCCAGCGCACTGCCCCAGTGTGAAAGCATTCATTGATTTTAATTGAAATAGTTTTTTGTGAGCTTTTCAGGCGATTTTTTAGCGTGAAAGCGCCTGAAAGGCGCCTTAGTGTGAAAGGGGCCTAAATGTCACTAAACCCACATCATAAAAGACTATCAATAAATGCTGTATTACATGCTGTTCATACTCACTATGAGATTTGTTGTCTGTATTTTGCCAAAAACCTGGTTGATCCTGCTGTTATCTATCTCCACCTTCTGTTCCTTTCCCCAATTCAGCTAGGGATTTTGCAGATGTGGTAACAACTCTGCACATGCTCAGTTTTCATTGAGTTTCTATGCTGAGCACTTCCTCCCTATCACATCTGAGCAGACCATGTGACTAGTATAGAGTCACCCATGTGGGTGTATACACAGTGGTAAATGACAGCCCACCCTTTCCCTCCTCCTCCATGCCCACTAACCAACTAAGCATAACGGGGGCAGGATATTACATGTAGATTAATGGAGGCTTCATCTCCCTCCTATTCTAAGACACAGGCTGGAGGGTCATGACACAGCCTGTGACTGGCAGAAATCTGCCCACACCATGTAATTTTCAAACAATAATTAAGATTTGATTTCAAATATATATTTGTATGACAATTTAAAACAGTTTAATTATATTTATTATTTTTTTACTCTGTATCCCAAAGGTTATTTTTTTTCTTTTAATTTTGAACATGTGACTAGCAGCAGAGGACCTTATTTATGTTTCCCTACAGACAGGCTGAGAAAGATTTGGGTCATCTGACAGCTGTATATCGATTAGGAAAAAGGTACTTAGATGTTTTGTTTTTTTTTTATTATTAAAATAATTACAGTGGACAGGAAGTGGCTGCAAAGAGGCTGCGGAAATGAACAGCATTGAAAGACAGCAACAGATTAAAAAAGGTGAAAACAATACTTTACTTAAAGGCAATTGTTTATGATGCATGCTATTTTGGGAATCTAGATGTCATTTAGTTAGCATTTACATCTAAGTTAATGTGAAAAACCCAAATAGGTAATGTGAAAAACACAAATTGGCCTCAAAATGGAAAATATACAGTAGTTTGAAATGACATGTTGGAAAATCATTCTCTCTGGACATATTTTGCTCAGATGGATTGATGAGAATAGATATCTGTACTCGGTAATGATCTGCGTAATATGCTGGTGTTAAATGAATATGGGAGATAAACTAATATATTAGTCCTCCATGGGAACAATTTGATGATAGTGTAGACCATTTAGAAACATTCTGCGAATATCCCAAAAGCATTCACAACTTTACATCTTGCAAACGAAACACAGTAGTTGATCATTTTCTTTTCCTTGCTCATAAACCTTTGCAGGAAGGGTTTTAAATCATATGCATGCAGTCTCAAAGCCTCCAAAGCAGAAAACAAAAGACTGAAGCCTTCTGTGATCTAGCTGGCATCTTGAAGATTTTGTCATTTGTCACTGAGTAAAGAAAAGAATGGAGTACTTTTAAAGACATCTTCCTTTAAGATTTGCTATTTTCATAATCTGCATCACAAGAAAAGTAATTGTACAGCCAACATATTTTTCATTTTACTTTTAAAAGTAAGGAAGAGTAAAAGTGGTTGTAAACCTAGGTTTTTTGTTTTTTTTTAAATAACAAACATATCATATTTACCTCCACTGTGCAAGTTGTTTTGCACACTGTGGCCCCGATCATCGTCTTCTGGGGTCCACCGGCAGCACCCCCTGGTGCCCGCGTCATTGGATTTGATTGACAGCAGCGGGAGCTAATGGCTGCGCTGCTATCTACCTATGCAATCAAGAGCCGAGAACCCCGGGCAGAGAGATCCAGCGCGTCTCTGCCGAGGGAATGAAGGGCTCAGGTGAGTAAAACGGGGGTGCTGGGGGGGGAGTCACTGTCAGAAGTTTTTTCACCTTAATGCATAGGATGCATTAAGGTGAAAAAACATGAGGATTTACAACCCCTTTAAAACCCCTATTAGGTTATTTACGGAGCCAACAAGGCTGCATACATATGGTTAAAGCCTCATCTACTTCTGATCACAGGACCAGAGCAAAGCTATAAAGTGTTGCCTGCACAAGAGCCCATTTCCTTTTTATCCTCCTAGAACTCACAACCAGCGTAAAGTAGAGAAACCCTTACCACCAGGACCAAAACTAGGGGAGGGCAGGGGGGTCATCTTCCCCGGGTGCAGCATTGAGGGGGGTGCCACAGCTGGTACCAATCCTCCTGCTTCTCGACCTTTACCTCCTGCTAAAAGACCACTGCACTCTCCCCCACTTCTCTGGTCCCCCCCGCAGCGCTCACCTGTCTGCTGCCGCAGGGAATCTAGATGGAGAACAGGGGAAGGAAAGACCAGGAGAACGACTGCCGAGGAAGGTTATGTTACAACTGTGTGTGGCTGCCTGTCTTGCCGACTCCTGAGGATCATGTTTTTATTCAGCCCGCACTGCACAACTAGCCAGGGAGAGGAGGTGAAAGCTTGGGGGGGGCAACAGAGATGCATGGGGGACCAGTGGAGCATGCGGGGGACCAAGGGAGAATGGGGGGAACAGAGGAGCAAAGGGACCAGAGGAGCATGGGGGGAACCAGGGGAGCATGTGGGGAACCAGGGGAGCACAGGGGGTGCCAGCCGAGCATGTGGGAGTCTAAAGGAGCATGGGAGGAAACAGAGGTGCACATGGACCAGAGGAGTATGGGAGGGACAATAGGAGCATGTGGGGGACCAGAGTAGCATGTGGGGGCCAAAGGAGCATAGGGGGGACCAGAAGAGCATGTGGGGGACCAAAGGAGCATGGGGGAGCAGAGGAGCACAGGGACCAGGGGAGCACATGAGGGACCAGAGGAGCATGTGGAGGACCAGAGGAGCATGGGGGGACAGAAGAGCACAGAGGGGACCAGCAGAGCATGTGGGGGACCAGAGGAGCAGGGGAGGTACCAGAGGAGCAGTGCTGTCCCTGTCTGAAGTTTTCCCAGCCTGCCTTTTAAAAAGTGAGTGGGTCAATGGAGTCATGCCACAGAATTTCTAAGACAAGTATGTTTTCTTGTTGTTTGGAGTTTGTCTGTTAATGTCCTCAGAAGTTGTGTGCTATGTCTCCTCTGTGTTTCACTGTGTGCATTCCAATTGTGGAATAAAAAAGGAAGTGAATACATTTCAGCGATTGATGCATCTTTCTGAGCATATGAAGTGGACAGAGCTCACACTATAGTCATCTTGGATTTAGGCAGTCACTGCCCTAGTGGCCATCTTGGGTGTGGGCACTGCCCTGGATTCATCTTGGAAATGGGTGATAAGAACAGGTTAACCAGGAGGCGAGGGTAAGCAAATGAGTGGAGAAAATTATTTTCAAAAACCAGTGGCTTTACAGATATGGTGTTCGTATGTAGCGGTGCCCCCCGTAGGAGCTGGTGAGTTTTGTGGCAGACACACACTTGTCATTCATACAGAGACATGAAAGCAGTCCTTGCGGTTTGTTTTCGTATTTTATTGAGGGGGATTGAACTTGGTTAGGCATGGGGACTTATGAGATGCCCATGGAATCAAAACATCAACGATTGAGAATTTATATACATCCTGTATATACAAATCTCCTTTTCTCCCCTTTCACATCGTTTCCTTTCTTCAGATTATCACTCCTCCTTATTCCTCCTGCACATCGCTTCCTCTCTTTCCTTCTCCAGACTAGCTAGCACTGTAGGCCTGACACTGGCTCAGCCAGACCCAAAGCAAATGCTCTTTACAGGCAGGGACCGTGGACCCCTATGGTGTAGCAAATAGAAAAGTCCCTGTGCTAGCTGTCTCTGTGGCTACTGCTCCCAGCACCACCTCTTCAGGCACTGACAGCCCTCCTGGCTGCAGCTGCCTCGCTCCACTGCCCATGTGTCAGAAACCATGAAATCAGACCGAGACAGAAGTACAGTTAAATCACATTTGTTTAATAATAAAAGTAAAAAGAACAAACGTAGTTAAAACACAGCCAAAGTTCAGTAACCGGAACGGACCGTCAGCCAAGCCAGGAGTCAGGGATCAAAGTAGTGGAACAGCAAGCAGGATCTGTAGCCTGAAGGGATGTCAGCAAAGCCAGTCTTTAAACAGGAACCCAGGAGATAGTTTCTTGTGATGTGACCAAGGCGAAGGCAGAGCTCTCCTGGACTGGACGGCTTAAGTAGGCAGGACTGACAAGCAGGATAAACAACAGCTGGGTAACTGTGGAGAGAGATGGGAGCTGGCAATTAGCTGACAGCTGAGTGGCCAGCTCAGAGAAGGAAGGGCTGAGCCCAGCCCTGACACCATGACAACACCATCCTCCAGACAGGCTCTGCGCCCATCCCAGACTGCTCCACATCAGTCCTCTCAGGTGTGCCTCCCAGTTCTCCCAATGGTGTACTCACTCACCAGCCCAGCAGTATTCTCCCGCTGTCCTCGCCTGCTCCTCCTGTGCCTTCTGTCCAGGACACCTCTGATTGTAAGAGGGTTCCATCCGCACCTGTGCCCAAGCCTAAGGTAACCCCCCCAGACTGGGAACTCCCTCAAAGGCCCAACAGCCTAACACTCCATCTCAGGGTCAGCTGGGCTGACCCTGGGTATTTAAGAAGGCCTGCCCCCTGCCAATTCAAGTTGGGGATTGGTCAGGGCTCCCTATAATACCCCAGGTGGCTCCACCACCCCTCCAGCCTCTCTTTCCAGAAAACACTGGCATAATCTAGAAAGAAGTAGGAGGTCCTAGTGAGGCCACCTGTGAGTCACCCAACGCCACATTAACGGCCATGTACTATTAACACTAGTACAATATATATATATATATATATATATATATATATATATATATATACTTTCCAACTTTTGAACTTCAGAATGAGGGACAAATTAGAGACTAAGTGAGCTGCAGGGCATGTAATGGCAAATTGTGGGTGTGGCCGAAGTCTTAATGTGGAAGGGGCTTAGGGGGTGTAGTTAAGCAAAAACCAGCTCTCTCTCACCTATCACAAATGCCCCCCCCCCCTAGTTCTCTCACCAATTCCCCCCTCCTCTCTTTCTAATGCCCACTCCAAGCTCTCTCACCAATTCCACCCTCCTCTCTTACTAATGCCCCTCCCCCAGCTCTCTTACAAATGCAGAATGGTAGGTGCTTTTTTTAAAGCACAGTGCCGTTGACAGTTCAGAGTGTCAGGATCAGGACTGTAACATGGCACCTGACGGAGTTTCGCAGCACTTCACCGGCTCCATGCCACAGGTGGGGAAAGTCCTGACAGGTGGTGAAAGACACCTCCGGCATCCCCATCGTGGGCAGTTGTGGCACCGAGACCCAGGGCACCCACCAGCAAATGTGGGCTATGTCCCCCTTGGATGCCTGGCACAAACACACAGAAGCAGGTGGAGCTCTTCTGTGTGAGAAAGAGTTCCGCCTACCTTCCACAAACCACTGGGAGCCGGCATCATGGCTGCTGGCAGACAGGATCGGGGTCGCTGGCACACAGAATCAGGGCCACTGGCACACAAGGTCGGGCCGCTGGCAGACAGGATTGGAGCCACTGAGAGCCAGCATAGGCACCACTGAGAGGCAGGTTCAGAAGCCGAAGACAGGGGCAAAGCTGAGAGGCCTGCAAATGATGTAATCGGTGGCTAGGATGGCGGCAGTCCTAACAACCGACTGCATTGAGGAGGGAGGGAGCAGGGATTGCAGCCAGATCTTCTCCAAGGAATCCTCAATTAGTGCTGTGTGTGTGTGTGTGTGTGAGAGACCCATGGAGGATATTAGTACTGAGTGGTAACAAGTTCTAGCCATGGGCTCCGGGACTTCAGCCCAGATCCACAGGAACTCAGGACTTACTTCAAATCATGGGATGGTCCTGCAGAACCTGGGACGGTTGGGAGGTATGTATATATATATATGTAGCACCCTCCTAGATAGGTGCTAGGCTAGGCTGCATGTGATGGTTTTGGTCGGTTCTGTGTGTAGCACCCCCTAGTGTAGAGTGCTAGGTATTGTACATAGGTTTTCTGTGTAGGTAAATTGTTTGGCTTGGCTGGCAGCCAAGCCTGTGTGTTTTGAATCTGGTTTAGGGTGAGTCTGTTTCCTCCCCCTACTTGCTGAAACTTTACAGAAACTTCCAGAAGAATGTGAGGGAGGTTAGGAAGAGTTACCTGGAGTATTGACGAAAGCCCCAACCAATCCCCAGCCAAATAGGCTGGCAGGGGGAGGGACCTCTTAAATACTCTAGGTCAGGCCAGTAGTGGGCAGTGGAGTTCAGGTGGAAGCTGGAGATGGAGTGCTGAGGAGGCTGTCGGAGTCCCCTGAGGGTAGCCCCCTAGTCTGGGGGGGGGTGACCTCGGGCCTAAGAGCTTGGGTGCAGAAGTGATCCTCGGAAAACACAAAGGGGAGTCCTGTCCAGTGGCATGGGAGCAGGTGTGAGGACAGCAGGAGCTAGCAAGCACATCCAGGAGATCTCTAGGGAGAAAACAGCCAGGTCGCTGGTGAGTGAGACCATCTGGGAGGACTGAGAGGCAGCCTGAGATGACTGAGGAGTGGCAGTCTGAGATGGTTGTGTAGTCAGTCTGGGAGAACTGTGAAAGATTAGCCAGGAGGGCTAGGGAAAGGAACAGCTGCAGCCAAGTGGGCTGGCAGTGCCTGAAGAGGTGGTGCTGGGATCAGTAGCCACAAGAGGGTAGCTGGACACTGGGACTTTTCTACACCAAAGGGGCCCGCGGTCCCTGCCTGTGAAGGGATATTACTGGATCTGGATGAGTGCCTTGTCAGATCCCCCTAACAGTATTCCAGCTGGGCCTGAGTTTTCTGCAAACAAGATTTGTGCAGAAGGCAGAAGTGTATAAATGGAGTGTATATAGTTGAAGAGTTTTGAAGAACTGAATAGTTATTTTGCTGAAAAGTCAGCTGGGCATCCCCTAATACCCCTATGCCTATCCAAGTTTAACACCCCTAATAAACAAAAAAAAACTAAGTTGCTGGACTGTTTCCTGACTCAAGTGTGCTGTGGAAATTTGGTGTGCCTGGCTGTGCAGACAGAAATTTACTGCAAAAGAAGCACCAGATCCTCTTCCCGTCTGCACAATCCCACTGCTTTGGCTTAATAATATCACATCAGTCTCCACTTTAGAAGGATGCAGGTTCAGGTCATATGAAGGCCAGTAGCCCTAATAAATATTAAGTAAATGGTCGGGAATAGCAGTGACATCACTGCCAAAATATGGCCACTGGCCATATTTGGGCAATGACATTTACTACTTTTTCCATTCTTGCTCTGTGATGGGCATTTTAAATGTTTCACTTTAAACATTTAAAAAAAAAAAACACTGTTCCTGGCCAAATGGAGTTTTTACATTTTATTTTGTATTGTTACATGTTCCCCAGGGCATGTCCCACCCCCATGCTGATTTTTTTTACACTCCTTTGCCTATCAGCCCAGAAAATGGGCATTTTTAATTTGACATATTCAGCTCCCAAAGATTTCAGTGGGGTTCAGGTGCAGCATCTGAGATTCTGAAATTTCCCAAACCCTGCAGGAACCGAATAGAGGGCAGTTCAGCTCATCCCTACTTACTATATGAGTAGCTAGAGGACTCTAGGTAAAAAACTTGCAACAGCATTTCTTTTTTTTTTTTAAATTCTTTTTATTACATTTTTATATATATATTTATATTACATTTTTATACAGTACAATACAAACATAGAACACAAAACCGGAGCAGCAAACGTATCTGCTCTGGCGGGTGGCCATTAACTGTGAACTAAAATAGTTTAACTACCCAAAGTCAACATTCCCCACCCCCTCCCCCCTGTCTCCAACCAGCAGCCAAGTCCAGGAAATCCCAGATAACAGCACCCATTAGTTCAACCGAGTTTTACCGTGTCATTCCTTAAACTGGATGTTCAACACTAGCCGAGAGGAGAGATAGGTAAGTACCTATTGAGGCAATCACCATGTGTATTCAGGATTGGTTACTCCATGTCATCTAGGTTGGGATCAATTCACCTACTCATACTTAGTCTTTTAACCCACAGTAGATGGAGAGTCAAGCCATGCCTGCCATACTTTATGGAGTTTTTTTCCCACAACCCCTTAGACATGATCCTCATTGGCTGGGGAGTATGAATATCTCCAACATTCACCACTAGCAGAGGGATAAATGCGGGACAACCTGGCTGGTGTATAATAAATTTGATGTAAGAACTTAAACTGGATCAGACGGTCCCTGGCAGACACTAAATGCTTGAAAGGTTGATCCCACATATCTTCCCAGTCTTCTCCCTGGATATCTGTGATTTCCCTCTCCCACCATTCACAGCATCTGGATACCCCCTGGAGGTATTTTTTTAAACAGGGATTTGTAGATTGCTGATAATGGTTTAATCCAATCCTCATTGGACAAGATTGGAAAGAAGTATGAGTTGGGTAAGTTGTGTCTTGCCTTCAATTGGTCAAAGGCTATGAGGTCACCCTCCCTGGTGATGACACGCTGATGACTTGCCCCAATTCACCCACGGGCCCGAAAAGGAGGCAAACGTGTTGAGTATTAATATGGACGCTTGGATAGATGGCCCCGAGTCCCTGAGGAATAGGAGCAAGTCATCAGCGTACAATGCTAGACATTCCTGAATATTCCCCACCCGAATTATTCCTACCTCTGTGGAGTAACTAAGTGCCCTTGCCATGGGCTCCATCATTAAAGTGAAAAGAAATGGGGAGAGAGGGCAGCCATGCCTTGTGCCCCTACCTATGGTAAAGAAATCAGAGACAGAGAACCCCAGCCAATTTGTCGGGTCACTGTACAGCAGAGTGATCCAATGGCGGAAACCAGGGCCAAAGCTCATATTTTCCAGTACTTTATGCATGTATTGCCAATCAACAGAATCAAAAGCTTTTTTAATATATGTCTATAGAGACAATGACTTTGGCAGGGGTGTCTGAGATATCCAGTTGCAAATGTGTGAACAACCTCCTCAAATTTGTGTCTGTCGACATCCCGGGCATGAACCCCATCTGGTCAATGTTCAATGTCGAGATTACCTTGGCCAAACGGGATCCCAAAACTTTAGTGAGGATCTTCAGATCTTCATGTTGAGTAATGCTATAAGATGATAGGAAGAACACTCCTGTGAGTTCTTGCCCGGTTTCAAAAGTAGTACCATATAGGCCTCCATCATTGAAGCCGGTAAGGCCCCTTGATCCCAGCAATGAGCAAAAAGAATGTTCAGTCTGGTTGCTAACTGTGTCATGTATGATTTATAGAAGTCTGCCGGGAATCCATCCGGACCCGGAGCCTTCTGGTGTGGAAAAGCAAGTATGGCCGCTTCGATTTCCAACACCGAGATATTTTCATCTAGTAGAGCGATATCAGAATCTGGGAGGAAGAAGCCCCGTAGCAACTCTGGGAGGGAGAGGCCCCGTAGGAGGGAATAGGAGAATACAAGGAGGAGTTATGCCCTGTACACACGGGCAAACTTTTTGGCAACAAAGGTCCAACAGTCTTTCCGACGGACTTTCGAATGAACGGACTTGCCTACACACGATCACACCAAAGTCCGACGGATTCGTACGTGATAATGTACGACCGGACTAAAATAAGGAAGTTCATAGCCAGTAGCCAATAGTTGCCCTAGCGTCGGTTTTCATCCGTCGGACTAGCATACAGACGAGCTGATTTTTCAATAGGAACTGGGTCCGGCGGAGTTCCGATGTAAAGATTTGAAACATGTTCCAAATCTAAAGTCCATCAGATTTTCTAAAGAAACAGTCCGCTAAAGGTCCGATGAAGCCCACACACGGTCGGATTGTCCGCTGGATTTGGTCCATCAGACCAGTCCGGTTGAAAAGTCCGCTCATGTGTACAGGGCATAATAGTGTACAAATTCCTCCAAGATTCTAGCCAGGTCAGTATTTTTAATGACAGGTATGCTAACCGGAGTTTTTTGGTTGGCTACCAGGTTGGCCAATAGTTTGCCATTCTTGTCTCCTTCAGCAAAGATAGACTCCGCCCTCCGCCTAGACTCAGTATGTGCAAGATTTAAATAATATAATAATAATAATAATAATAATAATATAATATAATATAATACAGCGACACAGAGCGTCGCGTCTCCAGCAGGGACACATAATTAGCCTCTGATGGAGAGTCAGCGTGCATTCTCGCAGTCTCTCTTTCTTTGGCCAGGAGAAGCTCACCCTCCTGGCTGTGATCTTTCCTGCCTGCCTTTATTGCAGAGATACACTCGCCTCTTGCCACTGCCTTAAATGCATCCCACACCAATGGCGGCTCGGCCGAGTCCTCATTGGTTGACCAGTATGTTTCAAAGGAGGATTGTATTTGGGAGACCACCTGATCCTCCAGCAACCACCCCGATGACAGTTTCCAACCTCCCCTCCTCCCCCTGGATGAGAAATTTAAGGTAACAGTGAGTGGGTTGTGGTCCAAGGTTCCCCCAGCCAGATATTCTGAATCCTGTAAGTACATTAACATAGGAGAATTGCCAAACGTCAAATAAATTCTAGCTGATGATTTATGCGTGGAGGATACATGAGAATAAGACGTGACATTTGGGTGCTTCCAACGCCACAGTTCAGTCAGGCCTGCCATAGATACCAAGGAGCAAATGTCTACGGAGGCTGGCCTAGTGGCGTTGGATGAGTCCAATACAGGGTCTAAAATGGCATTGAAATCCCCCATGAGTAGCATAGGGAGGTAGATATAAGGTGCTAGTGTAACCATCAAGTCATACAGTAATTTTGCTTGGAAAGGAGGGGGTAAGTGTATGTTTACCAGCAATATTATATAGTAAAAGATGTTCAGCATCACAGCCACATATCGACCTGTAAACACCTGGTGGACTGTACATAGAACAGCCTTGCTGACCAGAATGGAGAACCCCCTAGCATATGTGGAATACGTAGAGTGAAATGCCATTTGAATCCAGGGCCTACAACATTTTACTCCCCTCCAGGTGAGTCTCTTGCAGGAGGACAATATGTTGCTTAACTTGTTTGAGATATTGGAACACTGCCGCCCTCTTGAATTTGTTGTTCAACCCCCTTACATTCCATGATACTACCTTAATCTTACTATCTATTTAGACAATTAAAGTGCATGAAAACCAGGGAAACTCAGCTAGTGACCATGAAATAAGTTGGTAAAACTCACATAGAGACATGCAATTCCTAGGTACAATTGGTGCATTATTTATATAGAAAGTATGGTGCTGGTCAGTCAAATCCCCCCCACCCCCCTCCCTGCTGTTATACCAGAAACTAATAAACTAAAAAAATAACCAAAAATTGTCCGGTATGCAGCTTGATCCCAGAAACTAAAAAACCTGGAAGAATGCAACCTAAAGTGTCGAAAGTTCGGCATTTCTAGATGAAAACTTGCTTAATTAACTTGTGCAACCTTCTAACCGCAGGGCATTTGTGTGTTCCATATAATAAAGTAGTGACAGGAGACTTACAGTTCTGTGATGAGCTGCATTCAGCAAACTTCCCCAGCAACTGGCGTTTATGTAGGGTCTGGCGCCCTCATTTGGGGGAGAGAACAAAATCAGATTCTGAAATCAGCAGGAGTCGTGGAGAGAATATGGTCAAAAAGAAAAAAAAAAGGGGGGGGGCATCATGGGTTTTAATCCAGCCAGTCGCATGCATCTTGTAGGGTATCAAAAAATTTCACTGCGCCCTTGTATTGCACCCGAAGTCGGTTAGGGTAAAGTATGCTATATTTCAATTCTCTCTCTCTGAGCCTCCTTCTGACATCTGTAAAAGAGCAACGTCTTCTCTGCGTCTCAGCAAAGAAATCAGGGAACAGCATAGTGCACGCATTTGCAAACTTCAAATCTTGATGCTTTCTTGCCTCTGCCAGCAGCATGTCACGGTCTCTGTAATTAAGAAACCTGACAAGGAATGGCCATGGTGGGGAGCCTAAGGGCCTTGCTCCTGAGGAAACTCTGTGTGCTCTCTCCACAACATATGTGGGGGGGAGATCACCCAAAGAAAGCAGAGATTTTGAAGTACTTTTCAGCAAATGTGGTTGTGGCAGTTCCATCAGCCCCCTCTTGAAGTCCCACCACCATCACATTGATCCCTCTCTGCCTGTCCTCAGCGTCATCTGCTCTGTGTTGGAGTGATCTTACCATATCTCTGAACTCTGCCAGTTGTGAGCCTTGGGTATGGGAAAAATCCTTCACCTCAGAGATGTGATCCTCTACCGTGGTGAGTCTGCCTCTGATTTTGTCCAAATCGTGTCTAATGAGGTTGCACTCTGAGGCCAGATAATCAATGCAGCCCATGAGCTCAGATTTTGATGCCGCAATGGCTTCCAGGATCGGTCCGGTAATGGCTGCAGTATCCACCCCAATCTCCAGTGACAACTGCGGTGAGATCCATAATTTCTGGGACACACTGCTCACCTGCTGCTCCATCCTCGTGTTTTGCAGCTGTGAGCTGTGGACAGGAACCAAGATGGTGTGGGCGGAGCTAGCAGCCATGCTGTTTTGGGAACAGAGCTGCCTCTGATCCAATGGCTGCTGTGAGTGCTGCTCCTTCAACTCTTTGGGTGCTGCGGATTGCATCCTTTTGTTCGTGGAGGTCTCCGCTAGTGCGGTAATATTATTGATCCGGATGGAAGTTAGTCAAACAGGCTGAAATATGTGTAATGTTCAGGAGGCTAGCTGGAGCTCCGAGAAAACATGTCCTGCCCCGATCACATCTGGTCACGTCTCCGCCACAACAGCATTTCTTCAAACAGAGGAAGTGAATTGCATGGCCTTTGAGGAACAGTGTCTCTGTAGAACAGCTTAGGACAACACCATCAGAGATGCTGCTGAGGGCAAGAACACCTGTGATTTTCAGCAGAAGAAACCAAGTACAGATTGAAAAGTCTTCTCTGGATCTATATGTTAACAAATGTAAACATATAAAAAATAAATGTTAATAATTGTCCTTTCTACTTTCTCCACTCTTGGCTTCCGCATATTCTTTCAAGGTGTTTTTGCCCCAGTTCCTGTGTCAGAATGGTTCACTGTTACAAAACCTGTTCTGTATCTCAAAGTTCTAAGGGTCTGCGTTCAGATGCAATGTTATGCATACAGAAGCCGGGAGAAGCCCAAAGAAATTCTTCAAGGAGGACAGGCCGGTGAAATGCTAAATATCATTTATTGATTATCCAAAAAACATATACAAAACACATTGATAATAGAAAACTACACCCATCTCCAACACATAATTAAAATGAGACTTAACGTCTAGATGAGACACAGGTGGCCACCATATCTAGATCACACACTTCATATCCATCTCACACACACGCAGACATGAATCGATCCTAGGATCAAGTCTGGGGATGGGATCCTTCAAAGTTTGGTTATGTGAATAAAAATTGGAAAAAGTTACTTTTCATGTAGAAAATATATGTTGAAATGTTCCATTGGATACTCCCATAAAGGTATGAACAGTATGCTTGCGGTATGTGGAAATCTCTTCAAGTTTTATGGACTATTGATGCCGTGGTGCAAAGCCCGCTTGGTAACAGACATAAAGGTACTATTGTTGGGGATCAGAGGCTGAGTGCAGATGTACTTCAAGGTAACTCAACACAAGGAAAAAACGGAATATACTGGTAATGCTTCCCTATAGGTACTAGGGGTAAGATACAGCTCACCGTTTGGCGTCTTGTGTATAGATGGTTGTAGCCCTGAAGATCTGGTCTCCGTTTCGGTAGCCCACTATCATGCCGGCTGCATTGGAAGCCTAGTACCGAATGTCTCATTAGGGTAATAACAGTTTAGCGCTGCTCTTAATCCAAAATTCAGGGGTTTCAAAGGTTGCAGGGATGTGCCAAGAGCCACGGACCAAAACAACACTGTAAGTGTTGATAACGCCAGCAAGTAGGGAAGAATGGCGGCTCGAGGTAAGTTGAAGGAGGATCAAAGTGAATGGTGGAAATCACCGCAATGTTATGCGTTGCATTTTTTTAAATTTAAGTTTTTTTAATTTGTTGTCAACAAATTGTGTAAGTTGCTATTGACTTTAAGGTTCCAAGGGTCCAAGCGTGGGAGTGATTGGAATGTTTTAAGTTTATGCATAGGAATATACCAAATGTGCAATGACATAGTTACATAGTAGGTGAGGTTGAAAAAAGACACAAGTCCATCAAGTCCAACCTATGTGTGTGATTATGTGTCAGTATTTCATTACATATCCCTGTATGTTGCGGTCATTCAGGTGATTATCTAATAGTTTCTTGAAGCTATCAATGTTCCCCGCTGAGACCACCGCCTGTGGAAGGGAATTCCACATCCTTGCCGCTCTTACAGTAAAGAACCCTCTACGTAGTTTAAGGTTAAACCTCTTTTCTTCTAATTGTAATGAGTGGCCATGAGTCTTATTAAACTCTCTTCTGCGAAAAAGTTTTATCCCTATTGTGGGGTCACCAGTACAGTATTTGTAAATTGAAATCATATCCCCTCTCAAGCGTCTCTTCTCCAGAAAGAATAAGTTCAGAGCTCGCAACCTTTCCTCATAACTAAGATCCTCCAGACCCTTTATTAGCTTTGTTGCCCTTCTTTGTACTCGCTTCATTTCCAGTACATGCCTCCTGAGGACTGGTGCCCAGAACTGGACAGCATACTCCAGGTGCGGCCGGACCAGAGTCTTGTAGAGCGGGAGAATTATCATTTTATCTCTGGAGTTGATTCCCCTTTTAATGCATGCCAATATTCTGTTTGCTTTATTAGCAGCAGCTTGGCATTGCATGCCATTGCTGAGCCTATCATCTACTAGGACCCCCAGGTCCTTTTCCATCCTAGATTCCCCCAGAGGTTCTCCCCCCAGTGTATAGATTGCATTCATATTTTTTGCCACCCAAATGCATTATTTTACATTTTTCTACATTGAACCTCATTTGCCATGTATTCGACCACCCCATTCATTTGTTCAGGTCTTTTTGCAAGATTTCCACATCCTGCAGAGAAGTTATTGCCCTGCTTAGCTTGGTATCCTCTGCAAATACAGAGATTGAACTGTTTATCCCATCCTCCAGATCGTTTATGAACAAATTAAATAGGATTGGTCCCAGCACAGAACCCTGGGGAACCTCACTACCCACCCCTGACCATTCTGAGTACTCCCCATTTATCACCACCCTCTGAACACCCCCTTGTAGCCAGTTTTCAATCCATGTACTCACCCTATGGTCCATGCCAACGCACCTTATTTTGTACAGTAAATGTTTATGGGGAACTGTGTCAAATGCTTTTGCAAAATCCAGATACACCACGTCTACGGGCCTTTCCTTCTTCATGAATCCATGCTGATTACTGCTAATGATATTGTTCTTATTACTAAAATCTTGTATATAGTCCCTTATCATCCCCTCCAAGAGTTTACATACTATTGATGTTAGGCTAACTGGTCTGTAATTCCCAGGTATGTTTTTTGGGCCCTTTTTAAATATTGGTGCTACATTGGCTTTTCTCCAATCAGCTGGTACCATTCCAGTCAATAGACTGTCTGTAAAAATTAGGAACAACGGTCTGGCAATCACCTGACTGAGTTCCCTAAGTACCCTCGGATGCAAGCCATCTGGTCCCGGTGATTTATTAATGTTAAGTTTCTCAAGTCTAATTTTAATTCCGTCCTCTGTTAACCATGTAGGTGCTTCCTGTGTTGTGTCATGAGGATAAACACTGCAGTTTTGGTTACTGAAGCCCCCCGATTCACTCGTGAATACTGAGGAGAAGAATAAATTCAATACCTTTGCCATCTCCCCATCCTTTGTAACCAGATGTCCTTCCTCATTCTTTATGGAGCCAATATGGTCTCTCCTCCCTTTTTTACTGTTTACATACTTAAAGAATTTCTTGGGATTTTTTTTGCTCTCCCCCGCTATGTGTCTTTTATGTTCTATCTTAGCCATCCTAATTGCACCCTTACATTTCTTATTGCATTCTTTATAAAGTCTGAATGCTGAGGATGATCCCTCAACCTTGTATTTTTTGAAGGCCTTCTCCTTTGCTTTTATATGCATTTTTACATTGGAGTTAAGCCATCCAGGATTTTTGTTCGCTCTTTTAAATTTATTACCCAATGGGATACATTGGCTAATGCCCTTATTTAATATGCTCTTAAAGCAAACCCATCTCTCCTCCGTATTCTTTGCTCCTAATATTTTATCCCAATTTATGCCTTTTAGCAAGGTTTGTAGTTTAGGGAAGTTGGCTCTTTTGAAATTCAGTGTCTTTGTGTTCCCTTTATGTTTCCTATTTGTGTGATTTATACTGAAACTAATTGACCTGTGATCGCTGTTACCTAAATTGCCCCGTATTTCCACATCTGTGATCAGGTCTGTATTGTTGGTAATCAGTAGATCCAGTAATGTTTTATTTCTAGTTGGTGCGTCTACCATCTGACCCATAAAATTGTCCTGCAAGACATTAGGGAACTGGCGAGCCTTAAATGAATGCGCGGTTCCCTCCGCCCAGTCTATGTCTGGATAATTAAAATCCCCCATTATGATAACACTTCCCATCCTTGCTGCTAATCCAATTTGTGATAGGAGATCCGTCTCCACTTCCTCCCTCAGGTTAGGGGGCCTATAGCATACTCCCAGTATTATTTTCCCCTTAGCTTCATCCCTTTGGAGCTCTACCCATAAGGATTCCACCTCCTCCCTAGCTCCCTCAGTGATGTCATCTCTCACATTCACTTGTACATTATTCTTGATATATAGGCATACCCCTCCCCCTTTTTTAGCCTCTCTATCCTTGCGGTATAGGGTATACCCTTGAATGTTTGCCAGCCAATCATGAGATTTGTTGAACCAGGTCTCTGAAATTCCCACAAAATCCAAATCCTCCTTGTACAACAGTATCTCTAGTTCACCCATCTTGTCCGCCATGCTCCTGGCATTGGTGAACATGCCACATAGTTTAGACCGGTCGCATATTGTCCTCGTATTGGGTGTTTCAAGATTGCAACTAGGAATTGCTACTATACTCACCTTGTGTTTTTGTGCTTTGGTTAACCTACCACTAATGCCCCCCAATACTACCCTCTGGAATATCTTCCGCGCTGGCTATCACTGTCTCTGGACCCTCCCCCCCATCGCCTAGTTTAAAAACCCCTCTAACTTTTTGGCCATCTTCATTCCCAGCAGATCTGCACCCTCCTCATTTAGGTGCAGTCCGTCCCTTCTATAGTACCCGTTACCGACTGAGAAGTCGGCCCAGTCCTCCAGGAACCTAAACCCCTCCTTACTACACCAGCTCTTCAGCCACTTGTTTACTTCCCTAATCTCCCTCTGCCTTTCTGGTGTGGCTCAATGTACCGGTAGTATTCCTGAGAACACTACCTTGGAGGTCCTTTTCCTCAATTTAGCACCTAAGTCCCTAAAATCGTTCTTTAGGACACTCCATCTGCCTCTGACTTTGTCATTGGTGCCAACGTGCACCATGACAGCCGGGTCTTCCCCAGCCCCTCCCAGTAATCTGTCCACAAGATCCGTGATGTGCCGAACCCGAGCGCCCGGTAGACAACATACTGTTCGGCGCTTCAGGTCTTGGTTACAGATTGCCCTCTCTGTTCTTCTACGAATTGAGTCCCCTACCACCAGAATCTGTCTTTCCTTTCCCTTTGCTGCCCCCCCACTCTCACTGGAGGAGTTCTTCCCCTGTCAGCTAGGAGAGTCCCTCATCTCCAGCAGTGCTGGTCCCTGACTGGTTGCACCAATGTCACTCAATGGAGCGTACTTATTGGGATGCTCCAGTCCTGGATCGGCCTCTCTGGCACTTCCCCCTCTACCCCTCCTGACTGTCACCCATCTACTCTTTGCTAGTGCCTGCACCTCTTTGTCTCCACCCGCCTCTGTGCTGGCCCCTGCCGGCACCTGCCGTGTACGTTCCTGGCTCACCTTTAGTATGGAGGGACTTCTCAGTGCTGCCAGTTGCTTCCCCAGATTCAGAACCTGGGCTTCCAGGGAAACAATGTGCTTACATTTTGCACAGCAGTATTTGCCCTCGATCGGATGATCAAGGAACGCATACATGCGGCAAGATGTACAAAGAGTCGCCTCTCCACACCCGCTGGGCATCGTACCTATTAAATTTAGTGAGGATTTGGGGATTTTACCCTGTCCAAATTACCTAACAGCTAGCTTCCTGGCACTAATACTCAAGACAATATACAGGTACACAACAAGACAATACACAGGTACTCACAGACCTACGTGCACTCGCAATACACAAGTATACAGTACACAATACACAAGTACTAACGATACACACACACTACTCAGACAACACTCAGATACTCACACTACACAGGTACTATGACCCCTGTTATAACCTCCTGTTTTAAACTCTTGTTTTTAACTCCCACTTATACCAGCTCCACTTACACCAAGTTCCACAGCCTCAGACTGAGCACGCTCAGACTGAGTCCTACAACCAGTTAAATAGGCACCTGTGAGCAATTAACCACCCCCCTTAATTGATAGATTGATGGAACCAGAGAAAAAAAAGCTATTTAAAAAGTGACAGCAAAAGGCAAATTAAAAACTAAAAGGAAAAGCCCCAAAAATGCAACCCAGCAAACAAACAGCAAACAAACAGCAAACAAACAGCAAACAAACAGCAAGCAAACAGCAAACAAACAAACAGCAAACAAACAAACAGCAAACAAACAAACAGCAAACAGCAAACAAACAGCAAACAGCAAACAAACAGCAAACAAACAGCAAGCAAACAAACAGCAAACAAACAGCAAACAAACAGCAAGCAAACAGCAAACAAACAAACAGCAAACAAACAAACAGCAAACAGCAAACAAACAGCAAACAAAAAGCAAGACTTGTACACTCTAACTCTTGTTTTTAACTCCCACTTATACCAGCTCCACTTACACCAAGTTCCACAGCCTCAGACTGAGCACGCTCAGACTGAGTCCTACAACCAGTTAAATAGGCACCTGTGAGCAATTAACCACCCCACTTAATTGATAGATTGATGGAACCAGAGAAAAAAAAAAGCTATTTAAAAAGTGACAGCAAAAGGCAAATTAAAAACTAAAAGGAAAAGCCCCAAAAATGCAATCCAGCAAACAAACAGCAAACAAACAGCAAACAGACAGCAAGCAAACAGCAAACAAACAAACAGCAAACAAACAAACAGCAAGCAAACAGCAAACAAACAAACAGCAAACAAACAGCAAGCAAACAGCAAACAAACAGCAAACAGCAAACAAACAGCAAACAAACAGCAAACAAACAGCAAACAAACAAACAGCAAGCAAACAGCAAACAAACAGCAAACAATCAAACAAACAGCAAACAAACAGCAAACAAACAGCAAGACTTGTACACTCTAACTCTTGTTTTTAACTCCCACTTGTACCAGCTCCACTTACACCAAGTTCCACAGCCTCAGACTGAGCACGCTCAGACTGAGTCCTACAACCAGTTAAATAGGCACCTGTGAGCAATTAACCACCCCCCTTAATTGATAGATTGATGGAACCAGAGGAAAAAAAAAAAAAAAAAAAGCTATTTAAAAAGTGACAGCAAAAGGCAAATTAAAAACTAAAAGGAAAAGCCCCCAAAATGCAACCCAGCAAACAAACAGCGAACAAACAAACAGCAAGCAAACAAACAAACAGCAAACAAACAAACAGGAAGCAAACAGCAAACAAACAGCAAACAAACAAACAGCAAACAGCAAACAAACAGCAAACAGCAAACAAACAGCAAACAGCAAACAAACAAACAAACAGCAAACAAACAGCAAACAAACAAACGGCAAGCAAACAGCAAACAAACAAACAGCAAACAAACAAACAGCAAATAAACAGCAAACAAACAGCAAACAGCAAACAAACAGCAAACAAACAGCAAACAAACAGCAAACAGCAAACAAACAGCAAACAAACAGCAAGACTTGTACACTCTAACTCTTGTTTTTAACTCCCACTTATACCAGCTCCACTTACACCAAGTTCCACAGCCTCAGACTGAGCACTGCCTTCTTTTACCTGGGATGTCCCTGCAAATACTATATGGTGTATATATTGTAAGACAGCACTAGTCACAGGAGGAACATGAGGGGGGTTGACGGTGAAAAGGAAGAAGACAAGGGCAGGTTTCCAGGGGTATGTTTCATCCCTCCCAAACATTGGGAATTGTATGTGGGTAGTATTAGGTGTCAGCATCCCATCAATTAAGTGACAGGTTGACCACAGACAGGTTTCTGACGATCTCTGCCTTCTAGGTGCCAGTTTTTCTCTCTCCACCCAGCTCGCAGGCTCCTCCGCTGCTGTCATCAGTGAACAGGGGAGACTAGGAGGCATCACAGCTCAGGATGGAGGGCAGGAGGAGGAACTGACCAAATTAACTTTTTAAGTTAAACCGCAGGTGATTGGTTGCTAGGACACAGAGTGGTCCTAAGCAACCAATTTCCAGCTTGCTAATATGAAAAGTCACTCTGCCAGCTCCCATCCTCTGTCCAGAACTGTGCTGCCTTTCAGTCTCCGCTGTGTACACAGGTAGGGCACTGCTGTGAGAAGGAAGGGGGGGCAGATGTTACTGCTATAGGGGAAAGGGGAGGGGGCAGAGGCAGAGGACACCACTGAGTGTGTAAGGGGTTGATGTTAAGGGGGCAGAGGACACTGTTATGGGACCCTTTACATCACCCCCCCACTCCTGAACCCTACATTCTGAGCCCAACACACTTCTGAACCCTGCATTCTGAGCGCAACGCACTCCTAAACCCTGCATTCTGAGCACAACACACTCTTGAAACCTGCATTCTGAGTGCAACACACTCCTGAACCATGCATTCTGAGCGCAATGCACTCCTGAACCCTGCTTTCTGAGCGCAACGCACTTCTCATCCCAGAATTCTGGTGCAATGCACTCCAAAACCGGGCATTCTGAGCACAACGCACTCCTTAACCCTGCATTCTGAGCATAATGCACTCCTGAATAGGGATGAGCCGAACACCCCCCGGTTCGGTTCGCACCAGAACCCGCGAACGGACCGCAAGTTCGCATGAACGTTAGAACCCCATTGACGTCTATGGGACTCGAACGTTCGAAATCAAAAGTGCTCATTTTAAAGGCTAATTTGCATGGTATTGTCCTAAAAAGGGTTTGGGGACCCGGGTCCTACCCCAGGGGACATGTATCAATGCAAAAAAAACTTTTAAAAACGGCCGTTTTTTCGGGAGCAGTGATTTTAATGATGCTTAAAGTAAAAAAAAAAAAGTGAAATATTCCTTTAAATATCGTACCTGGGGGGTGTCTATAGTATGCCTGTAAAGTGACGCGTGTTTCCCATGTTTAGAACAGTCCCTGCACCAAATGTCATTTTTAAAGGAAAAAATCTCATTTAAAACTGCTTGCGGGTTTAATGTCATGTCGGGTCATGGCAATATGGATGAAAATCAGTGAGACAAACGGCATGGGTACCCCCCAGTCCATTACCAGGCCCTTTGGGTCTTGTATGGATATTAAGGGGAACCCCGCACCCAAATTAAAATAAGGAAAGGTCCCTATATACTCTGAACAGCAGTATACAGGCGGTGCAAACAAGACAGGGACTGTAGGTTTGTTGTTAAGTAGAATCTGTTTGTAATTTTGAACATTTTTAATGTGTTTAGCTCCAGCCAAAAAATCTTTTCTAAGCTTTTTGGAAAACATAGGGAAGGGTTATCACCCCTGTGACATTTGTTTTGCGTCTTTCCTCCTCTTCAGAAGATTTCACCTCACTTTTTTGTCCCAATGAAAAATGTTTTTTGAAAATTTGGGTTTTTTTGTGGAACAAGGATTGGAAAGCATCAGTGGAAAGGAGAAATTGTTTTCCCATATTAACTCTTACAGGAGAGAATTTCCCTTCCTTAGGGGTAGATTTCATCTCACTTCCTGTTGTCTCCTTCCGTTTGCAAGTAGGAGTCGTTTGTAAGTTAGATGTTTGAAAGTAGGGTCCTGCCCTATATACTCAGCAGAAATTTGGGCCTTAGGTGTTGCTGTGGCCAAAACACTGTAAGCCCTCACAGGGCCCTGCTGTGAAATATTAGATCAAGAATTGTAATTACATGCCCCTGTTGAACAGGAGCTGAAAAATTAGGCCTTAGGCACTGGTGCTGGTGCCACAACACTGCAACCCCTCACAGACACTCTAGTTGGAACGCAGGAACGAGCCCTGCTGCAAAGTATTGCATCAAAAATTGTAATTACACGCCCCTGTTAGACAGGGGCAGAAAAATTGGGCCTTAGGCACTGGTGCTGGTGCCACAACACTGCAACCCCTCACAGACACTCTAGTTGGAATGCAGGAACGAGCCCTGCTGCAAAGTATTGCATCAAAAATTGTAATTACACGCCCCTGTTAGACAGGGGCAGAAAAATTGGGTCTTAGGCACTGGTGCTGGTGCCACAACACTGCAACCCCTCACAGACACTCTAGTTGAAACGCAGGAACAAGCCCTGCTGCAAAGTATTGCATCAAAAATTGTAATTACACGCCCCTGTTAGACAGGGGCTGAAAAATTGGGTCTTAGGCACTGGTGCTGGTGCCACAACACTGCAACCCCTCACAGACACTCTAGTTGGAATGCAGGAACGAGCCCTGCTGCAAAGTATTACATCAAAAATTGTAATTACACGCCCCTGTTAAACAGGGGCTGAAAAATTGTGCCTTAGGCACTGGTGGTGGCGCCCAGAACCAAAAATGTTCTTACAAGCTATCAGCGTGATGATTGAGGAGGAAGAGGATAATTACTCAGGGATAGTCACTCAGCATCAGCATAGGCAGTCTTTGAAGGGATCTGAGATTTCAAAAAAAATTATTCGGTTACATCTGCATCAGGTGCTTGGTAGCTGGTGGTGATCCAAGACTGATTCATTTTTATGAAGGTCAGCCGATCGACCGAGTCGGTGGACAGACGCACCCTGTGATCGGTTACCACGCCTCCAGCAGCACTGAATGTGCGTTCCGAAAGAACGCTGGATGCAGGACAGGCCAGTAGCTCAATTGCATACTGTGCAAGCTCTGGCCAGTGATCCATTCTCAAGACCCAGTAACCCAGAGGATTTTCGGTGGGAAAGGTGTCCAAGTCTGATCTTGCCCCTAGGTATTCCTGCACCATGTAAAACAGACGCTGGCGATGGTTGCTGGAACCGATCATACCTTGGGGCTGCGGACCAAAAAATTGTCTGAACGCATCGGTCAGACGGCCACCTTCTCCACCGCTCCTTCTTTGACTGACCGAAGCCTCAGCAACACGTTGTCCAGAAACAGGAGTTTGTAACCTCCCAGTCTCTGGGAACGCGTTGCACAGACCTTTCTGCAAGGCCTCCCGAAGATGTTTCATCCTCTGCTCCCTCTGCGATGGCAAGATAAGGTCCGCAACCTTACCCTTGTAACGTGGATCAAGGAGGGTTGCCAGCCAGTATTGGTCCTTCTCCTTGATACCACGAATACGAGGATCCTTACGCAGGCTTTGCAGGATCAGGGAGGCCATGCAGCGTAGGTTTGCTGAGGCATTCGGTCCGGAGTCCTCTGGGTCACTAAGGACAACAACGTCCGCAGCCACCTCCTCCCAGCCACGTACAAGTCCATGTGTTCCTTGGGACTGATCCCTTAAAGACTGCTGATGCTGAGTGCCAGGCTCCACCTCCATACTGACACAACCTTCCTCCTCCTCCTCCTCCTCCTCCTCCTCCTCGTCCTCTTCCTGTGTGATCGGCGGGCACGCAGGAACACTGTCTGGATAAAGGGGGCCTTGAGAGCTAAGGAAGTCCTCCTCTTCCTGCCTCTGTTCTGCCTCAAGTGCCCTGTCCATTATTCCACGCAGCGTGTGCTCCAACAGGTGGACAAGGGGGACAGTGTCACTGATGCATGCACTGTCAGTGCTCACCATCCTCGTGGCCTCCTCGAATGGTGACAGGACAGTGCATGCATCCCTGATCATGGCCCACTGGCGTGGGGAAAAAAAACCAAGGTCCCCTGACCCTGTCCTGGTGCCATAGTCGCACAGGTACTCATTGATGGCCCTCTGCTGCGTGTGCAGCCGCTGCAGCATGGCCAACGTCGAGTTCCACCTGGTGGGCATGTCACAGATTAGGCGGTTCTTGGGCAGGTTAAACTCCTTTTGGAGGTCCGTCAGCCGAGCACTGGCATTATATGACCGGCGGAAATGCACAGAGACTTTCCTGGCCTGCCTCAGGACATCCTGTAAGCCCGGGTACCTGTCCAAGAACTGCTGCACCACCAAGTTAAGGACGTGAGCCAAACAGGGCACATGGGTCAGTTGTCCCTGTCGGAGGGCAGAGAGGAGGTTGGTGCCATTGTCGCAAACCACCATTCCTGCCTTAAGTTGGCGTGGCGTCAACCACCTCTGAACCTGCCCCTGCAGAGCTGACAGAACCTCTGCCCCAGTGTTGCTCCTGTCCCCCAAGCACACCAGCTCAAGCACCGCATGGCATCTTTTGGCCTGCGTACTTGCGTAGCCCCTTGAACGCCTACGGAGCACCGCTGGTTCCGAGGAAGAGGCCATGGAGGAAGAAGAAGAGGAGGGGGTGGAGGAGAGAGGTGTGTCACAATCAGCATTTTGGAGGCGTGGTGGCGGAACAACCTCCAACACTACTGCACCTTGTCCTGCATCCTTCCCAGCTGCCAGCAGAGTCACCCAATGCGCCGTGAAACTTAAGTAACGTCCCTGTCCATGCCTGCTGGACCATGAGTCAGCGGTAATATGCACCTTACCGCTGACCGCCCTGTCCAGCGAGGCATGGACATTGCCTTCCACATGCCGGTAGAGAGCCGGAATCGCCTTCCGTGAGAAAAAGTGGCGTTTGGGTACCTGCCACTGAGGAACCGCACATTCCACAAACTCACGGAAGGGGGCAGAGTCTACCAACTGAAAAGGCAGCAGTTGAAGTGCTAGCAATTTTGCCAAGCTAGCATTCAACCGCTGGGCATGTGGATGGCTGGGAGCAAACTTCTTTCGGCGGTGCAGCAGCTGGGGCAGGGAAATTTGCCTGGTACAATCTGACGTCGGTGTACCAAAAGCAGATTGCCCACAAGTACTTGGCTGTGACACACCTAATTCTACACCTTCATTCCTCTCACTGCAGGTCTCAGAGAGGACTGAAGGTCTAGTGGGGTTGGAAATCTCAGCTGATGAGGAGCAAGGAGAGATCGTCTTTGTTCTTTGGTGTGGGTCTTTTAGATACGCTTGCCAACGAACTGCATGGCAGGTCAACATATGTCTGGTCAAGCATGTGGTACCCAAGCGGGAGATGTTTTGGCCACGCGAGATACGCTTGAGACATATGTTGCAAATAGCAGCGGTGCGATCTGATGCACTCGTCTCAAAAAAGGCCCACACCAAAGAACTTTTTGAATAACGCGCAGAGACTGCAGCGCCCTGCACATGTGGAGCTTTGGGGTGTGATGCAGTCAATGTGCTGCCCTTAGGCTGGCCCCTGGAGGGCATCCTGCCTAGTTGGTGATGTGCCACCTCCTCCTCCTCCTCCTCCTCCTCCTCTCTCCTATCAGGCACCCACGTTGAGTCAGTGACCTCATCATCCCCTCCCTCCTCATCACTGGAGCAAACCTGGCAGTATGCTGCAGCAGGGGGAGCATGACTGCCAGATTGCTGTCCTTCTTGGGCATCCCCTCTGTCCGTGCTCATGTTACTGCCTTCATTGAGCTCAGTATCATCATCAGAGCCTTCCAAACGCTGGGCATCCTCCTGGAGCATGTACCCAACACTGTGGTCAAACAGTTCGAGGGAATCCTCATGAGGACATGGTGGAGCTAGGGAAGGAGTCACTGATGACATTGAGCTGAGGGAAGAGGCCGCTGCTTTGCCAGACAAAGCACCCTGGGCATGGGTGAGAGAGGATGAGGAGGATGAGGACGGCTTGGTCATCCACTCGACCAAGTCTTCCGCATGTTGCGGCTCAACACGGCCAGCTGCCGAAAAAAAGGCCAAGCGTGTCCCATGGCCACGTGCTGATGAGGATGCACCGTCTCCACGACCAGCACTAGACACAGAGCCTGCTTGCCCTCTCTTATTGGCTTGTGACTGTCTGCCTCTCCTTCTTGGCCTTCCAGACATACTAATGGCCTGTAGCTGCACTAAGCTGGGATAGAACACCTGTAATTTTCTTAAGGTAGCTTTATATACTGTAACCAGACAAGCCTGCCTGTCAGTAGGAAGATAACAGGAACGGATCTAGCTGAACACTGTGAGCAGGACACACTGTACTAAATGTAAATAGTCTAGCTGCCTGACCGTGGTACTAATAGGATCAAAAAGAACACCTGTAATTTTCTTCAGGTAGCTTTATATACTGTAACCAGACAAGCCTGCCTGTCAGTAGGAAGATAACAGGAACGGATCTAGCTGAACACTGTGAGCAGGACGTACTGCACTAAATGTATATAGCAGGAACGGATCTAGCTGAACACTGTGAGCAGGACGCACTGCACTGAATGTAAATAGCAGGAACGGATCTAGCTGAACACTGTGAGCAGGACGCACTGCACTAAATGTAAATACCAGGAACGGATCTAGCTGAACACTGTGAGCAGGACGCACTGCACTGAATGTAAATAGCAGGAACGGATCTAGCTGAACACTGTGAGCAGGACGCACTGCACTGAATGTAAATAGCAGGAACGGATGTAGCTGAACACTGTGAGCAGGACGCACTGCACTAAATGTAAATACCAGGAACGGATCTAGCTGAACACTGTGAGCAGGACGCACTGCACTGAATGTAAATAGCAGGAACGGATCTAGCTGAACACTGTGAGCAGGACGCACTGCACTAAATGTAAATACCAGGAACGGATCTAGCTGAACACTGTGAGCAGGACGCACTGCACTGAATGTAAATAGCAGGAACGGATCTAGCTGAACACTGTGAGCAGGACGCACTGCACTGAATGTAAATAGCAGGAACGGATGTAGCTGAACACTGTGAGCAGGACGCACTGCACTAAATGTAAATACCAGGAACGGATCTAGCTGAACACTGTGAGCAGGACGCACTGCACTGAATGTAAATAGCAGGAACGGATCTAGCTGAACACTGTGAGCAGGACGCACTGCACTAAATGTAAATACCAGGAACAGATCTAGCTGAACACTGTGAGCAGGACGCACTGCACTGAATGTAAATAGCAGGAACGGATCTAGCTGAACACTGTGAGCAGGACGCACTGCACTGAATGTAAATAGCAGGAACGGATCTAGCTGAACACTGTGAGCAGGACGCACTGCACTAAATGTAAATACCAGGAACGGATCTAGCTGAACACTGTGAGCAGGACGCACTGCACTGAATGTAAATAGCAGGAACGGATCTAGCTGAACACTGTGAGCAGGACGCACTGCACTAAATGTAAATACCAGGAACGGATCTAGCTGAACACTGTGAGCAGGACGCACTGCACTGAATGTAAATAGCAGGAACGGATCTAGCTGAACACTGTGAGCAGGACGCACTGCACTGAATGTAAATAGCAGGAACGGATCTAGCTGAACACTGTGAGCAGGACGCACTGCACTAAATGTAAATACCAGGAACGGATCTAGCTGAACACTGTGAGCAGGACGCACTGCACTGAATGTAAATAGCAGGAACGGATCTAGCTGAACACTGTGAGCAGGACGCACTGCACTAAATGTAAATACCAGGAACGGATCTAGCTGAACACTGTGAGCAGGACGCACTGCACTGAATGTAAATAGCAGGAACGGATCTAGCTGAACACTGTGAGCAGGACGCACTGCACTGAATGTAAATAGCAGGAACGGATGTAGCTGAACACTGTGAGCAGGACGCACTGCACTAAATGTAAATACCAGGAACGGATCTAGCTGAACACTGTGAGCAGGACGCACTGCACTGAATGTAAATAGCAGGAACGGATCTAGCTGAACACTGTGAGCAGGACGCACTGCACTAAATGTAAATACCAGGAACGGATCTAGCTGAACACTGTGAGCAGGACGCACTGCACTGAATGTAAATAGCAGGAACGGATCTAGCTGAACACTGTGAGCAGGATGCACTGCACTGAATGTAAATAGCAGGAACGGATCTAGCTGAACACTGTGAGCAGGACGCACTGCACTAAATGTAAATACCAGGAACGGATCTAGCTGAACACTGTGAGCAGGACGCACTGCACTGAATGTAAATAGCAGGAACGGATCTAGCTGAACACTGTGAGCAGGACGCACTGCACTAAATGTAAATACCAGGAACGGATCTAGCTGAACACTGTGAGCAGGACGCACTGCACTGAATGTAAATAGCAGGAACGGATCTAGCTGAACACTGTGAGCAGGACACACTGCACTAAATGTAAATAGTCTAGATAGAAGATAACAGGAACGGATCTAGCTAAACTGAATACAGTGTATATATATATATGCAACACCTGGGATGCATATATATACACAATACACTGTAAGTGCAGCTAACTGACTGACTGTTCTGCCTAATCTATCTAACTCAAATCAAATGACACTGTCTCTCTCTCTCTCTATCTCTCAGCACACCGGAACACACACTACACAGGGCCGCCGTGCAGGCGGCCTTATATAGTGTGGGGTGTGTACTAAATCCCCTGAGCCATAATTGGCCAAAGCCACCCTGGCTTTGGCCAATTACAGCTCTCTCTACTGACGGCGCTGTGATTGGCCAAGCATGCGGGTCATAGTGCATGCTTGGCCAATAATCAGCCAGCAATGCACTGCGATGCCGCAGTGAATTATGGGCCGTGACGCGCCACACGAATTTGGCGCGAACGGCCCATATCGTTCGCAATTCGGCGAACGACCGAACAGCCGATGTTCGAGTCGAACATGGGTTCGACTCGAACACGAAGCTCATCCCTACTCCTGAACCCTTGGGGCACAGAAAACTCCTGATCCCTGCATTCTTAGCAAAACACACTCTTGTACCCTGCATTCTGAGTGCAATACATTTCTGAACCCTGCATTCTGAGCACAGCGTACTCCTGAACCCCTCATTCTGAGTGTAATGCACTCCTCAACCCTGCATTCTGAGCACAGAAAGATCCTGATCTCTGAATTCTGAGCATAATGCAATCCATACCCTGCATTCTGAGTGTAATGCACTGAGAACCCTGGATTCTCTGCATAACGCACTCCTAAACCCTGCACTCTCTTGTAATACTTATATTATTTATGCCCGGTGATCCTTGATATCAGTGTTGTTCAAGTAGATCTCCATCTCTCAAAGGGTGCCTACCTTCATCGTGTTAGATGATCGATGACATGAGTTCCTCTGCCACTGGAAATTTGTTGTAGATGTAGATTCATTCAGCAGTGCCAGCACAGGTACCTCAGGAATGGATGATCTCCCTGACATTTAGGTGTCGAGGATGAACCAATGGCCTGAACAAACAATTAATGCAGTGGGTGGTTTTGTGACAGAAAAAAAGAATTTGCCTGTCCCCAGACACAAAGATTTTAGAAATACTGTCTATGCAGTATGTATGGGAATGTAGTTAAGCCAATGTTGTCTGCAAGAGATTTTAGAAATAAAACAAATGCTTTGTGTAACATTACTTCTTTTGCAATCTCAAAATATAAAATATATTTTGTTCCTCCAAACTTAATAGCGATGTAGTTTAGGTAGTGAGGACTAAAGGAAATTGTAGAAATGCTACATACTGTATGTTGTGTGTAGCATAAGACTTCAGTTTTAATCAGGAAGATATAAAATTTATATTTCTTATGGTCCTACAAAGCAATTTGGAGAGTGTGTTTTAGGCAAACAAGCCTTCATGAAATTGTAGAAATGCTATATATGTATTTCTATTTTAACCGCTACAGCCCTGGAAGATTTCACCCCCTTACTGACCAGAGTACTTTTTGCGATTCGGCACCGCGTCGCTTTAACTGACAATTGCGCGGTTGTGCGACGTTGCACCCAAACAAAATTGACGTCCTTTTTTTCCCACAACTAGAGCTTTCTCTTGGTGGTATTTGATCACTTCTACGGTTTTCATCTTTTGCGTAATCAACAAAAAAAGAGCGACAATATTGAAAAAAAGCATTTTTTTTTACCTTTTGCTATAATAAATACCCCCCAAAAATATATTAAAAAACATTTCTTTCCTCAGTTTAGGCTGATATGTATTCTTCTACATATTTTTGGTAAAAAAAAATGCAATAAGCGTATATTTATTGGTTTGCGCAAAAGTTATAGTGTCTACAAAATAGGAGCTAGTTTTATGGCATTTTTATTTTAAATTTTTTAAATTAATAATGGCGGGGATCTGTGATTTTTATCAGGACTGTGACATTATGGCAGGCACATTGAACAATTTTGACACTATTTTGGGACCATTGTCATTTATACAGCGATCAGTGCTATATAAATGCATTGATTACTGTGTAAATGACACTGGCAGTGAAGGGGTTAACCACTAGGGGCAATAAAGGGGTTAATTGTGTCCTGGGTAGTGATTCTAACTATGGGAGGGTGGGCTTCAAGGCACATGACAGCGATCACCGCTCCCGATGACATGACACTAGCCAGAACAGGGAAGTGCCTTGTTTACATTCTCCGTTCCTTCCCACTTCCCCAGTTTTTGTTTTCACCTCCAAAGCCAAATAGGGAAGGTTGAAGTATCGCTGAAAATAGACATTGCGGCAGTTAGATCAGACATTGGGCAGGTTCTGGGTCAAGTAGAAGAAATGATAAATACACAATAATTCTGCGCTCCCACAAAAAAGAAGAAGGACACAGCAGCTAACACAACCAGCAAGTGTAAATGTAGACAAAATAACGAGAAAAGTGTAGCGCTAAAGAAGGTCCCAAAAATACAGTCTATGGCTTTGCAATTCAATGGTCATAAATTGGCAAAGACCATCATTATAAATAAATATAAAAGTCCTCTAGAGCAAATCTACATATGAGGAATGATCTTCCGTCACACACGGTCCATACACCACCCAATAGAAGTGAAGAGGCTTACCGGAATTGGTGGACCCAACAAGGCATACGCCAGGTGGAGTCAATCAAGCTTAGGTGGTGCTGGGTTGAAGTGGGCCCGGACGGGCAGAGTTGGTGGGATGGCTACCACATAGCTGTGTTCTTCAAGCGTGATCGGGTCAGAAGATGTGAAATCCAGCGCCCATGGAACGTATCTCTCGGATCCGCGTATGAACCAGCAATATCAGTGATCGAATGAAGAGAAGGAATGGCCAAATAGTGTAAATCCGTTTTAATGGAAAATATATATACACTCACATAAAATGATAAGTAAAAACAGCGCTGTGAGGAAAGTGGCGACAGTGGGGTCCTACCAGACGCATTTCGTCTGCATAGACGTCGCCCCCCCCAACCCATGTTCCTCATCCCATGAGGCACCTATTTCCTCCTCCCATTTTCCCAAATAGTGTGGGTATTTAGGTTCTGTTTCCTCTATCGATATTTTATATATTTTGGATATACTCTGCTCTAAACACAGAGGGGAAGAAAACAATTTCTCTATTAACCTCATGTTTCCTTTTCCCGCAGTGGTTGAGGAAGTGTTTGTGTAAAGTGCTGTATTTGTTTATATCTCCATCTATCTAATGGTCTGGTCCCCCATTTTTGTGTAATTTCAGTGAATGTGCATAATCTATTCCCTTTCATCACATCTTGTAATAATATTTCCTCTTTTCTTGCCCATCTGGTAAAGTATATATAGTCAGTCCTCTTTCCCAACCTACCTGCATTTCCCCTGCCTGTTCCCACCCAGTGCTTTTAATATTTATGCTTCAATAAAGACTTTATACTTTCTTTTCTGTGTGGGTGTGCTCTCGATCCGAACATTCTCTGTTCCATGTTTTCTGCTCAATAGCAGGGCGTGCACCCCACCTCACAGAAGCAACATTGAAGTGTTACTGATTGCATCACCTGTGAGCAGCGATCTCTTTTTCTTTTAGTCCTCTTTTAAAATAATTTGTGTCTAGCATAGAAATTAAGAGTGCATTGTGTTGCCAGTGATACAATTTACTCAGTCCATCCTATATCCTAAAAGTATTTTTAGTTAGTGAATTTGTGTTACTCGCTAGTTTGTGATATTGTCCTGGGATCCACAACATCTTCCCTAAATCTACTTTACTTTGAGCCATTTCAATATCCACCCAACCTTTCCCCTCCTTATTATGTGTCCATTCTTCTATCCATGAAATAATAATTGCCTGATAATATTTCTTGAAATCCGGTGCTGCTAACCCCCCCTTCTTTTTTCCCTTTACAAGTGCTGCATATGAAATTCTAGGACACTTGTGCCTCCATATATATTTTAACACTATAGCTCTTAATTTCCCAAAGTATTCCTGAAGGACTCTTATTGGGATCATTTGGAATATGTATAATAATTTTGGCAGAATATTCATTTTTAATGCATTTATTCTCCCTATTCCCTAACCACGAGAGATGTTTATGTCTGAAGTAGTTCAGTTGTTCTTTAACCTTATTCAATATAGGGATATAGTTAGCTGTATATAAAGTTGCCAACGATGCTGTCAGTTTTATTCCTAAGTATCCAAGTGCCTCTTTACACTATACAAAGAGGAATTTAGGTTGAATTGCCTGCTGTTCCTCCTTTGGAGTGGTTATCTTTAATATCTCTGACTTTGATATATTGATTTAAAAAAATTGTCAATTTCCTGTATCTACCCAGTTCCTTTAGTACATTTGGTATTGTTATCCTTGGGTTGGAGATATAAAATAGCACATCATCTGTGCATGCAGCTACCTTATATTCCCTATCCCCTATGCTCACTCCCCCGATATCTGTGTTTTTCCAAAATCGCAGCTAGCAGGGGTTCCAGTGCTAATACAAATAACACTGGGGAGAGGGGACATCCCTGCCTTACGTTAACTCTAACTTCTCTGGAATGCCCTTGGGTCTCGTCTGTTGTTCTAACTCATGTATCTCTTTGAGAAGGGTATTAATCTTCTTTCCATTTTTTTTTTTCTGTGCTCCAATACTTATTAATATACCTCTTATAAAAGCTTTGTGCGATTCCCACAGAGTGGCCCTTGAGATTTCTGGTGTATCGTTAATGGAGAAAAAATCTTCCAACTCCTGCTCTATTGTCCAATTTACCTCAGAGTTTCCACGTCCTCCCCGTAGGGGGGCCTGCTATTACTTCTAATTAAGCCACTAATGAGGTGATGGTTTTAATATCAGCATTTTTAAGAGAGGGCAGCAGTTGATGTTCTATTAATACCTAATCAATTCTTGAGAATGACCCATGCACTGAAGAATAAAACATATAGTCTCGAGCTTCTGGGTGTCTAGTCCTCCAAGCATCCACCTCTTTAACCCCCATAGTGTCTACCCGTGGATCTATACACTTATTAAAATCTGTAACTGTCAGTTTCCCCTTCTTTGAATTCCATCAGTTTTTTCAGAATTTTTCTCAGAAACCTGATTCTCTGTTTGGGGAGTAAATATTTGCCAGAGTACATTCCATATTGAATAATTTCCCCTTTATAAAGAGGAATCTTCTGGGTCTGCCAGCAGCTCCCTTACCACAAACACTGTAATTCTATCAATTCCTATAGCCACCCCTCGTGAGCGACTTGATGTTGAGTCCCCATAGAACCACGTGGGGAAAAGCCGAAAGGACAGCCTACTCCCAGAAGCATGTGTACTATGTGTTTCCCAAAGACAAGCCACATTAGCCCCATAATAGTGTAATTCTTTATTTACCTTATACTTTTTAAAAGGGGTGTTTAGGCCTCTTACGTTAGGTTACTTGATAAACGCCTAAAATCACCTCTTGGGAAAAATAAATGCACATTTTTGGAGATAAAAGGAGCCTGCAGAGCATTGCACCCGCTATCAGCAGATCATTTTTATTGTTTCACTTTAAGCATTATTAAAATCACTGCTCCCGAAAAAACGGCCGTTTTTAAAACTTTTTTTGCATTGATACATGTCCCCTGGGACAGACCTGGGTCCCCAAACACTTTTTATTACAATAACTTGCATATTAACCTTTAAAATAAGCACTTTTGATTTTTCATGTTCATGTCCCAACAACTTTAACGGTATTCGAAAAATATTTTTTGCCTGTTCGCGTGTTCTAGATGCGAACCGAACAGGGGGGTGTTCAGCCCATCCTTACTTGAGAGCAGGAAGTATGGAAGATCAATGAAGTATGAGGACATTCACCAGCACCCTCATAGTTCATTGAGAAGTACAAACCGTCAGTCGTAATGGCTGGTGCTACTTCAAGGTTAATGCGCACACAGCAAAAAGTGACAATGAGTCTCAGCAACCATCTGAATGAGCCCTTAGCCTTGAAAATGGGCAGAATCAATTTTCAAGATTCACGCTCCATTGACAATAAGGTTTAATTTAAAATTTGCATTTTTCAGAAATTAGGATTAGTTTGTCAAAGGGCCCACAAACTGAAACAAAGCACATTTTCTCAACACTAGCAATACATGTCTGTATCATTAATTACCAACAGTACAATGTTTACATTGGCAACAGTAACCTTTTTATGAACTTGTCCATATAATGTATATTCGCAAATTTGTAATAATACCTATTGCGTACAAGATACTGCAAATGATAACACCATGTGGGACAGACTCATAGCAGCAGTACCACCCACTTTCTGGCATACAAACATTTTCCAGAATGCTGGCATTTTCAAAAGGCCAGCAGTTGTTGCTTTCTGTAGAGACAAACCTAATGATGCATTCTTCGAAAACTAACTGCACGACCACCTTGACCCTAATGATGGTGCATCATAAATGAGCATTATTATTGAGCGTTGTCCACTGTATACGGACAGCCTAATCATCTGTTCAACATGCATGAGATATATCCAACATTTCATGGCGTCGGGCAAAGCACACAGCCGTGTTAGATAGTAGTGTGACATGCAAGGAAAAAGGCTCATAATCCTTCCTGCAAAGGCAATAGTAAGTTTTGTATTACACATGTACTGTATTTTCTGAAATGCTGAACATTGTACACATGTAATAAACATTTAAGAATATTTAGGCAAACCGCAAATTTGTGCAAATTTTTTGGGTTTTGCCTAAATAATTCCATATATATCCTTCTGATGTTCAGAGATTCCAGCAATTTAGGATCATTTAATCATGGTTACTAAACTCTATGATTGCCTACGAATTGTAAAAGTATGTACAAATGTATTAAGGATGGGTTCACACCTATGCAAATTGGATGCGGGTTTTGCAGCATCCGAATCGCATAGCAGGAAAATATGACTGGCTCTCTATGGAGCTGGTTCACATAACTCCGCAGCAGGTCCAGTGCATTTTGCAGGAAAAACGTGTGCCTTTTTTGGTCTATTTCAGGTCCGAAATCATCCCAAAATTCGGGCTGAAATCGGACCTGAAACAGTGAACCAGCAGGCACCGGACCGCTGCTGTGCGACAGAGCGGTGATGATGTGAACCCAGTCTTAAACAATTCAAAAATGCTCTGTTTACCTAGTTTGGCATTTCGTTTTATGTGTAAATTGATTACATACAGACCCTCTTTCTTTAAAACACGGGGGGGGGGGGATTTATTAAACCTTGAGTGTGCAAAATCTGGTAAAGCTTTGCATAGAAACCAATCAGCTTCCAGGTTTTTTGTTGCAGCTTAATTGAACAAGCTGAAGTTAGAAGCTGATTGACTACCATGCAAAGCTGCACCAGATTCTGAGTGCTCCAGTTTTAGTAAATCTCCACCATTGGTTTACCGATCTATGCAGATAAGGGCTTCTGACTATATTATCACACAACGGGTAGATTTGGCAAATAACTAGTGGTGGTCAGCATAGCATATTTGGTTCAGATTTTGACAGGAAGTATTAACATTTAATGAATCAAAAAGGGTAACAAAAACCAGGCTAGGACTCAACCAAACACCCCAAGACTGTATGGTAATATATAATTATAAAATTGTAAATATGTTACTTACAAAATAATTTTATTGAATTTAATTAAAAGAAAGACACAATTTCTAAAAATTATTGGTAAAGGGGTTAAAGACAATCAACCACAGACACCATTTTTTTCCCAATTGAGTGTACCCTGATCCTATATCTATCTATCATATGGTGCTAGAAAAATTCTGTAGCCAAAAGAGCAGTGCTTGTTTTTTCTGGTTTGTTCAGGGTTTCATAGACTGGGGGTTTGATTGCTTCCCCTTTCCTCTGGGAGAAGCTTTCAGAACATAGGGAGGGAGATTCAAATGACCAGCCTGAATATTTATCATAGTGTGGCCAATCCCTGGATAGGAGTATCCAGAAGGTGGTTGGGGGGGGGTGATAAATAGTATGAAGCCCTGAAGAAATGGTTCTCTCTCCCCAGAAGGCTGCTGCCCCTCTGAGGTAGCCTGTGTAGCTGTTCTTGAAGCCTCAACTGTGTCAGGGCTGAAGGCTCCTCCCCTGGGGAGCTGGCTGTGGGACTTAACCATATTGATCGAGTCTGGAGAAGGGTTGTCTCCCTCACTGGATTATGTTCAGAGTAAGCTGTGCAATTGTTCTGGGGACTTTTGAGTAATGACAGCTCTCATAGGGTTCCAGAGTATGGCCATTTCCCTATCCTCAGTAGAATCCTGGAGTGTGAGCCTAGAGAAGAGTATCCCCCTGTTTACTATACAGCATTTTGGAGTATCCCATGCCGTAACCCCTTTGTTTAATGTTTTTAGAGCAATATATTTAAAAAAAAAATCACCTAGACTGAATAAAATGCAAACACTCATACATCTATCAAATAAAGATTAACAATCACAAACACCAAAAAACGTGGCTGCAGCACATAAGGTTTCCAACTTTACAACATAAAAAATGAATTAATTTTATAATACAGGATAATACATTTGAAATCACCTGTGAAAATTGTATGAATTTGATTAATCATATAAGGCAGTGATGGCGAACCTTGGCACCCCTGATGTTTTGGAACTACATTTTCCATAACGCTCATGCTCTCTGCAGTGTAGTTGAGCATCATGGGAAATGTAGTTCCAAAACATCTGGGGTGCCAATGTTTGCCATCACTGATATAAGGTATAATAAACATGCATGCATCTACAACAAATGTCCTTGAACACAATCAAGGAGATTTGTTTGAGATACAAACACGTTTATTATGATGTAAAATTAATGTAATTTTTTTTTTTTTACTATTTTTCACGCGGCACATGTGTTTTCTTATATCCCTTACACAGTTATTGGTGCTGGAGTGTATGGACTGGTGCATGTGGTAGTGGGCAGCCTCTGTACTATTAGGGAAGAACCAGCTATTGCCAACATCTACAGTATCTATCTTTCTATCTATCTATCTATCTATCTATCTATCTATCTATCTATCTATCTATCTATCTATCTATCTATCTATCTATCTATCTATCTATCTATCTATCTATCTATCTATCTATCTATCTATCTATCTATCTATCTATCTATCTATCTATCTATCTATCTATCCTAAGCTGTATATCTAGAGCCAATGTTTAATAGCATTTGTTAGTAAAAAAATATCTAAGGACATGTCTGTGATTTTTGATATGTTATGTTAATTTTCAGTTCTGCATCATGTGATGGGAAAGTTGGCATAGTATATGTATCTGCGCAGCACAGGAAAAAATGTTGTGTTCATTAGGGATCAGCAAATTTGCTCAGGTTATATTAGCAAAGGGTTTGTCAAATTCTGCTTGAAATATGCAAACCACAAATTTTGCAACAAACCTCACTGAAGTCTGTGCTGGGTAAATCTCAACACTAAATTCTGTCAATTTTCAAGGCTAATAAGCAAGTTATTTTTCGTTAAAAAAGGTAATCAGGAGTTAGGCACTGCCAATACCAACTTTTAATATGACTTTAATACATATGACCTTTCAATTACATGCTTGGGAGATTCCCTTAATTTAAGCTGCTTGCAGTGTTATGGAAGATCGCAAATTTCACAGGCAGCACGAGCCACACCATATTCTGGAATCACCTTTTTAGGATGTGTAAATAATTTTGTACTTTTACATTTAGCACCCTGCTTTCATTTGAGTGAGCTTGTGCAAAGGATTTTTAGGTAATTTTTAACTGGGGCACTGGAATTTGTATCCAGCAGTAATAGGCCCAAATTTAACAGTAGAAGTAGCAACCATTACAGAACATAGGAAAATTTATAGTTAAAAATAAATAAAGCTAAAGCCTTTGACTTTGAACAGATTGGCCAGTGGCACAACAGTTTAATTGTATAGTTTGTAAACTTTTTTTTACCAAAATTTCAAAACAGTGCACAAAAATACTTTAAACTACACATTCCCTGAATCCCCCAGATCCCCTTATCCACAACCTTTGCCCCCCCCCCCCCATATACTCTAATGAAAATTTCCTGGCCCGGGCTGTTCCAGAGTGGCAGATTTAGGGAAGCAATTTCTTTTTTTTCTGTTTCTGCTTGTATTATCCCATTCATGACTAAGCCTATTTTTGAAATTTGGTGTTTACAAGTTAAAATCCGTATTTTTAGCATAGAATCTAGAGAATAAAATGGAGATTGTTGCAATATTTTATATCACACGGTATTTGTGCAGCGGTGTTTTAAACGCAAATTTTTGGGAAAAGGGACACTTTCCTGAATTTAAAAAAAAACAAACAGTAAAGTTACCCCAATTTTTTGTATAATGTGAAAGATGATGTTACGCAGAGTAAATAGATACCAAACATGTCACGCTTTATAATTGCACGCATTTGTGGAATGGCGACAAACTACGGTACCTAAAAATTTCCATAGGCGACGCTTTAAATTTTTTTATGGTTACCAGGTTAGAGTTACAGAGGAGGTCTAGGGCTAGAATTATTGCCCTCGCTCTGACGATCACGGTGATACCTCACATTTGTGATTTAGACACCCTTTACATATGCGGGCGCGACTTCCGTATGCATTTCCTTTGCTGCGCGAGCTCGCAGGGACGGGGGCGCTTTAATTTTTTTTTTCTGATTTATTTTTATATTTATAAATTGTGTTTAAAAAAAAAAAAAAAAATTGATGACTTTTATTGCTGTCACAAGGAATGTAAACATCCCTTGTGACAGTAATAGGTGGTAACAGGTACTCTTTATGGAGGAAAAGACCCCCGATCCCTCCTTTGCACTTCAAAGTATTCAGATCGCCATTTTCGGCGGGAGGTGGTGGGAGGGGGGGACGTCCCCTCCCACTCCTCCGGTATAACAGCCGAGCGGCTTTTAGCCACATCAGTTGTTATACAAGGAAAGCCGATCGCCCACTCTACAAAACAGTGCCGGGATGATGCCAGCAGCTGCGGGCATCATCCCGGTATAACCTCGGAAAGCCGAGTACGCACATCTGCGTACGCTCGGCGGGAAGGGGTTAATCTGTCTTTTTTATATTTCCACATGCATTTATATTTTTTTATTTTTCTGTATTTATTTTTGGTGATATTTGTGATGATTGGGCTGTAAACATCAGAGGCCAGCCTAGTTGGCAATTCCTCTGCTCAGCTTGAATAGTCTTTTTCCTCTCAGGCACCCAGCATTATAGTTATGACACTGGAGTTATAGCTGGGGGGGGGATTTTGGTCATAGACTACCTGGGGGGTAGGGCAAAAATAAAATGTAGAATCATATGGCTATAGGCTGCCTGCCCTTTCAAAAATAAGAACCATTCAAAAAAATAAATAAATGACAGACAAGCCTAAAAAAAAAAGGTAGAGGTGCTGCTACATGGAAGTAATAAGTACTGAGCATTCCTACAGTATTTCAATGAAAAGTATTACAGAGGAAAGGCTTGAAATCATTCCTGAGAGTTAGTGGGGTTTTTTTTCAACTATTCTGAGCCTGCTCTATTGATAACAAATAGTCACTCAATAGCTGGGACATTAGAATTTTATTGAACATGACATTTCATGTTTATTGGCTGTGTATTGTAATGATTACCTGTTTGCTGCAAGTGTATTAATAAAACTACCTACTTTTTTGCTTGTGTAATATCACAATTGCCTGCTTATTTTTACCAACTACCTGGTTTTTGCCCACATAATTTCATAGTTACTACTCACAGTAATTGTAGCAATTGCTTATTTGTTGCTAACATATTGTCACGATTGCCAACTTCTTGCCCATGTATTACAACAATTGCCCTTTTCCTGCCCAGATATTGTCATAATTGCCTATTTGTAGCCTACATATTGTCATTATTGTCTGTTTATAGCCCACATATTTTAGCATTTGTCAATATATTATCAGCCGTGCCATTTTTTAACCATTGAACTGTCAAGGCAGTTCTGATTGTTTAGAGGTCCATAATGCTGTCTGTTTCTGCTAGCTGTTTCACTAATGCCCAAATCTGGGCAGCAGAAACAAATACCCTTGCCCTAATTCCCCCTTCTCAACATGCACATAAATGATTTAGTCACTTGTTTTGTCTAGAAAGATAGAAATGAACAGTAATTCATTACACCTTGCTTCCGCAAACTTTCTCACAGCTGCACCACTGGTCCAACACCCAGATTGCAAGCAATTGTGCTGCAAGTTTCAAAATGACTTGCTAAGCTATTCCTAGACTTACCAGGCTTCACAAGTTTGTTGCACAATTGCAGCAAGTCCGCATTGCATGACTCCAGATCAACTTTATATGCAAACATTCTGCCAGTCTGCTGCAAGTTCTGGTTCAGTTACGTTGTGCAGTAGTCATCCCACCACAGGGGTCACTGTGACTTGCAGAGCTCTTGCTGTAGACTCACCACTGCAACTTTGCTCTTGCTAGAGACTTGCCTCGCAAATTTGCTTCCAATTGGAAAAGTATCAACTACAACTTGTGCTTCTAGTGCTCTGCATGTGTACAACTTGCCAGTGAAAATGTGCAGCAAGTTAACAGACTTACAATTCAACACTGCCACAATTTTGTGGCAAGATATCCTTGCTATCTGGGCAAATGTTACTTGTGTAGCAGAATCTCTAACCTCTTCCAGTCTAATGAGAACCTTTGAGGCCACAGACCGCTGACATCCTTTAATATGTAGTGGGTTCTGAGGCATAGTAGGTGCAAAATGGTGAAAGTCATTTGGCGCCAGACACTTGGATGCAAAAGAGGTTTTATTTCTTTTAACAGTCCTTTTTATATTTTGCAAGGGAAAGAGGGTTAGGGCCAGGGCACCCTTAAGTAGTTGCAATTTCAATAGACAGACACCGAGACTTCAGTAGAAAGACAGCCGTACAGGGAAAGGCCCCAGCAAAGTGCCACTTCTGCACGTGCAGGTTTGCTGTCTCCTATGGCAACAGCATCTAACAGTTCAACGCAAAGTTCAACAGTTCTCTCAACTTCACTACAATGTCCACTTGTAGCTCTTCAGCCCCTTAAGCTCCTAGTCTCTCACTAGACTGGTCCCTTAGTGGCGACAGCTTCCCTTCTACCTCCGACTACAGTAGAACCGTCACTTTTGGTTGGACTGCAAGCCACAGTCCCAACCCTGCGCTGCCCTATGACTTCTGGATAGGCCCTCACACAGCCTGGCAGCCAGATGCCCCAGGGATAGGCCAATCTCTGGCCTTGCAGCCTGGGGCAGATGACACACGTCCACCCAGACGGCAGTCCAGGTGGCACAGAACATAAACCACCTGACTTCATCCTAATAAATAGGTTCTCCCAGCAGGCTAAGGGATTCAAGAAAACCCCTGCCCATTGGCTGAGATATCCTATATACCCATAACTTGACCTTGAAATGTCCTTCTCACATCTAATGCCACCAAGTGCCCGGCCACCTAGTGGCAGAAGAGAAAAGTACAACAAGGACAAATTTACGTGGAAATCAATGGGTCTCTAACAACTATCTACAGTAGCTACCCCTGACAGGGAATTTGGTGACACTTGTCTTTGCCACTCCTTTGGTTACAGATTCTCTGACATTATCACATACAATTCAGGACCTACAGTCCTATATTGTACATGAGGTTGGTGAGGACCAGCCCACATCTTGGGACACTAGAAGAGGGCAGGTTGCCAGTGGAACTGGAGATTAAATAAGTATTTCTGCCCGGGGGGTGTCACAGGGCTTGCAAAGTCACATGGAAGCATATTCTAAAAGGTTGGTCCTTTTTTCTATATGCATTTTACCGAAAAAAAAGTGCCATGTGGAGAAAAAAAATTCTGGTAAATGTTAATGTTTCAGTGAAATCAATTCAATTGAAATCACTCCACTCATCCCTGCTCTCCTCCCTTTGCCTTGGTTCAAAGGACTCTGGCTTATGGAACTATTATCGTAGGTACCAGCAGTAGAAATCTCTTACATGGCTAGTCTGGTATTTATGGGTTTCAGTTATGTCTCCCCTTGGAGACTGCTTTTATGATGTTGCTAAACATACTTTTTCTGTAGTGAATAGGTTAATAATGTTTAATTAAAATCCCTTTGGCAGGAGTTTGATCTAAGAATCATGAACATGACTTCAGCATATACCATGAACATCTGGTGTGAGGCTGCAGGATTCCGTTCCAAATACTACACTTCAGATACATTCTTTTGATGGAAAAAATATGTTAAAACTGAAATCCAGAGACAGAAAGAGTGGTCCTGTGGGATTTAAGGCTTTTTATTTAAGACTTTCCTTGAAAAGAGTGTGCTTCTCTTACTGCAGAATGTCTGTAATGAAAACCATTGCTCATTATCGCACATACTTCTCTTCAACACAATGCATTTTTTCATTGGATTAAAGGGATGGAAAAAACCCACCAGGATAACTAATGGAAGATGTTATACATAAAAATAATGCAATGCATTTGTAACTGATGCAGTGAGAGAATTAAACCTTGTATTTAAATGTGTGCACAAATAATAAATAATAACTTTTTTCATGTTTATTAATACAAGGTCTCTAAATGGAAGGCCTATTTGTTCACAGAGTAAGACTGAACTGTTTATGTTAATGTGTATACCATATATAATTGTCAGAGGCTATTGAACTGTTCTCAGATAATTCCATTAAGAAAATGAAGAAGTTGATTTAATCTAATTCCCCAGCCTTGTTAATAACCCTAGAAACTATCACTTTCATTCATTGAAAACTTTCTTTTTAACTTTCCATATAGCAGAAAATGTATTTTAATCAGCAAGCTAATGTTTCTCACCCATGACCAACTTGAAAAGTTCACAAAAAAAGTGATCTCATGAAGGAAAAGAATCTCCTGTATCACAAACAGCGTTACTAGGCAGAAAAATATTTGGTACCAAATGGTTTGCCTGAAACAGCTTGTACACAAAAAATATGAACAATGTTTGCTGCTCAGACTTGTGTTTTTATTAAAGTATTAAAAGCAGTTTTCAGGTAAGTCCACAAGTAAGTCCACAGGTAAGTCCACAGGTAAGTCCACTATGCTGGCTAAAATGCTGGCTGGTCCCAGTTCTAGCAAAGCTGGGGAGTCTAGTTCAAGCCTGGTTGGGGGTTCTGGTCTAGAAAACTCACTGAAGAGTACACAGTGAAAGTTGGAGGAGAGGTTCCAGCTGTCCTGTGCTATTGTGAGTTTTTTTTCTTCCTGAAGAGTGCGTGGTAGATTTTAGGAGGAGGCAACCAATGATCCTGTGGCATTGTGAGTACTAACCTAAGTTCAGACCCCTAGTGACTGTGTGCAAATCTCTGTCCCCCATGAAGGCACCACTCATTATAAAGTCAGGAGTGAATCATCTGGGAATTCTATCTTATCTGCTTCATCTGTCTTGTTACCTAGTGAGGTACTCTTTTGGAGTATCCCATGCTCCCCCCCCTCCCTATCCAAGTTCCATCTGGAATAAAGACATAAAAAGACATTACCTGGACTGTTGTCAGGCAAGATAGAGAGAGGGGAATGCTGTGTGCCTTGCTGAGTTTGCACTAAATTTGTGGAAGGAATCTGTGCATCATCGGCGGCTCCTTAGGGGGTGTCCTACCCACTTCTTTGGACAAACACATTCAGGAACGTTTTAAGTTAATAGTAAAGAAAAAATAAATAAACCAAAGACAATCATAAAATGTACAGTGTATCAGGTAATAATTATGCTGCCCTTTCCAGGCTATGGATCCAGCTCTAACCCCTCCTGTTTCTCTAAAACCTGCTGTCACTATAATGGTTGTGGTATAGGCCATACTATGTCCCACATCAGCTCACATTATGACTGTCCTTTAGATCAACAGAATAACTATTCAGCCCTATAAGCTACCCCCTCTTCCCACCTATCCCACTGTTTCTTTCTTCCAGCATTTAGTCACTGTATGACCTTCCCATCCCAAGTTACTTTAGTAACTGTATGGCATAAACAGGATATGCATAGTATTGCAACAGTTGTGTGCATCATTAGTTCAACAGTCAGGGGGCTTCTGTGCAAGACTAACTTCCCCCTCATTTATCTACTGGCCAAATAAGAATACTTATTACCTGTGTATCGAATGACAACTAGATAGAAGTGAGCAGGTCTTTAACATGATAGAAGGGGATCGCAGTACATATCTGAGCTACATCTAGTATAAATGGCAGCTGTACAGCCTGAAAGAATTGAAACCACATCCCTGTGCTAAAACATGAAGAGAACAGTGGCAGCATAGCGGGGAAGCACTTCAGGTCACATCTTAAAGAAAAGATGCAAATTTATCGTTATTGTCTTAGAACAAAGACAGGCAGATCATTCATCGGTTATGGAATTAAGAGATCTACTCACATTCACTGAAATCAGTGTCCTGCCAAAACTGACACCACATTTTGCCATTTTTCCCTATTCAGTGCCCTATGCACTGTGGAAATCTAGATAACGTTTAATTAATTTTATGTTAAAAGAACACCATCTATAATTTCATATATAGCCATATCCATTACATTTTATAGAATGTGATATTTACCACTGTTTGAATCATGCCTGGTTATTCACAGATCCACACTATAATGTCACTTCTTCCATTGAATTCCATTCAGTTCAGCAGTACCAATCAGTATTGCCATTTTGAAATCGATTATAGGTCACTTTTTGGTAGTACGACTGAAACTCATCTATATAACTTAGTCCCTAAGTCTTTAAAATATATTACACATAAACTCTTCTAAAGCAGCAAAATGGTTAAAATGTTTGAATATAATAAAAAGCAGCACCTCAGTGGGTAGCTGTATTAGAGATACATGACATCCTTTTCTTCTGAATACTATTTAAATGACTGCTTATTATCTAATTTAATTGCAGAAAACCGTGTGCCACTGTACAGGAGAGCAATCAAATTAACATACTTTGTAACCGGGATCAGAGATAGGGATTCATTTCAGCAATATCTCTAACTAAGGAATGTAAATCACTGCCATTGCAGATTTTGTTAATCTACCTTTAGAGAATATTACATGACTGCTTATTTTTAAAGAGACAATGTAATTGCACATGTGCCAGCTTTTTCATAGAAATATTTTTACATGTCTGCTTTCAAGACAAGAAAAATCATTTAGCAGTTATAATGGACTTTCCCTGTGCAACAATTAGCCAGTTTTAGCCTCTTCCATGGTTGTCCCTATGTTTTATAATGGATTAAATAGAGGATTTAACCCCTTCTAAGTCTGATATAATACTTTATGATGTGATTCCCTTAACTTGAGCTCTCTGTCACCTAAATATCTCTCACACTCTACTGTGCTTGAAATATGTCAAAGAAAACGCTGTGCATATGTGGGAATTTATTTATGCCAACTGGGAGAATCCATGTGCATAAGTTAAACCAAAACATATAAAAACATATATTTCTTTTATTTGAACAAATAATAAATATGTATGACATGGATAAACAAGTCAAAATCTATGAATTAAAACAATGATCTCAAAATTAAGGTAGATGGAGTGGATTGCATTCTCGTATAATGTAATATTGGTCTACGTGTTTCACGGACACTGACACTTCTTCAGGACCAAGGATGCTAATTCATCAGACTCAATAATCACAAATGTACATGCTCTAAAACAAAAATGATATAGTATAATTCCAAATGTTCATACACAAAAAAACCCATATAAATCAAATACTTAATCCAATAAATAAAAATAAACCTATCCCACACATTAGGGAAAAAAAACTTACCCTCAAAATGCAGCAGTTAGGAAGGGCAAGTGATAAGGCTATTTGAATATATATATATATATATATATATATATATATATATATATATATATATAATATATGTATACATACAAACATATATATATATATATATATATATATATATATATATATATATATATATACATACATTATTTGAATTATCCTTTTGTTTTGTAAAGAGCCTTTGCGGACGTGGATGCTCCATCTCACCAGGGGCCCTTGATATGCTAATTTCAGAAGTGGTTATATTAGGATCAAGGAGGGCTAACTGTTTTAAGGCAGACACAGAGGCACTGGAACTTTAAAACCCGATCATGAACATTTAGGAGGCTTCAGAGGTAGCCAATCAGACTTTGAGGCAACTCTGAACCAATGAACATTTAGGAGGCTTCAGAGGTAGCCAATCAAAATTTGATGCAATGTTGAACCAATGAACGTGTTTCATTTGTTGATTGGTGTAGAATGAATATTAAATTGGGGGAGGGGAGCTGTTTGAAACTCTCTTAACCACTTGACCACCGGACACTTAAACCAGACCAATTTTCAGCTTTCAGTGCTCTCACATTTTGAATGACAATTACTCAGTCATGCAACACTGTACCTATATGAAATTTTTGTCCTTTTTTTCACACAAATAGAGCTTTCTTTTGGTGGTATTTAATCACTGCTGGGTTCTTTATTTTTTGCTCTATAACCGAAAATTCTGTAAAAAATTACATTTTTCTTTGTTTCTTTTATGAAATTTTGCAAATTAGTAATTTTTCTTCATATATTTTGGCCAAAATGTATACAGCTACATATCTTTGGTAAAAATAACTCAAATTGGTGTATATTATTTGGTCTTTGTGAAAGTTATAGAGTCCAAAAGCTATGGTGCCAATATCTGAAAATTGATCACACCTGAAGTACTGACAGCCTATCTAATTTCTTGAGACCCCAACATGTCAGAAAAGTACAAGTACCCCCCAAATGACCCCTTTTTGTAAAGAAGACATTCAAAGGTATTTAGAAATATGCATGATGAGTTTTTTGAAGTTGTCATTTTTTCCCACAATTCTTTGCAAAATCAAGATTTTTTTTTTCCTTTTTTTTCACAAAATTGTCATATTAGCAGTTTATTTCTCACACACAGCATATGCATACCACAAATTACACCGCAAAACACATTCTGCTATTACTCCCGAGTATGGCGATACCACATGTGTGAGACTTTTACACAGCATGGCCACATAGAGAGGCCCAACATGCATGGAGCACCTTCAGGCGTTCTGGAGTACCCAGGCCAATTCTGACATTTCTCTCCTACATGTAAAAATCATCATTTATTTGCTAGAAAATTACACAGAAGCCCAAAACAATATATATGTTTTTTTAGCAAAGACCCTAGAGAATTTGCAACTTTTTATCTTGCACGGTATTTGCGCAGCAATTTATTGAACGCATTTTTTTTGGAAAAAAAACTGTTTTGTGCTTTAAGCACAACAAAACAGTCAATTTAGCCCAATGTTTTTGCACAATGTGAACAATGAAGTTATGCCGGGTAAATAGATACCTAACATGTCACCCTTCAAAATTGCACACGCTTGTGGAATGGCGCCAAACTTTGCTACTTAAAAATCCCCATAGGCGACGCTTTAAAATTTTTTACTGGTTACATGTTTTGAATTACAGAGGAGGTCTCGCTCTACTGATCGCAGTGATACCTCACATGTGTGGTTTGAACACCATTTTCATATGTGGGCGGGACTTACGTATGCGTTCGCTTCTTCATGCGAGCACACGGGGACACGGGGAAATTTTTTTTTTATTATTGTTCATTTTACTTTATTTATTTTAGTTTAACGCTTTTTTCCAAAAAAAAAATTTTTTGATCACTTTTATTCCTATTACAAGGAATGTAAACAATCCCTTGTATTAGGAATATGGCATGACAGGTCCTATTTACAGTGAGATATGGGGTCAGTAAGACCCCACATCTCACCTCTAGGCTGGGAAGCCTGAAATCCCAAAAAAAAAAAAAAAAACGATCCTGGCTTCGATCGTAGCGGTGAGTCGGTAGAAGCACCTGAGGGCAGTGGGAGGGGGGGCGTCCCCTCTCGCCTCCCGTAAGAACAATCAAGCAGTGGAACAGCCGCTATGATCATTCTTATGGTGTAGTGAATTGCCGACTGAGAAAGCTGATATCTGAATGATGCCTGTATCTGCAGGCATCATTCAGATATCCCCGCACAAAGTCAAGGACGTTGTATGACGGCCAGCGGGCGGAAAGTGGTTAACACATATTTTTTTTTAACACAAAGTTGTCCATTTATACAATATTTTTAACACATAGCATGTACATACCAAAAATGACACCCTGAAATAGATTCTCCTACTCCTCCTGAGTACGGCGATACCACATGTGTGAGACTTCCACAGCCTGGCCACATACAGGGGCCGAGTACAGCTAAGTATGGCTGAGCATGGCAGAGTATTGCTGAGCATGGCTGAGCATGGCTGAGCATGGCTGGGTATGGCTGAGTATGGCTGGGTATGGCAGAGTATGGCTGGGTATCACCGAGTATTGCAGAGTATGGCTGGGTATTGCAGAGTATGGCTGGGTATTGCTAGGTATAGCAGAGTATGGCTGGGTATCACGAGTATGTCAGAGTATGGCTGGGTATTACAGAGTATTGCTGGGTATTGCAGAGTATGGCTGGGTATTGCACTGGGTATGGCAGATGATGGCTTGGTATCTCCGAGTATTGCAGAGTATGGCTGGGTATTGCAGAGTATGGCTGGGTATGGCAGAGTATGGCTGGGTATTGCAGAGTATGGCTGGGTATGGCAGAGTATTGCAGGGTATTGCAGATTATTGCAGGGTAATGCAGAGTATTACAGGGCATTGCAGAGTATTGCATGGTATTGAAGGGTTATGCGTGGTATTGCAGGGTATTGCAGAGTATTGCGGGTATTGCAGAGTATTGCAGGGTATTGCAGAGTATGGCTGGGTATTGCTGGGTATGGCAGAGTATGGCCGGGTATCACCGAGTATTGCAGAGTATGGCTGGGTATTACAGAGTATTGCTGGGTATTGCAGAGTATGGCTTGGTATTGCGCTGGGTATGGCAGAGTATGGCTGTGTATCTCCGAGTATTGCAGAGTATGGCTGGGTATTGCAGAGTATGGCTGGGTATGGCAGAGTATGGCTGGGTATTGCAGAGTATGGCTGGGTATGGCAGGGTATTGCAGGGTATTGCAGATTATTGCAGGGTAATGCAGAGTATTGCAGGTCATTGCAGAGTATTGCATGGTATTGAAGGGTTTTGCGTGGTATTGCAGGGTATTGCAGGGTATTGCAGAGTATTGCAGAGTATGGCTGGGTATTACAGAGTATTGCTGGGTATTGCAGAGTATGGCCCGGTATTGCGCTGGATATGGCAGAGTATGGGTGGGTATCTCCGAGTATTGCAGAGTATGGCTGGGTATTGCAGAGTATGGCTGGGTATGGCAGAGTATTGCTGGGTTTTGCAGAGTATGGCTGGGTATGGCAGAGTATTACAGGGTATTGCAGATTATTGCGGGGTAATGCAGAGTATTGCAGGGCATTGCAGAGTATTGCATGGTACTGAAGGGTTTTGCGTGGTATTGCAGGGTATTGCAGAGTATTGCAGGGTATTGCAGAGTATTGCGGGGTATTGCGGGGTATTGCAGAGTATTGCAGGGTATTGCAGGGTATTGCAGGGTATTGTAGAGTATTGCAGGGTATTGTGGGGTATTGCAGGGTATTGCAGAGTATTGCAGGGTATTGCAGGGTATTGCAGAGTATTGCGGGGTATTGCAGAGTATTGCAGGGTTTTGTAGGGTATTGCAGAGTATTGCATGGCATCCTGCCATCCGATCCCCCCCTCTCTCCGCTCACACTGTACCGAACGGTACACAGAGGGGAGAGAGGAACCGGCGTCATAACATGTGATCGCTCCATCATTTGACGGAGTGATCACATGGTAAACGGCCGCAATCAGCGCCCGTTTACCGTGATCCGTGATGCAGAACCCGACGGTCACGGATGTTCCCGGGGGAGTGCAAGAGCAAGATTCTGGGAGGAAGTCACTCTACGCCGTCCCAGAGTTATCCAACCGCCCTGCAGCCGTCATTTGGCTATGAGCCGGTTGGTAACTGGTTAACCTCATGGTCTGGACCCAACATGGCCACACGTAAGAATGTCTGTGTAATGTATTCTCATATTTCTCTTTACTTTTTCCCTAACTTTTTCTATCATAGGATTTTGTCTTAATATATTATTAATCTCTTGATAGCATGTGTATGACCATTATAGCAATATTTTGTATCATTGGTAACATCGTTGTTTTAAGGTTGTATCATTTATGTTATAGTTGCTAACCTCGGATTAATACAAGTTTCTTTTCTGTACAATAGTAAGTTTAAATAAATTAGATTGTTATCCTTTTCGCACAATAAATTATTAAAAAATCCTTCGCGCTGGTGGATAAATAAATAAATATACTTGTGACTAGGGCATATAAAATTCAGTGATTCATGTTGAATAGTGAAAAATTATATTGCAGCAAAATGGAGGTGTTCACATAAACACTAAAGGAATGAATATTAAAATAAATTTCGCGCAATATAAATAATCGATATACGGGAAATAATGTGTAAATATAAATAGTGGCTATAATGGATAATAATAATAAATGCTGCAATAACAGTCGCTAGATACTGCGATTTGACTCTGCGATTTCTAAAAGGTAGTCTTTATGTTGCAGCCTATAGTAGATATTATTACCTTGTGATAAAGTGCTAGTGCTATATTAGAGGTGAAAAAACGTCTATCTGACTAATAAATTATTGTGAAAATAAACATCCGTGAATAGAAAACATGCTGAATTCTAATAAACACATTCACGTCAATAAAGGTTGAAAGTAAAAAATCTTCCTGTGAAATAAATGATATATATAAGTAAAATAACCGTGAGAAGAAATATATATCAATAACAATATTTTGGAAAAAAATCTATCTGTGAAATAAATATATATAACCTGTGAATAAAAGTCTTTCTGTGAAATAAATATGCAACCAATCAAAGATGATACCTAGACAGTAAAAGTGCCAACAATAAAATTTTTAAAAAATGAATGCAGTCACAATTCACTAAAATATAGCCTTAAAATGCAGGTGATGGATAAACAGTCCTTGGGGATAGAGAATAGGTGGCAATATATATAAAAAGTTCATTCTTCTGTTCCAACTGGTTCTTTGTTATATACTAATTATATTATTTCTATAGTGATGCCTCCTACTGGGGTCTCACAGAACTCTCACCTTAAATCAATGTTAATCAGGCTTTCAGTGATTGTGTCTTTAAACAGTGGAAGCAGTATCAGGAAGTCTCACTTTCTTTGCTGTTAACTCTCTATGGTTTCTTCTATGTCACTCTGCTCTAATAAACTCAGTAAATAAAATGAGGGAGGAAGGGAGAGAGAAAGGAGGCTCCACTAGTGTATTAACGTTTTAAAACCAACAGGGGGATATTTATTTAAGTATTGCTCTTACATTTGATTAAGAGCACGCGGGAACTTTTGTGCGATGAACTTGTGTACATGCGATCAGAGTTTCCGACAACAAGTCTTGTTGTCGGAAAACTTGAGAACCTGCTCTCAAACATTTGTGGGCGGAAATTCTGACAGCAAATGTTCGATGGAGCATACACACGGTCAGACTTTCCGACAACGAGCTCACATCAAACATTTCCCTTGGGGAAGTCCGAGTGTGTGTACGCTACACAAGTTCTTTGGATTTGCACCAGTTTTTCACAATGGATTTTTGATTTATCAATTTTTCGATATGGACATTTTTTGAATATGGACACTATTTTATACACTCATATTTTAATGGCTATACACATATTTTCATTGCACTACTGTGAATTTGTAGATTGACACTACATTTGTTTTCACATATTTTGCATATTGTCATAATGAGCCTAAGCAGGAATTTCAGATGGCATTCAAGCAATTGTGTGAATGTAATGTGTATAAGGCCAAACTCCTTTTTTCGTTTTGGAACACTTTTGTGTTTATTTTTTACAGTTCCAATTGGGAATTGAGTTCCCTTAACTTCCTTTCCAATCGACAAAGTAAGAAGTGAGAGAAAGTCACTATAAAGGGATGGCAATTCCCTTCTTTGATATTTATTATCTAAACAGTTTTAACTATGTATTTGTATCAATGTTTTCACCTAATATTCACACAACTTTCACTATTTGAAAAACTGATTGAACAATGTTTGAAAATTCTGCAAATCATAGACAAAAATGATAAACAGACAATTATGCAGTTTATTGGAGAAAAAATATAATAGGTGTAATTACTAGCAGCATATTTTTAAAGCACTGAATGTGACATTCACCAAACATCCACTGCTAGTAAATCAATTACTCAAATTTAAAACATATGCACCAGAAGGTACAACTGCAGTGAAGTTTTGCAGAATATCACATTAATTGCTTTTTAAATACAGTTTACCACCAAAAAAACTGCTTAAAAATAAGTTTAGCAAATTAGTATGTCTTTTCTGTCTTTGTTAACCAGTTGCCAACCGGCGCACGCCCCCCCCCCCCCGCGCGCGCTCAAATTCATTACAGGACCGATCAGTCCTCAGGGCATGGACCTGCTGATCGGTCCAAACGAATGGAAACCTTCCCCTGTCTGTGTACGTGTAAACACAGGAGGAAGTGATGTCATCTCTCCTCGTGGAGTCTTTTCGATTCCAGTGAGGACAGACATTACGTCTAACCATGAGATGCACAACACTACACTAACACAAATACACACAAGTACACTTGCCACCCCCCCAATCACCCCCTAACCCCCCCCCCCCCAGTTAAACCCTTCACTCCCTGTCACTGTGTTACCAATTGCAGTTTTCAGATTTTTCACTGATCACTGCATTGGCGTCATTTGTGACTGAAATAAGTGTTAGAGCAGTTAGTAGTAGGTCCCCCCTAAACCCCCTAATAAAGTTTTAACCCCTTGATCGCCCCCCATTTAACCCTTTCCCCCCCCTGTCACCAGAGTCACTATTCGACCGCCGTATTCGTGTCACGGGTGACTCTACACCCTGTTCCAAATTATTATGCCAATGATATTTTTCTCATTTACCTAAATAATTGATGTAAACAACAGTCAGCATAATTCTCATGTTATAAACTATTAAGCATACAATTCAAATTTTATTGAACAAACCTCCTAATGATAAGTTTTTTTTTTTCAAAACAAAAAACTTACAATGCATTGTTCAAAATTATTACACACAGTAAGTTTCAAAACACTTTATAGGTTGAACTTAAAATTGTCATTTGTTGTGTTTGCAGCATATTTACTGAAATCAAAAGCTATTTCAATCAAACTTTGAACAACATTTTAACTTTTTAAACATTTTAACAGGTCATGTTACATTTTAACATAGGACCCCTTATTTGATAGCAGCTTCACAAGTCTTGCATCCATTCAACTTGTGAGTTTTTGGACAGTTTCTGCTTGAATTTGTTTGCAAGAAGTGAGAATAGCCCCCCAGAGCTGCTGTTTGGATGTAAACAGCCTCCCACCCTCATAGATCTTTTGCTTGAGGATGCTCCAAAGGTTCTCAAGGTCAGGGGAGGATGGAGGCCACACCATGACTTTCTCTCCTTTTATTCCCATAGCAGCCTTTGATGCAGAGGTATTCTTTGCAGCATGAGATGGTGCATTGTCATGCATGAAGATGATTTTATCACGGAAAGCATAGTTCTTCCTTCTGTAACAGGGAAAGAAGTGGTCAGTCAGGAACTCCACATACTTTTCAGAGGTCATCTTTACACTTTCGAGAACCCTAAAGGGGCTGACCAGCTCTCTTCTCATAATTCCGGCCCAAAACATGACTCCACCACCTTGCTGACGTTGCAGCCTTGTTGGAACAGAGTGGCAATCCACCAACCATCCACTACTCCATCTGGACCATCTAGGGTTGCACATCACTCATCAGTGAACAGGACTATTTGAAAATTAGTCTTCATGTATTTTTCTGCCCAATGCAGCCGTTTTTGCTTGTGAGCATTGGTTAGTGGTGGCTGAATAGAAGGTTTATGCACAGTTGCAAGACTCTGGAGGACTCTACACCTTGATGTTTATGGGACTCCAGAGGCACCAGCAGCTTCAAATATCTGTTTGCTGGTATGTAATGGTGTTTTAGCAGCTGCTCTCTTGATCTGATGCATGGATCTGGCATAAATCTTCCTCAATGTGCCTTTATCTGCACAAAACCCATCTGTGCTCTGAATCAGCCACAAATCTCTTAATAGTGCAATGATCACGCTTAAGTTTTCGTGAAATATCTAATGTTTTTATACCTCGTCAGTTCACTCTTTTCGGCAGCAGAGAGATCCTTTTTCTTCCCCATATTGCTTGAAAATGGTGCTCTGCTTAATAATGTGGAACACCCTCCTTTAGTAGTTTTTCTTTAATTGAGCTCACCTGGCAATCTAATTATCACAGGTGTCCGAGATTGCTTTCAATGATAAAAAGAGCCCTGAAACACAATGCCATCCATGAGTTAAACTGAAAAACAAAATATTTAATCTTTGTGACACCGAAAAAGAATTTGCATAAAAATTTGGAACAGGGTGTAGTTAGGCAATTAGTTGATTTGTTTCACCGTCAGGTTTTTATAGAGTCAGGTACCCCCATATATTACCTAATAAAGGTTTTAACCCCCTGATTGCCCCCTAGTTAACCCTTTCACCCCCTGTCACCAGTGATCACTGTATTAGTGTTACGAGTGACGCTGGTTAGTTAGATTGTTTTTTATAGCATCAGGGCACCCGCCGTATATTACCCAATAAAGGTTTAACCCCCTGATCGCCCGGTGGGTGATATCAGGTTTTAGCGTCAGTCAGGTTCTGCAGGCAACGTCAGGTTAGTGCCACTAGCGCTAACACCCACGCACCATACACCTCCCTTAGTAGTATAGTGTCTCAACGGATCGATATCTGATCTGATCAGATCTATACTATCGTAGCCAGTAGTTTAGGGTTCCCAAAAACATAGCGTTAGCGGTATCAGCCCAGATACCTGCTAGCACCTGCGTTTAGCTCCTCCGCCCAGCCCAGCCCACCCAAGTGCAGTATCAATCGATCACTGTCACTTACAAAAACACAACACACATAACTGCAGCGTTTGCAGAGTCAGGCCTGATCCCTGCGAATGCTAACAGTTTTTTGGTAACGTTTGAATCAGTCGCTGACAGTCAGGAGCTCTTTTTCCTGTGAGTCTCACTAGTGTATCAGTAAATTTAGAGACCAGAATGTCAAATTGAAGGTACACTAGTGAAGAGGCCCACACGTTTCTGAGCACGACAGATAGTAAAGAAGAAGTCACTCATCTGTCAGATTCAGGCTCAGAATACGATCCTGTAGACAGCAGTGGCACCCTGACAGATAGCTCTGCTGACCGAGCTGTGGTCCCTCCCAAGGTCAGGCATACTCAACCCCTTTCTTCTGCTGTTGTTGAGGTGCAAGAACTGCAGGGTCACGTATTGGGGCAGAGAGCCAGTACTAGTGCTGCTCATCCTTCTGGTGAACTGGCAAGCACCAGCGACCTAGTACACCCTGGTCATAGACAAACCAGCACTGCAGTATCACGTGGTGACGTGGCAAGTCCCATAAGTGCAGTTCAAGCTGGTGAGGTAACTAGCCCAACTAGTGTCCTGCAGCCACCAAGAAGAAGACAAACACAGGCCCGTTGAGCCCATAGTGCCCTTCCTGCTGCATTTGCCAATCCTAATTGGGAGCCCACCACTTCTGCAGCACCATTCACTGGCCAACCCAGAATTTAGGTGGAAACAGTTGATTTTACATCACTTGATTTTTATTCGCTGTTTTTCACAGAAGATCTCTATAGATCTATTGTGGACCAAAGCAATTTGTATGCTGGTCAATTCATCGCCACTAATCCCCATTTGACCCTTGCCAGAGAATGGAAACCTATTACGGTTTCCGAATTTAAAACCTTTCTGGGCCTATCCCTCCTCATGGGCATAACTAAAAAGAGTGAGTTGCGGTCATATTGGTCCACTGACCCAATTCACCATATGCCCGTGTTCTCTGCCTCTATGGCCAGGGCACGATATGAGCAGATCTTGCGGTTCATGCACTTAAATGACAATGAACTCGGTTGTCCTCAGGGTGACCCTGGATACAATCGGCTCTACAAAATTTGGCTCCTTGTAAACCACTTCAACCAACAGTTTGCAGCCTTGTTTACTCCTGATCAAGTTGTCTGCATTGATGAGTCCCTGTTTAAGTTTTCTGGACGCTTGTCTTTCAAACAGTATCTTCCCAGCAAGCATGCCAGATATGGGGTCAAGATGTATAAGCTCTGTGACAGGGCCACAGGCTATACATATAGTTTTATGGTTTATGAGGGAAGAGATAGTCACGTAGAGCTAGAGAACTTCACAGATTATATAGGGAGTGCTGGTAAGATTGTGTGGAACTTGGTGTCACCCTTGTTCAGAAAGGGGTACCACTTGTATGTGGACAATTATTACACGAGCGTGCCACTTTTTAGTCACTTGTTTGATCATGGAATTGGTGTATGTGGCACCATGTGATCTAATTGGCGGGGCTTACCCCAGCAGCTTGAAAATTCCCGTCTTAGGCTGGGGGAGAGAGCCTGCTTGAAGTAATAATTTGCTTGCTGTGAAGTGGAGGGATAATCAGAATGTTTTCATTATGTCCTCCCTTCACGCAGACACGCCACTCCAAATTCCTACGGCGACTGGTGTTGTGGAGAAACCCCTGTGTGTCCATGAATATAACCTTAATATGGGAGGGGTGGACCTCAACGACCAGTTGTTGGCGCCTTACCTAATTGCCCGTAAGGCCAGACGCTGGTAGAAAAAAAGTGTTTGTATACTTATTTCAATTGGCTCTGATGAATGTTTATGTGCTATACAAAGCTTCAGCACCAACTGGATCCTTCCTTAAATTCCAGGAAGAGATCATCAGAGCCCTTCTGTTTCCAGACGGTGCCGTGGCCCAACTTTACAATCCAAATGCAGTAAGCTGGCTGCATGAGAGGCATTTTCCGTATGTCCTCCCTGGTACCCCTACCCAACGAGCCCCCCAAAGAAAATGTTGTGTCTGTAGAAAGTGGGGATATAGGCGTGACACCCCCTTTTATTGTCCCTCCTGTCCTGACCATCCTGGTCTTTGCATTCGTAAATGTTTTGAATGCTACCACACACTAGTGGGGTATTAGTGTAGGGTACAGCACTGCACAGACTAGGACACACTTCCACAGGGTCTCAAAGATGCCATCGCATTTTCAGAGACCCGAACCTGGAACCGAACCGTTACAACCATTACAGTTACAAATAAAAGTGTAAAAAAAAAAAAAAGGTTTAAAGAAATATATATAAAATAAAAAAAACTTAAAAAATAGTGGTCGTTTTATTGTTCTCTCTCTCTCTCTATTTTCTCTCTATTGTTCTGCTCTTTTTTACTGTATTTTACAATGCAATGTTTTATTGTTACTATGTTTTATCGTGTTTGATTTCAGGTATGTAATTCTTTTATACTTTACTGTTTACTGTGTTTTATTGTTAACCATTTTTTTGTTTTCAGGTATGCCATTCAGCTGCAGCACTGATTTATCTATCTTGACAGCAACAGCGTTTGCTCCTACAATACGTAAATCATTGATTCCAGCGCTGTCGGAGGTGATTTCACCACCACAGTTAAAAAAAAGATCATATATGCCGAAGCATGGGGGCAGGGGTGAAGGAGCAATTTGCACCTAACCTTAGGGGCAGATTGCTCCCATGCTTCGGTTAGGCACAGGTTGTGTTAAAAAATGTTTTATTTTTACTGTGTTTTATTGTATTTGCTTTGCATGTATGGTATGTCTTACTGTTATACTGTAATGTTACTTTGTTTTTTGTTTCTGACCATAGAGCTGATCAGAGACCAGAATGGCTCCGATCATCTCTATGGCCTAAGAAACCGGAAGCTACGAGCATTTCATGACTTAGGTTTCACCGGATATAAACAGCACCATTGGGAAATTGGCAAAGCATGGTCAGATGCTTTGAGGGCAGAGGAGAGATCTAGGGTCTAAAAGATCCCATTTTTTTAAAAAAAGAGTACCTGTCACTACCTATTGTTATCATAGGGGATATTTACATTCCCTGAGATAACAAAAAATGTTTAAAAAAATTAAAAGAACAGTTTAAAAATATAATAAAAAAATAAAAATAAATAATAAAAAAATAAAAAATAAAGCACCCCTGTCCCCCATGCTCATGCACAAAGGCAAACGCAATTGTCAGTCTGGTGTCATTTGTAAACAGCAATTGCACCAGTCATGTGAGGTATCACCACGAAGGTCAGATCGAGAGCAGTAATTTTAGCAGTAGACCTTCTCTGTAAATCTAAAATGACCTTTGCATTAGAAAAAATATATAATGTTTGGGGGTTCAAAGTAATTTTCTTGCAAAAAAATATTTTTTCATGTAAACAAAAAGTGTCAGAAAGGGCTTTGTCTTCAAATCTTTAGAAAAGTGGGTGATGTGTGATATAAGCTTTTAAATGTTGTGCATAAATTGCCAGGATAGTTCCACCCCCCCCCCCCACCCCCCATGACCCCTTTCTGGAAAGTAGACACCCCAAGCTATTTGCTGATAGGCATGTTGAGTCCATGGAATATTTTATATTTTGCCACAAGTTTCGGGAAAATTACACTTTTTTTTGTTGCACAAAGTTGTCACTAAAGGATATTTTGTTCAAACATGGCATGGTTATACGTGGAATTATACCCCAAAAAACATTCTGCTGCTTCTCCTGAGTATGGGGATACCTCGTGTGTGAGACTTTTTGGGAGCCTAGCCGCGTACAGGACCCTGAAAACCAAGCACCTTCTTCAGGATTTCTAAGGGTGTAAATGTGTGATTTCACTCCTCACTACCTATCACAGTTTCGAAGACCATAAAATGCCAAGATAGCACAAACCCCCCCAAATGACCCCATTTTGGAAAGCAGACACCCCAAGCTATTCGATGAGAGGCATGTTGAGTCCATGGAATATTTTATATTTTGCCACAAGTTTCAGGAAAATTTAAAAAAAAATTGTTTGCACAAAGTTGCCACTAAATGATCTATTGCTCAAACATGTCATGGGCATATGTGAAATTACACCCCAAAATACATTCTGCTGCTTCTCCTGAGTATGGGGATACTACATGTGTGAGACTTTTTGGGAGCCTAGTAATGTACAGGACCCCAAAATCCAATCACCGCCTACAGGCTGTCTAAGGGCTGAAATGTCAAGATAGCACAAAACCCACACAAATTACCCCATTTTAGAAAGAAGACACTTCAAGCTTTTTGCTGAGAGGCATGTTGTGTCCATGGAATATTTGATATTTTGCAACAAGTTTCGGGAAAATTACAATTTTTTTATTTATTTATTTTTTTTACACAAAGTTGTCACTAAATGATGTATTGTTCAAACATTGCATGATTATTGATTAATTACACCCCAAAATACATTCTGCTGCTTCTCCTGTGTACGGGGATACCACATGTGTGAGACTTTTTGGGAGCTTAGCCGCGTACAGGACCACAAAAACCAAGCACCACCTTCAGGCTTTCTAAAGGCTTAAAATTGTGATTTTACTCCTCACTACCTATCACAGTTACGGAGGCCCTTAAATTTCCAGATAGCACAAACCCCCCCCCCAAATTACCCCATTTTGGAAAGAAGACACCCTGAGGTATTTGTTAAGAGGCATGGTGAGTATTTTGCAGATCTCATTTATTTTTTGAAAATAAGAAAGAAAAGAAAAATGTGTTTATTTTTTTCTTTTTTCAATTTTCAAAACTTTGTGACAAAAAGCGAGGTCTGCAAAATACTCAACATGCCCCATCAGCAAATAGCTTGGGCTGTCTACTTTCCAAAATGGGATCATTTGTGGGGGTTCGTGCTATCTTGGCATTTTATGGCCTTCAAAACTGTGATAGGTAGTGAGGAGTGAAATCAAAAATGTACACTCTTATGCCCCATACACACGGTCGGACTTTGTTCGGACATTCCGACAACAAAATCCTAGGATTTTTTTCCGACGGATGTTGGCTCAAACTTGTCTTGCATACACACGGTCACACAAAGTTGTCGGAAAATCCGATCGTTCTGAACGCGGTGACGTAAAACACGTACATCGGGACTATAAACGGGGCAGTGGCCAATAGCTTTCATCTCTTTATTTATTCTGAGCATGAGTGGCACTTTGTCCGTCGAATTTGTGTACACACGATCGGAATTTCCGACAACGGATTTTGTTGTAGGAAAATTTTATATCCTGCTTTCAAACTTTGTGTGTCGGAAAATCCGATGGAAAATGTGTGATGGAGCCTACACACGGTCGGAATTTCCGACAACAAGGTCCTATCACACATTTTCCGTCGGAAAATCCGACCGTGTGTACGGGGCATTAGAAATCCTAAAGGCAGTGCTTGGTTTTCAGGGTCCTGTATGCGGCTAGGCTCCCAAAAAGTCTCACACTATAGGTATCTCCATACTCAGGATAAGCAGCAGAATGTATTTTGTAGTGTAATTCCACATATAACCATGGCATGTGTGAGCAATATATCATTTAGTGACAACTTTATGTAATTTTTTTTTGTTGTCATTTTTCAATCATTTGTGACAAAAAAATAAAATATTCAATGGGCTCAACATGCCTTTCAGCAATTTCCTTGGGGTGTCTACTTTCCAGAATGGTGTCATTTGGGTGTGTTTGTACTGCCCTGCCATTTTAGCACCTCAAGAAATGAGACAGGTAGTCATAAACTAAAAGCTGCGTAAATTCCATAAAATTTACCCTAGTTTGTATACGCTATAACTTTTGCGCAAACCAATAAATATACGCTTATTGACATTTTTTTACCAAAGACGTGTGGCTCAATACATTTTGGCCGAAATGTATGACTAAAATTGAGTTTATTAAAAAATGTTTATAACAAAAAGTTCTAAATTTTCAGTATTTTTCCGTTTATATTGCAATGAATAAAAATCGTAGAGGCAATCAAATACCAACAAAAGAAAGCTCTATTTGTGGGAAAAAAGGCTTTCTTTTGGGTACAGCATTGCATGACCACACAATTACCAGTTAAAGCAGTGCAATGCCAAATTGTAAAAAGTGATCTGGTCAATGACCAGCCAAATCCTCCACGACTGAAGTTGTTTTCAAATTTTACCATTTTCCTGCCAGTGTTCCTTTTAAATTCATCTGTATAAAAGATTAGCATTTTGTTTGATTACCTAATTTATGCTTTACAGTTGAAATTTTTCCAAATCTATTATTATTCCCTTCCATAAAGCATGAATCTGACTAACTCAAGGCTTGTACAGGTAAATAAAAGGCATAAAAAGAAAAAAAGAAAAACACATGTACATCTTTGAAATGTCTCTAAACAAAATGTTATCAGGCTTGCCATGGCCTCCAAAATCAGTGTACCATTTTCCCAGTGTATAATGGAAATCATATTTTATTCAGCCCCTGTAAATTGGAACCTGTCTGAAGTATGTCTCTGTAAAGGCCCCTTTGGGAGGAATGTTTTGTTTTTTTCTTGTGGTACAATTTCCGCTAATGTTTACAGTGGTTTGTAGAAAATTCTTGATGCTTTGTCATGGTAAAAGTATGTATTAAAGCGGTTATAAAGTTATAATTATTTTTCTCTTAAAATAATGAACATTGTATATTTACCTGCTCTGTGCAATGGTATTGCACAAAGTGGCCCCAAACCTTCTTTTCTAGGGTCCTCTGCCAGCGTTCTCCAATCCTCCTCTTCTCTGAGTGCTCCCATAACAAGCCGCTTGCTATGGGGGCACTCACGTGGGCTTGCTAACTGAGCCTGGCTGTGTGTGTCCACAGACACACACAGTATGGCTCAGCCTGCCACCTGTTCCCTCCTCACAGGCATTGATTCACAGCAGCAGGAGCCAATGTCTGCCACTGATATCTCTGAGCCTACGAAGGAGTGGGAGAAAAAGCAAGCGCTTCTGCAGACAGGCACAGGGCTGGATCGAAAGAGGAACCGGGTAAAGAAGGAGGGGGCAGTTGAGAGCTGATCATGGAAGATTTTTTACCTTAATGCAGAGAATGTATTAGGTTAAAAAAAAAGGCATGCATTTAGAACCATTTTAAATTGTTACATTACATTCGTTTCTTTCAGTCAACTCACCTAAGAAACAATTCAGACCACATTTTTTAATCTATGCATATAAATGTGACAGTGGCTAATTTTCTGAAGCTGAATGAGCACATAAGGCAACTTTAAGGGGCCTTTTAAATAATATCAATGTACTAATATAACCTAAGAGTTATTTTTCACCTTAAAAGAGAAATATGGTTTTTCTTTTTTTTCCCTAATCATACCTACCCAGGTGGATGCAACTTTTGTCCAATGCTGCATCTGTCTCCCGCTGCCTCTGCAATGAGAACCGAGCGATCGAACACCGCCGATGGCTTGGTTCTTACAGATCTCAAGAGGAGAGCTGCTGATTATAAATCAGCAGCTCTCCTCTCTGCTCCTCCCGCTCACTGGAGCGCTGAGCTGTGGAGGGGCGGGAGTGGCTGTCTCAGTCTCTCAGGGGCTCGCTGAGAGGCTGAGACGGGTGTCAGTCCGGGCACCTGGCGGATCCAGACTTTATAGTCGTGATGACGGGGTGCCTGGACTGATTCCAGTGTCAGCAGAGACCGGAATTTAGACCACTCTCTGCTGAAAATGGGTCACAGGAGTGCAAAACACATTGCACTCCTGTGACCCATAGGAGAAGCCCAGCCAAACAAGGTTAGGCTGGACTTCTACTTTAAAATAAAATCATAATGGTTTATGGCCAATATGTTTTTTTGTTTGTTTATTTATTTGTTTTTTTACTTTTTTTTGTTTTAGGTTTAAACTGATTTGTTATTTATATAAATACCCTGATTTTTGTTTTACAAATAAACATTTACTACATGACAATGGATTTTTAAAGCAATCTATGAATCTATCTAAAAAATATGGTATATCACAAGTATTTCCTTTTTAGACATGTTGTCCTTCACTAAATCCTTGGACAGTGCTGTCCAATAAGGCACATTTCTACATATCAGGAATGAACGCACACAAAACTGCATGATGCTGCGGAACTGGCATTTCTATGCATTGCCATTTAAAAAAAGGGCTGCCCTACCCACAAAATGCACAGATCTGAACAGAGCCTACAGCTGGCCATAGATGGATCAAAATTCAGCAGGTTCAGCAGTGTGCTGATCAGCAATACCAGCGCAGCCATGCCAGTGCAGCCTCCTCCATGTCCTGATCAGCCACACCAGTGCAGCCTCATCAGTGTGCTCATAAGCCCCGCCAGGGCATCCCCATCAGTGTTCTGATCAAGCACACCAGTGCAGTCATCATAAGTAGGGATGGGTGAACGGTTCGGCCCGAGCATATTTCAAGGAATAGCCGAACAAACGGATCGTTCGACTATTTGTTCGGCCCCCCAAACCGACCACAATGTATTGTGGTGTTGAACAGTGCATTGCTTTATCCAATCATGGCTCATTCCAGCCCCACAGTATAAAAGTATTCTTTTAATGGCAGCCATTTTCAGTGTGATTTTGGTGTGGAGAGAGATGGAACAGGGCTCTGTTCAGTGCTATTAGTTAGTGAGAGAGTCCCAGAGCCATACAGCAAAGAAAATGGGCGCAGGGACGGCATGACAGTGCTGGACAGCACAGTTGCCGCCTTAAGGATGGGTTTCCCCTTTTAGGAAAGGGGAGGGGGTTGGGTCAGACTGGGGCCACGTTTAGAGAGGAAAGGAGAGAGGGGGAAGTGACATCAGTCACAGAGCGGAGGAGAAAGATATTAGACATCACCCTCACTGCTCTGCATCTCTCTCTTCCCCTTGTAACACATGGCGGCAATGGAGGGTTTTATACAGCAATTGAGAGCGGTGGTCGCCACTCGAGGCGCGGACTGGCTGCAGGAGCATCTGTCAGCAATTGCGGCGGATGTTGTAACGGACACCAGCGGGGGGGCCGGCAACACCTTGTGCGCGGCGGTCCTGCCGCCGGAGAGATTCAGCCCGGATGCAGGCCCCAGTGGTTCCCAGAGGAAGCGTCAGAAAGAGGCAACTGACGACCAACGGCCCCCTGGCTCTCAGGGGGTCTGGAGGAATAGACAGGGAGAGGTGAGAGGGACCCAGCGTGGAATCAATGGCCTAGCACAGCACATGGCTCTTCCCCCCCCTGCACATCGTAGATGCACTGAACAGCCGGATGGGGCTGCAGGGGAGGAGTGGAGTGACCAGGGGACACAGGAATGGGGCACCACGCAGGGTGAGACTGCAAGGACAACAGGGTCGGCCAGCAACACAAGACAGTCCAGGAGAGGACATGGGAAGAGTGCTGGGTCAGGGGCGAGTGAGGGAGACAGTTAGCTGTTACGTGCCCAACAAAGTCACAGACGCAGGAGCCTGTCACGAGAGGCACCGAGCGGATCTGGCGGGTAGGTGGGGAGAGTGGGACGTGCACAACACTGCAGACCCACGGCACCCAGGGCGAGTACTTCTGGGGTGCAGGCGGCAGTCGCCAGGAACGAGATCAGCAGCAACAGATTGGAGGGGGATCGGAAGTGAAGATTGGGGACATCCAGCAGCAGTGGTTCCAGGAGTGGCGGCTGATGGGCCCAGTCCTGGGCAGCCTGGTGAGTGTGACTCTTCATTGTCCATTTCTACTTTATTGTATAGTTTGTTGGGTCAGAGCAAGCAGACTGGGCAGGCGGGTCCTAGGGAGACAGAAGGGGTGGTGAGTTCCGAGTCTAACCCAGCACCGCCGCTAGAGGCGTCCCCCCTGACCGGGAATGGGGGAGCTCAGGGAATTATTGTCAGGTTTAAAAGAGTTGATACGGCGCGTGGAGGCTGGGAATACAGCCGGTCCGGAGCATGCTTGGGCGCCTGCACAGACCACGCCGCTTGCGGTGTGCCCCACAAGCGATATGCCCATGTCCACTGCGGGAGCGACTACGGCCGTCAGCGAGTCTTCCAGCGTAACAGCTAGCGTGGCGACTCCGGCTGAACAGGAAAAGGTGGGAGATAATAAGGCGGAGTCAGTTAGGTTGGCGGATTCCGCAAAAAGTGAAGTCTATGTCTGCTTCGAGGGCCCCCTGGGGGCTCATCTTAAAGCAGAAGTCAGAGAAAAAATTTGGAAAGGGGAATACGTGGAGATATTCATGTTATTGCCTTTGGAAAAGTTAAATCTGGACGGATTGAAGCCGGTAGAAGGCAAGAAGGAAGAGGAAGAGAAAAGGAGATACAGTTTAATTCCACGTACCTTTTCAAATTGGCTGCAGGCCTTTGCCATTTTGGCGAGCGTGGTAGGGGAAAAGTCCCCCGAACACTGCTCAGCGCTGTTCATTTACCTGGAAGCCATTAGTGAGGCACACAGGACTTTTGGCGGTATGGCCTGGCTTCGGTAAGACGAACAATTTAGACAACGGATGGCCATACGACCGACCCTACGCTGGGACCATAAGGACATAAGCCTGTGGATGAAGCTGATGAACGTGGCGCGGGCCCCGAATCAGTTTTTTCAGGCAGGGGTCGGAGGTTTGGCAGCCTTGGGACAATCGACCGACAAAAGATGGGGCTTTTGTTGGCAGTTCAATGAGTGCACATGCAAATTTGGGTCTAACTTTAGATTCAAACATTTGTGTTCAGGCTGCGGGGGCATCGCATGCGCTGTCCAAGTGCTTTAAGAAAGGAAAGGTTGTGCCGGAGATCCTGCGAACAAGAGGGAGGATGCCAGTGCGGGTGGAAAGGATGCTCCCTTTCCTCAGTAGATACCCCGACCAGGTGGCAGCAAACATATTGCAAGCAGGTTTTACTAGTGGTTTCAGAATACCTTGTTCTTTGGCGACAGTCCCACCCGAGGCTAAGAATTTACGGTCAGCACTGCTGCACCCAGTGGTGGTTTCTGAAAAACTGGGGAGGGAGGTTACGCTGGGGCGCATGGCAGGCCCTTTTCAAGAGGTGCCACTTTCAGATTTCTGGCTTTTTGGTGGTCTCTCCGCTGGGAGTAGTTCCCAAAAAAGAGCCCAACAAGTTCAGACTTGTCCACCACCTCTCTTTTCCAAAGGGCGGGTCGGTTAATGACTCCATTGCACCCGAAGAGTGTGCGGTAACGTACACCTCTTTCGATTCGGCGGTTGCTTGGGTAAAGAGGTATGGGCAGGGGTCCTTGATGGCTAAGTCCAACATTGAGTCGGCTTTCCTGCTGCTGCCGGTGCATCCGGACAGCTTTCGGCTGCTTGGTTGGGGGCCTATTACGTAGATCGTTGCTTGCCTATGGGATGCTCCATCTCATGTGCCCTATTCAAAACGTTCAGTTCATTTTTGGAATGGGCAGTTCGGGATCTTTCGGGTATAAATTCAGTCATTCATTATTTGGATGATTCTTTATGTGTCGGCCCGGCGGGCTCCAATATCTGCGCTGTCTTGTTAGGGACGTTACAACACCTAGCGGACCGCTTCGGGGTGCCACTAGCTTTGGAAAAGATGGAAGGACCAACGGCGCTAATTACGTTTTTGGGAATTGAAATAGAATCGATGAGAATGGAGTGCCGATTGCCGAGGGACAAGTTGGAGAAGTTGAAGGAGGAGGTGCGTGGGACCATTGATGTACAAAAATTGCAACTACACCAACTACAATCCTTACTGGGCAAGCTAAATTTTGCTTGCCGCATAATTCCGATGAATAGGATCTTTTGCCGCCGGCACCTACGCACTTTGTGAGTCTCGGCAGAGAAGACAGGGAGGATTTGCGGGTGTGGCAGGAGTTCCTAGAGTCATTTAATGGGCGTGCTCTTTGGATGTCAGGCCCCATCAGTAACTGCGACCTGGAACTGTTTACTGACGCGGCGGGTTCTACAGGGTTTGGGGCTTTCTGTAAGGGACAATGGTGTGCAGCCAGATGGTCTTTGGCATGGAAGGGGGCAACTTGAAGGTTTGCTTTTAATTGTGACAATCTTGGTGTGGTACAGGTGGTTAATCGTCTGACAGCGGCATCAGTGCCGTTGATCAGGCTTTTGCGACATTTGGTCCTACTCTGATTACAAGTGAATGCATTCATATATGCCGTGCATTTACCAGGGATTGACAACACTTTGGCTGATGCTTTGTCTCGTTTTCAGAGGGACAGGTTCCGGAAGTTGGTGCCAGAAGCGGAACAACACGGGGTTGCCTGTCCCGACTGGATGTGGAACATTGCTTTGGGACTGCAGAAAAGTGGATCAAGCAATCAGTGAGTACGGCTACATGGAATGCCTACTCAAAGGTATGGAGGGAATGGTTTGCTTGCTTGAACGAACTAGGAATACCCCCAGAGGGGCCGGAAGTAGCCCAGGCTGTCCTCTATTTTATTACTCGGGGATTTGATAGGGGTATCTCGGCAGCTGCCATCGACCGTGAATTGGCAGGTTTGGCCTTTCTCTTTAAGTGGCAAGGGCAAAGGGATCACACAAAAGAATTTTGGTTAAGGCGGTAAAAGGGTACAGGAAGACGCATAAGCAGAGGGATGGTGTCAGGAAGGGTATGCCAGCACCCAAGATGGCTGCCAAAGAAGACGACCTGTTACCTCTGCCTGTCAGGAAGGGCATGCCAGCACCCAAGATGGCTGCCGAAGAAGATGACCTGTTACCTCTGCCCCTGTCAGAATTCCATTGGTGCACACACACCCTGTGACAGCTTTTGACACCCAAACAGGCTACTTAAACTCAGTCAGTTTTCAGACTCAGTGCTGTCTGCTCTACAGCGTTCCCTGTGTATCCTGCAATTACCTACCTGACTTCCGTTCCTGTTGTGACCCGGCTTGCTTCCTGACGTTCCTGTTTCCTGCCTGCATCCGACCCCGGCTTGTCCTCTACTCTGCATCTGCCTGCCCCTTCTGCCACTTCACTGCCAGTCTGCTGACGACCCGGCCTGTAATCTGATCCCACTTCCGCTTCAGCCTCTGTTCCTGACGTGCCCGTTTGTGTATGACCCGACCTGCCTGTACCTGCCTTCTCTTCAGCCTCGAGGGTGCCACCATCCCCTCTGCTGCACCTGCACTTCTGCCTGTGGGGACCGGTTGTCTACTCACTCCAGCTACCTGCCTACCACTGCTCTGGGATTCCCACAGACACCTCTACAGCCCGGCCAAGTGCTCCGATCCAGCTCCAGGTTCAGTGATCCCGCCAGGCACTCGTGCGACTCTGCATCTCGGTGCTTCTTGTCAGCTCTATCAGGGGCTCCAAGTCAGAGTTGTAAGAGAGGCCATCCTCTGCATATCAGGCTCCATCACCAGGTACGTGACAGTAGCAGACAGCCATGTCTGAGCCTGTGCAAGGACCCTCTCCTATGGAGGAACTCTGCCAACACCTAGCCGGATTAACACAAGCTTTAAAGGACTTACAACAGGGTTATACCCAGCTGGAAGGCCAAATACAGACCTTGTCTGCCTCTGCTGCTCAAGCAACTTCCACTTCTGGGATGCCAGCAGCTCCCGCAGTCGTTATGCTACCACCTGAACCCAGAGTCCCAACTCCTGAAAAGTTCCACGGAGAACGCAACGAGTTCAGAGCCTTCCGCAATGCATGCAAACTCTATTTTTCGCTACAACCACGAACCTTCTCCCTGGAAGCCACCAAGGTCGGGTTTGTCATTTCCTTGCTTCAGGGGGAACCACAGGCCTGGGCTAACCGACTCCTTGAACAAAAGGCCACATCTTTGACGGACTTAGCCTCCTTTTTTGGAGCTATGGCTCAGTTATATGAAGACCCCCAGCAAGCCGCTACTGCGGAAGCCGCCCTTCACACACTTCAGCAGGGTCACAGGGCCGTGGAGGACTATGTTTCAGAATTCAGGTGCTGGAGTTCCGACACCAACTGGAACGATGCTGCCCTGCGTTACCAGTTCCGCATGGGCCTTTCTGATAATCTCAAGGACGAGCTAGCACGAACAGGTGTCCCCTCCACCTTGGAGACACTTATAAATTTGTCAATCCAGATTGACCGTCGCCACCGACCAGTCCCATCCAGTATGGATGCTTCCACGAGTGTCTGGTTCTTTCAGTCCCGCTTCACCTGCTCCTGCCGCATCCGCTTCAGACGCACCTGAACCCATGAAGCTTGGTCTCCTCCGTCCTTCTCTGACTACAGAAGAACACCAGCGCAGACGCCAGCTAAATCTTTGCCTGTACTGTGGAGGATCAGGACATTATGTGAGGTCTTGCCCGGTCAAGATCCGCAAGTGCCTCTCAGTTACATCCGCTTCTCCTCCATCTCTACCCAATCACTCTGCTCATCTTGCTCTTCCCATTGTGCTACAGCTCCCAGGAGGAACTATCCAGACCCCCGCTATAATTGACTCTGGAGCTTGCAGCTCTTTCATAGATTTAGCTTTTGCTGCCAAACATCAAATTCCTCTACTACCCAAGGCTCAGAGACTTTCTGTACATCTGGCAGACGGATCTACCATTAAATCTGGATTGGTTACTCATGAAACCATCCCGTTATCTACCACCATTGCCGAGAACCATCAAGAGCTTCTACGCCTAGATGCAATCGCTTCCCCTCTGTTCCCAATCATTCTGGGTATGCCTTGGTTAAAAGCTCATAACCCTCACATTAACTGGGTTACAGAAGAAATCAAGTTTCTTTCCCCCTATTGCCTTCAGCATTGTTGGCAAGAGAATCATCATGACCAATCTCCCCTGCTGTGCATCGATTTGGAGCCCGCCAAGTCGTTCCAGTAGCATATCACGGCTTTCTGGATGTTTTCAGCAAAAAAGGGGCAGAAACACTTCCTCCTCATAGGGCTTATGACTGTCCAATTGAGCTCCTTCCTGGGGTTGAAGTTCCTTTTGGCAGGATCTTTCCTCTATCTGAATCTGAACTTGTTGCTTTGAAAGACTACATTGATGACAACCTTAAAAAGGGGTTTATTTGCCCCTCCACATCTCCTGCCGGTGCGGGGATCTTCTTTGTAGAAAAAAAGGACCACTCATTACGGCCCTGTATGAACTACCGTGAACTTAATAAGGTCACTGTAAAAAAACGTTACCCTCTTCCACTTGTGCCTGAATTATTCCAGCGACTCGGTACGGCCACCATTTTCACAAAATTGGATCTTCGGGGTGCTTATAATCTGGTTCGCATATGAGAGGGGGATTAATTGAAGACCGCGTTCCGCACACGCTTTGGGCATTTTGAATACCTTGTGATGCCCTTTGGACTTTGCAATGCCGCAGCTACCTTTCAGCACTTCATCAACGATGTCTTCCGAGATTTCCTGGATCTATTTGTTGTTGTTTATCTTGATGATATACTAATCTTCTCTCCCTCTCTAGATCACCACCGTAGTCACGTCAAGAATGTATTGAGTCGCCTTCGACAACACGGACTTTATGCAAAACCAGAGAAATGTGTATTTGAACGCCAAAGCATCCAATTCTTGGGTTTAATCATTTCCACCGAAGGCATCCAGATGGATCCCCAGAAGGTTACAGCCATCCTGGATTGGCCTGCTCCCAGTGATAAGAAGGGTGTCCAACGTTTCGTGGGGTTTGCAAATTTTTATTGAAAATTCATCAGAAATTTTTCTGCAATCATATCCCCCATTACAAGTTTAACCAAACAAGGTACAAGTTTCTCTTGGTCTCTGGAAGCTCAGAAAGCTTTTGACACCCTAAAAAGACTTTTCACAATTCCAGATTCCCCTGTACCAGCTGTTTCCGAAACTATAAATTTCTTCAACGCCAATAACAAACTGCTACAGGAAACAATGGCCAAAGACACAGGCATACAATAAGGAAGTTTATGACAGGAAAAAAAGGGGAGAATTGATCTTGAACCCTGGTGACCAAGTGTGGCTAGCAACTACTAATTTGAAACTGGCCTGTCCCTCGAAGAAACTGGGCCCTAAATTTATAGGACCATTTCCGGTGAAGAGACAGATCAATGAGGTTGCGTATGAATTAGAGTTGCCTGAGTCATTTAGAATCCACCCTGTGTTCCACATAACCTTGTTGAAACCTGCCATTCCTGACCCCTTCCCAGGACGAAGTTCCGGCCCGCCTGAACCTGTAATTATTGACGGGGAGGAAGAGTTTGAGGTGGAAACAATCTTAGACTGCAGGAAGTGAAGAAATCAGACCCAGTTCCTGATAAAATGGAAAGGGTATGGGCCAGAGGACAACTCCTGGGAACATGAAGGTAATATCCATGCCCAAAATTTGGTTCAAGCTTTTAAGAACTCCCATCCTGACAAGTGGGCCAAGTTGGGCATCCGGAGGCTGCCCTTTGGGGGGGCAGTGTCAGGAAGGGCATGCCAGCACCCAAGATGGCTGCCGAAGAAGACGACCTGTTACCTCTGCCTGTCAGGAAGGGCATGCCAGCACCCAAGATGGCTGCCGAAGAAGATGACCTGTTACCTCTGCCCCTGTCAGAATTCCATTGGTGCTCACACACCCTGTGACAGCTTTTGACATCCAAACAGGCTACTTAAACTCAGTCAGTTTCCAGACTCAGTGCTGTCTGCTCTACAGCGTTCCCTGTGTATCCTGCAATTACCTACCTGACATCCATTCCTGTTGTGACCCGGCTTGCTTCCTGACGTTCCTGTTTCCTGCCTGCATCCGACCCCGGCTTGTCCTCTACTCTGCATCTGCCTGCCCCTTCTGCCACTTCACTGCCAGTCTGCTGACTACCCGGCCTGTAATCTGATTCCGCTTCCGCTTTAGCCCCTGTTCCTGACGTGCCCGTTTGTGTATGACCCGGCCTGCCTGTACCTGCCGTCTCTTCAGCCTCAAGGGTGCCACCATCCCTTCTGCTGCACCTGCACTTCTGCCTGTGGGGACCGGTTGTCTACTCACTCCAGCTACCTGCCTACCACTGCTCTGGGATTCCCACAGACACCTCTACAGCCCAGCCAAGTGCTCCGATCCAGCTCCAGGTTCAGTGATCCCGCCAGGCACTCGTGCGACTCTACATCTCGGTGCTTCCTGTCAGTTCTATCAGGGGCTCCAAGTCAGAGTTGTAAGAGAGGCTGTCCTCTGCATATCAGGCTCCATCACCAAGTACGTGACAGATGGCAGGCGCCTGGACTCCTTCGAGATGCTACAAGTTTTATATGATCATTTGGAAAAGGTCTGCAGTTCTTTCTATAAATGTGTGTTATTTCGGGCAGCCTTCGCCCTGGCTTTCTTTGGAGCACTGCGTATAAGCGAGTTGGTCAGTCCTTCTAAGTGGGTTTAAGGGGAGTTGTTGCATGGGGACGTAGAGTATTTACAGAATTCTATCAGGATTTGGATCAGGCGATCTAAGACTGATCAGGCCGGAAGGGGCAGGCAACTCGAGTTCCACAAAATTGCAGAGTCCAGCATTTGCCCTGTTAGGGTGGTGGCATCATTTCTGTCTTTTCTCATTCATGAGAACGGTGCATTCTTATCAAAGTTCCAGTTTATAGCGGTGTTTAAAAAATGTGTGGCAATTGGGGGGTACGACCCGGACAGTTTTTCTTCTCACTCCTTTTGGATAGGGGCGGCCATGGAGGCGGCCAGGGCGGGTCTGAGTCAGGAGGCCATTAGGCATATAGGTTGGTGGGATTCGGATAGATTTAGGTTGTACGTTCGCCCACAGATTTTAATATGACAGGTGTCATGTACTGTTGGTTATGGTTACAGGGTATTGGTATTGGAATTTATGTTTTTCTGTGTTGTTATTTCTTATTCACAGGTCAAGAAGTGGGACTAATATGGATTCTTGGCCACTCCTACGTTTATTGGGGGGCTAGGAGAGCTGATGTTCGGCAAAACGGCAGGCAGCTTCGCATCCCAAGACAGGAGGCTCAAATCAGGTGCATTGGGGTTCAGGGTATGCGGTGGAACAGGGTATTGGGGAAGTACACAGGTTCTCCCACCTTGATAGGGCCCCCGATGTTCTGCTTTTACACGTGGGGGGTAATGATATGGGAGCCAGATCTATGAGGGACCTTATTCGGGACATAAAATGTGACTTTTTACGTCTAGGAGCGGCCTATCCGGGTATGGTAATAGTAGTAGTTAATAAAGAAGTAGGCAGTTTTTCATAAAAAATGGTGGTTTAGCCATTCGCCACAGAGAACTGGAGTTAGATACCTGGAGGTATTTGCGTAGGGAAGGGGTACATCCTAATGATGTGGGGAAGGATTTGTGGTCCCTGGGCCTGCAGGACGGGATACAGCGAGGGCTTAGGGTGTGGAGGTGCTCACAAGGGTAAGGGGTTACCCCTTGCATGCTGTGGCAGTGTTGGGGTCGCTAAAATTGAGAAGTAAAAGGTTACATGTATGGAACATGTGATACCCATCCATGGGATGGGGGTTGTTGTTCTGGTACCCATCCATTGGATGGGGGTTGTTTGGTACCCATCCATGGAAGGATGGGGGTTGATTTCAGGTACTTTTAGGTTACGATGGGGTAACCTGGAAGGGGTTAAAGGTTAGGTCACTGTGAACGTTGGGGTAATGCCTCTGAGTCAGGGTGTTTCCGACTAGAGGCCTAAAAGTTAAAAGAGATTGTTTTCAGTGACTAGTGGTATGGTTGTTTTTTCCTCTATTACCCCTAAAAAGTTTATTAAAAATTTTTATGGTTATTTATTGTTTTTTTATGTGAATTTATAAGTTGTTAATAAATAGGCCGTAAAGGCAATTTGCTCCAAAAACCGGGTCGAGTCATTTATGAAGGTTGAAAAGGGGGGGGGGATAAAACTTTGGGTAAAAGGTCACCAGTAGACTGGGCTTAAGTCCTACAAATGTCAAGAGAGAGTCCCGGAGCCATACAGCAAAGCAAATGGGCACAGGGACGGCATGATAGTGCTGGACAGCACAGTTGCCACCTTAAGGATGGGTTTCCCCTTTTATTAATGAGGAGGGAGTTGGTTCAGGCTGGGGCCATGTTTAGAGAGGAAAGGAGAGAGGGGGAAGTGACGTCAGTCACAGAACGGAGGAGGAAGAGATTCCCACCCTCCCGCCCTAATTGGTACATATGGGAGTAACAGGGTGGTTGGGCTGACTTGGCAGTGTTGGGGTCACTGCAATTGAGAAGTAAAAGGTTACATGTATGGAACATGTGGTACCTATCCACGGGATGGGGGTTGTTGTTCTGGTACCCATCCATTGGATGGGGGTTGTTTGGTACCCATCCATGGAAGGATGGGGGTTGATTTCAGGTACTTTTAGGTTACGATGGGGTAACCTAGAAGGGGTTAAAGGTTAGGTCACTGTGAACGTTGGGGTAACGCCTCCGAGTCAGGGGGTTTCTGATTGGAGGCCTAAAAGTTAAAAGTGGTTGTTTGCAGTGACCAGTGGTATGGTTGCTTTTTCCTCTATAACCCCTAAAAAGTTTATTAAAATTTTTTATGGTTATTTATTGTTATTTATGTGAATTTATAAGTTGTTAATAAATAGGCCGTAAAGGCCATTTACTCCAAAAACCGGGTCGAGTCATTTATGAAGGTTGAAAAGGGGGGGATAAAACTTTGGGTAAAAGGTCACCAGTAGACTGGGCTTAAGTCCTACAAATGTCATGCTATACTGTGCTATTTTGCTTCAATTGTCAGTGTAGAATATTAGTTTAGTGTCAGTCTAGGGATAGTGTGAGTGTAGTGAGGAGGACCATCATTCAGCTATTCATAGTGTGCAGCTAGAGTAGGGACAGCTCAGATAGTTTCAGTGTAGTGTAGTGAGACCGTGCCAGTAATCTTTACATTAGTGTATAGCTAGAGTAGGGACAGTTCAGATAGCTTCAGTGTAGTGACGATTGAACACCATCTATTTGTTTGCATTACTGCCAGTTTAACTCCTTATCGTATTGCGTGCGTTACTGCCAGTTTAACGCCATATTGTATTGTGTGCGTTACTGCCAGTTTAACGCCATATAGTTTTGCGTGCGTTACTGACAGTTTAATGCCATATAGTTTTGCGTGCGTTACTCCCAGTTTAACGCCATATTGTTTTGCGTGCGTTACTGCCAGTTTAATGGCATATCGTTTTGCATGCGTTACTGCCTGTTTAATGCCATATAGTTTTGCGTGCGTTACTGCCAGTTTAACACCATATCGTTTTTCATGCGTTACTGCCAGTTTAACGCCATAGCGTTTTGCGTGCGTTACTGCCAGTTTAACGCCATATAGTTTTGCATGCGTTACTGCCAGTTTAACGATATATTGTTTTGCGTGCGTTACTGCCAGTTTAACGCCATATCATTTCACGTGCGTTACTGCCTGTTTAACGCCATATATTTTTGTGTGCATTACTGCCAGTTTAACGTCATATCGTTTTGCGTGCTTTACTGCCAGTTTAACGCCATATCATTTTGCCTGCATTACTGCCTGTTTAACGCCATATAGTTTTGCATGCGTTACTGCCAGTTTAACGCCATATAGTTCTGTGTGTGTTGTTACAAGTTTAACTCTATATAGTTTTGTGCGTTACTGCCAGTTTAACGCCATATTGTTTTGCGTTTGTTACTGCCAGTTTAATACCATATAGTTTTGCGTGCGATACTGGCAGTTTAACGCCATATAGTTTTGCATGCGTTACTGCCAGTTTAACGACATATCGTTTTGCGTGCGTTACTGCCAGTTTAATGCCATATCGTTTCGCGTGCGTTACTGCCTGTTTAACGCCATATAGTTTTGCGTGCATTACTGCCAGTTTAACGTCATATTGTTTTGCGTGCTTTACTGCCAGTTTAACGCCATATCATTTTGCGTGCATTACCGCCAGTTTCGTTACTGCCAGTTTAACGCCATATAGTTCTGTGTGCTTTACTATAAGTTTAACGCCATATAGTTTTGTGCGTTACTGCCGGTTTAACGCGATATCGTTTTGCGTACGTTACTGCCAGTTTAACGCCATATAGGTTTGCGTGCGTTACTGCCAGTTTAACGCCATATACTTTTGAGAGGATTACTGCCAGTTTAACGCCATATAGTTTTGTGTATTACTGCCAGTTTAACGCCATTTACTTCCGTGTGCGTTACTGTCAGTTTAACGCAATATAGTTCTGTGCATCACTGTACGTTTGGCGCATTATATTGCAGTATATTATATTGTATCCGTGGAGTGTGTCTGTGTAGTATGAGTACTCAAATTAAAGGGCACCAAACACCTCTTTACATTGATTAAAGTGCGTCTACATACAGATTTCAACTTCTCCTTTACATTTGCTTATAAGCACCGCCCCCTCCCTCCCGATAATGTCTGGGAGAACAACAAGAATAGGCAGACGTTCCCTTGGCACTGTAAGGGGGCCATCAGGCTGCCTAGCTTTGAGGGTGTTCAATCATTTAACCTGGAAGAATGTTTTTGGTATAGGTTTCATGGGCACAATTAACACCCAAAGACCAATTTTTCTGACAGGTGCATATCATTGCAAATTTTTTTGCCTTCATCAAGGGCACCTATATAGGGTTAGGGTGGGAAGGCGCCCCGACACCCAAAGAGTAATTTTTCTGCACCTGTTTGACAGGTGCATATCATTGCAAGTCTTTACAGCAAGGCAAATTCTTGCTTTCATCAAGAGTACCTTTGTAGGGTTAGGGTGGGAAGGCACCACCAACACCCAAAGACCAATTTTTCTGCACCTGTTTGACAAGTGCATATCATTGCAATTTTTTACAATAAGGCAAATTCTTACTTTCATCAAGAGTACCTCTATAGGGTTACAGTGGGAAGGCGCCACCAACACCCAAAGACCAATTTTTCTGCACCTGTTTGACAGGTGCATATCATTGCAATTTTTTACAGCAATGCAAATTCTTGCTTTCATCAAGATTATCTCTATAGTGTTACGGTGGGAAGGCGCCCCCGACACCCAAAGACCAATTTTAACGCACCCGTTACCTCTATCCAAAGTCAAAGTGACACCAGAATGTATCCAAAAAAATCTCTAATCTTGTTCCCAGTGCACTACATTGTGGCCTCATCATACACATTGGCTCCCCAGCTGTTGCTGAGCAAAATAAAGACAGCTTGCAGGAATTATGTCATTTTTTTGGCTTTATAAATTCAATTAATGCTGCAGCAGATTTTACACATGGTACAGATCTGCCACTTTTCAGTTAGACTAAGGGGACCCCCCTGGCACTATATTGGAAGGAATTTTTCATTTTTAGACTTTCACTTTAAAAATCAAAAAATCACTGCTCATTTAAAAATGAAATTTTTCACAAACTTTTTTTTTATTGATCCATGTCCCCCAGGGCATTTAAGCCTTCAAATAGGCACTTTTTGATATTTGACGTTCTGGTCCCATTGACTTTAATGGGGTTCGTTATTCGAGTTCGAACGTTTGCGGTGTTCGGAAGTTCTGGTCCGAACCGAACAGGGGTCCGTTTGACCCATCCCTAATCGTAAGTGCCCTGATTCAGCCACATCTGCCCCAGTGTTGCCATCACAGCATTATGGCATCACCAGTGCTAGCCATGTCCAAAAAATCTTTACACAAGTGAGAAGGCAATTCAAATCATCAGTATGACAGAACCCATTTAATGTCATACTCAGGAGGAGTAGCAGAATATATTTTGGGTGTAATTCTAACTATATCTATGCTGTGTGTTAGAAATATATTATAAATTGACAACTTTGTGTAAAATTAGTTTTCTTTTCACATTTTTCAAAAACCTGGGGCCCCAAAAAAGGACATATTCAAAAGACTCCTAGAATATACTTTGGGGTATTTGCTTTCCAAAATGTGGTCATTTTGTGGGTGCTCCAGGGTCTTTAAAATTGGATAGGTAGTCAGGAAATTAGATGTGTAATTTATGCCTAAATTATGCTCCTTGAAAGCCCAAAGGTGCTTCTTGGATTTTGGGCCTCTCTGTGTGGCTAGGCTGTGAAAAAGTCTCACTCATGTGGTATCGTCATACTCAGGAGGAGTAGCATAATGTGTTTTGGGGTGTAATTCTTAGTATGCCCATGCTGTGTTAAAAATATCTTATACATTGACAACTTTGTGTAAAAAAAAAAAAGTCTCATTATGCCCCATAGAAAATACCTTGGGGTGTTTGCTTTCCAAAATGGGGTCAAGTTGTGGGTGTTTCTACTGTCTTGGTGCTCCAGGGCCTTCAAAAATGTGATAGGTATTCTAGAAATTAGATTTGGATTAAATTAAATTAGATGTAATTTATGTGTAATTTATGCACCTTGAAAGCCCAAAGGTGCTCCTTGGATTTTGAGGCCCTCTATGCATCTAGGCTGTAAAAAAGTTTCACATGTGGTATCACCTTATTCAGGAGGGGTAGCAGAATGTGTTTAGGGGTGTAATTGCAAGTATGCCTGTGCTGTGTGTAAGAAATAACTTGTTAAAATGACATTTTTGTGAAAAAAATACAAATTTAATTTAATTTCTTTATTATGCACAGTACTGTAGTAAAAAAATAAAACTTAAAAACGTTCACCATACCTCTTAATAAATACCTTAAGAAGTCTACTTTCCAAAACGTGGTAATTCTTGGCGTATTTGTACTGCACTGGCATTTTAGGGCCTCAAGAAATTAGACAGTCAAGAATGATACATTTTCAATCATATGTACTTTACACAGACTAAATAAAATACAGTATCTGGGCCAATTTAACAAAAAATGTAGCAGAATAAACTTTGGCCTAAATTTATGAAGAAAGATTACTTATTTGCTAAATTTTATAACAGAAACTAAGAAAAATTTCCTTTTTTTCAACATTTTCTGTATTTTTTCATTTACCGTATATACTATATAAGTTTATAAGTATATAAGTATAAGTCGAGTTTTTCAGCACATTTTTTTGTGCTGAAAGTGCCCCCCTCGACTTATACTCGAGTCAAGCACTTTTCTGCAGCAAAAAATTTCATTTTCTGAACCGACTTTGGGGCCCCGTATCTCAGGGCCACTTGGTGCTAGGAACCCCAAATTTGGTGTGCAAACCCAGTGGATCTGGTACCACAACAACAAAGCTGGGGTTCCTAGCACCAAGTGGCCCCGAGATACAGGGCCCCAAATTCGGTTCGGAAAATGTCATTCTCTGCTGCAGAAAAGTGCTTGACATTTTCTGAACCGACTTTGGGGCCTGTATCTCAGGGCCACTTAGTGCTAGAAATCCCAGATTTGGATATTTTATGGTGCTAGTGCCACTAGGTTTGCACACCAAATTTGGGGTTCCTAGCACTAAGTGTGCCCGAGATATGGGGCCCCAAATTCGGTTAACTGTGTCCATTTGCAGCAATGTCATTTCGGGACACTTTGGGTTCAGAGACCCCAAATTTTGGCTAGGGGGCATCTAGGAACACTTAACTATCAAGTTTGAAGTTCGGGGGACCTAGGGCTGCAAATGGGCACAGTGAGGCATGCAAATGGGCACAGTGAGGCTACAAATGGGCATTGTTGACCCTCTTTTCCACTTACAGTAGCTGTGCATTTCTCACCCTCATCTTATACTCGGGTCAATAAGTTTTTCCCATTTTTTTGTGGTAAATTAGGGCCTCGACTTATACTCGGAACGACTTATACTCGAGTATATACAGTATATAACAAAAAATAAAAAAAACCCAGTGGTGATCAAATACCACCAAAAGAAATCTCTATTTATTAAAAAAATAATAAAAAGTGTAATTTGGGTACAGTGTTGCATGCCTGAGTATTTGTTATTCAAAGTGTAACAGCGCTGAATTCTGAAAGTTGGTCTGGGCAGAGGGTGAAAGTGTCCAGAATTAAAGTGGTATCAGCAATTTCAGTATATGTTATACTTTCCTACAAGCCTGCTGTTGCAAAATCTTCATTGTGTCGCCTAAATGGCTCTGAGCAGTCTCTGGTCCGAATCTTGTACCACCTCATCCAAGCCACGACCTCCATCTTGTCAGGCTGTGGCTAGGCTTTAAATTGAGTTGAATGTAAGCTTTTATGTGTGGATACATCAAGCTGGCTGCAAAGTATGGCAGGCAGCAGAAATGGAGCAAGATAATCTATACTGAAAGCACTGAAGGGTCAGAGGTGGGGCAGAAGGGGGTAAGTTCCACAAATGCTTTAAAATATCCCGTCACATTTTCAAGTGTAGTTGTGAAGACTGCTAAGGGTAAAGCCATTATAATCATTGCTCCAGTAATCTCAAGCAGTTAAAAGAACAATAACAGTTATAAACTGTCCCTTCAAGTATTGCTTATTTTAGGTGACATATATGTCTAGTTGAAACGTGGTAACCACAGTATTTAATGTCACTTTCTGAGGTAGCAACTGCTGATAAATTAGAACAATCTGAAATTGCAGTGCAGACAATATAATTATGAAGCTCTGATTGTTATGAATCCGGATAGTGCTTTCCTGGGAAAGTAGAATACTATCCATCAAAAAAACTGTCAGCTCTCATTCTGTACTTTTAGCTGTGGCATATAATGCAACATTTAGGGTTTACATTATAAGCTTGTTTCAGTCATTTCCTTTTGAATTGTGGCAAAACCTAATGTGCTTTTATATAAATGCACCTATAAAATGCTAATTCTATTCCAGTATATTAAAAAGACTCATTCAGGGCACAGGGAAAGATTCTAACTTACTTGTGCTCACTGTCCCTATACTTATCAATTGTTCTGTTGCCCTGCAATTCTAACCTGGTATAATCCCAATGTCGGATGATGTCAGAGTTTACACTGGGTTAAAGGTTAATTTGCTTCCTTAAAGTGGTTGTAACCTTACACTATCATTCACTGCCAGTTGTTCTCTTTTATGCAGCCATAACACACTGTGTAAGTGTTTGTTAAAAATGAAGCCTCTAAATACCTTTATTTCAGATATCTTCAGGCCGGTCACGTGATTCCCAGGCGCTCTATTTCTTCAATCTACGGACAACAGCGGGAGGGGCCGAGATCTCCCTCAGATGTCAGCCTGGGAGGTCACGTGACCACTGTGCTGGTTGCTCAGCCCCTCCTGCTGTAGCCCTTAGACGGGGGAGGAAAGCGGCCGGGAGTCACAGCCTGAAGATACCTGAAAAAAGGTATTTAGAGGCTTTGTTTTCAATAAACACTTACATAGTATGTTATGGCTGCATAAAAGAGAGAGGCTGGTAGTGAATTTTCTAAAAGTTTACTTTACTACTAACAGTGGCAGGAGTGGGGGGGTGGGGCGGAGACGGCTCTCACACACACACACACACACACACACACTCACACACACACACAAACACACACAGGAGCTAAAAGGCAGGGAGGGGGGGAGAGGGGGAGAGAGGTGACCAGCGGATGACGGAGATACGTAAACTGACCACGGTAATCAGGGTTCAGCAGACCTGATTACCGTGGTCAGCATACAGAGGGGGACACAGGAACAGGCAGGATCAACCAGGCTACATGTAAAAAGCTGTATTTTTTTGCTAGAAAATTTAAAAAAAAAACCAAACATTACATAACTTTTTTAGCAGAGACCCTGAAGAATAAAATGGTAATCATTGCAATTTGTTACATCACGCGGTATGTGTGCAGTGATTTTTCAGACACAGGTTTCTTGTTTTTTTAATCCACTTTAATGAATTTTAATGCAAAAAAAACAATAAACAACTCATTTTTGTAACATATAAAAAAGATTGTGTTACACCGAGTAAATAGATGACTAACATGTCATGCTTTAAAATTGTGCACAATCACGAAATGGCGCCAAACTACGATACTTAAAAATCTCAATAGGCGGCACTTTCAATTTTTTTACAGGTTACCAGTTTAGAGTTACAGAGGAGGTCTAGCACTAAAATTAGTGCTCTTACTGTGATGTTTGCAGCAATACCTTACATGTGTTGGGAAAGCACCGCTTACTGCAGGTGTGACCTAAGTATGCATTTGCTTCTGAGTGCAAGCACGAGGGGAGGGGTGCTTTAATTTTTTAATATTTATTTATTTATTTATTTATTTTATTTGTTTACACTGTCCCTTTTCATTTTTATTTTTTGAACACTTTTATTCCTATCACAAGAAATGTAAACATCCTCTTCTGGGGGGGTTATGATAAATAGCCCTCACCAAACAGGATATTGCACTAAACCTGTAGGTAACTAATAGAACCAGAACCTTTGCTAAGTGTATGAATGGGTTTGATAATAAGGTTGGCAGTGCCTCCACCAAGGACAGGGCCTCTGTGAGAAGATGAGGTTCCCTTCTTGGGAAGCTAACAGGTAATATAACCAAAGTAATTGAGAGATGAGGAAATACTGTAGCCAGCTTATAACATTGTTAGAATCCGAGAACACATTAACAACATAAAAAATGGATTTAATAAAGATAGTGTATCAAGGCATTTTAGGGACTATCATAAAAAAGATCTATCGGTCATGATTATATAGACAGAATTAAAGGTCATTGGAGGGGGGAAAATAATAAGAAAAAAGTCTCACAAAATGAGACAAAATGGATTTTTTTGCTTAATGCCCTCCAACCTGAAGGGTTAAATATAGACATAGCCCTTAACTGTTTTATCATCAATTTCTAAAGTACTAAATGTAAAGTTTACGATTTCTATTTTTCTTTTTTCTGTAGCAACACCCAGGGCTGGACTGGGACAAAAATGTGGCCCGGACTTCATCCAGACCTTCCCACTTTAATTTTATAAACATGCACAAAAACAAGTTAACAAACAAAGTGGGAGGGTTAACGTCATGCAGGAACATTGCTACAGCCTCATTGGCTTGAATTTCTAAAACTGGCATTGCTGCACAGCCATTGGCTGCCTTTCAGCAATGCTGAGGCTGAGCCGGGTTGCACACTATGAAGTGAGGTGATGGGCAGTGCGAATGACAGGTCTCTCCCATACCGGCCGGTCGGACCTGCTCTCCCCAGCCAGCCAACCCCAATGGCCACCCAAGCCCCCCCCTCTTCACTGGCCATTAGCCGTTCTACTTTATTTCTCCTATAGGCAATACAACAGTGCTCAAATTAATGGCTGTGCGAGCCGCACAGCCATTACTTTGATGGGCTATCACTGAAACTGGCCCACTGAGCCATCGGCCCACCAGGAAACTCCTGAGAGTCCCGAAGGCCAGTACATGCTTGGCAACACCTATTGCAATTGTGTCTCAAATTCAAAATGATTAATATCTAATCAGTACTTTCATACCACTTTAAATTATTTCTTTGGTTTTAAATTTATATCACTATACCATACATTTATAGATACACACTAGTATAGGAATAATATGAGCTTAATCAATACAATGTACAAATATGTAATATCAACACAGAGCCTAACAAGAATCCTGGAGGAATTGTGCACACAAACCTGGGTATATATAGTTATTAATAGTGATACCTCCAGATGAATGTTGCATCATAGTCCAGTTACAGGGGCCCTGAGGATGATCACGATGCAGCATCTTGGTGTCCAAGACCTCAAGACAGAATCAGTGATTATGGGGAGACTCTCCAGTCATTGTCCAACCAGCCTGGAACGCAGCTTTGCACCAGCAGAAACCAAGGTGTGGCACTGGAACTTAGAGTCAGCCTATCTACTCTGTGTCTTAGTCCTTAGTGGCTTCTAATCTGTCATACAATCGGACCTCTAACTACCAAGTGGCCATCAGATGCCTAACTTGGCATATGCTGGTGATTGATCCCTAAGCTTAAACTAGCTATAAATTCCCAGACCAGAATAGACAGTGTTACTTAAAGTGGATGTAAACCCAATGTCATCCTTTCTAAACTACTGCCATAGGGGTTATCTATAAGGACATACATGCCTCCTGCATGTATCTTTACCTGTAAAATGTCTCCCCTCTGTCTGGTATGAGACCCGAAAAACTGCAGATTCTGTGGGTGGGTCTGTTGTCTTGAGCTCGGTGGGTGGAGTCGTGATGTCAGTAGACTCCCCGCCTCCTCTACACTCCCCTTGTCAATATGCATTTTCTCCTGTGTATTTCTTACACTGAACTTCTGCTATGATCTCTAACATCCAGTGAAAAGACAGGAAAGTAACCACATGACTTCAGCATGCCAAATCATGCTGAGGTGTGGAACAGCCAATCCTTGCAGAGCTGCTGAAGAAAGGAGTGGGGGTAGGAATTAAAAAATAATGCATGTCTTAGACTAGTGCACAAGATATGTAAATCACCTGTCACTCACAGCAAGGGGGAGGATTTGACAAAGTTTTTCTCTGTTTGTCAAGTTTTATTTCACTGAACAATAAAAGAGGATTGCTCAGATCTGGATTAACTCTTTGTGGCAAGACTGGGCTCAAATGATAGGAAGAATACTCTACATTATGACATAAAAAAAAAACAAAAAACACTTGCTGACCGGCTCATGCCGATATATGTAGGCAAAGTGGTACGGGTGCGCAAAATGACTTACCTGAGAGTCACTCCCACCGAGCGCCATGCGAGTGTGCCCGGGGGTCCCGCAGACTCGATATCCACTGGTGGCCTGCGATCGTGGCACGGAGAGGCAGAACGGGGAGATGTCCCTGTTCTGCCTAGCAACATGACAGGGATCTACTGCTCCCAGTGATCGGGAGCAGTGATCTCTGTCATGTTCTGTCATGTTCCCCCCTACAGTTAGAACACACTGAGGGAACACACTTAACCCCTTGATCGCTGTCTAGTGTTTAACCCCTTCCCTGCCAGTGACATTTACACAGTAATCACTGCATTTTTAGCACTGTTCAATGTATAAATGCCAATGATCCAAAAATAGTGTTAAAAGTGTCCAATCTGTCCGCCGCAATGTTGTAGTCACAAAAAAAATCGCAGATCACCGCCATTACTAATAAAAACAAAATTAATAATAAAAATGCCATAAATCTATCCCCTATTTTGTAGACGCGATAACTTTTGCGCAAACCAATCAATATACACTTATTGCGCTTTTTTTTTACCAAAAATATATAGAAGAATACATATTGGCCTAAACTGAGGAAGAAATTAATTTTTTATACATTTTTTTTAGATATTTATTATAGCAGAAAGTAAAAAATACTGCTTTTTTTCAAAATTGTCGCTCTTTTTTTAGTTTATAGCGCAAAAAATAAAAACCGCAGAGGTGATCAAATAGCACCAAAAGAAAGCTCTATTTGTGGGAAGAAAAGGACGTCAATTTTGTTTAGGTACAACGTTGCGCGATCGCGCAATTGTCAGTTAAATCGTCGCAGTGCCGTATCACAAAAAATGACTTGGTCAGGAAGGGGGTAAATCCTTCTGGGGCTGAAGTGGTTAAAATAATAAGAGCTGCTTATAAACTCTATTGCAATAAACAGGTTCATCTACTAGCATACAGCAACACACAGCAAGGTGACCAGTACACATGCACATTGTATTACAGACTTAGTAATCTGGTATAGTGCATATAAGATAACAACAAGGTGACAAATATATTTCTGTCACCAATGTGGAGATATATACAGTATCTCACAAAAGTGAGTACACCCCTCACATTTATGTAAATATTTTATTATATCTTTCCATGTGACAACACTGAAGAAATTACACTTTGCTACAATGTAAAGTAGTGAGTATACAGCTTGTATAACAGTGTAAATTTGCTGTCCCCTCAAAATAACTCAACACACAGCCATTAATGTCTAAATCGCTGGCAACAAAAGTGAGTACACCCCTAAGTGAAAATGTCCAAATTCGGCCCAATTAGCCATTTTCCCTCCCTGGTGTCATGTGACTCGTTAGTGTTACAAGGTCTCAGGTGTAAATGGGGAGCAGCAAATGTGTTACATTTGGTGTTATCGCTCTCACTCTCTCATACTGGTCACCTGAAGTTTAACAGGGCACCTCATGGCAAGGAACTCTCTAAGGATTCTATGCATAATGCATTGATGATAAGCAGTACAGCTATTTTCAAATACAGACAGAGAGGGTAGGAGATCCCTACACAAGCAATATAGTAGTCTAGAAATTATACACAGAAAATTGTTATGGCCACTGACAAAATTTAACAACAAAATACCTACAAGCAAATATTACTAATAAAAATTAACTAAAGCATTGGTGGTAGGTTGCCTGAATCTGTTCAGGTATTTCTGTAATTGAAAGCTGGTTAAAAGTTGAATGTGCCATGTGTGTTGCCAGCATGACAGTATACAAAGTCAAGTTTCAATCCCAGTTAGTCCACAACTACCCAGTTATAGTGCCATGACCAAAATTAATTGAGTCACTTTTTGGGTAGCAGCTTTTTTTTTTTACAATGCAACTCTTCAATAGTACTTTTAATTTAATCAGCCTGAGGAACTGATAATCACTAGCTAATTTATTTAATTTATTGTGGAAATGTTTTGTTTACAGGACATAAAACACAAAATTTCATTAAGCTAGAAATAAATAAAAGACAAAATAATAATTGCACTATATATCTAAGATTTTGTCCTTATTTAACTGGAAATCCTCTGTGGAATTTTTAACCTTCAACACTAAAGCCTCTCTGTCGCACTATCCTTCTTTATGCGTGAACATCACTAACCATAGCACACATTTGAACCCTTGTTGAACCCATACATATTTCCATGTGCTTTGGCGTTTTAAAAATTTTCCGGAAGCAGATTTAACTTTTGTAGAAAAAGAAATGCCAATCAAAATAAGGGCTCATTTGTACTTGCCTCCCCTCTGAAAAGCAAATCTGGTTCGATGATGGTACATTTGCAAAGCAAGGCATCATAGATGTAACATGGGTACAACCCTGTACAGCTTCTGTGTTAGCTTGGGGAAGGAGGGCAGTTGGGAGGGTGTGGTGAAATCACAGTTCAGCCACCTATTTTTACTACCACTGGCAATAAGTGCCCTAAAACACAACAAAACTATTGTACGTGAAATGTTGTTTTTAAATGAACTTTAAAGTGGTTGTAAAGTCAGAAGGTTTTTTTTATTTAATGCATTCTATGCATTAAGATAAAAAACCTTCTGTGTGCAGCAACCACCCTCCAGCACCCCCTAATACTTACCTGAGCTCTATCTCTCTCCAGCGATGTTCACGAGTTCCTCAGACACCTGGGACTCTCCTCCTGATTGGCTGAGGCACAGCAGCAATGCTATTGGCTCCCGTTGCTGTCAATCAACATTTTCCAAAAAAATACATTTTTATTAGTTTCTGTTATAAAATTTTGCAAATAAGTAATTTCTCTTGATAAATTTTGACCAAAAATGATGCTGCTACATTTCTTTGGTAAAAATAACCCAAATCAGTGTTTATTTGGTGTTGGCAGTGATGGGGGACAGACAGATTTTTTTATTGGGACACTGAAATGTGTATAGGGACAGGGGTATATCAGGGGTGCTTGGTGTACTTTGTGGGGTGATCTGTAACAGTTCTCTGTGTAAAATCATTCTCACCCAGAGAGCTGTCACAGATCTGCAGATCCCCCCCCTCGGCACACTGAGCTCTCACCGAGCTCAGCGGGGAGACCTGTCACAGAGACACGCATCTCTGTTTACATTGTGATGGCTGTGATTGGAAACAGCCGTCAGGTGATCGGGAGGGCCAATCACATCGCCCATATCCCGATCTCTGCTCAGCTGGATCCTGTGATCAGAAGCAAGAAGCTGCCGATGGAGGAGAGGATACAGACCCGCTGCACACTGCCCACCCCCTGCCTAGATGGGGTAAGTGCCAGACCGACTGGCGAACAGGGGGGGAGGTGCTGCCAACGGCTTGGGGGGGATGGGTGGTTGTTTGGCCCCCCAAAAAATAAACACCAGCCGCCACTGCTCCCACAGTACACTGAACACGGAAATGCAATTATTTTAGTAAATATAAACTGCTAAATACCTTTTCTCATCATCAGTATATATAGCAGTCGTGTGTCTTCTATCAGTGTCTGGTTAAAGCGTGTAGAAGACATTTTTGTTCTCCTCTGACAGTCCTATGAGGCTGCAGGACCCCTGACCCCCTGTCTGGACAGTGGTGATTGACCCTATGCTGATCACATGCACCCCCTCAAGAAAAAGAAAAATACTAGCAATACACACCATACTGAGCATGTGCAGCATTCGTCCAATGATCTGCACTATCAGCAGATAGATTGGAGACAGTAGAAGAAGGGGAGGATCAGAGAAGACAGGATCAAGCAGGCTTTATACACAATGCAGAGGATTAACCACTTAGGTTCCACAGTGAGTATAACAAGCATGCTTTACTACATATACAGACTGATTTTACTGTTGTGGCTTTAGTAACACTTTAAAAGTTGTGGGGATTCCCCATTAAATCAGAGGTTTCTAGGGACACCATGGGTGCTTGCTTTCTTAGGAACCAGTGACAGAAGGAAACTGTTTATCTATATAGCCTGAACAATCACAGTTGAGTCTGAATTTAGGTTTGGTCCAAACTGTTGGCTCATCCCTATGTACAACACAGACAATGCAGTGCAGGGATCAGAAGTATAACATACAATATAACATATACAGTACAGGGGACAGGAGCATAATGTACAACATAGTGAATGCAGTGCAGGAGTCAAGAGTATAATGTACAAAGCCCAGCATACAGAGGGCAGTGGTCAGAATGAAATGTACAACATTATGTCTATTGTGGAGGGGTTAGTAGTGTGTAACATGCAGAGTACAGGGGTCAGGAGTGTGTTTCACACAAAGTGAAGAGATCAGGAGTACGCAATGCAGAGAGTGAAGGGCTCAGGAATGCATACCACACATAGTGAAGGGCTCAGGAATGCATACCACACATAGTGAAGGGCTCAGGAATGCATACCTCACATAGTGAAGGGCTCAGGAATGCATACCACACATAGTGAAGGGCTCAGGAATGCATACCACACATAGTGAAGGGACCAGGAGTACATAGCACAGAGAGTGCAGAGCTCAAAACTGTGTAATAAAGAGTGAAGCGGCCAAGAGTGCAGAATGCACAGAGTGAAGGGCTCAGGAGTACATATTTCAGAATGTGGGGGTCATGAGTACATAATACAAAGTATTCAGGGGTCACAAAGAGGTATCATAGGGAGTACAAGGGTCAGGTGTGTGTAATGCACAGAGTGCAGGGGTCAGCAGTGGTCATTGTACTGAGTACATGGGATCAGAAGTGCATAGTGTGCAGAGTGCAAAGGTCGGAAGTGGTTATAGCACAGAGTGCAGGGGTTAGGAGTGCATAATGCACAGAGGATAGGAGGGAATATCACAGAGAGTGTAGGGGTCAGAAGTATGTAACACATAGGTTAATGTACAGAGTACACCCAAAAATTACCCCCTCCTCCCAGTACAAATCACCAATATATATTCAAATCATAAAGTGCTTCAGAGTATACAAATCTGGCAGGGATTTGCATAAGAAATAGCTGTGGGCATAATGCAGCAGGGGCAGAGCCTACACAAGACTCTGGGACCACAGTGAAAATGTGGGACAGTCCCACACAATCAGGGACTATTGGGAATTATGTAGAGTACCAGAAAAGAAGACCCTTACCTATCTAATCCCTTGCTCCCTGTCAGCAAATGCTCAGCTCTTCTCCATGATGCTCCAAGTTGTGGGCATTCCCTCGGCATCCTCACATACAATGCAAAGCTGTTGGCTCTACATTGTACTTGATGACATCAGAGTGCCTGTGATTGCTGGAGCCCCATAGAGATGAAACTGTACATGCTGGTCTCATAGTGGGGAGGGTGCCTGCGGGAGCGAGGGATTAGGTAAGTAAAAATCGTTTTACTGTAACACTGGGTATAAATGAGCCTTTAACTCTTGCAGAGTAGGGAAAGGGATGGTCGGCACTCAGGATGACATCCAAAAAATAGTATTTCTATATTGAAGGGCAACTCCACTTTTGTGAGGAAAAAAATAGCAAATAAAAAAAATAATATAGCGTGTACAATTGTGATACAAGCCATACTGTAATTGAATGTTATTAAAAATTACCTTTTCTTTTCAATGCAATGCAATTTGGCTACATGGAGTTGTTCTGTACACAAAATGTGTGCATGACGTCCCCCAGAAACATCATTTCCTGCTTGTGTGATTGGCTCATTGATTTTCCCAGAATTCTGCACTAAGGTACAAGTCAGATTTCAGGCATCCCCTGGAGCAAAAATATCATTTTTGATGAGATACTTCCAATAGGAACACATCTAAAGGGATGCAGGCCCAGCAGATTTCCTCATTAGTGCCCTGCAGCTGCCACAGCTGACTTATAATTTTGAAAGCAATCCCATTAGATTCACTTACCACATGAACACAGACAAACACACAGGGATTTCTTCAGAATAACAAAAGGTAGGAATCTGCAACAAAGGTTGTTATAATCCTTGCAATGTACATAGATTACCCAGAGGGGAATGTTTTTTTTTTTTCTGAACAAAGGTGGAGTTGCAAAAGAAAAAGGAGGGGTTTTTAGGGACTTTGAGGAAATCATGACCTGGTAAGGTCACCCATTTCCATCCCTAGGGACTTTAAATGAAACCATTACCTGGAAAGGTCATGTATTTCCATCCCAGTCTATATCATGAACAAGGGGGATTGGTTAAAGGGAGAGTGGGACTTTATATGAAGCATGTGACAGCAAGAAGGTAATAGGATGAACATAGAGGAATTTATTGACATAATACTAAAGCATACATGTTACAATCGTAAAATGTATACAGTCAAACAATTAATGCATAAATAAGTATAATATAACATACATTGTAATGTTCATACAAATGATGGGTAGGTAGCAAGGATAAAAGATTGAGTAATGATGACTCAAGATACCACCTTGACAAATTCTCTAGTACACCACAACCAAAATTGGGTAAAATTGATATTAGAAACAGTAATGCCTGCTGGACCTAAGGCCTCACTGGACCTGTGGGGGGGATTAGAATATGATATAATTGATGGGGACTAAATAGACAGTTAAACACGGCGAATGGTGGCTCAACGCGTTTCGTGACTTCCATGCCACTCGTCAGGAGCGAGCACGTGTAGTATCTGAAAGTATATTAGGATAAATAAGCAGAGAAAGGGCAAAAACAATAATGATAGGGGAGCGTGGTACGTGAGCCCCCGCAGCTGGTATATGGATATACTCACTGGGAAACTGTGCACTGATGGTGTAGCGGCGGGACCCCGCAAGCCATCCAGGCTACCCCCAACCGGGAGCCGAGGCGGGGAGTTACACTTTAAGTAAACATGTACAATGCTGTAAAAACAGCCTACGCCTTCTCTACTCTGGGACGTTGGAGGTGTTGGCAGCCTCAAAGTCAGAGCACCGGGCGGAGCTGTTAAGTGGGAAGGTTGTAGCCCTTGCGGACCTGTTTTCCCTTGATTTAACTCTTGCAGTGAGGGACCACCGCCAAGGAAATTTTTGGCTTTTCATTGTTCAGTTTTAAAACAATAGGACAGGAAGTGTGACACTGACAGGATTGCCAGGTTAATGTAAAAACCATGATAAAAGAAAACAAATGCAGTCACCAGATCTAAAGACTGGTAGCTGCAATATATAACATTTTTGTTTGTGGGTTAACATACACTTAAAGCTGTATTAAATCCAAAACCAAAAATGGATTGCATTGCAGCTTACCAATCATTAGATGTGGTGCTTGCATTGTTTTCTTTTCTTTGGCTTTTTGTCCCCCTGTTTTCATCAGCTGATCTGGCCAGTAGCACACCTCTTGCATTGGTGAGATGCAATTCTGGATGAAAAAGCACAGGAGGCACAGCAGACAGCAGCATTATCAGTCTGGGGTGTGGGTGGAGTGTAGGGGGGAGTGTAGTGTTAAATGTATTAGCAGATTTAGAACCACTAACAAATTGAAGCAAACTCCAACTCACGCTTTATGATCAGTTACAGCGAACATTTTTTTTTCCTTTTGGGATAAAGATTTCACAAGTAAAAGGTGATCATTTTAATCATCCTTGTCAGTGTTAGGGCTCATGCACACTGCAGCTAAAAAGAAAAAAAAAGCAGATTTTACAGGTATTTGAGCTTTTATTTCTCTGCCTAAAAGCTTGAAGAAGCTTGTGTTTTCTTACGCTCTTTTGCATGTTTTTATTGACCTTCTTTGAGCTTTTTCAAGCTTTTTGGAGCATAAGAGTTTTTTTCCACAAACCCTTCCCTCAGCAATTTTTCTTTTTTAATGTGTGTTTTTTCAAGCTTTTTTGTGCTTCTTCACGCTTTTTCGCACACATTTTGCCATTTGAAAAAACGAATGGCAAATGCTACAAAACGCACAGTAAAAAACACGTAACCCACAAAATGCCAACATGTCCCATAAGCCACATGTAGCACAGCCCATTTAAATCAGCGGGCTGCCCTATGCGTGTCACAGGAAAAACGAGACACAAAACATTTGCTCCCACTTTGCTAGATGTGAATGGGGCTTGAAAGTGAAATTGGTGCGATAACACAAGAACAATGAGGCTCCATTCACATCTCCGCATTTCCTTGCATTTTCAGAAATGTGCTGCACCAAAAATCGCAGTAAAAAAATGCACTAAGCTCCACTCTAAAAAAATGTTCTGAAGCTTCTTTGGGACGATTGCTGTGTGTGTAGGGCAGTCCATTCAGATGGGTGGGCTGCCCTATGTGTGATGAGTGAAAATGCTCCAAAACACCTCCCCTCCGCTAAAAAAAAACAAAAACGCATGTGGGAATGCGACTTCCCGCTATGCAGAGATGTGAACGGGGTTTGACAGCTGAGTGTTTCTGTCCACTCCCTTCTATGTACTTGTATAAAGATGGCCATACACTATGCAATCTGATTGTGTATTTAGTGAAAAGGATGATTGATTGTGTTTCATTTAAAAAACTTGCACCTGGGAATGGGAGGGTAGATGATGCAGGGTGTGTGCTAATGAGGTCAGCTGGTCAACTCCTTCCTGTGTCATAACCTACAGTCTGTAAGGAAGTAAGACAGAAGCAATAGATTGATTTGGAATCATGGATAGAGGACAGTAAGGTACGTGTCTGTAGATTTTATGGAAAGCTTTGATATTTTTGCAAAAAAGTACATGAATGCTATATTGGTGCATAGGGGAGCTGGAATTTAGAAGAAAAAAATAAGGTGAAAAACCACAAGGGTTTACCACCCCTTTAATACCACTCTACTTTTACCCATACAGTCAATAGTCGGAATCTGTGCTAATATTCATGCCCAAAATGCCCATGCACCAGCACTCACAGTATTGTGGATGGAGCTGAGTGAGATGTCACTAGTGCTGCCTGGCAGCAGGCCTGTAATCTTAGTAAATAAGGCTCTATTTGTACCATCTTACAGCCTGCCAAATTGTTTTGCTGCGGCTAATAAAATACCAGAAAATCAAAGCCGTGCCAGTAGCCGCTTTACTCATATTTTGTTTCCTGAATAAAAGAAACAACAGAACACATTTTCCTTTCACAGCAAAAAACATTGTAACATCCTATTAGCACATCCCCTATCTTTCTTTTGTTTATGTTTTGAAAGTCCTGTTAGCTATTCTTTGTGCTGTAGTAGTGAATATGTTAACACCTTGTAAATAAAATTCTTAGAGTTAATTATAACACCGGTGTAATGCTTTGTGAGAGCTAACGGATGTGCTTAAAAAGCCCCCACGGACTATTTATTTCTTTGGTTTATTCTCTACAATGAACTTTTGATTAAAAATCACAGTCTATGGAATCGATGGCTCCCACTAATTATAATGTGTTCTTCTCCAGCTACTCCATAAAAAATGTTTTCGTTAACTATTTGAGCCCCTAGAGCCCTGCCTACACCCCACTTCCTCACCTTGCTCCATTGGGCTCAGAATGGTTTTCCCAATTTAGAGATGTGCAATTTCGGTCAGTCCTCCTAACATATTATAGTTTTTGGTTTTGTAGGTTTTAATTAGGAAGAAATGGGGAAGGATTAGGAAAGAATGCATTTTGCTGTAATTATTCCCCGCACAACGTTTGCATAATTAGTACAGTTATAATTGTGCAGCACAATTATATTTTACTTAATATATAATCAGCAAAATCTTCTAACTACATGAATACCACGTAAATGTGACTGTGATGACATTTAATATGTAATGGTATATCTCAAATTTAAAGTTCACTTTACAAATTAGAAGAACTTTTTTTTTTGTTCTTGATGTTGCATTGTAATTTCATTTATTAAATTTCGTAAATGTGACAGTTAAAATGATTGTAAACGATCACCTTGTAAAACAACTCATTCCGTTCTAAATAAAAATGAAAGGCAAAACATTTTTGTATAGATATATATAAAAAAAAAAAAAAAAAACATTTTAAATACCCTTTTTCCCTTTTTTTTTAGAAATGATGTCATTCGCCCCAATGTAAACAAACAGATCCCCGTTCTGACAGGGAAGTACAGAGTGATCGTCTATTCCTAGTGATTAGGCACAGTGATCTGTCTGTACTCCCAGTCAGCCCCCTCCCCCCACAGTTAGAAACATCTCCTAGGGAACACATTTAACCCCTTGATCGCCCCCTAGTGTTAACCCCTTCCCTGCCAGTGACATTTACACAATAATCACTGCATTTTTATAGCACTGTTCAATGTATAAATGCCAATGATCCAAAAATAGTGTTAAAAGTGTCCAATCTGTGCGCCGCAATGTCGCAGTCCTGCTAAAAATCACAGATCACCGTCATTACTAGTAAAAAAAAAAAAGAATAATAAAAATGCCATAAATCTATCCCCTATTTTGTAGATGCTATAACTTTTGCGCAAACCAATCAATATACGCTTATTGCATTTTTTTATACCAAAAATATGTATAAGAATACATATTGGCCTAAACTGATGAAGAAATTAGTTTTTTTAATTTTTTTGGGATATTTATTATAGCAAAAAGTAAAAAATATTTTTCTTTTTTCAAAATTGATGGCCTTTCATTGTTTACAGCGCAAAAAATAAAAAACGCAGAGGTGATCAAATACCACTAAAAGAAAGCACTATTTGTGGGAAATAAAGGACATCAATTTTGTTTGATTATAGCTTTGCACGGCCACGCAATTGTCAGTTAAAGCAACGGAGTGCCATATCACAAAAAATGGCCTGGTCATAAAGGGGGAAAATTTTCCAGGGCTGAAGTGGTTAAGGACTTTATAAGAACTTTTATTCTTCACAGCAACATGGGAGACAGGGCTAGGGACCATCCATAGACCTTCAGGCAGAATGGCCTTTTTCCAGAAGAAGCAGTAGCATCTCCAGTAGCAGCAGCATCCATAGTGATCCTCCTGATATTTTCCACGGCTCTCCATGAGTTCCCCCTCCAAAGGATCTCCAGTGGCAGAGTCACCTCTGGTACTTTATCCCAGCCATCACTTATCCTTCCAGATCCTCGTCTTTTATGAGCCTTCCTGAACCAGGGATCTCAAGCAGCAGGACCCTATTGGACAGGCAGTCCTCTTCTGCTTCCAGACCATTACACCGAGAACATGCAAAGGCCTCCTCAATTGCTCAATATGCACCTTCCCCATGCCACAGCCTGGAATGACAAGATTCGCCCCAGATGTTTATGCTCTCCCCCAGCATGCACCTACTGGTTGGCTAGAGGAAACATAAATATTCATAACGCAGTATTACTGTCAAATCTCACACTATTGCCAGAGGAAGCAGTGACACCTACTGGCAGCGCAGAGAAACCACAGCTACGCTGAGTTTAGGGCAGGATTTCTCAACCTTTTTTCAGTCAAGGCACCCTTTAAAATTAAACACAATCTTGAGGCACCCCATTCTAAAACATAAAAAAATACGTAACTAATAGTTTTACATAATACTTTCACACATGTAAAACACCCAAAATTAGAGTTGATTTTTACAAAGTCATATACTTTTGCACAAACTTACTAGCATTCCAGTGTTTCTCTTCTCTCTTGGTTTCTCTTCTTTGGCTAATGAGACCCCAGTGTCTCCCCCCAATATGTTATGTCATTAGTTGTTAAAGTAGAAGTACACCCTAACACTAAAGTCCCTGCATCTACAGACATCCATGATCTAACACTAACCTATCTAGCCCTATAAAGAAGAAATGAGTATATATACCTTTTTTGAAGCCAATCCGGTCCGGTCTCCAGCGGCGTAAGCTCTGCAGAGAACATGGCTGACAACAGCTGTGAAATGAATTGGAAGTGACGTCACCCATAGAGCTACTATGGGGCTTCCGTTGTCGGCTGTGTCCTCTGCACCCGCCTCCACAGCGAAGCCGCAGCTGACAGCTCAGCGTGGGATCAGGTCGGATCAGCTTCAAAAAAGGTATGTATACTGATTTCTTCTTTACAGGATTAGATAGGTTAGTGTTAGATCGTGGATGTCTGTAGATGCAGGGATGTTAGTGTTAGGGTGGACTTCTGCTTTAAGAAGCTGACCCACACGGAGACCAAGGTTGTAATAGTGCACAATAAAAATTTGTGGCTTTGTGTAACTTGATCCACCTGTTCACTTGTTGACAATTTTGGGCAAACTGGGACAATTTTTTGGCATTTTGCCAAGATACCACTGAAGAACCCAGAAGGTACCCTGGTTGGTTGCCCCCTGGCTGGTTTAGGAGGCAACCAAATGAATAAATAGACTATAAATCAGCTTGTGCTGACTACCACTTAGCATGACTAAATTTAGACAGGCACCCCGGTTTAGGACAGGATAGCTACCTAAACATATGTTTGAATTTTTCCTAACATGGCACACTTTGTGTATATGTGAGAATATGCTTCATTGGAAAGCATTAATCTCTGCACTGAACCACATTTTGCTTGCGTTGCAAAGTACAGTATATTGTAACCTGAATAGTGTGAACAAGCCCTGCCTGGGAAGCATGTGTTGCCTGTAGCTGGGGTAAGCTGCTTTCATTACAGGCTTGTGAAATAGGTAGTCTGCTTTTTTGACAGATTTTCTTTTACTATGATAACAAAGACAACCTTCTGAATACCAAATAATACAAACACAGTTTACAATATATAAGATTCCCCTAGAAAAGATGATACAGGTTACAATATGCTGCAAAGCATTTCTGCCGAACTAGCAGGTAAGGGTTTATTGTAATGCTAAAAAAGTATATCCCTGTCTAGAGTAAGCCTCATAATGGTAGTACAATGTGATTATGGAATAATAATATATATCAGGATGAATATATTTAGCAAATGTCTCACTGAGAACAACAGGCACCGAGACATCCACCTGTGCTCAAATGAGTTCTGTGAGCCGATGGGACCTGCTGCGGTTGCCTTCCCAATTCAGATGCCAAATGCTAACGGCGCACACTCTGTTAAAGGAAATCTGCACTGCAAGAGAACACGGAGGCTGCCATTTCTGACCTCTCCTTCTAAAAAAAATGCTAGCTGTTTGGCTCTCGTGATGATCTAATAGCTTTAATGCTTTCTGAGTCACTGAGCAGGAACTAATATGTGGATTAAGAGTTCTGATTTCAGTCTGACTTTCTTATCCAAATGCTTTTATGTCAGCAACTCATTAGGGGTTGATTTACTAAAACTGGACTGTGCAAAATTTGGTGCAACTCTGCATAGAAACCAACCAGCTTCCAGTTTAGTGATTGTAAACCCTCACACATACCCAGTGAAGTGAATAGACTCAGACGATACATGCATAAGAGTGCACACCCTTAAACTACCGTAATTCTTTGTTGGAGCACCTTTTGATTTTATTACAGCACTCAGTCTTTTTGGGTGCGAGTTTATCAGCATGGCACATCTTGACTTGGTAATATTTGCCCACTCTTCTTTGCAAAAACACTCCAAATCTGTCAGTTTGCGAGGGCATCTCCTGTGCACAGCCCTCTTCAGATCACCCCACAGATTTTCAAATCGGAGTCAGGTCTGGGCTCTGGCTGGGCCATTCCAAAAATGTAATCTCCTTCTGGTGAAGCCATTCCTTTGTTGATTTGGATGTATGCTTTGGGTCGTTGTCATGCTGAAAGATGACGTTCCTCTTCATGTTCAGCTTTCTAGCAGAAGCCTGACGGTTTTGTGCCAATATTGACTATTATTTGGAACTGTTCATAATTCCCTCTACCTTGACTAAGGCCCCTCTTCCAGCTGAAGAAAAACAGCCCCAAAGCATGATGCTGCCACCACCATGCTTCACGGTGGGTATGGTGTTCTTTTGGTGATGTGCAGTGTTGTTTTTGCACCAAACATATCTTTTGGAATTATGGCCAACAAATTCAACCTTGGTTTCATCAGACCGTAACACATAACACATTTTCCCACATGCAAAATTTAGCCGGACTTGGATGTTTTTTCTTCATAAGAAAAGGCTTCTGTCTTGCCACTCTACCCCATAGCCCAGACATATGAAGAATACGGGAGATTGTTGTTACATCTACCACACAGCCAGTACTTGCCAGATATTTCTGCAGCTCCTTTAATGTTGCTGTAGGCCTCTTGGCAGCCTCCCTGGCCAATTGGCCTTGGCAGCCTCCCTGGCCAATTTTCTTCTTGTCTTTTCATCAATTTTGAAGGGACGTCCAGTTCTTGGTAATGTCACAGTTGTGCCAAATTTTCTCCACTTGATGATGACTGTCTTCACTCTGTTGCGCGGTATATCTAATGCCTTGTAAATTATTTTGTACCCTTCTCCTGACTGATACCTTTTAACAATGAGATCCCTCTGATGCTTTGGAAGCTCTCTGCTTTTGCTGTAGGATGTGACTAAGAAAATCTCAGGAAAGGCCTACTAGAACAGCTGAACTTTATTTGGGGTTAATCAGGGAACCTTTAAATGATGGCAGGTGACTTTTTTATCCATTGTATATCTGCTGTCTTCCCCTTGCTACACTCTTTGGAAAGTGCAGAATGTGTTAGAAATCTTTCTTCCTCTTTCAGCAGTGGGTGGGGAGTCTGGGCTTACACTGTGTGTGAGCTGATTGGAGGAAAGGGACACATCCCCACTCCACATAGGCAGAGGAACAAAGGAACATTCAGGGTTGTATTCTGAATAGACAAGCTCCCTGTTAATCTCCATCTAAGCTCCCTCCCCGACACAAATTTTCAGCTACTGTTATCTCCTGTGTTGGAGAACTTGTCAGAAGTGACTCTGCTGATAACAGAGGAATGAAGCATCAGAGAGAAACGGCACTTAGAGCTTTGGAGAGATATAAGTAAACACTACATGCGCTTAGGTCATATTTCATGAATGGGGTTCACAACCACTTTAACGTGGTTGTAAAGGCTCAAGGTTTTTTTCCTTCATGCATTTTCTCTTCTGTGTGAAGTGCCCCCCCCCCCAGCCCCCCTAATACTTAACTTAGCTCCATCGCAATTTAGCAATGTGCGCAACAGCTTTGGCTCTCCAGGTACTCTCACTCCTCATTGGCTGAGGCAGCAGCGGGAGCCAGTGGCTGCCAAGCACAGCCAGCGAGCCAATGAGGAAAGAGAGGGGGTGGGACCAAGTCTCGGCTCTGTGTGTGAAAGGACACGCAGAGCCGTGGCTCAGGAGCATGCCGGCTTGGGTGCTCCCACAGCAAATTGCTTGCTCCGCGGGGACTCGCCAGAGAAGAGGAGGATCCGGACTGCTCTGTGCAAAACCATTGCACAGAGCAGGTAAGTGTAACATGTTTGTTATTTAAAAAAAAATAAACAAGCCTTTAGGCCCCTTTCACATGGGGCAGATCCGTTTTGACGGACTCTGCTTGCTCAGCAGGGGATCGCTCCATTGATCCCCGCTGAGCAGGCGGATGACAGGTCCATCTCCGCTCACTGTGCAGGGACAGACCTGTCAGGATCCCGCTCTCCTCTATGTGTCCCATTGGGCAGATTTCCCTTCACTTCCTGTCACATAGCCAAATCAGGAAGTGGAAGAAAATCATTCCAAAGTAGAAGAATCTCTGGCTGTCACCAGGGTCAGCTCAGCATAACTAGTGTCCCCATTGGAAAAGTTATACTCTATTACTGTTCTGGGGACAACCCAAAATGTGGGGTTTTCTTTTGCTTTCACTTTCAATGATAGCGGTAAACATGACAAACAGAGAGGATGAATCTTCCTAACTGGACACACACAGCAACAAAAACTGATAGGGGTTCTAATCTCTCTGCACTCTGTCCAAAACTGTTTTGCCTTTAGTTATAATTGAAAAGACGGTCAGTGATGGCAGCACCCGACCTTCTCTCACTACAGGTTTACTTTAACCACTTGCCGACTGCCGCACGCCGATATATGTTGGCACAATGGCAGCGGTGGGCAAATGGGCGTACCTGTATGTCCCCTTTAAAAGCCGGGGATAGCAGGTGCGCGCGCACTGCCGCATACAGCATGACCGTGCCTGCGGGACTCGATGTTCACCGGTCTTCCGGTGATCATGTCACGGAGCCTCAGAACGGAGAAGTGCCCATGTGAACAAGGCATTTCCCCGTTCTGGCTTGTGTCATGACAGAGATCTGTCATGTGACTTGAAGCCCATCCCCCCACAGTTAGAATCACTCCCTAGGACACACTTAAACCCTTCATCGCCCCCTAGTGGTTAACCCCTTCACTGCCAGCATCATTTACACAGTAATCAGTGCATTTTTATAGCACTGATCACTGCATAAATGACAATGGTCGCAAAATAGTGTCAAAATTGTCCAATGTGTCCACCATAATGTCGCAGTCCCGATAAAAATTGCAGATCGTTGCCATTACTAATAAAAGAATTAAAAATAAAAATGCCATAAAGCTATCCCCTATTTTGTAGACGTTATAACTTTTGCACAAACCAATCAATATAAGCTTATTGCGTTTTTTTTACCAAAAATATGTAGAAGAATACATATCGGCCTAAACTGAAGAAAAAAAATGTTTTTTATATATTTTTAGGGGATATTTATTATAGCAAAAAGTAAAAAATAATGCGTTTTTTCAAAATTGTCGCTATTTTTGTTTGTAGCGCAAAAATTAAAAACCCGCAGAAGTGATCAAATACCACCAAAAGAAAGCTCTATTTGTGGGAAAAAAAGGACTTTAATTTTGTTTGGATGCAACATTGCACGACCGCCCAACTGTCAGTTAAGTCAACGCAGTGCCGAATCGCAAAAAGTGCTCTGGTCAGGAAGGGGGTAAAATCTTCCGGGGCTGAAGCGGTTAAGCTTTGTCCTCTTTTCTCTTACAACAATTGCTTATCAGTCACAGGGAGATTTGCAGACAATGGAAATCACTCATTATAGCCCCTGTACAGCCCAGCTATCACAAATGATTCTCACAACTGTCCCATCATTTTGCTGTTATAGCCACTCTAATTCTTTACTGATACTCCTGGGAGAACACAGCCTCCATCAGGATCTGTTTAACTGAATAACCCCTGGAAATGAAAACAGACACTCCTACTATTTTGATACAAAATGATTTGCTTTGAAAATATTCCAGGGGCAAAAAACAAAACAAAACATGCTTCTTCAGATTAAAGTAACTATATTTTATTATATTTTATTTACATTTCTTGGTATTTTTGTTAATATTTTTCTTTCTTTCTTTTTATTTACTTTTCTTTCTTTCTTTTTTTTTTTCTATTTTAGTATTTTTTATTATTTTTCTTTTCCTTTACTTTTATTTCATTATTTTTATTTCTTTGTATTTTGTATTATTTTTCATTCTTTCTTTATCTTTCTTTCTTTTTTTCCTTTTTGGTCTTTATTTATATTTCATTCTTTTTATTTTTTTTTTCTTTCTCGCTTTTAAAAAAAAAAAATATATATTATTATCATTATTATATTATTACTATACAGGATTTATATAGCGTCAACAGTTTGAGCAGGTAAATTATGTTTAGTTATTTTTCTTTCTTTCTTTCTTTCTTTCTTTCTTTCTTTCTTTCTTTCTTTCTTTCTTTCTTTCTTTCTTTCTTTCTTTCATAGAGTTATTATTATTTTTCCATATTTATTTAGTGCCAACAGTTTGTGCAGTCAAACAGTAGAGTTACAATATGATTCAATATTTATATTTCTCTCTTTTTTATTTTTTTTATTTCGTTTTGGTCTTTATTTACATTTCCTTTTTTTTTCTTTCTTTTTTTTAATTATTATTATCATTATTATTATACAGGATTTATATAGCATCAACAGTTTGTGCAGGCAAATTATGTATCTCTGTTTATTTTTCTTTCTTTCTTTCATATTGTTATTATTATTATTTTTCCAGATTTATATAGCGCCAACAGTCTGTGCAGCACAGACAGTACAGTTGCAATATAATTCAATATTTATATTTCTATTTTTATTATTTTATTTATTTATTTATTTTTATTCATTTTCTTACTTTCTATATTAAGTTTCTCTCTTTAATTAATTTTCTTACAATATAATTCAATATTTATATTTATTTCTTTGTTTTATTATTTTTCTTTCTTCTTTTTCTTTTCTCCTTTTCTTTCTTTTTTTATTAAAGCATCTGTTACGTTAAAACTTCATATTCCTGATAGGTGTCTGCTGTTCCATGTACTTGTATGAGAAAGTAACCTGTTCTCTTTGTACCGCTTGTTTTACGTGAAATCCCTGGTTTCCCTGCCAGTCCCTCTACTTTTCTAATAAAAACTGGCCACACTAAGCAGGAGAGCATAGTATGGTCAGTTCTCAACTGTGCTGGGAACTCTATTCACACTAATGCATTTTTTGATGCATTTTGCATTTTGCAGAAATGCATGGGAAATTTTTAACATGATGGAACATGTTCACATCAATGCATTTTTGTGCCTCTGCGTTTTTGGAAAGGGTCGGGGACTTTTTTTCATGCAAAATGCTGCGTTTTGCATGTAATAGAATTCAATGGACCCGCATCCAAAATGCAAGTACTGCGTTTTTACCACGTTTTTCAGCATTTTGCGTTTTTTTTCTTTCTTTTTTTTTTTTACACTATATACAGTATATAAAAACACTGTAAAAAAAAACTCAAAACGCAAAATGCAGCAAAAACACTTCAAAAACACGGCAAAAACGCATGTTCAAAAACGCGGCAAGCAACGCAAAAATCACCGCAGAAACGCTCAAAAGCAACATGCATAGATATGAATCGAGCCTTATGTGTCCTCCTCCAATGATCAGACTTGTGCTGACACCCCCCTGCACAGCCATTCACTGAGAAGCTCAGTGTGCTGCTGCTTTACCTCCCCCAGCTCTTATGCAGCTGAGAACAGAGGGAATGTGATCACTTATAAAAAAAGGTATTTATAGTGTTTTTTTATATCTATACAAAAATGTTTTGCCTTTCATTTCTATTTTAAACTGAATGGGTTGTTTTACAAGGTGATTATTTACAAACACTTTAAGTTTCTTTCTTTATTTAAAGCATTTGTTACCCCAGCATTTCATATTACTACCATGTACTATATTGTATGAGAAAGTATCCTGATCTCTTTGTTTTGCTCCCTTTGTGTGAAACCCCTGGTGTTCCTGCCAGCCCCCTGCTTTCCTATTAAAAACTGACCACACTAAGCAGGAGGGCACACCATGGTCAGTTCACTTGCTATGCTGGGAAGACTTCATCGGACTTGCCCTGACACCCCACCCCCCCCCCCCCCTCTGCACAGCCTTTCACTGGAAAGCTCAGTGTGCTGCTGCTTCTCCTCCCCCAGCTCTTATGCAGCTGAGAAACAGGGGGATGTGATCCCTTAAAAAAGGGAAAACATGTATTTATAATGTGTCTTTAAATCTATACAAAAATGTTTTGCCTATCATTTCTGTTTTACTGTAAACTGAATATCTCTCTCTCTTTCTGATATCAATTCTGCACTTTATTCTGCCAGCTTTACAGATAAGCAGTGGCATATGTGACAGCAGAGAATGACACAGTATGATCCTGCCCCCCCCTTCTCTTTTCCTCCAGGGGGGATCTCCTTACAGATCACCCCGCAATGAAAGGGTTACTCCAACTAAGCTGCGCTCATTGAGCTGTTTGAATGAACACATCCACAAGTATGGCACGAGGCCACGCCCACTCTCCGATCCGGCCGCTGATTGGCTGCCCGGCGTGTCATTCGCCTTCTTTTTTACTATGAAATGGGGAGAGTTGGTGGGTTTGAGAAGGAGAGCGGAGGAGCAGACAGGGGAGGGATGTGCAGCCAGCGGGGGCCACCAGCATCTGAGCACAACAACTTCCCCAGCCTGGATCCATCATCCCTGTGCAGCTGAGTGCTGAGATCACACTACCGGGGGGCCAGTCTATGGTGATGGGGAATAGAGAAAGTTCTCATCAGACCACATCTTCTCCAACAAGTCCTCCTCCTCCTCTGTCATCAGCGATGTGGGGAGCCTGGCTCCATCCGATGATGGGAAGTCATCAGCATCCAGCCCAGGATGGACAGTAAAAGAGGTCCCTCCCTGGTGGTGAAGCTAGCATACCTGTGAAGTTGAAGCTTTGTGCTGGACTAGGAGCACCTCCAATGGTCAGGGACTAGGAGCACCTCCTATGGTCCGTGCCTAGGGGCTAGGAGCACCTCCTATGGTCCGTGCCTAGGGACTAGGAGCACCTCCTATGGTCCGTGCCTAGGGACTAGGAAGCCTTCCATGGGACGATCGGTCATGCTGGCTGCAGCTATGGGCAGCTCAGGATTGTGGAACTGGAGCCTGGCCACCCTAGTCAGCCTCATCCTTGCTATGCTCTTCTGCAGAGGTAAGTGATGGATGGTCCTCTTGCTTCAGGATAGGACCTGGAGAACTTAGACATGCCAAGTAAGAGGGATGAAGGCATCCAATCACTGCTTGCTAAATGGCTCCTAAGCCTGATTCCTCTTAATTGTATTACATGTCATTGATAGGTGGTGTTTAGTATAAAGCCTGTCCTCCCAGGATCTTCGTAATGCTGCCCAGCCTGGGCACACTATTACTTTAATTTAACCACTTCACTGACAAGTTTTGTAAGTAACTATTGAAAATGTTGCTACATTTAAAACCCTCTCTTGATCATCATCCAGGCTTGGATGCAAGTATCAGACAGAATCAGTTTCTGCTTTTTATGCATTAAGGATGTCAGATCTGCTCTCATCTGAGTGACAGGAATGCTCCCTAAAGATGAAGGATGAAAACAAGTGACAGTTTTCATGCCTGGGATAGCAGGGGGCTTTGCTGGTCCCATCACATGATGTTTAGCAGTATATATCCCTGCCTGATATGTTCCCTGTTCTCCTGTTGGCAAGCTTTGGTGGCTTCCTATGACCTCAGGGGATTACAGATAAGAGGCTGCTTATTGTTCAGCATGTTTAAATCCCCTGCCAGCCTTTTTTCCCATGGCACTTGAAGACACCCTTCTACAAGTTTATGCCCTGGGTACCCGGAGAAGGGATTTTTGCCTTTTTTGTGTGCATGTGTTTAAAGATTTTTAAGTCATCAGCAGAAGAACTAATTTCTTTTTAACAGGGACATTGCATGCATCAATAAAGAATAATATAGAGCCACTTACTGTATATCTGCACAAGAACTAAAAGACAGAGTTTTATTTTAGGGACCATTTGGCCAGCACCTAATGCACATGTGTTAACACACACATATATCTCACGCGCTGGGGTGCGGTGCATTAAAGCAGTATACTGAAATCAATGGGCTTCCAACTCATAAAAATATCAAAGTCATCAGACATGTCCAATATTTTTACCAAAGCACACTATAGTACTCTGCCATGCTTTGCAGCGGATTGCAACACACGTATGTTGTGGCTCTATTCAAAATAAATGGCGGCTCAATGCGCTAACACATGTAACATGTAATGCATTAATGTGCACATTTCTGAAACGCGTAGATGCAAAGTGGTCCTTAAAGTATGGCAGCCTTAGCAATTCTTAGCTGATTATCCCTAAAGTACAGCCTGGGCAACAGAGCAAATAAGGTGGAAGTTTTCTTCTATCTATCTATCTATCTATCTATCTATCTATCTATCTATCTATCTATCTATCTATCTATCTATCTTTTTTTGTTAGCAAACAGGTTTACCTACCTGATATATTAACTTCTGAATCAATCTATCCATCCACTGTCTATCCATCCAGTATCTGATTGGCTATTCCTGTTCTATCTAGCCTGTGTTATCGGGCAGGTGCACCTAATGAAGTAGGCATTTGGGGGAGATTTACTGAAACTCGGGGGACACAGAATCTGGTGCAGCTGTGCATGGTAGCCAATCACCTTCCAGGTTTTATTGTCAAAGCTTATTTGAACAAGCTGAAGTTAGAAGCTGATTGGTTACTATGCACAGCTAAACCAGATTCTGTGCTCCAGTTTTAGTAAATCTCCCCCATTGCGTATCTATCTATCTATCTTGTACCTCATTAGCTATCTTGTGTTATTGGGCAAGTGCACCTAATGAAGTAGGCATGGAGTCTATCTATCAATCGATTGAACAATAAATCCTTTATCTGATTGGTTATTTGTGTTAACAAAAAGGTATACCTGATATAACTTCTGATTCTCTCTATCAATCCATCTATCCTTTATCTGATTGGTTATTTGTGTTAACAAACAGGCATATGTGATATAATAACTTCTGATTCATTCTGTCTATCTTTCCATACTGTATCTGATTGGCTATTTGTGTTCTATCTTGTGTTATTGGGCAGGTGCACCTAATGAAGTAGGCATTGTGTCTGTCTGTCTATTGATTGATCGATTAATCCTTTATCTGATTTGTTATTCTATCTACCTATCTATCTATCTACCTATCTATCTATCTATCTATCTATCTATCTATCTATCTATCTATCTATCTATCTATCTATCTATCTATCTATCTATCTATCTATCTATCTATCTATCTATCTATCTAATATCCCTCTGCCCCCAGAACACTATTGCCTTTGGCATGTGCCCAATGTACCCGTGCTGCAAACTGCAGGTGGGAGGTGTATTGTTCATGAACATTTTCTGCTTTGGGAGACAAGTAAAGATCCCTTGTTACATCGTTATACATTATTATACAGTTTGTTTTATTGCTCATGAATTTAAAGACTCCTATTTAAGTTCTCAAATAAATGTGGAAGCCACTATTAAAAAAAAAAAAAAAAAGAAAATGTGAGCTGAAGAAATTTACTGCCCCTAGACGCATGATCCAGAGCCATTGTCAGGATTAAACAGAATATTTTAAACACAGACAAGAGAAAAAAAAGTGAGTTTTGGTTCTCAGTTTTCTGAATGGCGTATATTTTGATGGCGATGAGATTGTCCAGTTAATGTTATACCCATCTGGTAATATGAGAAACATGACATAGATGATTGCACTTTATTCTGCTTATGTTGTGTAGCTGAGAGTATGAAACGACCCACATCAGCATCCCGGTGAATGTTTTAGCTGAATGTTCCATCCTGATAAGCACTTTCACTTATTCCGTTAGCTGTGCACTTATAAACGTGCCAGAGCTTCACTTGTAAAGCATGCTATTTAAAGGGCTGCAATTCATAAGCATTATTGGAAATGTCATTATTCTGGAGTCCCTGTGTGCTAGATAAATGCCACAAAAAACTACAGCTAGAAGTAATTCACAATTCATTTATATGATGAAGCTGTGCCCCTTATATTGCTTGGCCATCTACAGCCATACATCAGACTTAGCTGCTATAGATGGATGATAGGAAAAGGAAATGATAGGAAAAAGAAATGGGCTGATTTACAGAGTAACATATAGTACATTGGTTCATAAGGCTGTAACATGAACTCATCCATGTTTTCTAGCATTTTTACATGCGTTGTCTGTGTAGTGACCTGAAAAAGAAAATGCAAGGAAACAGTCTGTCTGCAGGTCGTATGATCTGGTCCATGTGAATAGGATTAAACACACTACGTTACTATACATTTTATGGGGTTTCAAAGTGCCTGCCAACACAGCAAGATTAGGGCAGGCCATGTTTTCTGGGATGCACAGGATTACAGCCCCAAGATGTGATCAGGGTCGGTTCATTTTAGTTGAGTTGCTGTGTTTGTTGCGTTTTCCTTTCGGTAGATATGACATTCTACTGCAGGGAACTTGAGAGACTTGAGAGCCTCACGGTTTATTTGGGGTACTTGAAATGGTTAGACTTTTACTATTATTCTAATTAAGGATTGGGGTAATCTCAGTTTATTGCCTCTCCTAATTGTTGGATTCTTTACTGTGGGTGTGTGTGTAAAGCAGTATTAAACCCAAAAGCAAACAGATATTATATTGCCGTTTAACAATTTTTAGAAGTGATGGCTGCATTCTTTTTTATTTTATTTTTTTTTTATTTTTTCTCTTTATTTTCATCTGATCCAGCCAGTAAGTCTGTTTTACCATCTGCAAGAGAGTTTGTTATGTTGAATCTGTTAGATGGATGATACAAACCATTTATCACTGACAGGGGTACTTGCAATGATCAGCTTTTATTTATACATGTAAAACCGTTATCCCAAAGGGAAAAACAAAACAAACTGTTGCTGTAACTGCTTGTGTAACTGCAGTGTGAGCTGGAGTTTGGCTTCAGTTTGTAAGTGTATCTAAATCTGATAGTATATCTAACACTCCCCCCCCCCCAACTAACAATGCTGCTGTCCAAAGGTGTCCCCTGTGCTCCTTCATCCAGAGTGGGGGGCACTCTAATACAGGAGGTTTATTACTAGCCAGATCTCCAAGTAAAAAGAGAATGGGGGGATAAAGCGTTAAAAAAAAGAAACCGATTGCAGCCACAGTATCTTGTGATTGGTAAGCTGCAATATATTAAATTTTTAGTTTTGGGTTGAAAACTGCTTTAACCACTAGCCAACCAGCCGCAACCTATTGCGGCAGGTTGACTTGCCTGGGCAAATCGGCGAAGCTGTAGGGCGCTCCTTTAAGATGTGACAGCAGGCATGTGCTCGGCGCGTGTCCCCGGCCCCAATGCGCGTGCCCGGAGGCGGTATGACCGACGGGCACCCGCGATTGCTCGTGACACCCGCGATTGCTCGTGACCGGGATCTGTTCTCTCAGGGGAGAGGAAAGAGAAAGTGTGTTCATACTAAGTATGAACACCAATCTCTTTCCTCCCCTAGTCAGGTCCATCCCCCCCTACAGTTAGAACACACCCAGAGAACACAGTTAACCCCTTGATCACCCCCTAGTGTTAACCCTTTCCCTGCCAACGACATTTTATACAGTAATCAATGGCTATTATTAGTTCTGATCGCTGTATAAATGTCAATGGTCCCAAAATAGTGTCTAAAGTGTCCGATCTGACCGCCGCAATATAGCAGTCCCGATAAAAATTGCAGATTGCCGTCATTACTATTAAAAAAAAAAGAAGAATAATAGAAAAGAAATAAATCTATCCCCTATTTTGTAGACGCTATAACTTTTGCGCAAACCAATCAATATATGCTTATTGTGATTTTTTTTTTTCTTTACCAAAAATATGTAGAAGAATACATATCAGCCTGAACTGAGGAAAAAAAATGTTTGTTTTTTTTTTTGGGGGGGGGGGGATATTTATTATAGCAAAAACTAAAAAATATTGTGTTTTTTTTTTTTTTCTTCAAAATTGTCGCTCTTTTTTTGTTTATAGCACAAAAAAACGAAGACACAGAGGTGATCAAATACCACCAAAAGAATGCTCTATTTGTGGGGAAAAAAGGACATAAATTTTGTTGGGGTACAACGTCGCACGACCACACAATTGTCAGTTAAAGCGCCACAGTGCCGAATTGCAAAAAAAATGGCCTGGTCAGGAAGGGGGCAAATCTTTCTGGGGCTGAAGTGGTTAAAGTGACTACACTCTGTTGAAAAAATTATATTCAAGTATGTATTTTTAAAGTGTTACTAAACCCACAACAATAAAATCAGTCTGTATATGCAGTAAAGCATGGTTGGTATACTCACTGTGGAACCTAAGGGGTTAGTCCTCTGCATTGTGTAAAAAGGCTATGTGATCCTGTCTTCTCTGATCCTCCCCTTCAACTGACTCCAACCCATCTACTGAAAGAACAGAGCATTAGGAGTCAGGCTGCACATGCTCAGTTTGGTGTGTATTGCTAGAGAGTTTTTTTTTTTTTTTTCTTGGTAGAGTGCATGTGATCAGCACAGGGACAATCTGCACTGTCCAGACAGAGGGTCAGGGGAAAACTCCACTTTAACCAGACACTGATACAAGTCACAAGACTGCTCTAACTGCTGATAAGAAAAGGTATTTAGTTTATATTTACTAAAACTTTTGCATTTCCATGTTCTGTGTACTGTGGGAGACCAGATATAGTGAATGCACGGTCCTGGGATTAGTGACATGTTAACTTAAAACAGTTCCTTTTGCTCTCAGCCTCCGCACCACATACTAGCACATTATGACAGACTTGACTGAAAACAGTCTTCCAGCAGCACACTGTCAGGGCTGTAGGCAATTTCATCTTCACCCAGTCTTCCTTGCAGGTTCACGGGCTTCGGCGGTATGATTGGCCAAGCCACGATTAAATTACTCCTGTCACTGTTTACGGCACAGGGCTCTGAAGGAACGGCATGGGTGGCATGCTTCTAAGGTAAATATCACCTAAATTGTGCATGTTAAGGAGAAAGTTACTGTACCTATAGGTAAGCTTTATTATAGGCTTATCTACAGATAAAAATCAACCAAGTTTACTCTCTCTTTAAAGGGGAGTCCCGCCTGGGGAAAAAAAAATTAAAAATCAGCAGCTACAAATACTGCAGCTGCTGACTTTTAATATAAGCAGGACGGTTTTTAAGGCAGGGCAAAGGGGGCAGCTGCCCTGGGCCCCATCATTGTAGTGGGGCCCAATGCAGCTGCCTCATACTTGCCAACTATCCCAGTTTAAATTCCCTTATCCCTTGAAGTTCTCCTGCTGCTGCCCAGCTTTATGTAAATAATCATGGACTGTGGCATTGATATGTAAATAGAGGCGGCATTCATATGTATATCATGCCCCCCTGAGGTCACATCCACCATCACTTCTGCTGAATGCTTCCCACTGGGGAGGTAAAGGAGCATGCTTGAAAGTCTGGCCTACAGCTGTAGTCATTAAGCCTAACATTAGTCTGTTCTGCAAAAGTAAGCAAATTGGAGGTGGAACCCTTCTTCAAAATAACATGGTGCCCACAGCACCCTGAATTTTGGCGCATGTGAATATGCAGGCAACCAGTGAGGAGATGATGTGCTGTAACCTCCAATCAGTGAGCAGTAATGCTGTGCACTAACCTCTTGAAACCAATCAGTGAGCAGTAATAATGTGCAGTAACCTCTAACAACCAATTAGTAAGTGGTATAGATGTTCAGTAACCTCTAGCAATCAATCAGTAAGCAGTATTGATGTACAGTAATCTCTAGCAACCAATCAACAAGCAGAAGTCATGTGCTGTAACCTCTAGAAAATAACAGTGAGCCATAATGTGTGCTTTATCCTCTAGCAGCCAGTCAGTGAGTGGTAATGATACACTGTAACCTCTGGTAACCAGTCAGTGAGCGGTAATGATACACTGTAACCTCTGGTAACCAGTCAGTGAGTGGTAATGATACACTGTAACCTCTGGTAACCAGTCAGTGAGCGGTAATGATACACTGTAACCTCTGGTAACCAGTCAGTGAGCGGTAATGATACACTGTAACCTCTGGTAACCAGTCAGTGAGCGGTAATGATACACTGTAACCTCTGGTAACCAGTCAGTGAGCGGTAATAATACACTGTAACCTCTGGTAACCAGTCAGTGAGCGGTAATGATGCACTGTAACCTCTAGCAGCCAGTCAGTGAGCGGTAATGATACACTGTAACCTCTGGCAACCAATAGCAATCGCTGCCTGATCTGATTCAGTAAACTGATTTTGAGTCTAGCTGCTATTTATTGTATGTCTCAGAGCAGGTGGAGAGCGAAATTGCGTGGAAGAGGGGGCCCAAGAAAATGTTTGCCCAGGGCCCAATCAATATTAAAGACGGCCCTGAATATAAGGATACTTACCTGTGCAGGGAGCCTGCAATGTCCTCACTCAATGCCGTCCTTCGGCTCTGGGTGCAGGCGCCATTATCCTTACTAAGGGAAACAGGAAGTGAAGCCTTTAGGCTTCATATCCTGTTTCCTACTGCGCATGCGCAAGTCATGCTGCACGATCTGAATGGTCCCTGCTGTCTTCTGGGACCTGTGTGTCACCCAGAAGGCAGCGGGGGGGGGAAGGAGGAGGTGCCGGACATTGCGTAGTTCACCGCACAGTAGTGCGGTGATCTGTGGCCGGAAGTGGGAGCGGATACCTGGATTTGACAGGATTCCTCCCCCCATCCCCCTGAAAGATGCCAAATGTGGCACCGGAGGTAATCCGATCAGCGGAAGTTTCATTTCTGGGTGGAACTCCACTTTAAGTAGAGGATGTGCAGTGATAATTTTTGGAGAATAAGGTTATTGTTTAGTGTCACTTTAAACATACAAATCCATGCATTTTCACAACATGCTTTCTATGCTGGTTAGAAACATGCATCTGAAATTAAAGAACAAATACAGGGGGTCCCCGGGTTACAAACAAGATTGGGACTATAGGTTTGTTCTTAAGTTGAATCTGTTTGTAAGTTGGAACAGGTAAATTTTTTAAGTGTAGCTCCAGCCAAAAAAACAATTTTTAAGCTTTTTGGATAACATAGGGAAGGGTTATCACCCCTGTAACATTTGTTTTGCTGTCTGTGCCCCTGTTCAGAGGATTTCACCTCAGTTTCTGTGCCTATGACAATTGGATTTTGAAAAATTTTGGGTTGTTGTGGAAACAAGCCTTGGTGATAAAGCATCAGTGGAGGTACCTTTTCCCCATAATAACTCTTATTCCCCGTACACACGGTTGGATTTTCTGACAGAAAATGTGTGATAGGACCTTGTTGTCGGAAATTCCGACCGTGTGTGGGCTCCATCACACATTTTCCATCTGATTTTCCGACACAAAGTTTGAGAGCAGGCTATAAAATTTTCCGACAACAAAATCCGTTGTCAGAATTTCTGATCGTGTGTACACAAATCCGACGCACAAAGTGCCACGCATGCTCAAATAAATAAAGAGATGAAAGCTATTGGCTACTGCCCCGTTTATAGTCCCGACGTACATGTTTTACGTCACCGCGTTCAGAATGATCGGATTTTCCAACAACTTTGTGTGACCGTGTGTATGCAAGACATGTTTGAGCCAACATTCGTCGGTAAAAATCCTAGGATTTGGTTGTCGGAATGTCCGATCAATGTCCGACCGTGTGTACGGGGCATTACAGGAGTAAATTTCCCTTCCTAGGGGTAGATTTCATCTCACTTCCTGTTGTCTCCCTCCGTTTGTAAGTAGGAGTCATTTGTAAGTTGGATGTTTGTAACTAGGGGACCCCCTGTACTGGCTTATGGCATGCTATTACATTTTCCATAGCGATATGCATAGCTCCCAACTGTCCCTGATTTCGAGACTGTCCCTGATTTGGAGCAATGTCCCTCTGTCCCTCATTCCTCCTCATTCCTCCTCATTTGTCCCTCATTTGTCCCTCATTTTGGTCTAATCTATATAGATGTATATAAAATGCACTTTTTATCCATCAAGAAGTGTTTTCCAGAGCTAAACCTTTCATCTGATTTCTAAATTGCTGCATTTGTAAATTCCAAAAGCAAATATAAAGGAATGATAGCGGTAAAAAAAAGCACTTGTGGGTTTAACCAATCATTTTTTTGTACAATTCTTCTTCAAGGGGGCGTGACAAGGGGGTGTGTCCTATGCCTGCATACTTTTGCCGATAGGTGTCCCTCATTCCCGTCTCAAAAAGTTGGGAGGTATGCAATATGTTTGGTTGGAGACTTGAATTTTGTCCATTAATACATTTTTGTATTTTTGTATATACGCTCTATACTCTTGTATCTGACTACACCCCTAGCCCATAAAATCCCTAGGGCACCCCTCTTTAGCTTTTCCTTACATTTTTCATAGCGCATTTGTCACTTACATGAGCTTCAGCTGCAATTACAATGTATTTTAGTGCTGTCCTGTAGAGTCTTATTAGAAGTCACATGTGCTGACTATATATAAAAAGACGCACAAGGGTTGATTTATTAAAGGTGACTATACTGTTCACTTTGGAAAGGGAAGTTGCATGTTGCATGGGAATTTTTCGCAGAACTTGGTAAACGAGGTGAAGCTCTGCTGAATTTCACCATTCAATCATGTACAAGCAAAAATGCTGTATTTAGAAAAAAAAAATCTTTCATGTGATTGGTTATGTATTCCAAAGTGAAATTTCACCACATTTACTAAGCTCTGGACACAATTCCCTTGCCAAAATGTACAGCTATTTGCCTTTAGTAAACCAATCCCACATAGCTTTAAAATGCACCATACAGCAGTCTGGAGGTTTCGTATCTGTACCATAAAAGGAACTTAGAATATTTATGCTACAGTCATATGCATCAAGCAACTCATAGGATCCAAAGTAGGATGTGTGTACCCTAACCAAACAAACTAGTGTTTAAATTAGTATTACACATTGAGCACAAATAAACATTCACCAGTAAACTCTGTTAAAATTCTTATGCAAGTACTTGCAGCTTACAAATTTTAATGCTGCTGGCTCCTGCTCTCTCAGTGCTGTTTCCCTGAACTGATCTTCACAAGAGAGAGTTGGCAATGGACAGTGCAGTCTCCAGCTAGTCTGTTAGCTTGAAGAATGAAGGGGGGCCTTGCTTTCCTAGGCTGTGAGGCTGTGTGTTTCTATTGACATAGGGAGACAAAACTCTAGTCCCAGCATGCAAAAGTGGCTCCATAGGATGCTGCAAGAGAAAGGAATGAACCATCCTGAAACAGGAAACATGGGGCATGCAGGCATGGCACCTGCTTAAAGCGGTTCTTCACCCTATATTATAAAAAAATAATAAAAGTCAGCAACTACAAATACTGTAGCTGCTGACTTTTATTAAAAAAAAAAACATTTACCTACCCAGGGGTCCAGAGCGATGTTCAGATGAACGTTGGTCTTTGGATCCCCGGCACTGGCATGTCTACTGTGGGCAGCCAGCTGCTGAAGCGCGAACTGCGCTTTGTGAATAGTCCCACAGCCTTCTGGGACCTGTGACATGCCCCAGAAGGTTTTGAGGAGAAGGAACTTCCGGTGGAGCGCCAACGTAAAATGGGAACTGGTACCTGTCAAACCCAGGTACCCCCCCCCCCTCCAAAAAAAGTGCAAAAAACAGGGGGGGGGGGGGGCGTATAACGGAACCTCTCCTTCAGGATGAAGTTCTGCTCTTAACTGGAACATAGTAGAGGCGCTGCATACTCAGTAAGTGATTAAGGCTACTTTCACACTGAGGCGGTTATCATGCGCTTTAGCACTAGAAATAGCCTCTGAAAAGTGCCTGAAAACTGCCTCCGATTCATTGCAGTGTGTCTTTTCACACTGGGGCGGTGTTCTTGCAGGACGTTATGAAAAGTCCTGCAAGCAGCATTTTTGGGGCAGTTTGGGATCGATGTAAATAGCGCTCCCAAAACGCCCTGCCCATTGCAATGAATGAGCAGCGCTTCCAAAGTGCCTGAAAAGCGCTTTGAAAGCGCTGCAAAATGGGACTTTTTTTTTTGGTAAAAAGCTCCCCACTAGTGGCCGAAAAGCACCGCTAAAAGATCGCAAAAACGCCACAAACGAGTGGCGCTAACGGCCGGACGCTGCCAGTGTGGAAGGGGTCTAAATCCAAGTGTTTTAATATCAGTTTAATTTTGTGCATGATACTTTGATTAGGCATTGATAATGCAGCAGTAGTGTTCTATACTATGCAATGCATGTTTTCACAAACAGCAACAGTTATTGGATATAAGATACCGGATTGGCTTATGGGAACCAAGAATGTGCTTGAACTTTAAAGCAAAGAAGAGATTAAGCCAAGAAAGGTATGCAAGGTTTCGCTTCCAGGACCCCTTAATATTTTAAAAGGTTTCCCTGAGAAACAATTCAGCATTGTGAGAGCATCTCACTCTTCAGGAATTAGGATCAGCTTTAGCTCAGCTTGCTGTTTGGAGGGCGGTGATTGTGCCAGAATCCACCAACACCAACCACAGCTGCTGAGAGTTCCTGATTATGGCTCATTGAGATAAAAGGGGACGATATTAATTTCCTGCAGAGAGCGAGGAACACTGTCTACAGGCAGCTTGATTTTATAGTTCATGGGCTGTTCTGAAAGGCCGTACAAACTTATTACAATGTCAGCGTGCTTGAGTTCCAGGAGAGCTTTAATTGAGTGATCCCGGCCCCCCTCGCCCAGCTCACAAGCCCTCTCTGGGCTTTGCCTGGTGAACTGGAGGATTAAAGCATTTAGACGGATGTGGTTCTCACAAGCAGAGAACTGATTCCAATGTCTAGAAAAGAGCTCTTTCACTTAATTAGAAGTGCGTGAGTTGCACACTGTCAACACACACAAACATACTTGCCTGTATTATTTTTTTTTTCTCGCTGTTTTAACAAGGAATAATGAAGTCTGGAGAACCACCAGTTAAGCTGTTTTTGATTGTCTTGAATATCTACATGTACATCTGTATGACCTGCAGAGAATTGCTCAGTCTTGGAACCCACCCAATTTAGGAGTAATAACTTGTATGATCCTTAGCAGACTGGATAAGGCCTCTTGTACAATGATGTAAACACTTACCAATATTTAGACATTTATCTTGTGGGCAGAGGCTGCCAGAAAGATCCTGAGTAAAAAAAAAACGCAAGATGTTGCACATACACATGTACAGGCACAGAAATGTGAGTATATATGGTAAAAAAAAAATTTTTTATCCATTACTAGGTGCCAGTGTTTCATGTTTCGCATATATTCATATAAGTTACATAGTCATATAAGTTACATTTCAGGTTTGTTTTTATAAGCAGCGGGTGGGGATTTATCCCCCCTCCCAGTGGCTTTCTCTGGCTCTCCCATCCCACTGGGACACCCGAGTGACTAGCCGACACGTCTGCCAGATGACCATAGAGGAAATCATTGTAAAGCACTGCGTAAACTGTTGGCGCTATATAAATCGTGTATAATAATAATAATAATCAGAGACTGGATCGGCCCTGATCACCTCTATGGTATAGGAAACTGGAAGCAATGAGCATTCATCACTTCCGGTTTCCCCAGATGTAAACAGTGCCATTTTTAAATAGGGAAAGCATTTGATCACACCAATCTTGGTGTGATCAAATGCTTTTAAGGGCAGAGGAGACACCTGGAGTCTAATGGACCCCAGATCTCTCTGTAAAGAGTTCCTGTCACTGCCTATTGCTTTTTCAGGGTATATTTTTATTCCCTGTGATGTCAATAACAGAGCTAAAAAAAGAATTAAAGAGCCAGTGTAAAAAAAAAAAAAAAAATGAAATTACAGCGATAGCTCTACATCAGATCGTGGGCAGTAATTCTAGCTAGCACCAGACCTCCTGCGTAAATTTAAAGTGGTAAGGCTTTTAAAGTGTTGCCTATTTATGCCGTTTTTCGCCCTTGGCGTGCACAATTTTAAAGCGTGATATGTTTGGTATCTATTTACTTTGCGTAACATCTTCTTTTATATTTTTCTAAACAATTGGGTAATATATTGCATTTCTGTGCGTTAAAATGAAAAAGTGTACTTTTATCCCAAAAAATTGGGTTTGAAAAACCTCTGAGCAAATACAGTGTGACATAAAAAATTGCGACAGCCACTATTTTATTAGGGTTTCTACATTAAAAATATATACAGTAAAACTTTGGATTGCAAGCATAATTTGTTCCGGAAACATGCTTGTAATCCAGAACACTTGTTTATCAAAGAAAATTTACACATAAGAAATAATGGAAGCCCAGATGATTCATTCCACAACCATTTATTCATGGGTATTTCAGTATATAGTCCATATAAAAAGATTATAGCAATGTGATTTCTGGTTCTGTAACCATAAAATGACCATCCACAAATTGAAGCCTTCACAAGGGGATTAGAAGCAAAATCCAGCAGGAGCCACAGAGTAAATAAGAGAAGAGAGGTACCACTTATGCCCTGTACACATGACTGGTTTTGCCGTTGGAATAAACTCTGAAGGGTTTTCCGACGGAGTTCTGACGGAATTCCGCTCAAGCTGTCTTGCATACAGACGTTCACACCAAATTCCGACCGTCCAGAACGCGGTGACGTACAACACGTATGATGGGATTAGAAAATGGAAGTTCAATAGCCAGTAGCCAATAGCTTCTGTCTCGTACTTGCTTCAGAGCATGCGTCGTTTTTGGTGCATCGGAACAGCATACAGACGAGCGTTTTTTCCGATAGTAATTTGTTCTGTTGGAAAAATATAGAATATGTTCTCTATCTAAGTCCGTCTGAATTTTCAACGGAAAATGTCCGATGGGGCATGCACACGGTCAGAATATACGATGGGTCCAGGGGACTCTTTCTGTCGGAAATTCTGCTCGTGTGTACACGGCATAAGTGTAGCAATATGGTTACATTTTATGAAGGTACAACATTTAGCAACTCGCATGGTTGATGATTAAAAGAGGCACATCTAAGTATGCAGGCATCTGGGGTAAACTTAGAGGCGCATCTCTTCTCTTTTATACTCAGTTGTGACTTGACACTACTTGTACATAAAGACATCGCTTGTATATCAAGTCAAAATTTATCAAAAAATTTTGCTTGTCTTGCAAAATGCTCTCAAACCAAGTTACTCTCAAACCAAGGGTTTACTGTATAATGTTTGGGTTTGTAAGTCAGTTTCTAGCAAAAAATACTGAATTTTACATGTAGACAAAGTGCCAGAAAATGCTTGGTCTTAAAGTGGTTAATCAGAACTCTGGGCAACAATTCTTGCTTCCCTGTGCAGTAGGGCTGCACCTGCACTGCACGGGTTAACTGCTCGTTTTGTTCTAGGGGAGAGGACATTGGAGATATACCTACCTGACCTGCCGATCCTCCAAACACAAGACCGATCCGACACCCTTGGACCTGTTTTGAAGTGGTCGGGCATTGTGTTCCTACAACAAGAGATACAATTTGAAAATTTGAAAGATTTAGCAGATTGCCAATACTAAAGTAAAAAAAAAGAAAAAAAAAATTATACAGAAGGGACATTGCCAAACATATTATGTCAGATAGTTACATAGTTAGCCTGGTTGAAAATAAAAAACACAAGTCCATTTAGTTCAACCAATAAAATGGGATAAAATATAAATAAATAAATAAATCAGACAATCCCATATACACATACACAATCCTATACCTACAGTTGATCCAGAGGAAGGCAAAAAACCCCAAAAATGCAGGAACCACTTTTGCTCCAGCAGGGAGAAAAAAATTCTTCCTGATCCCCCGAGAGGCAATCCGATATTCCCTGGATCAACTTTACCTAGAAATGTTGGTATCCAGTTACAGGTATATTATGTACATTTGAGCGATAATCCAGGCCTTTTCAGATATTTAAAAAAAAAAATGAGTGCAGTAATATGTTCACTTAAAATTATTAAATGCATTTTTAATGTAACTAGTGAAAGCACCTGATTTTGACTTGGTATTATATTAGCTTCTTGTAATTACCTGTACAATAGAACTCAGAACCAGAAGTCAATCAGTTATGATTTAGTGCATAAGAGCCTGGAAGAAACATTCACATGAATGTTCAGAAGCGTTCGTTGTTGTTCTACTGTTGTGTCTTCATTGTCCAGTCACATGCTGAGGGTGGGGAGGTTAAAGGCTGTATTGCTTAACTGCAGCAGAGAAATGTCAGGTCACCAACCTGACTTTGCTGCCTGGAAAAGCTATTTGTATCACAAAAATCAATGTATTTAGTTTTATTTCAACTAAACACTTAGCTGTTTGCCTGGAGTCCAGTTTTGAATAAAGGTTTTGGGTTGACGCACTTTAAGGAGTTGCTTTTTTTTTTTTTTTTATTCTTTTTTTTTTTCTTCACTGCTACTAATGCTCACTTAGATTAGGCTGCCAATGCACAGCAACAAAAGGAAAACTAGACCTGCACCATGTGTGTTGTGGTGCAGTTACGCGAGGTCCTTCAGCACTCACTGCCATTCTAAATGATATTGAAATAAATGGCACCAGTATGCACCACACAGAGTACCGTTTATTATTGTTCATTGCAGTAACACGTGGTTTGTGGTTTACAGCATGAAGCTATCTTTAGAGATGATCTCTTGTGATGATAATGTCATAAGAGTTTATCTTTTGTTGTAAAATGTGAAAAAAAATCAATAAAAATTATTTGATTGAGAAAAAAAAGAGATGCTCTCTTCACCTGCTTTGTCAGAAATGTTGAACAGGTGTGGGGTGCTTGCAGCCAACCAATCAGAGTACAGAAGAGAGGTGCTGAAAACAATATTAGCACATTAAGGGCTAGTGTACATTTCTGGACACTAAATGTACATGGATATTTTTGTTTTGCTTCTGGCATGCATGTATGAAGCTTTTTTGAAGGATAAGGAGCGGTTGGAAGTTTGAGTTTGATTATCAGAGATCACTTAGAATTATCAATATGTTTGCCATATAACACATCACTTTACTGCTATTCCCCTAAATCAGAACCATTGCAAGTGCCAATGGTTCCTCATTTGGAGGGACAATCCTGCTTTTGGAATTAAAACTCTGTCCCTCTTTTGTCCTCATTTTTCCCTCTACTTGAATCTTATGTATAGACTAGGCCCAGTAGATACAGTATGTACTGTTTAACTACTGTAAGTATATTTATTGCACTGTACCTTTCATCCAACCTGTTAACTCCGACGGAGTTCTGACGGAATTCCGCTCAAGCTGTCTTGCATACAGACGCTCACACCAAATTCCGACCGTCCAGAACGCTGTGACGTACAACACGTATGATGGGACTAGAAAATGGAAGTTCAATAGCCAGTAGCCAATAGCTTCTGTCTCGTACTTGCTTCAGAGCATGCATCGTTTTTGGTGCATCGGAACAGCATACAGACGAGCGTTTTTTCCGATAGTAATTTGTTCTGTCGGAAAAATATAGAACATGTTCTCTATCTAAGTCCGTCTGAATTTTTGACGGAAAATGTCCGATGGGGCATGCACACGGTCAGAATATACGATGGGTCCAGGGGACTCTTTCTGTCGGAAATTCTGCTCGTGTGTACCTCATTTGGAGGGACAATCCTGCTTTTGGAATTAAAACTCTGTCCCTCTTTTGTCCTCATTTTTCCCTCTACTTGGATCTTATGTATAGACTAGGCCCAGTAGATACAGTATGTACTGTTTAACTACTGTAAGTATATTTATTGCACTGTACCTTTTATCCAACCTGTTAACTGTGTTCAGAAAGCATTATCTGTTAATAATAATTTTTCATGTGCAGTGGTGTTCTATTGTTTCCCTGAAAGCCAACTGTTTCTACATCTGACATCTGTGTATGCTAATCCCTATTCTGGCCACATGTGACCATTTTAGGAAAAATAATGAAAACGAATAGACCTGTAAAAAAAAAAAAAAACATACTCGCCTCTAATCCAGAGCTGTCTCAACAGTAATTCCTTTCTTTTACTAAATGCTACCAGTCTTCTCAGTTAAAGTCTTCGATCATTCAGCCACTTCCTCTGTGCCCAGATAATTATAGACATGTCCCCTAGGGGAAGCATCCCCACTCCAGCCTGAGCTCAGAATACTACTGTGCTGAGCATTGGAGAAGAGTAGGAAGAACACACAATGTCACTAGACTTGCCAGTAGACCCACTGTGTGTATGTACAGTATTTGTCTATACAGTGGAACCTTGCATTATGAGCATAATGCATTCCAGGAGAATGCTTGTAATCCAAAGCACTCACATATTAAAGCGAGTTTCCCCATAGAAGTCAATGGAAACGAAGATAATTAATTCCGCATTGACTTCTATTGCGTGCAATACCGCATGTGGCCAGAGGTTGGGAGGGGGCGCTGGAGAGCCTCAGAAATACTCGGGGACAGCTCGGCTAAACTCGAAAACCCTCGGAAAGGCTCAAACACTTGGGAACTGAGTATTTCCGAATGGCTCCGAACTGTTCCGAGTGTCACCAGCGCCCGCGCACCTCAGGCCAAATGTGGTACTGCATACCCCATTAAGTTGAATCCTGCTCGTTTTGCGAGACAACACTCGCAAACCGAGTCAGGATTTTTTTTTAAAAGTTGCTTGTCTTTCAAAACGCTCGTTAACCGAGTTACTCGTAAACCAAGGTTCCACTGTATATCAATATTACCATGTTATTGGCAGAGAATGGCTGGAGGATGAAGCCTGTCCTTGTTGGGTTTTTTTTGTTTTTTTTTATACGTCTTAATCTCCAAGAATGAGATTTTTCTGCTCTATTCTTGTACATCTGGAGTTTTTGTGCATTTCTGTGCACCTGTCTATTGCAACATCTCCTGTTGCAGCCTCCATTACAGGGGAGAACAGGGCAGTGAAGCAGGGTGTTCTCCGCCCCCCTCCTCTTTTCCCTGGCCAATCAACAAAAATCTATATGTATACAAGGCATGACTTGCATACTATGGAATGTAAACAAGTGTTGCTCTTTAGTTCTCTGGCAACAACAGGGAGGTGCAGCAAACACTCTGCAGATAATGTCTTGCCTGGTACCTGTGGGAAGAGCGGGACACCAGCAGGCGGGAGCACAGTGGAAACAAAGAACCAGTATATCAACCAAGATATGCCAAAGGACCTCAAGGAGCTCAAAAAGCTAAAAATAGATATAGTGAAACTATACTTGAAGATGGAAAAAAAGTATGCCCCAATAAATCACGTGCTTCAGGAACACCTATGTTTTACCATGCCCACAAAATACTGCAGCATCAAAGCACACTTTGCATGGTACTCTTTCTTTAGCAGCAAATCTGTCACTACCATGAAAGATCCCCCTTACCAGGCCAAATGATCCCAGCTTTTCCCCTAATTGCAAAATCTGGAGTACAGAACCAAGAACTCAATAACATTTTAAAATTCCCCAGAAGTTCTTTATAAGTACACCCACCCTTTGAAACCATTCAATCTTTATTATTTTTATAGATTTTTATAATCTTTTATTATGTTTTATTATTATTATGTTCTGCTGTGTACTTGAGGTCACGGGTCTGCACATCTTACATAACAATTACTACAAATTAATTGGCTCCCTATTTTAGAAGTTTAGTGGGAACGCCCAAAGGTAGATGGAAAGACAAGAATTGTTGGCAAGTATGTCACCTCTTTAGAGTCTGCAATACTTTACCTAGACTGACATACCTGTTTGGGCAGACAAAAACTAAAACAAATATCCCTGCCCAATGATACACATCTCACAAACACACACGGAAACATTACTCAGAAAAGGATAATCTACAATGTTTTCATGGCCACCCTTGACTTGATCAGACATTTCAAATTAGATTCACTTTTTTGGTTTAAAGGCTTATAAGGCATGATCTTAAATAGCAAATTATTTCAACTAAGGCAATTCATTGGATTAAAAAGAGAACCTGCCACCATAAACTTTGGGGCATCCTATGTGAGATTTGTCAGCTTTTGAAATGAACTCCTGGGTACCCCCTTACACATTTAGTACTAATAAGCCTCACAGAAAAGTTCACATCCTGAAGGTAGTGTTTAAAATAACTGTACACATCCAGTAACAATTTTGGGGGCATCAGTGTGACCCTATAAATTGGACATTTACACAAATATTACCATATATGTTAACAGTCTTGGCATACCTCCCAACCATCTGATTCCGCTGGACCATCCCGAGATTTCAACTATGTCCTGCGGATCTCGGCTGGAGTCCCGGAGCACAGTGCCGGAACAAGTTGCGGTAGTGAAGCTCAGTTGAGGCATGCCTAATGGATGCAATGGGTGCTCACACACTGCACTCCTATCAGCACTGTATGCCTGCGCTCTGCTTCTTTCCCACCCCCACCGCTATTGGTTGCTAGGACCGACGGCGTCCTAGGAACTGATGACACACTTTGGAGGCGTGCACAGCAGATGGAAACCACCACTGTGCAGCTTTGCTATGCCTCCCAACTCTGCCCCTGTCTTCAGCTCCCACTTCCTGTCCCGCTCCGTTCAGTTAAGTAGAACTCTGTATGGGCTCCAGCCAGGTGATGTATTAGGACTTCTTCCAGCTGGAAAGGTAGGAGGACACTGCCCCTGATCCAGGCTGCTTCCTCCCGGGAATGAAGGAGGACACCTCCCCTCCTCCAGGCCGCCCCCTCCCGGGGATGAAGGAGGACACCGCCCCTGCTCCAGGCTGTTGGCTCTCAGCAATGGAGGACACCGCCCCCGCATCAGGCTGCTCCCTCCTGGGGATGAAGGAGGACACCGCCCCCACCCAGTAACCTATGAGTAGAGTATATTCTCTGCCACTGTCAGATTCCCAAAACCCCAACACTGCAGAAAAGAATACATACAGTGGGGCAAAAAAGTATTTAGTCAGCCACCAATTGTGCAATTTCTCCCACTTAAAAAGATGAGAGAGGCCTGTAATTGTCATCATAGGTATACCTCAACTATGAGAGACAAAATGTGGAAACAAATCCAGACAATCACATTGTCTGATTTTGAAAGCATTTATTTGCAAATTATGGTGGAAAATAAGTATTTGGCCAATATCAAAAGTTCATCTCAATACTTTGTTATATATCCGTTGTTGGCAATGACAGAGGTCAAACGTTTTCTGTAAGTCTTCACAAGGTTGTCACACACTGTTGCTGGTATGTTGGCCCATTCCTCCATGCAAATCTCCTTTAGAGCAATGATGTTTTAGGGCTGTCGCTGGGCAACATGGACTTTCAACTCCCTCCAAAGGTTTTCTATGGGGTTGAGATCTGGAGACTGGCTAGGCCACTCCAGGACCTTGAAATGCTTCTTACGAAGCCACTCCTTCGTTGCCCGGGCAGTGTGTTTGGGATCATTGTCATGCTGAAAGACCCAGCCACGTTTCATCTTCAATGCCCTTGCTGATGGGAGGAGGTTTGCACTCAAAATCTCACGATACATGGCCCCATTCATTCTTTTATGTACACGGATCAGTCATCCTGTTCCCTTTGCAGAGAGACAGCCCCAAAGCATGATGTTGTCACCCCCATGCTTCACAGTAGGTATGGTGTTCTTTGCTTGCAACTCAGCATTCTCTCTCCTCCAAACACGATGAGTTGTGTTTCTACCAAACAGTTCTACTTTGGTTTCATCTGACCATATGACATTCTCTCAATCCTCTTCTGGATCATCCAAATGCTCTCTAGCAAACCTGAGACGGGCGTGGACATGTACTGGCTTAAGCAGAGGGACATGTCTGGCACTGCAGGATCTGAGTCCCTGGCGGCGTAGTGTATTACTGATGGTAGCCTTTGTTACGTTGGTCCCAGCTCTCTGCAGGTGATTCACTAGGTCCCCCGTGTGGTTCTGGGATTTTTGCTCACCATTCTTGTGATCATTTTGACCCCACGGGGTGAGATCTTGCGTGGAACCCCAGATCGAGGGAGATTATAAGTGGTCTTTTATGTCTTCCATTTTCTAATTATTGCTCCCACAGTTGATTTCTTCACATCAAGCTGGTTGCCTATTGCAGATTAAGTCTTCCCAGCCTGGTGCAGGTCTACAATTTTGTTTCTGGTGTTCTTTGACAGCTCTTTGGTCTTCACCACCATAGTGGAGTTTGGAGTGTGACTGTTTGAGGTTGTGGACAGGTGTCTTTTATACTGATAACAAGTTCAAACAGGTGCCATTAATACAGGTAATGAGTGGAGGACAGAGGAGCCTCTTAAAGAAGAAGATACAGGTCTGAAAGCCAGAAATCTTGCTTGTTTGTAGGTGACCAAATACTTATTTTCCACCATAATTTGCAAATAAATTCTTTCAAAAATCAGACAATGTGATTGTCTGGATTTGTTTCCAAATTTTGTCTCTCATAGATGAGGTATACCTATGATGACATTTACAGGCCTCTCATCTTTTTAAGTGGGAGAACTTGCACAATTGGTGGCTGACTAAATACTTTTTTGCCCCACTGTATGTACCCAGCACCTGAGCAAGTATAGTATGTGCACAGGGGTGCTTCTACTGTCACACTTTCCCCTCCTTCCACACTGCCCAGGTGCCCCCCTCCTTCCACACTGCCCAGGTGCCCCCCTCCTTCCACACTGCCCAGGTGCCCTCCTCCTTTCTCACTGCCCAGGTGCCCTCCTCCTTCCACATTGCCCATGTCCCCTTTTCTTTACACATTGCCCAGGTCCCCCTCTCCTATCACCCTTCCAGGTCTCCTTTTCCAATCACACTTCCAGGTCCCCCTCTCCTATGAATATCAATAAATAATGTCAATAATAATAACTCCTGTTGTGAAGGGGACTCATAATATCAAAGGGAGTCTTCAGATATGATAGGGAGACTTATGGGGTGATGGGGGGACTCTGATAAAAAGGGGGACTAAGTATACTTAATAGGGGCTGAGAAACAATTTGTTTCCACTAACTACACTATGTGTGTGTGTATATGGCAGGATTTTTTTTAGTCTAGGTTTATGTAAGTTAGTTTCTCACTCATAGCACAGTAGACTACATATCCCATATGCAGCTTATACACTAGGTAACCATCCTCTTTTAGACCATGCAAATATTCAGCAAATTTTAGCCGCGCCCATTTTCACTGCGGTGCGCTCTAAGTGTCCCTCATTCTCAAGTTCCAAAGTTGGGAGGTATGGTCTTGGTGAGGAAAAGAAATGCATAATTCATTGATATCTGCATACTTTCCTTTTCATTTTTTTTATTTTTGTTGCTGCCTGCTTTTTTATTTCTGTGCTAAAAACTTAAGTAATGAGTCCATTAGGAGCCATTTTTAGGATAAGAACAGGCCTAGGATGGTCAAAAGGATGAAAGGAGCCTTTGTAATCCTTAGGAGATTTTTTAACCAAATGCACCCCTAAAAAACACCTTTTCGCCTTCTTTCATTGACCCCAATGCATGTTGATGAAATAGGTCACCATTATGACCAAAATTTCTGGAAAATTAAAGTTCTCAATTTAGGCCATTCCAAGTGTGGAATCCTTGGACAGCATTTTCCCTTGGAAAGGTAAATTCCGACCTATTAGTATTAGTTTTATTTTTCCAACCAAGCAAAATCTCAATATAGCTCTGTATGTCATCTATAGACTTAGCCATTAAAGTGGTGCAAAAAGCAGTGGAAATTTGCTTTCACATCACATCTTGTAGTTGAACCAATTACAGAAAGGAGGTATAAGATTGCACAACCTTATCAAAGTCAATAATCCTGAAAAATGTATATGTAATTTCACTTTTAAATAAGAAAAAGGGTTCCTTTTTGTTGATTTGACATCTTTTTGACTTGAAGATGGAATTGCCCTTGCAACTATTGTGATTACCTGTTTAACTATGCATTAGTGAAATTTGCTGATGCTTTCAGCCCAATTAATCTACTATGCCTGAATTTGCACAAAAGTACAGATTGTGATGCTGCTGAAATTTCACTGAAGCAGGAACTCTCAATTTTGCTAATTAGACTGCTTAGGCAAAACGTGCGTGGAAAAGTAGTGTGTTTCTTGGGGTGTGTAATTAGAACAGTTCAGTTTTATTTAATTTAACATTGTTTGCATTTTTATCACTTTTTGTTTATTTAATCATTATTTGTGTACGATCGCTTTAAATGTTTTGTTTTAACTTTGTTGTCTTTTTTTTTTTTGCTAATGAGGGTAATGAGGGTTTGCTTTTGGTACAAGAAAGCCAGTTAAAGCCCACTGCATCCTTACAAGCTAAAAATTAAATCCCTTTTTACAGCGACTCCAATGCATTTAACTAAAATAGGAAAGTTTTCGTCAAACTTTTGGGTAACTGAAAATTTTCAACTTTACCTACGTCTAATGAATATTTCATGTATTCACTACTTCTGGAAGTAGACACTGGAATGTCGGTAATTTGTATATTCACAAATCAGTTGGGGGGGGGGGGGGGTCCCAGCTACGGGAGGCAGCTCCATTGAAAGAATTAGAAGGCTGCTGGCTCCCGTAGCTAATTGCAGCCACTTGTATATAATCGCTTTGCAGTGATTACCTAGTCACCCTGGATAGAGACTGTCTGACTGTATCTGCCAATAATAGACACATTAACACAACAAAGTGTAATCCATATTTTGTGCATTGATGTTCTGCAGTGTCATTCATTGTAAAAGGCACCCCAACACACCTGTGTTCTGCAATGTGAGGCAATGCACTGTTATGCTTTGTAGTGCTTTGTGCTAGCGAAAATGCCGCAGAAGTCATTTTTGGTCTATTGTGGTGAATTCATAAATAAATAGGCTGCTTTAACACAGCAAACATTGCCCCACAGCGTAATGCATGTTAAAATAGTTGTAAACCCTTACATATACCCACTGATGGGACTAGCCTCATGTGAAACTCAGAGATTAAACAAATCCTTCTACATAAGTTGTACCTGTTTATCTGAAGCCCTCCCCACTCTACAGCTATTCAAAGTACAGAATTAGGACTGCATTTCTTAGCTTTAGAAGGGAGAGGACTGATGTCAGACTGCACAGCATATAGCAGGGAGCTGGGTGTTATCTGAAACCTGAGCACATTGAACGCACACACTGCCCTCTACACAGTAATATAGGGAAAAATGCACAACTGAGACTGTCAATCACCTGCTGTGTGCTGATTGGGACAGATGCTAGTCAGATAGCAGAGGAATGACAGAGTAAACAGAAATTACACTAGGTGCTTTGGCTAACACTACAGGCTATGCTTTGGATATCACTTGCAAACTGTAGAAGGATCTGCTATATTCATTTTTACAACCACTTTAAAGCACTGCAGCTGACCACTCTGATGTAAATGAACCCTAAAAGTAGCTAATAGTTCTTTGTAAGTAAAAATATTGCAGTTTATCTATTTGCATGTCTGTATTACTGCTGTATTCAATTAATTCTGAGTCACTTCAATTATAGTTTAGTGCCAAGAACATCCCAAAAAAGGTTCTTAGATTCTATAGATTCTGGACAACGGGTCTAATAAAGAACCAAACAGTGGGCATTGTATGCTTTTCGAACTGCAACAATGCTGCCAATGGTTCAGGCAAAGGGCGTTCAAGGCAAAGATCGATATAATAAGTTCATAGCTCCCAACTATCCCTGATTTGGAGCAATGTCCCTCTGTCCCTCTTTCCCCCTCATTTGTCCCTCAATTTTGCCTGATCTCTATAGTTGTACATAAAATGCACTTTTTATCTTTTAAAAAGTGCTTCCCAGTGCTAAACCTTTCATCCAATTTCTAAATTGCTGCATTTGTAAATTTTAAAAGCCAATATAAAGGAAAAGTAGTGGTTAAAAAAAATCCCTTGTGGATTTAAATTTTTTTGGTTAATTCTCCTTTAAGTGGGTGTGACAGGAGGTGTGTCCTATGCCTACATACGTTTGCTGGTAGTTGTCCCTCATTCCCATCTCAAAATGTTGAGAGGTATGCAAGTTCAGTAATCCATAGAGACCAATCAGGATTTATTTCAAGGACCTCAGTCGTGTGAATTTAAACCTGATTGGTTTCTAGGAGAATTCATGTTTTTTGTGTGCAGTTGATATGAATTGGCTACGCCTGATCACCTGGGGAAATAGTAAAAAAAAAAAAAAAAATGTACAGCACATTAAAAAGAATACATTTATAAAAATATACTAGTAGCTATAATGCAAAAAAAGAATAATAATAATATCTTTTGAAGTTCTTTGAAATACACGGTATGGTCCTTAGCCCTCCTTAATTTTCTTGATTTTGAATTCCAGGTTTGTACTGGCAGTTTTAATGAATCTGGGCTTTCTTGCAAGCCTTGGGCTACTGTTATTGCATTTTATTACTATCTGTCACTGCTTGCTATGTTTTACTGCACTTAGCATATCATCACTGCTCTGTACCACAATTCTGAATAAGCCCAATGATGTAATAATGCATGCTATGATTGGGGAGAGTCTGCAAAGGAACCATAGCTGAGTGAACCCCCTCTAAATCTCATATTAACATTAGAAAAATTCAGCAGTCTTCTGCTTAATTTTTCTTGAGAGAGAACGCAAATCATGAAGTGATGCATAACCACCATGCCTTCCTCGCATGTATCTAAAAATTAATTTTTCTTGTAGCAATTGTACCTCTAGTTGGCAGGATTGCTTCTGGGATGTTTTCATCAGTTTCTTATTCATTTGTCTAGCCCCAGTACCAGGATTTATTGACATGCACTGCCCTACTCCAGCTAATATTCAAGTGTGTTTAGAAATTCGAAGGCTCTTTTTCACTTCCATCTTGAAGGAAGCTCTTAATTGGACAAGTGAAGCCTCTTGGATTGGTGCTGTGTCTGTCCTCTGGTTTAAATCTGTCGGCTGCTGTCACTTAAACAAACCTTCTCTGCTGATTTAGATATTTTCCTTCCTCTGATCAGCTTGTTTGTTTAACTAGAGGTAACAAAATTGGTGCATCTCAATATAATAAAAAAAAATAATTATTAACATTATACTATGTTTTCAATTATGATCATATATATTTAGGAAACAATATTCTAAATAACATTTGATTTATTATTATTATTATTATTATTATTATTATTATTATTTTGTTTTCATATCAGTACTTAAAACAGAACTTTACCCAAAAAAGGAAGTTCTGCTGTCCCCTCCCCCATTATTTTGGCAGATTTGACAGGTACCTGCACCCACATCCACTTGGATCACTGCAAGGAGTCACAGCCGGCTTCCCACAGTTAACATGCCGGTGCCGGGGAACCGAAGACTGGCAAAAAACCAGCCTGGGTAAGGATGACGTTGGTTCCCTAGCCAGGTATTAAAAGCCAGCCGTTAGTTTTTGTAGCTACTGACTTTTAATTTTTGCAGAACTGACTGAAGCTCTTCTTTATTAAGTTTGTAGAGTGTTGTATAGATTTTATACAATTTTTTTAAGTGGTTCTAAAGGCTCAAGGTTTTTTACCTTCATGCATTCTATGCATGAAGGTAAACAACCTTCTCTATGCAGCAGCCCACCCAATACTTACCTGAATCCGATCTTCCTCCAGTGCTGTGCACGAGAGCCTCGGCTGTTCGGAGACTCTCCATCCTCACTGGCTGAGACAGGGAGCCATTGACTCCCACTGTTGTCAATCCCAGCCAGTGAGCCAATGAGGAGAGAGAGGAGCGAGGCTGAGCGGAGGCTCTGTGTATGAATGGACATGCAGAGCAGCGGCTCAGGAGTGAGCCTGCTTGGGTGCCCCCATAGCAAGTAGCTTGCTCCGAGGGCACTCGGCAGGAAGGGGCCATCAGCACCTGCAGGGGACCCGAGAAGAGGAGGTTTGGGGCTATTCTGTGCAAAACCAGCGCACAGAGCAGGTAAGTATGACGTGTTTATTATTTTAATTTTTTAATTTTTAATTACTTTAATATCACATATATATATGTATGTATATATATATATATATATATATATATATATATATATATATATATATATTTATTATTATTTTGTTTGTTTCCATTTAAATCCAAATTGAAGTTGCAGAAATTGATATTCAGTAAGACAGACCTTGTAGTAACTTTTTTATTTTATTTTTGTGTTACCTTCTTTTTTCTTTTATAACAATTGTACAATGTGTCTAAATGTAACTGTGTCGTCCAGTAGTAAAATGTACTTCATTTTCTAATTGATTTGGTCAGACACATTCCTATTTCTCAGCAATATAGAAGTGAATAAGGAGGGATGAGGAGTGTGCACCTTACTCATTACCAAGCAAACATCAATTTAAAAAAATAATGTATGACATGACTAAGAAGGAGGGCATGAGAATTTAGTAACTAAAGGCAAACATTTTCATTTTGGATGGAGTGGAGAGGCAATAGAACAACTGTCAGGTTTTTATTGCTGTCTGTGCCCTCTTTAGGGAGATTCACCCTCTCTATTTGTCCTTCTTATCATAAACACAGGAAAGTGAAAGAAAATCCCAAATCCCAAATTTTGGGTTGTCACCAGAAAAGCAACACCAGTTCTGGTGATCCCGTTGAAAAACAGGTATTTCCTTCACTTTGAAGGGATTTCCTTTCACTTTCTTTTGTGGCTATTGGGCATGAATCCAATGGAAATTTGTCTAATGGGACACAGATCGCAAACATACTACTGACAGGGGTTTATATGAATCACAGAATGGGAAAAAAAAAAGCTTTGCTTTACCTTAAATAAAAATACTGTTTTTATTATAAACGTATTGCATATAGTGAATGTAATCAAATTATTCATATGTTCTTGAACTAATATCCCACCCTCATAGGCTCAATTCATTAGCCTAGCTCTGAAATAATTGATTGCTGGATGTGGTTCTAGTTGATACAAATCTTTTGTCCTCGATCCTGTAATCACACAAGGGAGATAGGAAGAACAGTAAAAGGATACTTCCTTTCTGTCTCCTGTACTTGTACACCAATCTCTATATTTGCTCTGCCCATGAAGCTGGTCACCATGCTATAGTGATTGTTTTGTAAGAAGTAATGGATTATGTCACTCATTGCCTTTGTCCCAGTCAATAACTGTAGAAAGCAGGATTGCTGGAGAGGTGGGCAAAGCAAGTTAAAGTGAGAATTTTCAGTAAAGAATCAAACAATAGATAATGTTATACTGGATTCAAGGACAAGATCTGTGTCATAATATATGCATATTTAATAGTATAAATCATGTATGAAATTTGCATTCTACTTCTAATAGTTAACTTGACACCCAAAACTGAAACTTTTATGGACTGTCATACATTTTAGTGTATGGTAGCTATGCTCAGGGGCTTCTTACAATGCATCATCTGCCAATGCATCATCTGTTGAGTAATAGAGAGGCAGCATGTACTGGCACTGCATGTTTTGTTAGTTATCCAATCCCTGATGAGCTTGTCATCAGTGGCTCAGACCCCGCTTTAAATGCAGAGAAAGCTACTTGAAGGGTCTTTGCATACAAGCAGTTGCCTAAGTCTGAGGTGCTGGGCTGGATTCAGAACCGAGAGCCTTGGCCCTGAGGCCACCATATGCTATTTCATCTAAAGAAGACCAAACCCATACTGGTCCTGCTGCCAAGAAGAAAGAGCAGGGGAAAATGGAGTTATGCTAGAACGTCCACTGGTCCAATGCTCCAGTCTCCCACCTGGTGTGGTGTTTGCTACAATTTGCAAATTCCACCCTCCTGCTCCTACTGTTTGCAAAAAGCTTCAGACATCCACGGTCTTGACTGCCTTTTCAGCAAGAGATCTAAATGAGTGAGCACTATGTCTGGGGACAATGTTAAAGTGGAGTTCCACCCAAAAGTCTAACTTCCACTCATCAGATTCCCCCTCCCCTCTGGTGACACAGTTGGCACCTTTCAGGGGGAGGGGGGTACAGATACCTGTGTATATTACAGGTATCTGCACCCACTTCCGGCATAGATAGCCGCAGAATCTGCGGCTATTTACGCCACTTCCTGCTCCCTCTCCGCTGCCTGCTGGGAAACACACGGATCCCAGAGACGGCAGGGACCATCTGTATTGCACTGCGTGACTCGCGCATGCGCAGTAGGGAACCGGGAAGTGAAGCCGCACGGCTTCACTTCCTGATTCCCTTACCAAAGATGGAGGCAGCAGCACCCGAGGACAGAGAGACGGTTTGGCCTCGGGTGCCGACATCGCGGGCGCCCTGGACAGGTAAGTGTCCATGTTTTAAAAGTCAGCAGCTGCAGTATTTGTAGCTGCTGTCTTTTTAAAAAAAAAATTTCGGCGGCGCTCCGCTTTAAGCTCAATTTGGGCTTCCACTTGCAGTACATAGGACCCAAAGTGTTGGAGGCATTGCCAGAAAGATTATACAGTGTATCCCAATATCTCACCCATGGGCCCCATGCTCCTCTTCCCTTCTTGTCTTTGGCAGCAGAGATTTCAAATGCTACCAATCGCCAGCAGGAGCTCTAAGCTTTTATAATTGGCCCAATTCACTAAGAGTGGTAGAAGAGGTTTTTGTCCTCACCAACATGGGGACAAGGCACTTTGCCCAGCACCCCCCCCTGCAAAACACTGCTCCATGGATGTCTTAGGTGGATTGGTATGGATCAAAAGAGGGAGGGGAGCATGCTCATTCCCCTTTCCTGGCCTGTTGGGCTGCATGCTCAGATAAGGGTATGGTATAGATTTTTGGGTGACCTCACCCTGTTTTTTTGTATTGGGGGGAACCACACATCATTTTTTTTTTCAATTGGCTTTTTTGTTTACATTCTGCTGTCAGAAGATGAGTCACTGGTTGTTAAGGATGCAGCTTGTGCCGGTTCTTTAACAACCAGCTGTTCACTCGTTAAGGATGCTCATGGGCGCCGACTCTTTAATAAACAGTTATCAACTAGCTAGTAATTGTATATATTCATTAAATAGCACGTGGCTAGACTATGACTTATTTAACAATTGTATTTGTTTACTTTTTTGTCTGAACTGACTTTTAGATAGGTTTATATGGTATTTACCAAGCGTTTCTTAATTTTGTAGTAAGTATCATGTACCTGATACATGACCCAAATATTGCATGCAATATCCTTTAGTGAATTGAACCCATAGAGAGATTAAGGAGAGGTTAAAAGTTTTTTTACTGTTTGTTAAGAATATGAAAATACTTTCTTACTGTCCACAGTGTGGGCACAGGTGCACTTTAAGCTCCACATCCTGCTTGGGACACTACATACAGAAAATATTTATGTTCTCGCTATTTTGTGTGGCTTTCTTCCCACACTCCAAAAGCATACTGCTAGATTGTTAGGCTGATGGGTAGGTACATTGGATTGTGAGTCCTTTGACTACAGAGTCTGATTTGATTGGTTCTATGTACTTAGTAAAACACTGTAATGTGCAGTTGCTACTTAAAGCTGAATTCCAACTTTCTTTTCATTAGAACTGAATGAAATGATCAATCCCAGCATAGATCTTACCTCTGTGCCATGTTGCTCTGTTGTCTGCAGATCCCCTGATATTCTGGCTTTAGTTGTGGCTTTGTATCATGTGACAGTTTGTATATCCCGCTGATAGACTTGGTTCCTTCCACAGCCACTTCCTGCAGTGCCCAGAGTCTGTAACACTGCCCTTTGAAGTCTTTCAGTCTCTGATGTAACTTCTTTCACAGCTGTGTTCGTGGGTGGGATTGAATACATACTAATTAGCATTCCTTCCACCCGGTCACACCGAGAAGAACAGTTCTAACCCCCCCAAGTCCTGCCTCACTGATAAACAGCATTATTCAAGCAGGAAACCCCTTCATACACAGCCTGTTCTGAAAGCTAGCTGTGCTGCTGCTGCTGGGCAGAATTAAATGGATCACAATTAGACTTCAATTCTGCCCAGTTAAATATGCCAACCAGTGTGAAGAGAGAGAATCCTACCCCTCGGATTCCGCCCTCCCAGAGCCCTGCTCTCTGTGAAGTGATTAATTTACATATGAAGGAAACCCCTAATAATAAATTCTCGTAGCCCTTCCTCTGTAGTCTTGCAGTAAGCCATTATTCTTTGACATACTGCAAAAGAGGAATGACACGGGAGGAGGTATGACACATTTACACTTTTCACCACCCACATGAAGGCCCAGAAACACCCACAGTAACCAAGTACAAGTGACTTCCATAGCCCACCCTGAAACTACAGAGGCTCAAAGGATCATGGGACATGTAGTATTAGAACTGGAAAAAGAAGGAAACAGGAAGTCAGAGAACTTTGAAATTCAGCCAGGAGAAGGAGTGACATCACAGACACAGAAACTTGCTGTACACAGCTTAAGGAGGTAAGTTACACACAAACTGACACTGGGGTTGTGATTCATTTACATGCACAATGCATCAGTTTTTTTTTTGTGGAGGAAAAGCTGGAGTTTGTCTTTAAATATATTGAGAATCAAATTTGTGATACTTTCTCTAGTTTTCAACTAGAACACGGAATTTATGCTCACTGTCATAGACTTGAAGAGGTTGTACACCTCTCTGTGGAAGTTGTACCTCTAGTAATAAGGCTTACCTATAGGTACTGTAAATATCTCCTAAATGTGTATTGTTTAGGAGATATTTACTGTGTTTTGCACCGATGATGTCATCAGCGCATGCACTGTGAGGAAACGCCCCCGTGACGTTTCTTCACAAGCGATTGCCGTGACTAGCGGCTCCCGTGCGCATGTGCAGGAGTGATGTCACGTGGTTCTGGCCAGTCACAGAGCCGGAATTCACAGCCCCAGAAGGAAGAGTGCGAACATGGATGCGGCCTGCAGCGGGGATGGCACGGGCTTCTTTTGCAGGTAAGTGTCACATAATGTGCTAGTATGTGATGCATACTAGCACATTATGCTTTTGCTTTGCAAAGGCAAAGGAAGGAAGTAAAACCCATCATGGTTTACTTCCTCTTTAAGGCATAACTTCCTCTATCCCAGAGAAAGGACATTTCTTCTACTGTCCAAGAGAAAGTAAATATTTAAATTTTCTATGAGAAAAGAGAAAACTACCACTATCAAAGTGAAAGGACTTTGGGGTTGATTTACTAAAGGCAAATCCACTGTGCACTGTAAGTGCACTTGGAAGTGCAGTCGCTGTAGATCTGAGGGGAAGATTTGAAGTGAGTAGAAGCTCAACTGATTTCTATCATCCAATCATGTACAAGCAAAAATGCTGTTTTTATTTTCCTTGCATGTCCCCCTCAGATCCACAGCGACTGCACTTGCAGTGCACAGAGAAAGGACATTGCTCCAACTGTCTAAGAGAAAGGACATTGCTTCTACTCTCTGAGAGGGCATTGCTTTAATTTTCCAAGATAGGGGATATTATTTCTAATGTCCAATAGAGATGACGTTACTTTCACTGTCCAATCGAAAAAATTGTGGAGAAAATCACTTTCTTTATGCAGGAGAGAGGGTAATATTTCCATTCTCCAAGATAAATAACATTACTTCCCCTGTCCAAGAGAGGGGGCATTACCTTTATTCTCCAAGAAAAGGGACGTTGCGTTCACTCTCCAGGAGAGAAGTCATTACTTTAGTTGCTCAAAAGAGGACATTTCTTCCATTTTCAAAGGGAGAAGACAATGCTTCCACTGCCCAAGAGAGAAGTCAGTACTTCCACTGTCAAGGAGAGAAGACATTACTTACTATCCAAGAAAGAGGACATTATTTTCAACTTTCTAAGAGAGAGGGCATTAGTTCCACTCTCCAAGGAGTACAGCATTACTTTTACTCTCCAAAAGAAACAACATGACTTCCATTGTACAAGAGAAAGTACACTGCAGAGAGAACATTACTTCAATTTTCAAAGAGAGAGGACGTTGTTTCCACTGTCCAAGAAAGAGGACATGCCTTTCACTCTAAGAGAAAAGACCATGAGGGACATTACTTCCACTGTCCAAGAGAGAGGACATAACTTACACGCTTCAAGATAGAGGGCACTACTTCCCCTGTCCAATGGAAAAGACATTACATTCAGTGTCCAAAAGAAATGGCATTAATTCCACTTTCCAAGAAAGGATATTGCTTCCACTCTCCAAAAGAAATACAATATTTCCACTTTTCAAAAGAGAAGGAATTATTATCCACTGCCCAAGAAATACGACATTACTCCCACTATCCAATAGTGCAATTTACTTCTACTGTCCATGAAAGAAGACATTATTTTCACTGTTCAAAAGAGGTAATTTATTCAACTGTTAAAAAGAGGAAACTTTACTTCCGCTGTCCAAAATTGAGGACTTTATTTTCACTGTCCAATAGAGTGGACATTACTTTCATACTCCAAGAGAAAATGCATTAATTCCATTGTTCAAAGGAAATTATATTACTTCCACTGTCCAAGAGAGGACAATACTTCCACTATCCAAAAGATAATACATTTCTTCCACTATTCAAAACAGAAGGCATTGCTCCCACTATCCAAAAGATAGGTCATTACCTCCACTGTTCATGGGAGAGGACATTACCTCTACTTTCCAAGAGAAAGGGTATTCTGCTCTTTAAAAGGGCATTACTTCAACCATTCAAGAGGGAAGACATTACTGACATTGTCCAAGGGAGAGGGCATTACTTCCACTATTCCAGAAAGACCATTACTTACATTGTTCAAGAGAGAAGACATTACTTCCACTGTTCAAAAGGGAGGACATTACTTCCACTCTTCAAGAGAGGGAATTACTTTTTTTTCCAAGTGAGAGAATATTATTTCCCAGAGAAATTACATTACTTTTACTTTCTAAGAAAGAGGACTTTACATCCACTGTCCACGAGTGAGGACATTATTTTCACTCTCCAAGAGAGGACATCACATTACTTCCACTGCCCAAGAGAGAATGTATTACTTTCACTGTTCAACTGAAAAGACATTTTTTTCACTGACTAAAAGATATTACATTACCATGTCAGAAGCTATGACAACAGATCAGGGGCATTTGTTTGTTATTTTTGATTTTTTTTTTATGGAGAATTTAAAGACACTGGTCCTCAAAGATCCCAAGTGCAGAAGCTGTAAATAAACCTGTATCAGAAATATGTACAATTTGTTTTTTTTTGTTTTGTTTTTTTTTTTTTGTAGAAAAGAAGGTCCTGTTTAAGTCCCAGTTCAGGTACAATCTGTATTGCCAGTAATTTCACATGTGCATATGACAGCGATAAGTCAATCGAATTGACTTTGTACTCTTTACACGTGGGTAAGATTTAATAAATCATCTGAAAGTCCATAGAAAAAAACATATAAACTTTGAAAGATACTGTTTCTTACATCTGCTTGGTGCTCCAGTGCTCTTACCAGTTATCAGATGTACTGGACAAAGGATAATTCCACAAAAAGTCAATTAAAGTTATCAGATATTTTCTCACATTAGGGAATCTGTAATATTTATTAAATTGATCACCGGTACTGAAGGCAAGAAACTGAAGCACTATGTTTATTTATACAATCCTTTTATGAACGCTGAAGACAATTCTTAACAGAGATTTCACACCTGAACTGGTCCGAAAATGCATAATTGAATTGTTTCCAGTTGTTTACATTTATTCTGTTTTCTACATGATCATCTGTTTTGAAAATGAACTGCTTAAGTTTTTCTTTAGGTATAATCACTAATATGTAAGTAGGAGAGGAATGTTCCATTTTATTTTGAACTAGAATTGAAAACAATTCTAGCTCCTGTATTCTGCACTCTTGTTTTGATTGGTTGGCATTTAACTATATTAACCAGCAATTTTATGTACAGGTATGAACATTTCTATTTGGGAATCCATTAACAAATCTAAATGGCAAGAAGGGGAATATGAAAAAAAAACAATTGACACTTTTGTTAAAAATATGTATGAGTTCATTTTTTTAAAAAATTCTAAATTAGTTGTGCAGAATACTGCTTAAGATTTAATAGCTAAAATAATAGTGGTGTGGCTGAGAAAATGGACAATTCTTCAGCACTTTTTAAGTATTACAAAAATATCCCTCAAGCCGAAAGTCCAGAATAATCTGCATAAACTATCCTGTACTTGCAACTGATTTAGTGTACATGCAGAGAATACAGTAGAGGATTGTGACCAGCAATGTACCCAGACAATATAGTAGGAAGACTTGACAAGAGCACAATAGACAAGGCTAGGTAGGAGAATTTCCTTTTCCTTTTGACTTCCTGCCACCTATAATCATTGCCTCATAGTATTGTCAGAAAGGCTCATGTTCTTGTACATCAGGGACTGTCTCAGTGGAATTATTAAAGCGTACCTGGACACCTCCCTTAAAGCAGAACTAAAGGCAAAATATTTTTTTTTGGATAGAGTATGGAAGGGCTTTACCTACTGCCAGTTTTTTTGTACCATCTGTGTCCCACTGGGGAGATCTCCCTTCACTTCCAGCCCTATAGCCAAAACAGAAAATTAGAGGAAATCCCTCTAAATGAGGTGATCCCTGGTTGTCAGCAGAACTAGAGTCCCCATTGGAAGATTTCCTCCTTCTGTTACTGTTCTTGGGGCAGCCAAAAAATTGGGATTTTCTTTCACTTTTGAGTTTAGTGATAACTGTAAACAGGACATGTAGAGAGGGTGAATCTCCCCAATGGGGGCACAGACAGCAATACACAATCTGACAGGTGTTCTAATCCCTCTCCAATCCCTCCAAAACATAAATATAAATTAGCCTTTAGCTATACTTTAAGATAAATTTAAGAGCTGTATTGAACAATGTTATACTGCAGTTTACATAAATAGGGCTGTTCTCTGGCTATGGTGAGCAAATGTGCCCCAAGTAAACAAATCATTAATTTCTTCTTAATACTCCTATGTGTTAAAGGACAACAACTAGTTATTATTGTGTCTAATTAATTGTGGAATGTACTTAACATGAGAAATTAGTTGCGCTTGCGATGTACCCTTAGATGTTGTCCTTATAACTGCCTGCAATCGATGTAACAGTCGGGATATTGCGGGTACGGGGACCAGTCTGTACACTTCCATTTGTGATTGACATAAGGGTATAAGAGGGGTGGTTGCCGTGCCATAGAGCCAATCACATCATTAAGTCTGTGTGACGAAACATGTCGGGCGTGGCTTTACGGCAATCATCATTACTAACGTTTGATGTGATACGCCAAACCAGGAAGTGGAGGTCCGAGTCTGAGGAGTGGGTGAGAGTTAGACAGCACCTGCACACCTCAGGTCCGCCGTGACCACAATTCACGACTTTAGAATTTTTTTGAAGACTAGCTGTGATATTTCTGCTTGCTGTGAATTTACTAAATGTGAGTATCATGATTGAAGTTTGAGTGTCATGAGTGTTTTATTAAATTGGTTTATACGTTATTACACTATTGGAGCACCTTTTATTATTTACATGTTGAGAGATCCCTTTATATACACGGCTGGATAGTGGATATATTCTTAACCCTTCCTATGTGGTTTAAAAGCGTTTGAGCCAAGCACGAGAGTGTAAGGCATATTTATCTGGTGAGTGCGTTTTCTGAAGGGAGCGGAATCACTTGTACACTGGTGTGGTGGATGAATAAGAAGATATTACACTAAAATCATTTACTGGATTATTTTTATGGGCTTTTCATTATAAGATTTATCTATTTTTCACTTGTCACAGGGTGATAATATTTTAACAAAATTCTTTTCTATATTTATCTTTTGTATTGGGCATTTATATATGATTTCAATATTGTGATTTAAGCACCACTATTTTTTCTCACTTTTCAAATTTGATAAAGCTTCTATTCAAAGCTGGAAAAGAACCAGCCTCCCCGTTGATCATTGGTTTGGCAATGTGCCAATTGCTTTACTACAAATTATTTAGAAACTCTTGCTACACCTGTGTGTTTGCCACAATAGCACAACAATATGTAAAGGGTGTAGAATCAACACACAAGTCAGGACCTCATTTTACATTCTGCTGCCTCAACACACCTGAAGAAAACACCATATTACCAAAAGTATTGGGACACCTTTACAAGCACATGAACTTTAATGGCATCCCAGTCTTATTCCGTAGGGTTCAATATTGAGTTGGAGCTTTAACAGCTTCAACTCTTCTGGGAATGCTGTCCAGAAAGTTTAGGAGTGTGTCTATGGGAAGTCTATGAGCGAGTTTGGGGTGGAGGAACTTGACTGCCTAAAAATTAGAGCAGGGACTTTGAGCCAGGTCTTTTTGTTCGCATCAGTGCCTGACCTCACAAATGCTGCAAAGGGTGGGCCAACTCAGTATTAAACCCTACTGACTAAGGCTGAGATTCCATTAAAGCTTATGTGTGTGTAAAGGCAGGCTTCCCAATACTTTTGGTAATACAGTATAGTGTATGTCCTTTCATGTAGGCTTCTAATACTTTCTTACCAATCATTTTACATAATTATAATGTTGAAAATTAACACCAAAATTTTATATTTCAAAATGGATATTTTTGCCATATAAGCTGTCCCACAGTCTAAACGTGTACAGACTGAAGAAAGATAGTAGATGGCTGCATTTTATGTACTTGTGTGAGAGGCTTGAAATGTATGCAATGAGTGCTAATATTGGTTATAACCACAAGTTCTGTGAGGCAGAAAGTGAAAGACAGTTAAAGTGTATATATATATATACATTTTATGCATGCATATTGGTGCTGCTCCTCTTCCCCACCATGTGCAAATGGTCATGATGGTGCTACTCAAGCTGCATTTTCACGTAGAAAAGGATATGCATTGTGAATATGTGGTTCTATAATGTGTTTTTTTTTGTTTTTTTTTGTTTTTGTTTGTTTTTTTCCAATTGCTATAGGATTAGTTTTCTAATGGATGAAAATTAACTATTGATGAAAACCAATGTATGTGTTTTTTTTTTTTTGTTTTTTTTTCATTGCATTGCAGCATTGTAAAGCGTTCATCAAAGTACAAACAAAGGTTTTTCATAAGCAAAAATTGACTATAGGAATCTAATATGAAATCTGAATCTTATCCACATTCACAACAACCAGTCTCCACTGCAATATTTGTTTTGGAATCACGTTCACATTATACAAATTTAACCCGCAGAATAAATAACCACTGCTGAAGATAATATGATATTGACTTCTTGGGCTGTGTTAATTTCCATTGATCAACACAGCATGGAGAACTCGTGCAGAATGTGACAGACCTCCCACCACCGGCACAAATAGTAGTTCTATGTAATATTGCTTTGTTAACTCAGAGGGGGTTCTCTTTCGGGCTAGATTTATCTAAATTCCTGGATAGATTATTGGATGTATGACTTTGCAGTGCTTCTAAATAATTTAGGATTGCCAGTAGGGCTTTGCAAGCTATTGGTTTTCTCTCTGGAATAACAACTATTTGACTTTTTTTTGTATCATTGCACAAACAATACATTATAATAAGGTAATCCAATAACCATGATCATTCACCATCCCTAGACAAGGGTTATAATCTATCAGCTGAAAGCAGTTGACAGTTGCTTTAAACTTTTAGTTGCATAGCTGCTACACTGCAGAAGTTTGCCTAGGCAATGATGGTAGCTACGATACAGAAAAAAAAAGGTGCAGGTGGCTGCAAGAGTTGGGGCTCATTCGTATAGGATGCTTAACAAGCAGCTTTGTTGCCTTCTGAGTGGTGCAAAACCCTAGATTGGGAAAGCTGTACTAAACTGAAAGGCTCAATATACATTTATATTTGATCAGTATGGCTTCACCTTGCCCCTGCCCAAACATTGTATGTAATATTGAGTCACTCAAAGCCACAAAAGTTCATCACTTGTGGTATCTATGTTGTGTTAAGTAATGGATTTATTTTCCATTTAGATGCTCTTATTAACCTATGAAGGGTAAAAACGTTAAAAGACAACCTTTTAGACACCATAAGTAATTAAGTAAGACTACTTTACAACTGCCATAATAGTTGCTCTAGGTTCTCCCAAATCTGTGCCTAATTTTTCCCTTTAAGAGGATGGAGCATTGCCAAGTACAGGTGCATATGAAATGTTCAGTAGTAGCATACCTGGTTTTAGGGCCACTCTTGGCAATGGCAATCCTGAATGCAGTTATTATGTGAATGAATGAATGAATGAATGAATGAATGATTTGTAAAACGCTACAAATGCGAACTGAATCGCCTCAAGGTGCTAAATGCGTTTTGTGTTGACAACTTCTTAGAAGAGGAAGGTCTTGAGTTTTTTCCTGAAGGCCAGATGGTTTTCTTCCATGCAGATATGAGTTGGAAGAGTGTTCCATGGCCGAGGTCCCTGGACTGCGAATCTACGTTCTCCCCTTGCTTTGTAGCGGTATTGGGAATGAGGAGGAGGTTTTGGTTAGATGATCGCAGATTGCGATTGGGTGTGTAGTGCTTTATTTTCTCTCGGAGGTATTGAGGGGGTTACCTTGTATGCATTTGTGGGTGAGGCAGAGGGTCTTGAATGTAATCCAATTCTTTACCGTTAGCCAATGTAGGCTCCTCAGGGATGGGGAGATGGACTCCCAGGGTTTTTTTCCTGTTAGCAGTCTTGCCACCACGTTTTGAATGGCCTGTAGGTGCGCAAGCTGATATTGGGGTAATCCTATGTAGAGTGAGTTTGCGTAGTCGAGATGGGAATTGATGATTGTTCCAACTACTGCTGCTTTGTCCTCTTCTGGGATGAAGGGGATGAGTCTGCGTAGCAGGCGGAGGAGATGGTGAGATCCGCTAACTACTGATCCTATTTGTGCATCCATTGTCATTTCTGAGTCAAAGATAACTCCGAGACTCTTGGCTTTGGTGCTCGGAGAGATGGTCTGTCCAAAGTTGGTGGGAGGTGTCCATGGAGTCTTGGTTTTGGGATTTTGGTTAGCGTGTAGAAAGAGAAGTTCTGTTTTTGACCCTTTGAGTTTGAGGGAACTAATGGTCATCCAGTCATCTATCAAAGCGAGGCATTTCTCTAGTTGCTGATGGTGGTCTTTTTGTCCGGTGATGCGAAAGTAGATTTGGGTATCGTCAGCGTATGAGTGGAGGCAGAGGTCTGATTTTTTGATGATTTTGAGGAGTGGGCAGATGTAGATGTTGAATAGCACTAGCAACAAGGGTGAACCCTGAGGGACTCCACATGAGATTGTCTGGGTGTCAGAGGTGAATGCTCCTAGTTTCACTGTCTGAGAGTGATTCTCCAAGAAGGATGCAAACCATTTTAGACTAGAATTATGTGATATAGACATGTTTTTGCTTGTTGTGTTTTTTTATATATATTATATTATTATATTCATTATTATATTATTCATTGTTATATTTCAGTGCTGCTGATTTTCTACAACCACATCCTCTATATGTACTACAGTGATGGCTGCATGGTATTTCACAGGGCATGTTTCCTAATAGTAAGGACAGCTGGGTGTTTGTTTTTCAATGTAAATCAGCATGCAATAGCTTGCAATCTCAAATAAAGGGCTTTTATGAGAGACCAGGGCAGAGCGTTGTCACCCCAAAACACTAAGTGCCCAAACAAGAATCTTAAAGTGGTTGTAAAGGCAGAAGGTTTTTTTATCTTAATGCATTCTATGCATTAGTATAAAACAAAACTTCTGTGTGCAGTAGCCCCCCTAATACTTAACTGAGCCCCATCTCCATCCAGCGATGTTGCACAAGTGCCTCAGCAGTCTGGGACTCTCCCTCCTGATTGGCTGAGACACAGTAGCAGCGCCATTGGCTCTGGTTGCTATCAAGCAAAGTTCTGATAGCCAATGAGGAGAAAGAGGGTGCGGGGCCGGGCCTTGGTTCTGTGTCTGAAAGGACACAGGGAGCTGCGGCTCGGCTCATGTGCTCTCATAGCAAGCTGCTTGCTGTGGGACCCCCCTTTACAGGAAGGAGGGGCCAACAGCACTGGCGAGGGACCCAATAAGAGGAGGATCCAGGCTCTGTACAAAACCACTGCACAAAGCAGGTATAACATGTTTGTTATTCTTAAAGAAAAAAAAAGATGTGACTTTATTATCTCTTTAATGACAGTATCACCAGCTATTATTTTAATAAAAGGTAGCAATTGTAAAAAGATTTTTTTTAAAGACTGTATTGTCAATTAAGCATAGCTCCCAACTATCCCTGATTTGGAGGGACTGTGTCTGATTTGAAGCAATGTCCCTCTGTCCCTCATTCCACCTCAGTTCCCTCATTTTGGTCTGATCTATATAATTGTATATAAAATGCACTTTTTCCTTCTTTCAAAAAGTGTTTCCTAGTGCTAAACCTTCCATCCAATTTCTAAATTGCTGCATTTGTACATTTTAAAAGGCAATATAAAGGAATAGAAGTGGTAAAAAAAGTCATTGTGGATTTATTTAACCTTTTTTTGGTTAATTCCCCTTTAAGGGGGTGTGGCAGGGGGCGTGTCCTATGCCTACATACATTTGTTAGTAGATGTCCTTCATTCCCATCTCAAAATGAGGTATGATTAGCTAATAACATTTTATCTAGGCAACAGACTTGAAGTGTTGTCTAGAGAATATAATAAAGAGTGGGGATGGAGCTCAGATGTGTGCAGAATAAATGGGTTATTAAAGAACACCATAGCAAACAATGACTGAGCTACCACCTGGATCACCCATTGCAAACAGTAACTGTTGAACCACCCTGTCACCTTTTTTTTTTCCTTTCCTTCTATCATTTCCTGGCATGACTCCTAGTTTGCTTGGCTATATAAGACATGCTGGAAAAAATGCCCACAGAATAGCAGGCAACACCCATAGGAGAGCACAGGCAAGCAACACATGTGAAAGGAATCAGGGTAGAGAAAGCACTGCAGCAAGGAGGTATAAGGTGGTATTAATTACCCCCATTGCTTTTACCTATTAGGAGTTATTGACACATTGGACATCGATGCAGGCTTCTCAGTCCTCTTATGTGGTGAATTAATAGAGTCCAACAAAGCATTATTTCTACTTGGGACTTCTATCATTTGACCCATGAAATTTCCTGCAAGAAATGATATATACTCTGAGGACCTCTATTGGGGTTGCATATTGGAGAGACTTCTCTGCATGATTATCTGGATCTGCAAGGAACCCCACTTGACGGGTTAGCTGAGGAAGGGGATCATGTTTGGAGCCACTTGGAGATTATTGATGTGTGTATTTGAACTCTGTAATAGGGTGGTCAACTGTATTCGGTAAGAGGCTGTGTGTGTTGATGGTGGAGGTGGCGGTTTCTACTAAAGCGCTGCATTGTTATATTTTATAATATATAATGTGCTCTTTTGGTAAATCATAAGATGTAGAAATGACCTCAAATGATTTGGGGTTTCCAGAGTCTGGGTCATATATAGACTGGACCTGTAAGAGGTCATTGTGTTCCCATGTAGAGTAGGCTTTATGTTGCAAGCTTTGAGGGAACATGAGGTTACTATGTATAGGCAGATGTCTGGATACATAAGGGGAGAGGCCTATTTTTTTGCGGGATTCCCTCCAAGCTATGACTGTATCCCAGATCAGTAAGTTATGTTTGAGACTGGCAAAGGATTGATTTGCAATGAAGAACAGACGTCAAGTTATATAGATGAGTCATTTCTAATCGGGAGGATTGCGCAATCCAGTCGATGCCTATCTGCAATAGGCAAGAGAGATTATATACCCTTATATTTGGTAAGCTGGGCCCCCTTCACTTCTTGGGAGATAAAGTTTGGACCTACTTTTACGAGGCTTTCTGTTTCGCCAAAGAAAAATTTGTGGAACCCTTTGTTCAGTTTCTGTACATCTTTGTGTTTCAGCAAAAGTGGTATGGTCTGAAGCGGATAGAGTAAGCGGGTGAAACTGACCATTTTAAATAGATAGCATCTCCCAAATTGTGAGATGGGTAGGTCCATCCATGTCTCTAGTTCATGAATGGTCTTTGTTATCAAAAAGAGGATAATTCAAATTGTATAGTGAGGATGGTTGTCGACCTAATTTGATACCCAGATAAGTGATGTGTCTTTTCGCCACTGGTAATGGCGAGATTGATGACCATTGAGAGTAGTGGGTGGCATTCAAAGGAAGTATTTCACTTTTTACTAAAATTTATCCTAGGGCCTTTGTATGTCCGAAAGTTAACAAAAAGTTGTATAATGTGCTTGTCGGAGAGGTCTAATGTGAAAATGAGACTATCATCTGCAAATAATACTGTTCGTAGCAGTAGGAGAGGAGTACATGCTTCCGAGGAATTGTTGAAAAGGGTAGAGGCAAATTTGGTGAGTACTAAGGAGAGCCATTGAAAACTTACATTATCAAACGCTTTCTTTAGCATCTAGGGTCATGATTGCAAAGTTTCCAGAGGGGGTAGACTATGTCCAAGAGAAGCTAGCACCTTGCAGATGTTGGCAGAGGCCGTCCTGCCCTTTACGAACCCTGATTGAGGTTGTATTAAGTCTGGCATTATATCTGCTAATCAAGTGGCTTAATTTTTATAGAAAAAAGCTTGACTTCGATGTCTGAAAGTGAAATGGGTCAGAACGAACTTGGATATCTAGGGTCCTTTTTCGCCAATATACAGTACCTGACCGCGAGATTGTGTTTCCAGCGCGATAGCATCGCGCTGGTTCTCGGCGACAGGGTACTGTGAATGTCGCGCTGACTCGCTCATCGGGAAAGGAAAACTTTGTCTTCCTCCCGCGATGAGTGACAGGCAGCGCTGACAGCTGTCTGGTATGAATCCTGAGGCGGGAACACCGCGCCACATTTTCAATGAGAAAACCGGCGTGGGTTCCCCCCTCGGAGGCATACCAGGCCCTTGGGTCTGGCATGGATTGTAAGGGGAACCCCCTATGCCGAAAAAATCGGCGTGGGGGTCCCCCCCAAATCCATACCAGACCCTTATCCGAGCACGCAGCCCGGCCGGCCAGGAAAGGGGGTGGGGACGAGCGAGCGCCCCCCCCTCCTGAGCCGTACCGGGCCGCATGCCCTCAACATGGGGGGGTGGGTGCCTTGGGGGAGGGGGGCGCCCTGCGGCCCCCCCACCCCAAAGCACCTTGTCCCCATGTTGATGAGGACAAGGGCCTCTTCCCGACAACCCTGGCCGTTGGTTGTCGGGGTCTGCGGGCGGGGGGCTTATCGGAATCCGGGAGCCCCCCTTAATAAGGGGGCCCCCAGATGCCGGCCCCCCACCCTGTGTGAATGAGTTTGGGGTACATGGTACCCCTACCCATTCACCTAGGGGAAAGTGTCAATAGAAAAAAAAACACACTACACAGGTTTTAAGAGTCATTTATTAGTCAGCTCCGGGGGTCTTCTTCCGACTTCGGGGGTCTCCTTCCGACTTCTCCCGCTGTCCGGCCTCTTCTCCCGGGCCCCGCCGCTATCTTCTTCCAGCTCTATTGCCAGCGAGGGGCCCGGTGTGCTGCCGCTGTCTCGCCGCCGCTGTCCGGCCTCTTCTCCCGGTGTTCGACCTCTTCTCCCGGTGTTCGGCCTCTTCTCCCGGGCCCCGCCGCTATCTTCTTCCAGCTCTATTGCTAGCGAGGGGCCCGGTCTGCTGCTGCTGTCTTGTCGCCGCTGTCTTGTCGCCGCTGTCTCGCCGCCGCTGTCTCGCCGCCGCTGTCTCGCCGCCGCTGTCTCTTCTTTTCTTCTTCCCCGATGTTGACACGACGCTCTCTCCGGCTCGAATGCTGTGTGCGAGCTGCGGAGCCATTTATATAGGCGGTAACCCCACCCCCTTACGACGTCATGGTCCCAGCATGCGCAGGGACTCTGGCGTCATAAGGGGGCGTGGCCCCAGAGTCCCTGCGCATGCTGGGACCATGACGTCGTAAGGGGGTGGGGTTACCGCCTATATAAATGGCTCCGCAGCTCGCACACAGCATTCGAGCCGGAGAGAGCGTCGTGTCAACATCGGGGAAGAAGAAAAGAAGAGACAGCGGCGGCGAGACAGCGGCGACGAGACAGCGGCAGCAGACCGGGCCCCTCGTTGGCAATAGAGCTGGAAGAAGATAGCGGCGGGGCCCGGGAGAAGAGGCCGAACACCGGGAGAAGAGGCCGGACAGCGGCGGCGAGACAGCGGCAGCACACCGGGCCCCTCGCTGGCAATAGAGCTGGAAGAAGATAGCGGCGGGGCCCGGGAGAAGAGGCCGGACAGCGGGAGAAGTCGGAAGGAGACCCCCCGAAGTCGGAGGAAGACCCCGGAGCTGACTAATAAATGACTCTTAAAACCTGTGTAGTGTGTTTTTTTTTCTATTGACACTTTCCCCTAGGTGAATGGGTAGGGGTACCATGTACCCCAAACTCATTCACACAGGGTGGGGGGCCGGCATCTGGGGGCCCCCTTATTAAGGGGGGCTCCCGGATTCCGATAAGCCCCCCGCCCGCAGACCCCGACAACCAACGGCCAGGGTTGTCGGGAAGAGGCCCTTGTCCTCATCAACATGGGGACAAGGTGCTTTGGGGTGGGGGGGCCGCAGGGCGCCCCCCTCCCCCAAGGCACCCACCCCCCCATGTTAAGGGCATGCGGCCTGGTACGGCTCAGGAGGGGGGGGGCGCTCGCTCGTCCCCACCCCCTTTCCTGGCCGGCCGGGCTGCGTGCTCGGATAAGGGTCTGGTATGGATTTGGGGGGGACCCCCACGCCGATTTTTTCGGCATAGGGGGTTCCCCTTACAATCCATGCCAGACCCAAGGGCCTGGTATGCCTCCGAGGGGGGAACCCACGCCGGTTTTCTCATTGAAAATGTGGCGCGGTGTTCCCGCCTCAGGATTCATACCAGACAGCTGTCAGCGCTGCCTGTCACTCATCGCGGGAGGAAGACAAAGTTTTCCTTTCCCGATGAGTGAGCCATCTCGGCGCTGGCTCCTGCGACGGGGCTCGTAGGTGTCAAATCTCGCCGAGAAGTGCGGCGAGATTGACACAATATCGCGGTCACCTACTGTATAAGCTTGATTAACCGAGGGCAGGTATGGGTCACCCAAACATATTCCATTGTAGACTTCTGACAAAGTAGGTTAGAGGTAATTTTTAAGCAATTTTAAATGACACAGATGTGTATCTGTCAGGGCCTGGGGCTTTGTTGTTAGCTAAGCATTTTATCGTCTGGGAGATTTCATCTTTCATAATGGGTGAGTTTAGGGAGGCTAGCCGAGAAGGGGAGATTTCAGAGAGGTTGAACTAATCCAAGAAATCTTTAGCTGGGGCCTTATCTATCGGTTCTTGGGCAAGTACAATGTCTCCATGATTTTGGAGATGTCCTCAGGGTGTGATTTAAGGGACCCTGTGTAAACTCTTAGATTTGTCATATGTGTGGTTGTATGTGGTCCCTTGCACAGTGTGGCTAGCACCCTTCTCGATTTATTACCATGTTTATGGAGTAAAAGATCTGTGTATGATCATTCGCTGACTTAAACCTGTTCTGCCCATAATTCAAATTGTCATTTGGCAGCCTGCCATTGTTTCCTATGTACAGGGGTATTTTGTTGAAGAAGGGACCTCCAAGTGTTTCTAAGGTGCTCGCTAGCCAATTTATACTCCGACAATATGTTTTTCCTATGAGATGTGGTATAGGATATTATTTTCCCCCTGAGAAAAGTCTTGCCAACTTCCCAGAAAAGGTTTGAATCCTTCTTATGAGGGGCATTAGATCACTCATAGAAATAATATTTTTAATAGTTTGCATTGCATTGTAATGATATAAATCAAAATACTGTATCTGCACCACTTGCAGTCATGGAGATACAATTATATAGATTGCAGAGTGTGTAAAAGAACAGGGACACTTTTCCTTTCCTCTTCTAGATATAAAGAGACCATCTAACTTAACTCTTTCACACCTAAGGCCTCATGTACACTGCTGCTGATAAACGGACCTTTAGGTGAAGTTGGGAGGTTTTTTTTTCAACTACCCCTGAACTCTCCTCTGATATCTTATCTGTCCATGTACACAGGGTCGTTTTATAGTCTTTTCTAGACAGTTAAGTTTAGAGGTATGTTTTGGAATGCAAAAAAATGCATTCAGAAGCTGAGTTTACAGGCATTTTAAGCACTGTAACTCGCATTTAGCTGCGTTTTTTTTACTGACGTTTGTAATTTTTGGCTATTTTGAAAAAAAGTAAAACTTTTATTTTAAACGCTTCTAAACGCAAATGCGGCATGTAAACGCGGCAAAACTGATGTTTTAAACGCCGGTTAATATCTGTCAAGTTAAATCGTTCAGGAGAGGTTGTAAAAATGTCCCGGGTACATGAAGCCTAAGGGTCAAACAAATCTAAAAGCCTAAGCACAATTTTGCAACTTTGACATGTGTTAGTAAACCTGTACATATCATCACAACTACTTCGTGCATCCAGGTGGATTGTACCTTGTTGTTTTTTTTTTTCAAGACAAATTTAGCTTTCATTTGGTAGAAAATAGTTAGATATCTCCTGATTTTTTCTCTTTTTTTACTATCAAAGGAAAATTGGCTCAAAATTGTAAAAAAATAAAATAAAATTTAAAAAAATAAATAAAATTTAGCTGTATATTTCTTGATACTTTAACCTACCACCAAAAAACAACCCACAATACATTCTCCTGCTCCTGGCGATTGAAACAATACTACATATGTTTATGTTGGTTGTTTGTACCTGTAGTACAGCCCAGAAGCAATAGTGTGGATTTTTTTTTTTGACCTACCTAAAACACACTGACACTGATGCTTTATTAAAAAAAAAAATCCTGCTAAAAATATACTGACATTGACCTTTGACCCCTGACCTTGACCCAAACTCTAACCCTGGCACTGACCTAGATCAAACCTTGATCTTTATTGTTTTCTTTATTTTTTATTATATTTATTTTTTTACAATCACTTTTTATTTTCTTTCTGCATGGAAAGACAAAGATGCAATGGGGGTTATTTACGAAATGTAACTCCGCTTTGCACTACAAGTGCAAAGTGCACTTGAAATTGCACTGAAAATGCACTTGGAAGTGCAGTCGCTGTAAATCTGATCTGAAGATCTGTAGATCTGAAATGAGGGGAATCTCTGCTGATTTTATCATCCAAACATGTGCAAGCTAAAATGCTGTTTTTTAAATTATCCTTGCGTGTTCCCCTCGGATCTACAGCGACTGCACTTCCAAGTACACTTTGCACTTGTAGTTTGCACTTGTAGTGCAAAGTGGATTTGCCTTTCGTAAATAACCCCCAATGTATCTATAGCTCCATTCACAGAAAGAAAAAAACACAAGGGCGGGTTTCACAGTGACTGATCACTGTGGTAGTCAATAAGAGGCTACCACAGTGATCAGGTGACCCGGAATCGGGAGATCTGGTTCCCGATCATTAGTACAGGGCCTGGGGCTCTCGGTGTGGCACACTCCCAGCACAAAGGGAGAAACACATATATGTGGCCCCATGGAAAAAAAATCCCAGTTCCATGAGTCTGCATATACAGTTGAGCTTAAAAGTTTGCATAGCCTGGCAGAAATTATGACTTGAAGCCATTTATTATCACAAAGTTTTTGGGATCCTTTTTAAATCATAATGATAACAGAAATCACCCAAATGGCCCTGATAAAAAGTTTACATACCCTGGAATGTTTGGCCTTGGTACAGACACAGAAGGTGGCACACACAGGCTAAAATGGCATTTAAAGGTTAATTTCTCACACTTGTGGCTTTTTAACCACTTCAGCCCTGGAAGAATTTACCCCTTTAATGACCATTTTTTGCGATACGGCACTTCGTCCTTTTAACTGACAATTGCGCGGTCGTGAGACGTTGCACCCAAACAAAATTGACGCCCTTTTTTTTACCCACAAATAGAGCTTTCTTTTGGTGGTATTTGATCACCTCTGTGGTTTTTATTTTTTTTTTAAAAAACAATATTTTTTTTTTTAAAATATCCCCAAAAAAATATAAAAAAACTAATTTCTTCCTCAGTTTAGACCGATATGTATTCTTCTATATATTTTTGGTAAAAAGGTTACCAAAAGTTAGTGTCTACAGAATAGGGGATAGATTTATGGCATTTTTAATATATTTTTTTTTTAGTAGTAATGGCGACGATCTGTGATTTTTATCGTAACTGCAACATTGCGGTGGACAGATCAGACACTTTTGACACTATTTTGGGACCATTGACATTTGTGCAGTGATCAGAGCTAAAAATAGCCACTGATTACTGTTTAAATGTCACTGGCAGGGAAGGTGTTAAACACTAGGGGGCGATCAAAGGGTTAAGTGTGTTCCCTCAGTGTGTTCTGAGGTCTGCCCACCGCTGCAAAAGTTAAAAGCCAGCAGCTGCACATACTGCAACTGCTGACTTTTAAAAATCGGACACTTACCTGTCCTGGAGTCCAGCGATATCGGCACCGCAGCTGATGTTTTCATGCATGCCGCCGCCATTGCGAGTAAGGGAACAAGGCTTTATGCCGGGAACCCTACTGCGAATGCGCAAGACTCCGCTCCTCTCTCCTACTAGCCATGCGGCCGGGGGAGGAGGAGGGAGCCCAGGCGGTGACATCATTACCTGTGGCTGAGGCTCCCGTAAGTGGGAACAGGATACCTGCAAAAGGGAGGGGGAAGGAGTACAATGAGCGGAAGTACAACTTTTGGGTGGAACTCCACTTTAAGTGTGTTCCCTCGGTGTGTTCTAACTGTAGGGGGGATGGGTTCACTAGTACATGACAGAGATCACTGCTCCCAATCACTGGGAGCAGTAGATCCCTGTCATGTCACTAGGCAGAACAGGGAAATGCCTTGTTTACATAGGCTTCTCCCCGTTCTGCCTCTCCATTCCACGATCGCAGGCCACCGGTGGACATCAAGTCCGCGGGACCCATGGGCACGCACGCCCGCTAGCCTGCGATGACAGAGGGACGCACGGGTACGCCCATTTGCGCAGCCATGCCATTTTGCCAACGGACATCGTCGTGCAGTGCTCGGCAAGCAGTTAAATCACAATTAGTGTCTGTGTATAAATAGTCAGAGAGTTTGTTAGCTCTGACTTGGATGCCCTAAGCAGGCTAGACCCTGAGCCATGAAGAGGTAGAAAACAGTCAAAAGACCTGCGTAACAAATTAATGGAACTTTATAAGATGGAAAAGGATATAAAAAGATATCCAAAGCCTTGAATATGCCAGTCAGTACTGTTTAATCCCTTATTAAGAAGATGAAAATTCGGGGCTCTTTTGATACCAAGCCAAGGTCAGGTAGACCAAGAAAGATTACAGCCACAACTGGCAGGAGAATTGCCCAGGATACAAAGAAAAACCCACTGGTAACTGCAGGAGAAATATAGGCTGCTTCAACGATACTGCCACAAAAGCCCAATGAGGCATGTCAAGGTGTTGTTGGGCATATTGTAACCAGGCTTTTTTGTGGAACTTGTGTAGTAAAGGCTTCTTTCTGGCAACTTGACCATGCAGCTCTTTTTTGTTCAAATATCATCATATTGTGCTCCTTAACCGGTTCCCGACTGGCTCCTGTAGATATACTTCGGCAGAATGGTACGGCTGCGCAAAGTAACGTACCCGTACGTTACTTCGAATTTGCCGCCGTGTGTGCGCACGCGCGCCTGGTGTGATCTCCGTGGGTCGGGTGGCGGGTCCCGCGGACTCTATCGCCGCGGGCATACCCGCGCTCGCCTCATGGAGATGACGAACGGGGAGATGCCGTTGTAAACAGCATCTCTCCGTTCTGCCTAGTGACAGTGTCACTGATCTCTGCTCCCTGTCATCGGGATCAGAGATCAGTGATGTCACACACACAGCCCATCCCCCTGACAGTTAGAATCACTCCCCTAGGACTGTCAGGAACAGGTGTGACCAGATTGTGTGGACTGCCAAGAGGAAACCAAAACACATGTAAAAGTGAATAAGAATAATGTTTAATTAAAATAAGTGATATAAATAAGTAAACACCCCAAATACAAATAGTGCTCAACCAACCAACCAACAGAAAACCCACAGACAACAGATAATATATACAGCCAAAAGGAAGTACCAAAATCAAACACGTTAGCCAGGCCAGGGTCATACACAGGGAGATCGGCAGATGGGGTATGGAACACAGGACAGGGAGAGGATGGATGGGTCAGGCTGCAGGCAGGGATGCAGGGTAACAGGTGGGACAGGATAGGGTCCCAGACAGGGAGACAGGACCAGGGGACAGGATCAGGGCACAGGTTCAGGGCACAGGTTACAGGATCAGATAGCTTGCGGGTCAGGAGGCAATGACAAAGTCAAGGCAAACATGTAAATGTTTGCCGGGTATTTATAGGCCTACGATTGGCCTCAAGTGACACCTGATTGTAGGAGGTACTGTCTGCTCCACACTGCCAGGATCCATCCGCTGGTGGACGCCAGTACTGCGGCCCAAAGATGATATATTATAAACAGGGAAAAGCTCTCCTGACAGTTCCAAACTGCCAGGAGACACCTGCTGGTGGGCCTCAGTACTGCATGCCAAATAACAGGTCTTACCAGCGGATGGAACATTTCCTGACAGTACCCCCCCTCAAAGGAGCGACCTCCGGGCGCTCTAACTAGCCGTTGCTGGGGAAAGTCCATGGTGTCCAGCTGGGCAGTGGGCACATCAGGCTGGGCAGCGGACAGGAACACTCCAGGCTGGGCAGCGGACAGGAACACTCCAAGCTGGGCAGCTGGCATGGGCACTCCAAGCTGGGCAGCTGGCATGGGCACTCCAAGCTGGGCAGCTGGCATGGACACTTCAAGCTGGGCAGCTGGCATGGGCACTTCAAGCTGGGCAGCTGGCATGGGCACTTCAAGCTGGGCAGCTGGCATGGGCACTTCAAGCTGGGCGGCGGGCTCGGGCACTTCAAGCTGGGCGGTGGGCTCGGGCACTTCAAGCTGGGCGGCGGGCTCGGGCACTTCAAGCTGGGCAGCGGCCTCATCAAGCTGGAGGCCAGACACCGGGACATCAAGCTGGAGGGCAGACACCGGGACATCAGGCTGGAGGGCAGACACCGGGACATCAGGCTGGAGGGCAGACACCGGGACATCAGGCTGGAGGGCAGACACCGGGACATCAGGCTGGAGGTCAGACACCGGGACATCAGGCTGGAGGTCAGACACCGGGACATCAGGCTGGAGGGCAGACACCGGGACATCAGGCTGGAGGGCAGACACTGGGACATCAGGCTGGAGGGCAGACACCGGGACATCAGGCTGGAGGGCAGACACCGGGACATCAGGCTGGAGGGCAGACACCGGGACATCAGGCTGGAGGGCAGACACCGGGACATCAGGCTGGAGGGCAGACACCGGGACATCAGGCTGGAGGGCAGACACCGGGACATCAGGCTGGAGGGCAGACACCGGGACATCAGGCTGGAGGGCAGACACCGGGACATCAGGCTGGAGGGCAGACACCGGGACACCAGGCTGGAAAGCTGGAACACCAGGCTGGAAAGCTGGAACATCAGACTGCAAAGCTGGAACATCAGACTGCAAAGCTGGAACATCAGACTGCAAAGCTGGAACATCAGACTGCAAAGCTGGAACAGTATGTAAAGTATGTAAGTATGTAAACTTTTTATCAGGGCCATTTGGGTGATTTCTGTTACCATGATGACTTTAAAAGGAGCCAAAAAAACTTTGTGATAATAAATGGCTTCATGTGATCTCTATCTTTGAATAAAAGACATTTTTTTTGGCATGATTAGTCATATTTTCAATTTACAGTAAATTCCAAAATTTCACAATTTCTGCCAAGGTATGCAAACTTTTGAGCACAGCTGTATGTGTTTCGTTGGCTGCTAACAGCACATAGACAGGCTTTTCTATTGGAGTGTATAACAGTATTCAGTGTCCTGGAGATATCCTCTATATGTTTATTTGTAAATTAGGATTTTATATAAATTATTTTTAAATAATATAAAACATTTTATTAACAGTGTTAAACAATGGTGAATAAATGTATCTGCAAAATATGAATTTTCTTACTCTTCTGAACATATGCATGCTGATTAATATAGTGTGGAGAGAATCATATAATTAATGAATCACGATCACCTGGTTTTCTTAATTGTGTGATCCCTGCAGACAGATATACCAGCTATTCAAGAGAATCAAAAAATGATGAACCTGGAATTCTCCTGATTTCAGCCTCTTTATTTATCAACTTTTAAACTGTCAAATAAATCAAACTGACCAAAACCCATTAGGCTGCCCTTTAAGAGACCATTGAGCACATTGATTGCAGTCAAGTAAATTACCATAGTGATGTAATATAATCTATTATTCTAAGATTTCCTTTTTGTATGCAAAAAAAATTATGGCGATAAAATGCTTAATTGTTATTAATATATTTAGTTTAAAGCTGAGCTTGAGACAAAAAGTGAAATATATTGCTGAAAAACACACATATAAAGGACTTGGATTTCTGTCCATCCACTTTTGTGTTCTATGTTTCTATGTTAGAGTTAAAGAATATCTAAACCCAAAAATTTTAAATATTGCAGCTTATCGGTCCGTAGCCCCCCTGACGGTTTTCCCGAGTGTGGCTCGGGGTTAAATTTCTGCACCATTAGCGGTAACCCCGAGCCACACTCGGGATTACATTGCAGGATCCTGGTGCGCTGTACTTACCTTGTCCCCAGGATCCTGCGATGTCCCCCCGCGATGTCTGCGGGCTCTGTCTCCTCCGAAGCCTCTCTGTGCCAGGCTCCGCTCCCTGTGAGCGTCGCGACGCACGGGTCGAAACCTGGCGGCAAATTTAAAATAAAGTAAAAATCATAACACATTCAGTACTGTAATCTTACAGATTACAGCACTGTATGAAATTATTTCACATCCCTTTTGTCCTCAGTGCTTTGTCCAATGCCCTGCACGCAGTTTTATATTATATATACTGTTCTTTCTGCCTGGAAACTGAAGATTGTCCATAGCAACCAAAAAGTGTCCCTTTACGTCAAAAGTGGCTTTAGACCAGGTAGAAAACAGCGATATAAATTAGAACACTTGCAGAATTGAGCGATAGTGAATCGTGGGGAAATTTATTTTATTATTATTATTATTATTATTATATTATTATTTTTTTTTAATTATTTATATTTATTTATTATATTATAATATATGTTCATCATACCCGGGATATCTACTAGACTCTTGGTGGACAGATATAAGTGTGTTTTTGTTAAGAATTACAGACCTACAATATAAAACGCCAAATTTCCATGCAAAATAATTGTACCGCTTTCAGCACCTAAAATCCGAAATAATCATACCGCCAGGGAGGTTAAAGGGGTTGTAAAGGCAGAAGGTGTTTTATTTTAATGCAGATAAAAAGCCTTCTGGGTGCAGCAGCCCCCCTAATGCTTACAATACCTGAGCCCCATCTTGATCCAGCAATGTTGCATGAGAGACTCAGCTGTCCAGGACTCCCCTCCTCATTGGCTGAGACAGCAGCGTGGTGCCATTGGCCCCTGCTGTCAATCAAAGTCAGTGAGCCAATGAGGAGAGAAAGTGGGCGGGGTCGGGCCATGGTTCTGTGTCTGAATGGACACATGGAGCTGCGGCTCGGGTGCCCCCATAGCAAGCTACTTGCTGTGGGAGCACTCAACAGGAGGGAGGGGCCAGAAGCACTGAAGAAGGACACAAGAGGAGAATCTGGGCTGCTCTGTGCAAAACTACACAGAATGGGTAAGTATTTTTAACCAGAAAAAAAATAGACTTTAGTATCACTTTAAGCTGGCTACACAATATACAAATTTCTTGTACAATTTTCCTTTAGATTTACCAAAACAATATAATATGAGGTCAAACCTAAACACTTTCAAATTGTATACAATCAGGCAGGCCCTTGCACTACATAGTTGAAGGTAAATCTAAAGGAAAGAACAAAAAAAAAATTGTATTATGTGTAGCTAGCTTTAGACGTGGTGGCTGCAATAGTTTTCTTTTTTATGCAAATTTTGCCCATTATCATCTGATAATCCTGCAAATAACATACTTTCTGTCCTTGACTGGCACTCCTCATTCCTATATTGTCTATGAAGGGAGCCATTGTTGTCAATGGTGCTATTGTTCATGTCTGTTACAAGTAAGATGAGATTATTATTTACAGAAGAAAGATTCAGTTTGCTTGCAGGAATGCCATGGACACTGCATTTTGTTAAGATCAGTAGGTCTTTCCTTTTTTATCCTTTTAGCTTTTTAGTTTTTTTTTAGCCTTTAAATTATAGTTTGAAATTCTAAAAAAGATGGATCACTGTGTAAAATCTACATAAAAACAGAATACAATAACTTGTACATCTCAAAAACCCATATTTTAAAGAATAAAGTGTTTATTATATTTGAGGCACATATGCACAAGTTTACAAACTGCTGCTTTATTAACATCAGAATAAGAATAGGTAACAAGCTTTCATGGGTAATATAAAATATCACATGTATGCGCCCTAAGGGAGATGAGCAGGAATACAAAAATGATCCTAAAGGTGTTGGGTTCAAGCAACCACTGTGCATAGTTCAAAGTGGGTTCATTGAAGAGGGGTCGTGAACATGGGTTAGTGACCGGGACTTGATGGAAAGAGACACCTTGCCCACATCCCTGTATATAGATACACAATGGGGGATTTCCTCTTGGTGGGACTTTAAAGGGCAGGAGTCTCAAAGCAATATCAACAAAATAATAATAATAAATGCGTATTTTATTAATCAGAAAGTTAAAAGGACATGACAATCAGTAAAAAACACAAAGAAAAAGCGGATGCTGAATGCACAATGGTGATGATACAACAATAATGTAAGACAGATTGCAATGATACACTTATCCCCACAAAGACTGTTCCAGCAAAAGGAAAAGCTGTACAGTAGAGCCCGATGCGTTTCGAGGTTTTATCAGTGTTGTGACCTCTTCTTCAGGGGCTGGTAGTGAGGTACTTAATCAGTCTGAAAACATTTTATGAGCAAGAAAAATATATAGAATTTTTTTTCTCTTTTTTTCTATATATTTTTCTTGCTCATAAAATGTTTTCAGACTGATTAAGTACCTCACTACCAGCCCCTGAAGAAGAAGTCACAACACTGATAAAAACTCGAAATGCGTCGGGCAGGACCACCACACATGGAGATGTGTGCCATCTGGCTCTCCACATCTCCGTTGGTCTGAGATCGACAGGATAATCTTGTTCAGCATGACTAGGCTACAATACCACCTTGTAGGTGTTTTGAAATTCCTCTCCCATTGCCTACAAGGATATGATTAGTTTGAAGGCAAAAAGAGAAGCTTTATCCCAGGCTTCTGATGGAAGAGTATGTCCCAGTTCCCGCTCCCAGTCTCTGGCATAAAAGGGCCGAGTGGGGAAGGCGCTTGATAGGAGGATGCCATATAGTTTAGAAATGGCTTGTGAACACTTTGCACCAGAGACATACAGTTGTGTTTAAAAGTTTGCATACCCTGGCAGAAATTGTGAAATTTTGGCATTAATATTGAAAATATGACTTATCATGCCAAAAATCTGTCTTTTATTTAAGCATAGTGATCATATGAAGCCATTTATTATCACTAGGGCTGCAACTAACGATTATTTTCATAATCGATTAGTTGTCTGATTATTGTTTTGATTAATCGATTAATCGGACGATAACCTTAAAATAAAGTGTGGTGTATAATTTAGTTAATATGTAAAGTTTAAATAAAAGACAATTTATTCTTAAATATCTACATGCAGTGGTAAATCAAAATATCCAGCTACCGTATATACTCGAGTATAAGTCGTTCCGAGTATAAGTCGAGGCCCCAATTTACCACAAAAAAAATGGGAAAAACTTATTGACCCGAGTATAAGACGAGGGTGAGAAATGCACAGCTACTGTAAGTGGAAAAGAGGGTCAACAATGTCCATTTGCAGCATCACTGTGCCCATTTGCATGCCTCACTGTGCCCATTTGCAGCCATAGGTCCCCTGAACTTCAAACTTGGTAGTTAAGGGTTCCTAGATGCCCCCTAGCTGCAGCCAATATTTGGGGTCTCAAAACCCAAAGGGTCCCGAAATGACATTGCTGCAGATAGACACAGTTGACTGAATTGGGGCCCCGTATCTCGGGGCCACTTAGTGCTAAGAACCCCAAATTCAGAAAATGAATTTTTTTGCTGCAGAAAAGTGCTTGACTCAAGTATAAGTCAATGGGGGCACTTTCAGCACAAAAAAATGTGCTGAAAAATTCGACTTATACTCGAGTATATACGGTATATGGTTAGGGAGCAAAATCTACATTCCACTCTGAGAATAACAGACAGAAGAGATATACTGTATATACTATTAGAGGTTGAATTGGGTAAATATCATCAGACTCAGATCAAATTTTTTACTTAAAGAAAAAAAATAGACTGTTTTGGTGATTTTCAGACCGAACTGTAATATATTATGTATGACAAACTCCCTTGTCATAGACAGGTGGCTTAATAAAAGCTACCCAAGCCTGCTGTCACTTATGCTGGCCATACAAAACAATGTCTTTCTTCAAAAAAAAAATATTTGAATAATATTTATTTGATTTTTCAATCGTTAGTGGGGTCAAATTGACATTCATTTTCTACCATTGTGACGGGAAAATTCGAAAGAGCGGAATAGAAAATTTCTTGGTCACAGGAATGTTCAGACAGTGTATGTGGTTTTCTTTCAGAAATTACCGTATTTATCGGCGTATAACACGCACTTTTTTCCCCTTAAAATCAGGGGAAAGTCGTGGGTGCGTGTTATACGCCGATCCCCGCTATCGCTATGTGAATGTCGGCGATCGCCGCCGACATTTACATAGCGAGTAGTTTCAAATATGGCGCCGCGGACTTCGGAAAGACTCGGCGGTGCTGAACGAGCGCCGCCGAAATCACAGAGCCGAGATACACATAGTCGGGTGTATTCGGCTCTTTCGGCTGGGCGGGACTGTGAGCGGCGCCGGAAAGAGCCGAGAACCCTCGGCTATGTGTATCTCGGCGGCGTTCGTTCACTTCCGCCGGCGCCGAGTCTCTCCGAACTCCGCGGCGCCATATTTAAAACAACTACTATGTGTATGGCGGCGGCGGCGGCGGCGGCAGGAGGCATGGACACTAGGCTGCACTGGGGACAAGGCTGCAGGGACAAGGCTGCATTAATAAGGCTGCACTGGGGACAAGGCTGCATTAATAAGGCTGCACTGGGGACAAGGCTGCATTAATAAGGCTGCACTGGGGACAAGGCTGCATTAATAAGGCTGCACTGGGGACAAGGCTGCATTAATAAGGCTGCACTGGGGACAAGGCTGCATTGACAAGGCTGCACTGGGGACAAGGCTGCATTGACAAGGCTGCACTGGGGACAAGGCTGCACTGACAAGGCTGCACTGACACTGAAAAGGCTGCAATGACACTAACAAGGCTGCAGATGAACACTGATGAGGCTGCATTGATGGGCATTTTAATGTAAGTTTCTTTTCCTTAAACTTCCCTCCTAAAAGTTTTTTTCCTTAAAATTCTCTCCTAAACTTGGGGTGCGTGTTATACGCCGGCGCGTGTTATACGCCGATAAATACGGTACATTAATTTTAAAACTGAATGGTAAAAGTGACAGTTTCAAATGACATTCTTTCATTCAGCGAATGTACAAAGATTTTTCGTATAAATATTCTCGTCTGGAAATGGATACATGTATAGCCAGCATAGGGCTCAGTTCGCACCTTTTACTTTTTGCTGTGCATATTTGCACACACGATTTTGCTGTGATTTGCATTTTTTTAGGCTTTTTTTTTGGCCAATTTGTTGGGCAGATTAAAAAACTCAAATCACGGCAAAAGCGCACTACACGCTTTTCTGCAGCTTCTCCTTTAAAGTCTATTGAACCAAAAAAGCACAGTTTTGCGTTGAAAAAAGTAAATGACCCTTTCCAAATACTCAGCGGCTGAAAAAAGCTGTGAAAAAGATGTGAACATGTCCCAATGAACTGTAGTGTGTTGCTGCAAAAAGCACCAAAAAACACAGAGCCTAAGACATTTAGTAGCAGCAGCATGCTTTTTTTTTATATCACCTGTCATAAAAATGTAATTAGCCCTTTATAGTACAAAAAGAGCAGATAATCGCTACTATAAGGGGTTTCTTTATACTGTGAAACAGTGAAAGTAATAATATATATTACTTATATCATATATATATAATAATAAATACTTTTTTCTATAATAAGTCGCGCTAAAACTTCATAAGTGAATTTGTGCAACAAACGCCTATAAAGTTAAACTTTGATATATAAAGGGACTCCATGCTAACATCGAAAAAATCATTAATTATCACATTATATCTTATTAGTAAATAGTCCACTGTATTAGGTTGATTTTCAGATGAGAGACTGACAACACGATACACCCAAAAGTCGTGGTTGAGAAAAATGTAACCTCCACCTCTACACACATTGCCGCTTACAGACTCCAAATGATCTCCTATTACAGGAGATCAAACGCGCTTGTGGCTTAATACCCAGCCCCGGCTTTTAAGGAATGGAGCGATAATCCCAGCGTCCTCCAAGGTATTGTCCTTCAAAGGCACGTATTGCCAGTTGATCCCCCTAAAAAGATGACAGCTTCCATAGTGTAAAATCTTATGTAACTATTAAATAAAAAGGAATATTGCACTTACAATTAGAATGATAAAAAAGTTGCAGTATAAACGAGCCGGCCGGTTCTCGATTGCAGCCCGTCACTCCGGGACCTGCGTGAACGCGGTGACGTCAGCACGTCGCTCCTCCTTAAATACACCCAGAAGTAGGATATAGGGGCATTTTAAAACAGACATGAAGCTATATGAAGGGTGGAAGGGAGATAGAAATATTTTATATTAAAGTTTTTATGGATATGATCATTTTAAATATAATTTACACTACTGTTAAAAGTTTACTTTAAATATAATTGTAATGCCTTATATTACTTCCACTCTATCCACCTTCTCTACTCTATCCACCTTCTCTGGGTTCAGATGCTGATCTGAACCCAGAGAAGGTGGATAGAGTGGAAGTAAGTTTACTTTAAAGTGGAAGTAAACCCCAAATTTTTTTTTTTATATATATATATAATACTGTAGAGTATAAGATTTGCTATCATTTGAGCCCAGTCTTGCCACACAGAGTTAATCCATCTCTGAGCAATCCTCTTTTATTGTTCAGTGAGACAATTCTTGACAAACTGAGAAAAACTTTGTCAAATTCTCCCCCTTGCTGTGAGTGACAGGTGATTTACATATCTCGTGCACTAGCCTAAGACATGCAGTATTTTTTAATTCCCACCCCCACTCCTTTCTTCAGCAGCTCTGCAAGGATTGGCTGTTCCACACCTCAGCATGATTTGGCATGCTGAAGTCATGTGGTTACTTTTCTGTCTTTTCACTGGATGTTAGATCATAGCAGAAGTTGAGTGTAAGAAATACACAGGAGAAAATGCATATTGACAAGGGGAGTGTAGAGGTGGGTGGGGAGTCTACTGACATGACTCCACCCACCGAGCTCCAGACAACAGACCCACCCACAGAATCTGCAGTTTTTTGGGTCTAATAACAGAGAAAGTGGAGACATTTGACAGGTAAGGATACATGTAGGAGGCGTGTCTATTTCCTTATAGATAACCCCTATGGTAGTAGTTAAGAAAGGATGACATTGGGTTTACATCCATTTTAACTATAATTGAAATGCCTTATATAATTGTAATGCCTTATATTACTTCCACTCTATCCACCTTCTCTGTGTTCAGATGCTGATCTTCCCTGCACACAGTCTTGAACCACTTCAGCCCTGGAAGGATTTACCCCCTTCCTGACCAGAGCACTTTTTACAATTTGGCACTGCGTCGCTTTAACTGCTAATTGCGCGGTCATGCAACGCTGCGCCCAAACAAAATTTGCATCCTTTTGTTCCCACAAATAGAGCTTTCTTTTGATGGTATTTGATCACCTCTGTGGTTTTTATTTTTTGCGCTATAAACGGAAAAAGACCGAAAATTTTGAAAAAAAACAATATTTTCTACTTTTTGTTATAAAAATAATCCAATAAACTCAATTTCAGTCATACATTTAGTCCAAAATGTATTCAGCCACATGTCTTTGATAAAAAAATGTCAATAAGCGTATATTTATTGGTTTTCGCAAAAGTTATAGCGTCTACAAACTAGGGTTCATTTTCTGGTATTTACACAAGTTTTAGTTTATGACTGCCTATGTCATTTCTTGAGGTGCTAAAATGGCAGGGCAGTACAAACCCCCACCAAATGATCCCATTTTGGAAAGTAGATACCCCAAGGAAATTGCTTAGAGGCATGTTGAGCCCATTGAATATTCATTTTTTTTGTCCCAAGTGATTGAATAATGACAAAAAAAAAAATTACAAAAAGTTGTCACTAAATGATATATTGCTCACACAGGCCATGGGCATATGTGGAATTGCACCCCAAAATACATTTATCTGCTTCTCCACATATGTGGAACATTTTGGGAGCCTAGTCGCGAACGGGGCCCTGAAAACCAAGCACCGCCTTCAGGATTTCTAAGGGCATAAATTTTTGATTTCACTCCTCACTGCCTATCACAGTTTCGGAGGCCATAAAATGCCAGGACAGTTCAACCCCCCCCCCAAATAACCCCATTTTGGAAAGTAGACACCCCAAGCTACACCCTTAGAAACTCTAAAGGCGGTGCTTGGTTTTTGGGGTCCCGTATGCGGCTAGGCTCCCAAAAAGTCTCACACATGTGGTATCCCTGTACTCAGGAGAAGCAACAGAATGTATTTTCGGGTGTAATTTCACATATTCCCATGGCATGTTTGAGCAATATATCATTTAGTGACAACTTTGTGCAAAAAAAAAAAAAAATGTGTCTTTTTCCCGCAACTTGTGTCACAATATAAAATATTCCATGGACTCGACATGCCTCTCAGCAAATAGCTTGGGGTTTCTACTTTCCAAAATGAGGTCATTTGGGGAGGTTTTGAACTGTCCTGGCATTTTATGCATAACATTTAGAAGCTTATGTCACATCACCCACTCTTCTAACCACTTGAAGACAAAGCCCTTTCTGACACTATTTGTTTACATGAAAAAATTATTTTTTTTGCAAGGAAATTACTTTGAACCCCCAAACATTATATATTTTTTTAAAGCAAAGGCCCTACAGATTAAAATGGTGGGTGTTTCATTTTTTTTTTCACACAGTATTTGCGCAGCGATTTTTCAAACGCATTTTTTGGGGAAAAAACACACTTTTTTTAATTTTAATGCACTAAAACACACTATATTGCCCAAATGTTTGATGAAATAAAAAATACGATCTTAGGCCGAGTACATGGATACCAAACATGACATTCTTTAAAATTGTGCACAAACGTGCAGTGGCGACAAACTTAATACATTTTTAAAAGCCTTTAAAAGCCTTTACAGGTTACCACTTTAGATTTACAGAGGAGGTCTACTGCTAAAATTACTGCCCTCAATCTGACCTTCGCGGTGATACCTCACATGCATGGTGCAATTGCTGTTTACATTTGACGCCAGACCAATGCTTGCGTTCGACTTTGCATGAGAGCAGGGGGGGACGGGGTGCTTTTTTTTTTTTTCTTTATTATTTTTTTTTTTGCCTTTTTACCCTTTTTTTAAACTGTTCCTTTCATTTTTTTTTAAATCATTTTTATTGTTATGTCAGGGAATGTAAATATCCCCTATGATAGCAATAGGTAGTGACAGGTACTCTTTTTTGAAAAAAATGGGGTTTATTAGACCCTAGATCTCTCCTCTGCCCTCAAAGCATCTGACCACATCAAGATCAGTGTGATAAAATGCTTTCCCAATTTCCCAATGGCGCTGTTTACATCCGGCGAAATCTAAGTCATGAAATGCTCGTAGCTTCCGGTTTCTTAGGCCATAGAGATGATTGGAGCCATTCTGGTCTCTGATCAGCTCTATGGTCAGCTGGCCGAATCACCGGCTGCATTCTCAGGTTCCCTGTTGGGACATGAGAGCCAGAGAAAAACATGGAAGATGGTGGGAGGGGGGGGACATTCCCTCCCACTGCTTGTAAAAGCAGTCTAGAGGCTAATTAGCCGCGGGAGGCAGATCACGTACCAGATACGTGATTTTGCCTGCTCGTGCCATTCTGCCGCAGTATATCTGCGTTAGGCGGTCGGCAAGTGGTTAAAGTGATTTTTTTTTTTAACCACGTCAGCTCGGATGAATTTACCCCCTTCCAGGCCATTTTTTTGAGCTACGGCACTGCATCACTTTAACTGACAATGTCGTGCGACATTGTACCCAAAAAAATGGATGTCCTTTTTTCCCAACAATTAGAATAGAGCTTTATTTTGGTGGTATTTGATCACCTCTGCGGTTTTTATTTTTTTTGCTATAATAAATATCCCCAAATTAAAAAAAAATAAAAAATTCCTCAGTTTAGGCCGATATGTATTCTTCTACATATTTTTGGTAAAAAAACATCGCAATAAGCGTGTATTGATTGGTTTGCGCAAAAGTTATATCGTTTACAAAATAGGGGATAGATTTATGGCATTAGACACAGTTAGTGTCTGTGTATAAATAGTCAATGAGTTTGAACTCAAGCGCAGGCTAGACACTGAGCCATGAGGAGGTAGAAAAGAACAGTCAAAAGACCTGCGTAACAAAGTAATGGAACTTTATAAAGATGGAAAAGGATATAAAAAGATACCCAGAGCCTTGAATATGCTAGTCAGTACTGTTTAACCACTTCAACCCCGGACCATTTGGCTGCCAAATGACCGGGCCACTTATTGGGATTCGGCACTACGTCGCTTTAACTGACAGTTACGTGGTCGTGCGACATGGCTCCCAAACTAAATTGACGTCCTTTTTTTCTCACAAATAGAGCTTTCTTTTGGTGGTATTGAATCACCTCTGCGTTTTTTATTTTTTGTGCTATAAACAAAAATAGAACGACAATTTAAAAAAAAAAAGCAATATTTTGTACTTTTTGCTATAATCAATATGCCCAATCTTTTTTTAAAAAAAGCTAATTTTTTCTCAGTTTAGGCCGATATGTGTTCTTCTACATATTTTTGGTTAAAAAATATCGCAATAAGCGTATATTGATTGGTTTGCACAAAAGTTATAGCATTTACAAATAGGGGGTAGTTTTATGGCATTTTTATTATTAACTTTTTTTTTAACTAGTTATGGCGGCGATCAGCGATTTTTATCATGACTGCGACATTATAGCGGACACATCGGACATTTTTTACACTATTTTGGGACGATTGTCATTTATACAGCGATCGATGCTATAAAAATGCATTGATTACTGTGTAAATGACACTGGCAGTGAAGGGGTTAACCACTAGGGGGTGAGGAAGGGGTTAAGTGTGTCCTAAGGAGTGATTCTAACTGTTAGGAGGCGTGGCTTACTGTGACATGTCACTGATCACTGCTCCCGATGTGAGGGAGCAGACGATCAGTGTTGTGTCACTAGGCAGAACAGGGAGATGCCATGTTTATAAAGGCATCCCCCCGTTCTGCCGTTCTGAGACCTGATCGCGGGACACCGAGACATCGAGTCCACGGGTCCCGCGGGCAGGGTCACGGAGACCGCGGCAGGCGCGCACCCGGTAGGGGGCAGTTTCAAAGCAATGTGTATATATACGTTGCTTTGTCTGCCCGTGCCATTCTGCCAACATAAATGTGCGTGAGGCAGTCGGCAAGCGGTTATTAATCAGTGGAAAAATTTGGGGCTTTTTTGATACCAAGCCAAGGACAGGTAGACCAAGAAAGATTGCAGCCACAACTAGCAGAAGAATAGCCCAGGATACAAAGAAAAACCCACAGGTAACCTCAGGAGAAATACAGGCTGCTCTCCAAAAAGACGGTGTGGTTGTTTTTAAGGAGCACAATTCAACGATACTTGAACAAAAGAGCTGCAAGGTTGAGCTGCTTTTACTGTGCCAATGCCACAAAAAAGCCCAATGAGGCATGTCAAGGTGTTGTTGGGCATATTGTAACCAGGCTTTTTTGTGGAACTTGTGCAGTAAAGGCTTCTTTCTGGCAACTTGACCACGCAGCTTATTTTTGTTCAAGTATCATCGTATTGTGCTCCTTAAAAACAACCACACCATCTTTTTCCAGAGCAGCCTGTATTTCTCCTGCGGTTACCTGTGGGTTTTTCTTTGTACCATGAACAATTCCTGTGGCAGTTGTGGCTGAAATCTTTTTTGATCTACCTGACCTTGGCTTGGCATCAAGAGATCCCCAAATTTTCCACTTATTATTCAAGGCTTTGGATTGACGCAGGACTTTTGACTGTTCTTTTCTGCTCCAATTGGCTTAGTATCTATATCCTCATTGACTATTTATACACAGACACTAATTGCGATTTTAAAAAGCCACAAATGTGAGAAATTAACCTTAAATTGCCATTTTAACCTGTGTGTGCCAACTTCTGTGTCTGTACCAAGGCCAAACATTCCAGGGCTATTTGGGTGATTTCTGTTATCATTATGATTTTAAAAGAGCCAAAAAACTATGTGATTAGGGATGAGCTTCGCGTTCGAGTCTAACCCATGTTCGACTCGAACATCGTCTGTTCGCCCGTTCGCCGAATTGCGAACGATATGGGCCGTTCGCACCAAATTCGTGTGGCGTGTCACGGCCCATAATTCACTGCGGCATCGCAGTGCATTGCTGGCTGATGATAGGCCAAGCATGCACTATGACCCGTATGCTTGGCCTATCACAGCGCCGTCTGTAGAGAGAGCTGTAATTGGCCAAAGCCAGGGTGGCTTTGGCCAATTATGGCTCAGGGGGTTTAGTACACGCCCCACACTATATAAGGCTCCTCACAGTGTTCAGCTAAAGCTACAAGTTAGTGTAGTGCGTCCTCCTCACAGTGTTCAGTTAAAGCTACAAGTTAGTGTAGTGCATCCTCCTCACAGTGTTCAGCTAAAGCTACAAGTTAGTGTAGTGCGACCTCTGCACAGTTTTCAGCTAAAGCTACCTGTAGAAGGTTGGTGGTGTTTTCCTGATCCTATCACTACCACAAGCAGCTACATTATTTTAACGTTTGTGTAGTGCGACCTCTGCACAGTGTTCAGCTAAAGCTACAAGTTAGTGTAGTGCGTCCTCCTCAGTGTTCAGCTAAAGCTACAAGTTAGTGTAGTGCGACCTGTGCACAGTGTTCAGCTAAAGCTACAAGTTAGTGTAGTGCGTCCTCCTCACAGTGTTCAGCTAAAGCTACAAGTTAGTGTAGTGCGACCTCTGCACAGTGTTCAGTTAAAGCTACAAGTTAGTGTAGTGTGTTCTCTGAACAGTGTTCAGCTAAAGCTACAGGTTAGTGTAGTGCACAGTGTTCACCTAAAGCTACAAGTTAGTGTAGTGTGTCCTCCTCACAGTGTTCAGCTAAAGCTACAAGTTAGTGTAGTGCGACCTCTGCACAGTGTTAAGCTAAAGCTATAAGTTAGTGTAGTGCGTCCTCCTCACAGTGTTCAGCTAAAGCTACAAGTTAGTGTAGTGCGACCTCTGCACAGTGTTCAGTTAAAGCTACAAGTTAGTGTAGTGTGTCCTCTGAGCAGTGTTCAGCTAAAACTACAAGTTAGTGTAGTGCACAGTGTTCAGCTAAAACTACAAGTTAGTGTAGTGCGTCCTCCTCACAGTGTTCAGCTAAAGCTACAAGTTAGTGTAGTGCGTCCTCCTCACAGTGTACAGTTAAAGCTACAAGTTAGTGTAGTGCATCCTCCTCACAGTGTTCAGCTAAAGCTACAAGTTAGTGTAGTGCGTCCTCCTCACAGTGTTCAGCTAAAGCTACAAGTTAGTGTAGTGTGTCCTCCTTACAGTGTTCAGCTAAAGCTACAAGTTAGTGTAGTGCGTCCTCCTCACAGTGTTCAGCTAAAGCTACAAGTTAGTGTAGTGCGTCCTCCTCACAGTGTTCAGCTAAAGCTACAAGTTAGTGTAGTGCGTCCTCACACTGTTCAGCTAAAGCTACAAGTTAGTGTAGTGCGTCCTCACACTGTTCAGCTAAAGCTACAAGTTAGTGTAGTGCGACCTCTGCACAGTGTTCAGCTAAAGCTACAAGTTAGTGTAGTGCGTCCTCTGAACAGTGTTCAGCTAAAGCTACAAGTTAGTGTAGTGCGTCCTCTGAACAGTGTTCAGCTAAAGCTACAAGTTAGTGTAGTGCGTCCTCCTCACAGTGTTCAGCTAAAGCTACAAGTTAGTGTAGTGCATCCTCCTTACAGTGTTCAGCTAAAGCTACAAGTTAGTGTAGTGCGTCCTCCTCACAGTGTTCAGCTAAAGCTACAAGTTAGTGTAGTGCATCCTCCTCACAGTGTTCAGCTAAAGCTACAAGTTAGTGTAGTGCGTCCTCACACTGTTCAGCTAAAGCTACAAGTTAGTGTAGTGCGACCTCTGCACAGTGTTCAGCTAAAGCTACAAGTTAGTGTAGTGCGTCCTCTGAACAGTGTTCAGCTAAAGCTACAAGTTAGTGTAGTGCGTCCTCCTCACAGTGTTCAGCTAAAGCTACAAGTTAGTGTAGTGCATCCTCCTCACAGTGTTCAGCTAAAGCTACAAGTTAGTGTAGTGCGTCCTCACACTGTTCAGCTAAAGCTACAAGTTAGTGTAGTGCGACCTCTGCACAGTGTTCAGCTAAAGCTACAAGTTAGTGTAGTGCGTCCTCTGAACAGTGTTCAGCTAAAGCTATAAGTTAGTGTAGTGCATACTCTGAACAGTATTCAGCTAAAGCTACAAGTTAGTGTAGTGCGACCTCTGCACAGTTTTCAGCTAAAGCTACCTGTAGAAGGTTGGTGGTGTTTTCCTGATCCTATCACTACCGCAAGCAGCTACATTATTTTAACATTAGTGTAGTGCGACCTCTGCACAGTGTTCAGCTAAAGCTACAAGTTAGTGTAGTGCGTCCTCTGAACAGTGTTCAGCTAAAGCTACAAGTTAGTGTAGTGCATCCTCTTCACAGTGTTCAGCTAAAGCTATCTGTAGAAGGTTGGTGGTGTTTTCCTGATCCTATCACTACCGCAGGCAGCTACGTTATTTTAACGTTCGTGTAGTGCATCCTCTTCACAGTATTCAGCTAAAGCTATCTTTAGAAGGTTGGTGGTGTTTTCCTGATCTCATCACTGCCGTAGGCAGCTACATTATTTTAACGTTAGTTTAGTGCGTCCTCTTCACAGTGTTCAGCTAAAGCTATCTGTAGAAGGTTGGTGGTGTTTTCCTGATCCTATCACTACCGCAGGCAGCTACATTATTTTAACGTTGGTGTAGTGCGTCCTCTGCATAGTGTTTAGCTAAAGCTACAAATATAGTGCTAAAATCTTGTGAGCCACAAATGGGTTAATGCCTTCAGTGTGAATAAATGAACCTAATTCAGCTGCACACACTAACCACGTTCCATACCGTGTATATGCCAAAAATAAATAAATATATGTGTATGCGCTAAAGGCTATAAATACGTGAACAAAGAATATAATAAATCTATACAATATTAAAAATTATTTTAACCCCTTCCCGCCGACCGTACGCACATATGCGTACTCGGCTTTCCGGGGTTATACCGGGATGATGCCCGCAGCTGCAGGCATCATCCCGGTACCGTTGTTTTCAGCGGGCGATCGGCTACCCGTGTATAACAACCGATGCGGCTAAAAGCCGCTCGGTTGTTATACCGGAGGAGCGGGAGGGGACATCCCCCCCCTCCCGCCGCCTCCCGCCGCTGTTACCGGGCCTCCCGTGCAATCGGGAGTCCCGGTGTCCGTTCGGCTGCCATCGGCGGCTGGGGGCGGACTGGAACGAAGCTGCGAGCGGCTTCGTTCCAGCCTTCTTGTTGAAAACGCGGAAGCGACGTCATGACGTCACTTCCCGTTTACTCGGCTGCCAATGGCGCCGAATTTAAAAAAATATACAGTGTTCAGAATCGCCGTTTTCGGCGATCTGAATACTTTGAAGTGTAAAGGAGGGATGGGGGGTCTTTTAGACCCCCGATCTCTCCATAAAGAGTACCTGTCACCACCTATTACTGTCACAAGGGATGTTTACATTGCTTGTGACAGCAATAAAAGTAAAAAAAAAAAAAAAAATTGTAAAACACAATTTATAAAAGTACAAAAATAAATAAAATAAATAAAAAAAAAAAAAAAAAATTTAAAGTGCCCCTGTCCCCGCGAGCTCGCGCAGCGAAGAAAACGCATACGGAAGTCGCGCCCGCATATGTAAACGGTGTTCAAACCACACATGTGAGGTATCGCCGCGATCGTCAGAGCGAGAGCAATAATTCTAGCCCTAGACCTCCTCTGTAGCTCAAACCTGGTAACCGTAAAAAAATTTTAAAGCGTCGCCTATGGAAATTCATAGGTACCGTAGTTCGTCGCCATTCCACGAGTGCGTGCAATTATAAAGGGTGACATGTTTGGTATCTATTTACTCGGCGTAACATCATCTTTCACATTATACAAAAAAATTGGGGTAACTTTACTGTTTGGATTTTTTAAAATTCATGAAAGTGTCACTTTTCCAAAAATGTGCGTTTAAAACACCGCTGCACAAATACCGTGTGCTAAAAAATATTGCAACAATCGCCATTTTATTCTCTAGATTCTCTTCTAAAAAAATATATATAATGTTTGGGGGTTCTAAGTAATTTTCTAGCAAAAAATACGGATTTTAACTTGTAAACACCAAATTTCAAAAATAGGCTTAGTCATGAAAGGGATAAATTATAAACAGTGTCACACACCTGTGAAGAAAGTGACTATAATCCACAATTGAATATATGAAAAATGGTAACATGCACCATGCAAAAAAATGTGAGCAAAAAAAAATCCTTTAAATGATTAAAAAAAAAATATATATATATATAAGTGCTACTTGATAAATAAAGTGTCCGAAACCAATTCATACAAATGAATATATCTCAGTCCAAGCCATTCATAAGAGTATATAAATCAAAGTGCACAATAGTGTCCAAACAAATAGCAGGCAATCCTCATGCTGTTTTTTTTGAAAAAGTGCTAAATATTCCTCATGCTCTTCTTATGAGATGTGCACATTAAGGCATGCTGCAGTGCTCTCCAGTGACCCCCAATGGATAATGCGCTCACCTTAGAGCTTGTGACACAGTAGCTAAACAGTGTCAAAACACGCATTAGAGCCACTCCAGGGTTCACACAGGGTATGCTGGTGATGATCTGTATCTCGCTCAAATGGTGACATATATGAAAGAAAGGAGACTCATAGCATAATACCGCCAGGAATTTATTTGAAAAGCCCTAAAAACAATCCCTCCAGGAGGGTAATCACAATGCTTGGGTGCGTCAGTGCACCATCCTATCCAAAACATGCAATACAGATGAATCCTGTGGCGTGCGGTGCGGTGTTCAATCCTCTGCCTGTCTGTGTGTAGAAAGCTCTGTCCTGCCCCTCCCCTACGTGTCTTCGGCACAGGGTATACGTGCCTTCATCTGGGGGATCGCAGTGCATTGCTGGCTGATGATAGGCCAAGCATGCACTATGACCCGTATGCTTGGCCTATCACAGCGCCGTCTGTAGAGAGAGCTGTAATTGGCCAAAGCCAGGGTTTCTTTGGCCAATTATGGCTCAGGGGGTTTAGTACACGCCCCACACTATATAAGGCTCTTCACAGTGTTCAGCTAAAGCTACAAGTTAGTGTAGTGCGTCCTCCTCACAGTGTTCAGTTACAATTCTTGATCAAATATTTCACAGCAGGGCCCGTTTCTGCGCTCACCAAGAGTATCTGTGAGGACTTACAGTGTTGTGGCACCAGCACCACCACCACCACCAAAGGCCCAATTTTTCTACCCCTGTTCAACAGGGGCATGTATTTACAATTCTTGATCTAATATTTCACAGCAGGGCCCTGTGAGGGCTTACAGTGTTATGGCCACAACAACGCCTAAGGCCCAAATTTCTGCTGAGTATATAGGGCAGGCCCCTACTTTCAAACATCCAACTTACAAATGACTCCTACTTGCAAATGGAAGGAGACAACAGGAAGTGAGATGAAATCTACCGCTAGGAAGGGAAATTCTCTCCTGTAAAAGTAAATATGGGAACAACTTTTCTCCTTTCCACTGTTGCTTTATCACCAATCCTTGTTTCACAAAAAAAAAACAAATTTTCAAAAAACATTTGTCATTAGGACAAAATGTGAGGTGAAATCTTCTGAAGAGGAGCACAGACAGCAAAATAAATGACACAGGAGTGATAATTCTTCCCTAGGTTTTCCAAAAAGCTTAAAATAAATTTTTTGACTGGAGCTAAACACGTTAAAAATGTACCAGTTCAAAATTACAAACAGATTCTAACAAACCTACAGTCCCTGTCTTGCACCGCCTGTATACTGCTGTTCAGAGTATATAGGGCCTGGAGGCCCCACACCTTTCCTTTTTTAATTTGGGTGTGGGGTTCCCCTTAATATCCATACAAGACCCAAAGGGCCTGGTAATGGACTGGGGGGTACCTATGCCATTTGTCTCACTGATTTTCATCCATATTGCCAGGACCCGACATTACATTAAAGCCGCAAGCAGTTTTGAATGACTTTTTTTCCTTTAAAAATGACATTTTGTGCATGGACTGTTCTAAGCACGGGAAACACGCACCACTTTACCGGCCATACTATAGACACCCCCCAGGTACGATATTTAAAGGAATATTTCACTTTTTTTTTACTTTAAGCATCATTAAAATCACTGCTCCCGAAAAAACGGCCGTTTTTAAAACTTTTTTTTGCATTGATACATGTCCCCTGGGGCAGGACCCAGGTCCCCAAACCCTTTTTAGGACAATACCATGCAAATTAGCCTTTAAAAGGAGCACTTTTGATTTTGAACGTTCGAGTCCCATAGACATCAATGGGGTTCTAACGTTCGTGCAAATTTTCGATCCATTCACAGGTTCTGGTACGAACCGAACCGGGGGGGGGGGGTGTTCGGCTCATCCCTATATGTGATAATAAATGGCTTCATGTGATCACTATCCTTGAATAAAAGACAGTTTTTTGCCATGATTAGTCATATTTTCAATATAAATGCCAAAATTTCACAATTTCTGCCAGGGTATGCAAACTTTTGAGCACAACTGTAGATCCTCAAATGAGGTCAGATTCCTGTGAAGCCCTGCTGTTTTATGTTTGTCATAAAAGCATTGAAGTGGAATGTAGGATAGCCACTGTCCTTTGCGTATGACGGGGGATGCAATTTTCAGCCCATTTAGGCCAATTGCCTTTCATATGGGGGAGAAGTGGGAGGCCACCCATTGAAGAAAGTTGTTGAGATTCTTCCTGGTGGTACCTCTGGGTTTTCCATGATTGGGGGCATGGGGCCCGGGTAAGAGGAATTATTATGTTTTGATATTGCATAATCCCAGACAAGCGAGGACATCAAGAGTGGCAGTGTAAGTGGCGGTGGGCAGTTGTTGGAATGGATCCAAGGAAGTGAAAACAACAATAACAACAATATGTCTCTCTCTAAACTGACTCATTGTTTAGAGAGAGTGCAGGAGTTCCATCAAAACTTGTTGTCTCCCCCCCTTTCCCTCTCCATCCCTCATTCATCTCAGACTCTAACCACACCCCCTTTGAGCCATGCCCATTTAAGACATGCCCATGATTTCAAGTAAACCACGCCCATTTTTCGCTGCTGCATTTTTACTTTTCCCCTGTACCACATGTCCTGCCCCCTAATTATAACAAGACTCCGCCTACAGCCAAAAAAGTGTCCCTAAAATTTTTTTTACAATGTTGCCAACTATGATGTAGCAAAGTCTTACTGAGTCCTCTAGCTCTCCCTCCCTCTGCTTGTCTGAGTGCTGTATAAGGTATGATAGAGACTGATATCAAGACAGATCATGATACTTATACTAGTTGTGTGCAAAATAAGTTTGATTGTTTTTAAAGGAATATACAGTTGCAATAAATGGCCTTTTTCTTTCTCGTTCATACTGCCACCTACAGAATGATTTGGATACTGGCGAACAAAAAAAGGGACATGACTGTTATAAACCCTCCTACACCCACCATGCCTCAGTTCTTTGCTAGGATCCTCTTTTATTTAATTTCTTTTATCCTATGCCTGTATTCTGATTGAGAGCGGTCTCTATGCACGGCTAACCAGATTGGCATATCCTTAGCAATACCATTGGATGCCATATTTGGACCCTGTTGGACTGAATGATTGTGGGCCAGTCTAGCCTGGAATGTGAACTTGGGGCTCAGGGCTCCCTATTATGGCACTTTTTGTGTCAAGAGCCATGGCACAGCCTATGGCGTGTCCCAGTCTAGACTTACTTTATAGGAAATCTGATTCTGCATGAAGGGACACCCCCTCGTTCCAAAGTAGGGGGGCAGCTGGACTGACAGCATCATGGATGCCAAGGTACAAGAGGGACTACAACTAAAGTTCCACATTCAGCCCCCTTCCCAGTTAATGTCTTTCAGCCTGCTTGTTTTCACCTCACTGGTTAGCAGATCTCCTTTCACCTCTTGCAGGTTTTCTGGATCAAGGTGTTCTCAACCCAATTCCCACAGCATCAAAGTTTCAGGGGTTCTACTTCAACCTTTTCACAGTCCCCAAACTAAGTGTTTTGGTATGGTGTTTGCCTTGCTACACTGCCAGGGGTTCCTTATTGTGGGATATCTGGACAACTTCCTGTTCAGGGGCAGTCGACAAGTTGCAGCCAACAACACAACATCGACAGTTCAGACTTTGGTTCAGCTGGATCATGAACGTTCAGAAGACAGCATTAGAGCTCACCCATCACTTGGAGTTTCTTAGTCTTAGGCACAGCTCTAACCAGAGTTTTTTTTTTTCCAAAAAAGAGACTTCAAACTCTCCCCTCCCAGATACAGATTCATCAGTCCAGGAATTGCCTCGCTCTGCTTCTACATTAGAGTCTTGGGGATGGTGGTAGCCCCATTTTCTAAGGATGTAGATATTTTTTTTTATTTTTTTTTGCTCAGGGAGGGGGTCAGCCTTGGACTTCCTGAGAATAATTAGAAGTTGTGCACAATGTGCCATGGCAAATTATGGGTGTGACAAAACTGATTTAACAGTGGGTGGAACTTAAAAACGTGAGCCTACTCACTGTGTACACAGTAGCATATGTCAAAGTTGTAATTGTAACCACAAAATATGCTTTAATTACTGTCAAAGAGTCTAACAGACATGTGCAAACCTTAGCACAGTCATTAGTAAAAAATAAATAGCTCTTTTTTCCCCCAAATTTAAGGTATTTTTTTCGTTTTATATAATAAAAAATAAAAAAAAACTGTGGTGATCAAAATGCCACCAAAAGAAATCTCTAAAAAAATATATTTAATTCATTTGTTTACAGTGTTGCATGACCACGCAATTGCCAGTTAATGTAGCACAGTGCCGAATAGCAAAAAATGGCCTGGCCATGAAGGGGGTAAAGCCTTCCGGAGGGCAAGTGGTTAACATAGTAAGTACTTAGAAACCAGCAACTGTTGTACAATATAAAGAGTGTAGTAGTCAGGAGTATATAATGTACATAGAGTGCAGTGGTCAGAAGCATTTCATATACAGTACAGTGGTTGTTGTAAACAGTCTTCTACAAACCTGAGGCATGCTCGGAGTAGGGAGGGTTATACTATACTAGGCACTGTTTTCTGTTTGCCAGTTTGCAACTCCCCCTGTATGTGGCATTATATACCATATGTCTATGAAACCTGTGTCCCTCAAAGAACTTAATTTTATGATGAATGCAACAATCCATTTTTTGCCTGGAGTTTAAATTTTAGGAATGTGTATTCAAAGTGCCGCTATACAAATGTATAAAGCCTAGATTTTGTTAATGTTTTTTTTTTTTTTGTTAGAGAAAACTGAAATGTCACAGCAATTTGCTTTTCACAAGCCTAGATATTAGTGCAGATTCTAAGCAGTGCGGAGCATAAAATCTTGCTAGCTACATTATTTATCAATGAACCAATTTAAATGTGTTAAAGAGTAGTTATTTTCTTTCTCTTTAATTATCATAACTCAGATTTATGTTCTTGCACTTTTAACCTCTCAAAACAATCTCTTCAAAACTTTTTCGTGGTACCAGCTTAGCGTTTTTTTTAATCAGAGCCATCCTACAATAAACAGATTTGTTTTGTAACGTGTTTTCTTCAGGGCATACCTGTCTAAAAATGTATATGATTACCATACACTGGGCTTGAATTAATAAAGGAATAGAGGCTTTTCACTTAGAGTGAATATTCACATTGGTTAATGAATAAGGTTTGTTTTGTTTGTTGTTCTCATCCAAACATGCAAGCAAAAATACCGCTTTTTAAAATATTTCTAAAAATGAGTACTCAAAGTTAACATAGTTTCACCTAGTTTACTAGCCTAATTAAACATTTACTTTGCAAAGTCATTATTTATTGTTTTAGGCTGGGTTCACACTTATGCAAATTGGATTCGGGTTTCCCCCCATCAAATTCGCATGAAAGGAGACCATGACTGTCTCTCAATGGAGCCAGTTCACACAGCTCCGTCTGCATTAGAAAAGGATCCTGTGCGTCTTTGGCTCCGTTTGTGGCATGAATTCGGGCAAAAATTCAGACCTGATTCGCACCTAAATTGGTGAAGAGGGAAGCACCGGACCCCTTCTGGGACCCGCGGCCGCATCATTGTTAACCCAGCCTTAAACAAACATCATCACCTGTGAAGATCCTTAAAGTATAGGTCTTATCAATTATATTGTCCTCAGCTGTTTCTGTGGGATACAAAACACCTCCCCCTATGTTATGGAGAAGAGGAAAAGGGGAGATGTCCAGTCCTGTCCAAGGATGACAGTGTTGTTCCTCTACAGTTATAATACTGTGGGTGTAGTTAATTTTACAGACAATCCTGTAAACACTATTTCGGTAGCAGTAGCAGCATGTAGGCAATCTCATGACAACCATGATTTTATTTATTTTTTAAAGTAGAACTAAAGGCAAAACTTTTTAGAGAGAGGGATTAGAACACTTGGAAGATTCACACACACTGTTGTTGCTAAAACAGCAATAGAGCAGAAATCTTCCAATGGGAACATTGGTTCTGGCGACCCTGGTGACAGCCAAGGATTCCCTGGTGAGATTCCCTCTCACTTCCTGTTTTGGCTATAAAACTAAAAGTGAAGAGAAATCTCCTCAATGGGACAAAAACTGAAAGAGGTTAAAAATCTCTCTAAAAATGAAAATGAATTATGTAGCCTTTAATTCTAATTTTAAAACCATGTTGTCGGCTATACTGTATAAGTGATCTGGTTCCTGCAAAATTTGTTTTTCTACTTAAAGTGGAACTATTTTATGAGTATCTCTTGCTGGAATCCCTCCCAGGCCTGTCTTCCCTCTGGCAGAAATGGCTGAGGGATATCCCAGATATCGATGACGAGGACTGGTCAGATATGTTGGACTCCCAATTTAGGTAATTGGTTTCCATTAGAGACAGGTTAGTTCAATTTAAAATTCTGCACAGGGACAATTTTACTTCTTTTTGGCTTCACAAACTCAACCCAATGTCTTCTCTGGCTGGTTGGAGATGAAACCATCAGATCAAAGATTTCATACCTGTCTTCTGGGACTGTCCAGCTATCTCACAGTATGGGGGACAGTGGTCAATATGATTAACACAGTAGCAGACACATCCTTTACCCCTTCCCCTAAAATCTGTTTGGGTTTGGTGAATGACCTTGTTCCCACGATAGTGGAAAGGCCCCTTATAGGATTACTTCTATTTTATGCCAGGAAGGCAATTACTTTGATGTGGAAGAAGCCGTCTCCCCCAAATATCCAATTCTGCCAACTAGTGAACTCTACCCCTCCCCCTATATAAAGATGCCTATTCCCACAGGGGCTGCCCCTAAAATTTTAGTGTGGGCGAGGTGCACCCCTGCAGGGGTCGCACCACTAACGCAATTTTTGTATACCTTAATGAAAAAATAATAAACAGAATAAAAAACAAAAGTGGAACTAAACCCTCCTGTCCTTTGCAACCAGGGAAGCTGTAATCTTAGCCTCTGTTTGATCAGTAGTTGCCATGGTGCTGCACATGTGATCAACTATGACATTAACCATTTGATGGTTTGACAGTTCAGTTGGGAGCTGAAATAAGTACACTAGCAACCGGGCATGTACTGGCCATCGGGACTACCGGGAGTTTCCTGGTGGGCCGATGGCTCAGTGGGCCGGTTTCAGTGACAGCCTAGCCAGGAGGGTGCAGGCCGGCCTGGATGGATCAGTTTGCCAGGCTGGGCAGCCAGCGCGGCTCCGCTGGAATAGTGCTGAGTGACTCTGACGGCGTGGAGTGTCACTCACTGTGTGTGCGCCTATGCATAATGTGCTGCTGTTCAGTGTGCAGGCCCCACAGTCCGTCTGGGCAGCGCCGTATGTGTGCAACATTCGCATTGGTGGTGAGCTGCCGCCGCCCACCAGATCTCGCCAATCGCCGTGGCCTCGCTGGCACTGTGTACTCAGGACAGGTGCCGTGCCAGCCAATAAAGTGCTGAGCGCAGGCGCTGCGCTCTGCCCACCTCAATATGACGTCATCCCCTCCTCAAGTCCAACTCACGACAGATCAGAGGAGCCCGCCCAGTCCCTGGCTGTCTGGACTGTCCCACACAGTGTGTGGATTACTTATCTTTCCAGTCCTTAACAGTGTTGATTGCTAAAGAGTCCGAAAGAGGTAGCAGCATTTAAAAAGGAGAGAAAGAAGGAAGCACAGAGCTCTGGAGAAGTAAGCACACAGCCTTTACTTTTGAAGGGAACTGTTCTGGCCAAATTATAGGGTGGGTGACTGACAGCAGAATTCCTAAAAGCAAGCCAGGATGGCAAATCCCATATTTCAACTCCAACAGCCTACCTTTAACGATGTCCTAATAGCTATACTCCACAGATTTTGTCTGTCATCTTCATCCCCGCTGTCAGCTTACTACCACACCACACCACCCCTGTCATCTTCAGCCCCCTGTCAGCTTCCCAACCACCCCTTGTCATCTTCATCCCCCTATCAGCTTCCTACCACCCCATCCCTGTCATCTTCATCCCCATTGCCAGTTTCCTACCACCTCACCCCTTGTCACCTTCATGCACCTGCCAGCTTCCTACCACCCCGCCCCTTGTCATCTTCATCCCCTTTGCCAGATTCTTACCACGCCACCCCTGTCATCTTCATCCCCACTGCCAGCTTCCTACCACCCCACCTCCTTAAATGTACTGGTACACGTCACATATGATGGATGCAGGGACAATTTTATTTCTTCCAGTGACAACATGGACAGAAAGACATTTGTCCTTCCAGTGAAACCACCAATGCAGGGACTTTTTTTTCTTTCCGTGACACCACAGATACCCAAAGTCCCTGCTCACCCATAGTGCAGTGACCTGTGTTTTTTTACTCACAGTGGAATGTTTTTACTTTTTTTTTTTTGCCCAATTGCGTATAGTATATATACTGTTTTTGTGCGTGTTTGCAAAATTAAAGTGAGCCGGTCTGGATGAAGTCCAGGGCCAAATTTTTGTACTAGTCCAGCCTTGCTAGCAACTGTCACCGTTATAATTCAAAGCATGCCTTGAATGTAACTGTTCGGGAAATGGTTTATTTGGTGGGTTTAGGATTCACTTTCTTGCTATCACAGCTTTATTTGTGTCAGGTCTGGACACTTCTTAGTTTAGAACTGTACCCTAAGAATTAGAATTCCAGATTTAAATACTTGTTCCAGGCCATTGTTTCTGAAAGTATTAAACCAATTGATCAAATTTGCAGCCAGATAAATAGAGTTTTAGAAAAAAAAGGTCTGGATTGGCAGCTTCTCTAAGCTACAAGTGTATACCCCTGCACTACTATTCTCAAATGTGATAAAAACAAACTATGTGTATAAAGATGTGGATTTACTAAAGGCAAATAGACTTTGTGCACTGTGCACTCATTTTCCCCAGAGTTTAGTTAATGTAGTAAAGCTTAACTTTGTAAAGACTACCCAGTTAGGTCCAAGGGAAATAAAAAAAAAGCAGCAATTTTGCTTGCATGTGATTGGATGATATACGTCAGCAGAGCTTTGCCACATTCACTAAGCTCTGGGGAAAATGAGTGCAATTGTACTTGCAAAGTAGACTATTTGCTTTTAGTAAATCTGCCCCAAAGCCTCTAAACCATCAAACAACAATTGAATTTATATATCAATTACTTAAATAACCAAAAAAATAAATGTAAACAAAACTATTTTATTGGGTATATGATTTAGATTTTGTAGATAAACATTACCTGTATGACAAAGGATTCCCAGAGCACTATGTGCTAGCTAAAAAGACATCACAGCCGTAGGGCCCCGGTGGCACATTACTCTGAAGCATTTTTTTGCTAACTCATTTACAGTGGGTGTATGTTTCACCTTAAACTATTGATATCTGTACACTTTAGGCTTTTTCTATCAAAGAAGGAAATTAGAACCAGGAAAGTGTAAGCCTAAAGCTGTATCTCCTTGTTAAAATTAAGACTTCAGATTATTTTTATGCAGTTTGTAAAATTTACTAGAGTAATAAAAAAAGGCAATTATTTTTAAAATGTGTATTTTTATATATTGATGATAATAAAAAGAAACATATATACAATACCACTATGCATTCCCTTTTAGCCAATTCCAGTAATACATGTAAAAGTAAAAATAATTTGTTAGAATAATATGGGAGCTGCCACTGCACACTTTTTAAAAAGGTGCTCACTCCAGAGCATACATTTTATATACTTCTATCCTAATATATCCCGTTCCCAAATAAATTACAAATATACAGTGCATGTTTCTGTCTGGCATTTTTTTTTTCATAAAGACGCATTATACGAGTCTATATAAAATTATTCTTACATATATGTACATGTTATGTTCGAAGACTAAAATACTTTGTAATTGGGACCTTGTACAAAGTTCCATGGAGACCTGCTGTAAAAGACGTGTTTCCAACAGCATCTATTTTCATTGCCAGTAACATAACACTGGAAATAATTGGAAAGAATTCACTACTGAGCGGAAAATAGGTCATCACTTACATGTCAGCACATAACAGAACAAGGTGTGAACAGGACATGTGGAAATGCATTGGGTTTATTATCGTTAGTGCCATTTATAAAGTGTGTGGCAGGATCAACCGTAGTAGAAATTGGCATCCTATCAATACAGCTGTCAGTGTACTCTAATCTAATTAACCCCTTGTCAACAGATGTCAAAGGCCAGGACTTTAATCTATTGTATTAAATGTTAACTGTCTGTTACTTTCTTTAAACTGAGACTGTACTGTATGTTCGATTTGATGTAGGTAAGGAAATGGGTCAGACAATATAAATCTACATATTTTTTACTCTCTTTTCAATGTTTTATGTGTGTGTCTAATGCTAAGCTGTTCTCCTGTGGCTCAACGATGAATCTGTGCATCAAACATGTACTTATAATGCAATATTAATTTAAGATGAATGATGTAGCTTTGGGAGAGAGACACAATATAGTTATTTTTTTAAACAGTTAGCATTCAGTAAATATAGCCCATTTTCATGGCTTCATTTGTGTGTCATTCTATGGGTATTTATTTCAAGTTATGGAACAGCAAACTTATCCACAATGGCCATACCAGTTCTTGTGTGACCTTGAAGTGTTTATTTAGCCAAAGCCATATTTGTGGAACAGTTAGAACCTCTGCCTAAATTGTATTGCTGTGCCCCCACTGGAGATGTTTATCTTCTCCATTTATCTTGATGAGAGGCTGCAACAACTTTCCAATGGTGACAGCTGTAATAGTTGCAGTTGTCTAGGAGAAGAATTTCCCTTACTTTGTAGAGATTCCTTCTCACTTTCTTTTACATCTTTGGGATAGAATGTGAAGGAAAATACCACCAATGGGACACAGACAGTAAAAAAAAAACTGATGGGAGTTCTTAAGCTTTTCTTACTCTATTCAAACCTGAATTTTTTTTTTACTATACATATACAAAGAATTACAAGAAATTAGGGGACTTTAAAGGTGCAAGTAGACACAAAAATATTTAAAAATGTTCAACATTTATTTCCTATTACATTGTTAAAATTCATCTGATAAAATTAATTTCATGTGAAAATTGATGCTTCCACTCGACATGTTTAACCAAATTTATTACACAGCTTCTTCAATAAATGTTTTACTGTGTTTATTTTATTTTATTTTTTTCCTAAATTTTGTATAAAATAATGGAACAGTTTTGTATGTATTATTACAAAGTTTTTTATGTATACAAAGTATAAAATTTGTATGAATCTTTTACTGTTCTCTTTAGATTGATGCATATACTCCTGAAGAAGCTGTGTAATAAATTTGGTGAAACATGTCGACTGGAAGCATCAATGTTCACATGAAATGTGATATATGTGTTTGTTGAACCCATTAATTTTATCAGATGAATTTTAACGATGTAATGTAAAATAAATGTTGAAGATTTTTAAATATATTTGTGTCTACTCACACCTTTAAAGTCCCCTAATTTCTCGTAATTCTTTGTATTTAATACTGGGATGTGGTGCCAAATTACTCTTTCTTCGTTCAGAACTGAATAGTAGTGATAGCTATACATATACTTTAACTAGGTATTCCCTTATCTCTTCTATCTTGCCATACAAACTTTCCCTCTCCTGCCTGTTTTGGCCAGCATAGTAAGAAATGAATGCAGTTGATCAGTAAATGGTCTGTCCTTTTTTAACTTCTCATAGCCATAAAAGCATGTGGACAGTGGACAGTGCTATATGATGCATAAAAGGTATAAACAATTGGATATTTGCTTGTCAGTTGCCAAAGTAGAGTTGGACATTAAGCTAGTCATCATCAAATAACACTACTAATAATAATAATCGTTTATTATATTTTCTGTTGCTTTAGAAATTGATGGATTGAAACACATTGCTAGAAATAAATACCATCATCCTATTTCTAAAGATTTTCTTGAAAACAAACATGTATTTTTAATACACGTGAAAAGCATTTTTTAAAATGGCAGTTTCTACAGATAAAAATGATAAGTAAACTACACATTTTAGGCAGGTAACACTACAGCTCCAACCAAATCAGGATGTTCTCAGTTTTTTACATTATTCAGAGTTTTTAGGAAACCACTGCCGAAGGACATACCTTCTTTCAGGCTCAGTAGGGGGCAGTAGGATTGTTTTTTTGTTTTTTGTTTTTTTTTAAACCTGTGTTGATTTCACATTACAAATTATATTCCAAATTTCTGAAGCAGAACTGAATCTGATTGGTGGTTATGAAACTCTACACAGTACTGGGCTTCTTTTTATAACACCAGGCTTTTTGTATGTGAGAGGCAGTAATGTGGGTGCATCAACATCACCAGCAGGTATGTTCCACGGTCACCATATTACCAACTAAAGGGATTAGGGGGGACTTGTGCATTACAGCACTACCTGAAAAAAATTGAAGAACTGGTTAGGTAAACTGGATTTGTTGTATGCATTATATGTCTTGTACCTTTAACGAATAATTATATTACTACAAATGTGCATTCAAAGTTTTCAAACAAAATTTTATTGAAAAAGCAACAGACATACAAATTAGATAAACACAGATTATTTGCTATATGTAAGTTCACAAATTGCTGACTGTTATTTAAAGTGTAACCTTTTGTTTGTTAAAAGGTGAAAGGAGGCTACAGCATGATATTTTCTTTAACAAAACAAGAACCATCAAAATCTCTAGGGAATAGATGACATTAGTCTATTTTTGTCTAATGGGTAGATTTTAATACAGTAGTATAACTCTTCCAAGTTTTAGAAATGGTGTAGTATTGCATACCTTGTTACCTTTTTTATTGATTTTTATTTTTTAATTAAAATCACTAAACCCAGTTCACTAAAGCTCAAGAAAGGAGCAAGTAGCAAAAAAAATCTTCCCTATGTGACTGCAAAAAAACCCCCCAAAAAGCAAAAACTCACAACCATTCCATTGTAATTTAAACTAACTAACTAACTAACTAACTAACTAACTAACTAACTAACTAACTAACTAACTAACTAACTACACATATAAATATAAATGTTACTGATAAAAATTAAAGCAGGTACCTCTCTCTTTTGTTTTTCTTATACTGGACAATTAAAGTAGTGTCAGAGTCACTTTAATAAAGAGAGCTCCATGAATTATCTCTGGAAAAGACAGCAGGAGGTAAGTAGAACGTATTAATTATACTTACCTCCATGCTGACTTTGCCAAGATACAGCTCTGCCAAAACTGAAGCAAAGGCATACTCTTTGCTCAATGTTTCTAGGCCATGCACTTCTACTAATTCTAATGCCTGTGATTTTAATAATGGAATTGGTCACAGCGATAGAAATCTACAGGGCTGCTATTTGCAATGACTTATGCTATTCAAAATATAGCAGGGACAAGAAATAAAAAAGCATGCAGACTGGGCGCATTGAGCTAGTAGTACCACTGTGCTCCTTACAGTTTTATAAAAGCTGGATTTTGGAATTAACAGCATAGAAGTATGTATGGGCATTTCGAAATTTGTAATTGATTTCAATAAATGGAACAAAACGATTTATGAAATATGGGCTAATAGTATATTGTATTAAACCAATTTAGAGAAGTATTAAAACTCAATTGTAGAACATTGTATCTCTTTATATTATATACCCACATGTGTTACAATTTGTGACTGACTTTTGCTTGGTAATGCTGCTCACTGCTCCCACATGTTCTATATTAGTAGAGCTGTGTAACAGACACACCCCATCAGTGCAAGTGTCCTTATACAGACCTATGATGAAGAGACAGAGGGGGTGTGTCTGACCAGGATTGTTACTGATTATTGTTGATTTCTGAGAGCACTAGGTCTAACTCTGGTGACTACTTGATTGCACAGTCATATTTAGACATTATTCAGAACTACTGCAAATGAAATTGGGATCTCTGGACCAATGTAAATAAAGGTTGTAAGTACAATGTCTATCTAACAATACATTTTATTTCTGGAATCACAATTAGGCTTTAAATTTGCAGAAACATTTGTGATAAATATAGGCGATGAAGCTTTTGCTTCTGAAAAAAGGTTTGAGTTTCTGTGTCCACATCAATGCCCTTATTGTATGAATTATATGTCTTTGTGATTAATCACATGAAGATTTATTTGGGAGATATAAAATCTACAGTCAATTTCCAGATGAGTGTAGAAAGGGTGATGTATGCACATGTAGACTATCCTTATTCCATGATTCATGCTAAAGGCACCCAGGAAAGAGTAGGATTAGGTAGCACAGACCTTGAAAGTAATTTTTTATAGACATTGACCATGTAAGTTAAGTGTATCTTACTAATCAAATTTTGATCAAAGTTATTGCCTTCATAAATGTTAAAATTGTGTATCCAATCCTTTAGAATGCTAAATAATGTTGTATAGATAAACTTTCATTTGTGTCATTAGCATTTCTTTCTTAACAATCTGAACTTGAACCTAAAACTTTGTTAAAGGCAAGTAATGTTAGTTCTTTTTAAAAGGATTGGTAAAAAAAAATGCAATAATTTAAGGAAAAAAAATGTATATATAGGCAGCACAGTGATTGACACTCTTCAACTACACTGACATTTATGACACTGTCTTATGGAGTTGAGACATTTCCTATCGATGCTCTGTTGTTTTTCCACAATTAAAAGGAGACGTTTGGGGTATTTAAAAGAAAAAAAGCCTCTATACTCACCTCTATGCTGCAGCATCGGTCTGTTGCTGCAGTTGTTCCACATATGCTCTAAGCCCGACAGCGGAATGATCACATGACTACTGATCTGTCTTCTTGGATTGGAGAGCAGTGACCGTTAGCCACTGCTGTCCACGCTGCCTCTCCAGCGCTCACTGAAACACCAAGGTGGAGAAAGGGTGGGTGCAACTGGCTTTCGGCTCTCCGTTGCTCGCCACATCCAGCTGTCAGTCAGACAGCTGAGTGGATCCCGACAATACAGTTGGGAACCTTTCAGAGCCAGAGCTGCCCTGTGACACAAGCAGAGAGCCCACACTGATGGTTATCGCATGTAACTTTTGCACAGATCTATGCAGACACCATGGAAAATCAATCTGCCTGAGCTATTCGCCAATGAGCAGTCTAGTGTTCCAGGGAACTTAGGAGCTTGAAAAACACTCCATGACCTTCACATTCAGATGCTTACATTGTCCTGAATGTTATTTGAACATTAGAGCAACTGCATATACAAAGGCTAAGGCCTTTATGTGCATTTATGTGATCCTGGCTAGGGGTGATGTTTTCAACAGAAATTGGGTTCCTCCTCTACATTATTTTATATCACAAGAAAAAAAAAAAGAGTACATTGGCTAAGTTAAGTTGATGCAGTTAACCCCATATGGACATTCCTTCTTCTGGATAGGTAAAATAAAATATGTGTGTTCACAATGATATATTTTAACAACTTTTTTAAAGAAGAAATATTTTTACATTCGGTCCCTGTACTGCCTTAGTTTAAATTAGACTATTTTTGCATTCCAAGTATTCTTACATATAGGTCCTACTTTTTTGCAAGGAATACTCTGCAGGTAGTGTCTGCTCAAAGATTGTGTCATGTTGGATGCCAGCTATATGAAACTGCTGGTCACCCTTTTTACTGGTTTTGTGGTTTCTTCTGATGTAAACTCTTGAACAAATTACATTTATGGATTTTTTTGCCTAATATGCATAAATGTGTGCACTGACAATTTATCATGTTTTTAAATAAAATAACACATCATCTGTACTGTTGTAGGCATATATTCTGATTTGTTGCATTACTGCAATACTAAACAAATGGCATAAGCCGACCTATAAGCATACTTCTGGTCCTACACATAATGGAAGAAGGTAAGCATATTCCTGCCTTTCTTTTTCTGTATCACTGGGGAATACCCATACATCCTTCTCCTACTCCTTTTGGCTCACATTCTTACCCCTCCTCATTGTTTTTTCTTCTTCATCCACTCACTGGATCTATCCCTGCTCCCGTCTATTCGCTGGATCAATCCCTGCTCTTCTCCTCTCCCTGGATCCTTTCTTGCTCTACTCATACTTTACTAGTTGAAATATTATCCCACTCCCTCTCCTTTCCTATTTTAAAGGGGAACTCCAGGAGAAAAAAAATTAACCTGCCGGGTGGCAAATAGTTAAATCTTAGGAATTGTATGCCACCTCCTGGATTGCTGCCTGTACTTTGCAATTTACAACTTCATAACTTCATTGATGCTGGAAGGTATAACTGCTATAGCAGTTTGAATTATCTGTAACCCAGCAGATTTTGTAAAAAAAAGTTTCTTTACTAGAATGTTACAGGCCTATACAGGACTATTTTGTGTGAATAATTCTGAATAGATTAGATATATATGATAATATTATGAAAGCTGTAGAAGGACAGGTTAGTGATGGAAGTTGTTTTATGAGAAAAGGTCAGAAAAAGCAGCCTACATATTTCTAATGATGGCCTTTACTTTAAGTACTAGGTAGGCTGTGCTCCATCTGTGCAACCTAAGGTTTAATTTTCAATGTTTTGAACAGAATGTAATGTTAACGGTGCAAATATTAAAATGTGCAGTCACACTCTAGAATGGGCATGGCTTTGATCATTTTAATTAAACTTATAGTTTTGCACGTCATAATCATTTTTAATGACTTCCACTGCATGGGAAAAATTTCATTTATTTATCACATATTTCCTTGTTTGCTCTAGAAACTAGTAACTTGTGTAAATAAGTATTAAAATGTATAGTTGTGACTGATGGGGACATACAGCAACATTTTTAGATGGTGGGAGCATACACTGCAGACCTTTACCGAATGCCATGAATTGAATTATTGTAAATTATAAACACCTGTCTGTAAAAGACATGAATAAATTAATCTGAACTTAAAGCACAAATGCAGGCACTAGAAAAGCACAGTACATGCAAGTAATATAAAATAATATTCTAAAATCAGATGATTCTGAAAATCAGAATGATTCTACTGGTCAGCTTCCTATGTAAAAAAGATGCAGTTCCAGGCTGGCCATACATGGTCAAATTTCAAAAGAATTTTCTTTTGAAAATCAGAAGATTTGTGTGTTTTGTGATCCGATGGTGCCACCATTGATTTTGAAATTCGGCCAACCAAGCCTTCAATTTCACCTCATTTTGCTACAGAAAATAATTTTCGTAGCTGGGAATCTTCTTTTCTTTCAGGGAATTTTCTTTTCTTGCACATGCGCATTTCTTTTTCAGTTACATTTCTCGCACGATTCTCCCATCCTTGATTAGAAAATCAAAACATTACCAACACGTCTGATTACTCAAATTCAATGGCTGCATAAAAATCGGCTGTTGCTGCAGCCCACTAATGGTGCGAAATACAAACAAAAATTCTTAGATTAGATTTTTGAAAGAAAATTCTTTTGAAATTCAACCCATGTATGGTCTACTTAAAAGATTACTGCAGAGGCTGTACTTGGTAGTGGGATGTAGTCACATGGCATACAATAGGCATTGTACAGAGTGTACTATGAGGTCAGTCAGGGTTTGTGGAAAAAGGGAGAGGTGAAAAATGTCACTGGTAGAGAGGCTCTGAAGTCACTGGTAGGTTCTACCTCCAGTCCATACTTTAAACCCTTGGTGCCTAACCTATGGCCCAAGGGCCACATGGGGCTATGTGGTATATGATGTGCGGCCTTCAGACCTCATCAGTCTGTAGTGGGAACATTGATTAAGGGTAATAGCACTTATTTCTAGTAGCCTCATGTAACATGTTCCTGGTATTGTTCTTCTGCAGCATGTCTCCAGGCCAAAAATGTAGCATGTTTACACTCTCTGACCCTCCTTTTCTTCTATTAGGTCTGGGGTTTCTGACAGCCCTCAAGCATTACATGTATTGAACATTATGTGCAGCCCTTTGGTGATGTCAGGGACAGTTGAGACCCCCAATAGCTCATAAGTTGACAACCACTGCTCTAAACCATGATGATATTGGAAGAAGCAAATTCACTGCACCACTAAAAACAAAAATACTTTTTTCCCAGATTGGGACTGAGATTTACTGTATAATATAGATATAGATATATCAAGAGTGTTGGCTGCATAGCAATAACGTTAAATGTAAGATATATTGAACAAATGGTAAAAGTAAGACATTCTGATGGAGTAACCAATTAAAAAAAAAGATATAACTTCTTCTTCAAAGGTTTCTCATAAGGTTTGATATGTTTAACATCCTTGAATGTATATATTTGTTAATATATTTGAATATACATATTTAAAGTACCGTAATTCTATAGCCAAAACATTTTGTTCTTAGTAGATGGCTAGTATAGGTAAGGGCTAAAACGTCTGTCAGGTATTTTTTTTCATATCTGTGTCTCACTAGGGAGATATCATTTCTGTCAAAAGCTTTCTGTCACGGTTATATTCGCTTTTTGTAATGGTTGATCCTGCCATTTCCATGCACTTCCCCAGTCAGATCCTCTGGCTGCTGCGTTGCCACTTTTAGTGAATATGCATCGTCTACTGCCCATTGGGAAGCAAATGACTTCTGCATTTCGTCTCTTGAAGCCACCACGCGTGACTCTTTTTTTGTCAATTGCGAGACAGCTCCAACTTTTATAATAACTTCAGCTCCCTCTACCCTCTGCCCCATGTAATTCAATCAAACCATGTGACTGCAACAGCCCTAATTATGGACAAGCATGGGAAAACATCTGCAGGATGCTTCAGAGGGTAAAAACGTAATATGACCGGTATATATAAAGATGAAATTAAGGGATTTGGAATTACTTTTTTCATTCTGGTTTAAATGCAGTTGTTTATAATGCTCTTTTAAATTATCCTGTATGTGAAGTGATGACTGTATGTTTGACACTTATGTTACTTTGGGGTGGCAGATCTGTTAGCGGTAAAGCGGCACTCATTTTAGCAGCACTTTACCGTCGTTTTAGTGGTGCTTTTTGGCCACTAGCGGGGCGCTTTTAACCTCCGCTGGCGGCCGAAGAAGGAGTTAATAGCGCCTGTGTTGCGCCACTTCGGAAGCGCTTTTTAGGTGCTTCGGAAGTGCTGCCAATTCATTCCAATAGGCAGGGGCGGTTTAGGATCGCTGTATACAGCGCTCCCAAACTGCCCCAAAGATGCCGCTTGCAGGATTTTTTTCCTGTCCTGCAAGCGCACTGCCCCAGTGTGAAAGCACTCGGGCTTTCACACTGGAGTGGCATGAGAGGCAGTTTTCAGGAGCTTTACAGGCGCTATTTTTAGTGCTAAAACGCCTGAAAACTGCCTCAGTGTGAAAGTAGCCTTAAAGGTTCATTCACACAGGCATATGCATGTTTCCTGCATGGAACATATGTTCTTGCTAGCAGATTTAACAAAAGATCCTGCTTAAAATATGCACCTAAAATGCACATGCCTACAGCATTTACAGTGGGGCAAAAAAGTATTTAGTCAGCCACCAATTGTGCAAGTTCTCCCACTTAAAAAGATGAGAGAGGCCTGTAATTGTCATCATAGGTATACCTCAACTATGAGAGACAAAATGTGGAAACAAATCCAGACAATCACATTGTCTGATTTTTGAAAGAATTTATTTGCAAATTAGGGTGGAAAATAAGTATTTGATCTCCTACAATCCAGCAAGATTTCTGGCTCTCACAGACCTGTATCTTCTTCTTTAAGAGGCTCCTCTGTCCTCCACTCATTACCTGTATTAATGGCACCTGTTTGAACTTGTTATCAGTATAAAAGACACCTGTCCACAACCTCAAACAGTCACACTCCAAAGACCAAAGAGCTGTTGAAGGACACCAAAAACAAAATTGTAGACCTGCACCAGGCTGGGAAGACTGAATTTGCAATAGGCAAGCAGCTTGGTGTGAAGAAATCAACTGTGGGAGCAATAATTAGAAAATGGAAGGCATACAAGACCACTGATAATCTCCCTCAATTTGGGGCTCCATGCAATATCTCACCCCGTGTGGTCAAACTGATCACAAGATGGTGAGCAAAAATCCCAGAACCACACGGGGGACCTAGTGAATGACCTGCAGAGAGCTGGGACCAACATAACAAAAGCTACTATCAGTAACACACTATGCCGATAGGGAATCAGATCCTGCAGTGCCAGACGTGTCCCCCTGCTTAAGCCAGTACATGTGCGGGCCCGTCTGAGGTTTGCTAGAGAGCATTTGGACAAGGTGAAAAATGTCACTGGTAGAGAGGCTCTGAAGTCACTGGTAGGTTCTACCTCCAGTCCATACTTTAAACCCTTGGTGCCTAACCTATGGCCCAAGGGTGTACATGAAAGAATGAATGGGGCCATGTATCGTGAGATTTTGAGTGCAAACCTCTTCCCATCATCAAGGGCATTGATGATGAAACGTGGCTGGGTCTTTCAACATGACAATGATCCCAAACACACTGCCTGGGCAACAAAGGAGTGGCTTCATAAGAAGCATTTCAAGATCCTGGAGTGGCCTAGCCAGTCTCCAGATGTCAACCCCATAGAAAACCTTTGGAGGGAGTTGAAAGTCTGTGTTGCCCAGCGACAGCTCCAAAACATCACTGCTCTAGAGGAGATCTGCATGGAGGAATGGGCCAACATACCAGCAACAGTGTGTGACAACCTTGTGAAGACTTACAGAAAACGTTTGACCTCTGTCATTGCCAACAAAGGGAATATAACAAAGTATTGAGATAAACTTTTGACCAAATACTTATTTTCCACCATAATTTGCAAATAAATTCTTTCAAAAATCAGACAATATGATTGTCTGGATTTGTTTCCACATTTTGTCTCTCATAGTTGAGGTATACCTATGATGACAATTGCAGGCCTCTCTAATCTTTTTAAGTGGGAGAACTTGCACAATTGGTGGCTGACTAAATACTTTTTTGCCCCACTGTATGTGTATACGTGTATATGGCTTTATGTGCGTACCTGAATTTTCATGCATACATGCGTATAATCTACAGCTCTCTCTCTGCTTTTTTGCACTCTGCTAAATGCAGCACATAATTTAATTTTTAGATGCAGCTGTGTGTAGCGTCATTGATTCCTATCATGCTGAATTTAGAGGCTTATGCAACTATATGCTGTATAGGCCTCTAAATGTGGTGTTTTAGACACCCGTGTGAATGAGCCCTTATTGGATTACACGTTCCCTTTTATGCTGCAGGCTTAGTGATAAATGTAAAAGTTCTTTTAAGTTGCAATATAAAATATATGAGAATAATCCTAACAACTGCTGTGAAAAATCCCCCTTTAACCTCAAAATTTCTATTAAACGCAAGCTAAAAGTTAAAAGTTGTAGCTAACATCAGTCAAGAAAATCCTTTGACAAGTTCTACGTGCAGGGAATATATTCCAATTAGAGATCGTTTGGCCTGTGTGGTTAATGAATGATTAATATCTTGCAGTGCTCCACATGTCAAGGATATGTTTTACACATTATAGATTTCTTTGCATACTGTCTGAAAGTCAATCAACCCTTGATCATAAAGAGGTCAAAGACACATTGCGGCTTCAGCCATCTCTCAGCCCTATAATGGAAATAAAGACAGATTAATTTGTTTTTAAATGTCTGGATGTGTTTATTTAGTTTGATTTTTTTTAGGCATATTTTAAATTATACTCTCCTAAAGGATTTCTTTCAAAAAGTTTTTAATAGAAGTAATAAAATAATATATAATAAAAAAGTTTTTATCTGCATTATGTAGCTGGGTTAAAATGTACCTCAGTCCCAGGTCAACCCATGTGCCAGTTAGCGCTAAACTATTGTTTTAAAAGAACCAAAGTTTTTAAAAGTTTTGGATATGCAGGTTGTCAGGGTTTTACTGCTGTGTTAATGGCTGAAAGTGGGGGGAAAACTCAACCACTAAAAACTATCTTAAAAGAGGTTGGTACTGCAGAGAAAAAAATCACCCAATGAATTCACCTAATCTAATGATATTTGTCAAATATCATTAGATATTTCAATATTTAATGCCCTGTTTCAGGGACAGCAGACAATTCCTGTGGGGGTGTACTCAAGCAGTAATAAGATGTTAAAGTATCTAAGCCATCTCCATTCTGTCTATGGGTTGGCCAAAATTCTGCTTAAAGAGGAACTGCAGGCTGCTCACATAGTTTGTAATAAAAACATCTTTGCCATTCTGAAGCTTCGCTCCAACCTCTTTGCAAATTATTTTATATATACTGTGATTCTGTACTTGCCAAATATGCTGCAGAAATCTCCCTCTTCTGATAGGCATAGGGGTTAATTTAATAAAGGCAAATAGGAAGTTCTGTTTTCAGGGGAGTTTTCCCCAAAGCTTAATAAATGTGGTGAAGTGTCACCCAGAATACCCAACCAAAAATAAGGAAAAGAAAAAAAAATGATTTTTTTGCTTGCATATGACTGGATGATGGAAGTCAGTAGAGCTTCACCACATTCACTAAGGAAAATGCCCTTGCAACGTAAACAGTCTGTTTACCTTTAGTAAACCAAACCCATAGAGTTTACTATTTCCTAACTTCGAAAGCCAGAAACGTATAGGCCCCCCTGGCTTCCAAATATCAGTCTGTATGCAATGTAGCACCAGATAGGAGCTTCAAGATGGATCTAAAACAAATGAAAACACCACATTACTGGGCTTTTGTGTGCAGTGAATGATGATGAAGGCACTTGGAAAAGAGTTCTTGCTGCCAGAAATACAGAAAAAAAAAACTCCCTTTGAACTATTTTGTACTGGGTCTCCTTGTATGTTAAAAAAAAAATATTAAAGTCAAACATGTTGTATACTGCACACACATCTGCCCCTTCCTAGCTTTTATATGATTTGAGATTAGAGTGATGCAGACATGTCTGAAAAACATTTGGTTGGTACTAATAGGACAGTTTGCTAGAACCTAGAGGACCAAATCTTAGGAGTCTTCACGACAGGAGAAAAATATTGATTTATCGGTATTGTATTTAACATCTGTACTTGTAACAATGACTGAACAACATATTGTAAACCTAAGCAAAAATGTTTACATTTTGCAATTATGTACCAATTCTAATCTTAAAAGTTTGTTATTATCTTTAGCCACAAACCATATTTTACAGATCAGTAAATGTTCTCAGTATTTTGTGAATGGATATTTTATAATTGTGGCTTTGCTATATGTTTGTATATCCTACTTTTAAAGAGTACATACACTTTATTGTCAAAAGTATTGGGATGCCTGCCTTTACACGCACATGAACTTTAATGGCATCCCAGTCTTAGTCCGTAGGGTTCGATATTGAGCTGGCCCACCCTTTGCAGCTATAACAGCTTCAACTCTTCTGGGATGGCTGCCCACAAGGTTTACAAGTGTGTCTATGGGAATGTTTAACCATTCTTCCAGAAGTGCATTTGTGAGGTCAAGCAAAAAAAAAAAAAAAAAACCCACACCATAATCTCCTCCTCCACCAAATGATTTGAAGTGGTGGCCCAATACTTTGGGCAATATAGTGTGGATGAGCGAGTTTGGCATGGAGGAACTTGACTGGCCTTCACAGAGTCCTGACCTCAACCCAATAGAACACCTTTGAGATGAACTAAAGTGGAGACTGCGAGCCAGGCCTTCTCATCCAACATCAGTGCTTGACCTCACGAATGTGCTTCTAGAAGAATGGTCAAACATTCCCATAGAATCATCTATGTCATTATAATATATATATATATTATGTAATTATAATATATATTCAAATATGGTTATGAGTCAAATATTTAGTGATAGTTTCTTATTTTCTGGTATGTCTCTAATAGAAAGTACATTCTCAGATTTTGGATGTCTTTTTTTTTTAATTGGTAAGAATCCAGAACCCACACCATTTGAAAGTAAGCTCTCCCCTGGGAAGCAAGGTTGCCAACATTTTCTGAGCTCATGTATTCAAACTCTTTAAAGAATTTGCTTAAATCAAATCATTTGCTGTTACAGAAACCCTGTAGATTTACAAGAAATTTGACCTGGCATTTCCATTTCAAACGATCTTATGCCTCCACGGAATATCAACAGTGACATGGGTGAAAAAGGACAAAGCAGAAGCATATTACTTGATTAGCCCCTAATTATGTAAATGATCCATTTCACCACCTCTGCTAAAGTGATTTCTTCAGCAACAAATCAGTAACTTTTATTGACTTGCTCTAACAAAGTTGACGTTGATTCTCATTGTAGCATTGAGCACATAATATTGATAAATTTAGCTAGTAAGCTTTTCTTTTTCTTCACAGTTTTAAACATAAAATATCAGGGTTGTGGGATGCATGATAAGAACTTAGATAGATAGATACTGTGTAAATAGATAGATAGATAGATAGATAGATAGATACTGTAGATAGATACTGTAGATAGATACTGTAGATAGATACTGTAGATAGATAGATAGATAGATAGATAGATAGATAGATAGATAGATAGATAGATAGATAGATAGATAGATAGATAGATAGATAGATAGATAAAGTGGATAAATAGATACTGTAGAAAGATACTGTAGATAGATGGATAATATCTGTATTAAAAAAGTTATTATTGTAATGCTACCTGATTTTTATTTTCTACACACTTATTTTTTTTTAAAATCCAACGTCAGTAATTTTCTTAGCTGTAAAGAAAGCAAGAACATTTCTTTAATATGACACATTACATCATAAATTAATTAAATACGTGTAAAGTGTTTTCATAACTTTGCACTACTAAATTCACTAATAAAATATATTATGTTTTTGTATGTATTTTCAATCAGGTAAATACAAAATTCTGTATAAGAAAATGTCATATTTACCACTTGGAGCCCATAGGCGATAAGCTGTTGGAATGGACTATGCTGTCTGAATGCAGAATATGGGAAATGACTCATTTAGAAAGCGGAGTTCCCTTCTGCATACTACTGTATGTCATATTTTGTTTTTTATAGATCATTGAAAAAAAGATAGAAAATACATTTTTGAACATTAAAAATATAATTGAGCAAAATCTAATGTTTTTATTAGTAATTACAAACACATAAATATGATGTCTTCATTAGTATTTTGCAAATCCAATTTAATATTTTTATAGCCACTTTTCAAGTAAAAACAACTCAAAGGGAACTCGTGCTTAGCCCATTCATTGCAAAGCAACAGGTTCCCATTATTGCAGACCTCCCCAGCTACACATACTTGTCTTCTGGGTGTAGGGAAGCATCTGACTCGTTCCCCTTCTTTCCATTGCTTTCTTGCTTTAGTACATGGTGATTGGCTTTAATGTTGCCACAAGGGGCCAAGGAGAGATTTCCCAACCCTGTGTAAGCTCCAGGTTCCACGCTACACACGGTTTAGGTTTTCACTTCTGTGAGTCAACTGAAGCAGAAGAGAAATACAGGAAGGGTTTGTATGTGTGTGTATATATGTATAGCAGTGGGGCTGCTATTAAAGTGAACTTTTTGCTTTGTCCTGAATGGCAACAAAGTCTTTTGTGGTAGGTACCAGATCTGCATGCTATGAAGTAGTAATTCTGCCCCATTCATGGTAAATTTGTTCTATATTGTTAGTCGGGCAACTGCAATACACAGAACATTTTGAAATGGTGCCACAGAGGGTTGTGATCTGTTCTTTGACTGGGCCATTGTGGGACATTCAGCTTTTTTGTTCCTAGACTACTCCAATGTTATTTTGAGCTTGTGTTTAAGGTTGCTGTTACACTAAACATTTTGTGCAACGTCCAGTCTTCAGTTTTAGCAGGATGTTTAGTCCCTGCTGAAAGCATCACGACAGTATAATGTTAGTCCATCTCCACTTCACTATAATTGTAGGGTATGGGCAGTGTTAGACTTGGGTACCACATATTGTTTTGATCTGTGACCAGAAAACCATTTCTCAGATCAAAACTGGCCATTTTTTTTTTCTTGTGGCAAATTTCAAACTTTGCCATGCAATTGAAACCACCCTCCAGCAGAGGCCAACATTATACAGAGCTCCTGATTTGATTGATTTGTTCACCTTGCTCCATTCTGGAACCATTCTTTTCTACTTCATAGGATTGCCAATGTATATTTTCAACACAGGCATCTTAAGGATTTCACACCCCATCTCCCAACTTGAAGTATAGCTAATATAATTTTTTTTTTCTAAATTTTACATGTGTGGAGAAGGATTAGAACACCTTTCAGGTTTTTATTGCTTCCTGTGTCATGTTAGTGAGATTTAACCTATATGTCATGTTTAACATTATCAGTGGAGACAAAGGAAAACCCCAAATTTTGGGATGTCACCAGGAATGGGGGAAATCTTCCGAAGCTGACACTAGTTTTGGTGACCCTGGGGAAACCAGGAGGCATTTCCACTCATGTCCTATTTTGGCAATGGCACAGAGAATTTCCCTAATATGATACAGATAGCAAACATAAAACTGACAGGGTTATAACCTTCCCTTACTCTATACAAATTTAAAAAAAAGGTTTTGCCCTTAATTTTACTTTAACCCCTTCACGCCTAAGGGTAAAATAAATCTTAATGCCTAAGCACAATTTTGCTACTTTGACCTGTATTAGTAAAACCGTACAAAAAAGCTTGGAAAATTCCCCCAGGGGGGCTTTTTAGCGGCATAATGTATGGATCATATGATAAAAATATATAAAAATCATTTATTGATACAAATGGCAACATACAGACTAATCATCAATTATGCAAAAGAATACGTACTCTGGTTACAGGCATATCTCAAAGAGTGTTATATCTATGTATGGAAAGTACAGTACATTTAAGATATTAAATATTAAAAATTGATTGATATCCACATAAATACCCCAACGCGTTTCGACCAATGATGCGGTCTTCTTCAGGGGATTTGTATTCTAGTGAAATACATTAAAAGAGAAGGTTTCATTATTCCAACACTTTGTAGCGTACTAACATCTATATAGATGTAATGTTCTATTAGTATAATTACCACTTAAAAAATGGATTGCAAAAAAGTTGCCACATATCCAGAGATTCCTAAATGAAAGCACTGATCTAGGTATCCTCATTTGTCAATTCTCACCCCTCCAGACGGGTGCCAACACCAGGAGGCTTGCAAGGAGTCACGCGTAATTGGAACAATAGAGGGTGAAGGGATGGAGGGCACCTGGAATATATTCAAATGAATGGTTGAGTATTAATATTTTTTTGATAATAATTATGATCCCCAATGGGCTCATCCCCACCTGTATGTACAAGTATGTTGATTCTTAATTAAATATATGTTAAAGGAATACAATCTATTGAGATGTATTATATGTGTTGCTAATATGTTTTAATATTGCTGTGACAATATTATGCAAAAAAAAAAAAAAAAAGTATCGTGAGTGAGATAAATGGCATAGTCTTATCAAATAGCGTGTTGGGATGTAATAGTTTATAAACCATAAATCATGAGAAAATGTGAGTGAAATAAGTAAGTGCGTATATCATGAAGTAAGCAGTGAGTATGTGTATAAAAATGCTGAAAGCCTGAGCGTGAGAGAGTGATGTGTGAATGTGTGAGGATATATATGTGAGGAACAGATAACAAACACAAACCAAAAAACACAAAACAAAAAAAAAGAAAAACAACAAAGAAAACAAAAAACAAAGGGCTGTGAAGTGATGAAGCTATATGAGCAGATTATAATGTATCGTTAAAGTGAATTAAGATAGAAGAGTGATTGTTGAGTCAGTGCATGTTACCTATAGTGTGTGGTCCAAATAATATAACCTCTTATTTGGTATGTAATATAGTAAAAGGGTGATTAAAAAACACTTAGATGCTCAATTATCAGTTATCAAGAGTGCACTGAAATTGTGTGCACTGAAACACTGGTTAATCTAGTATACTGGGTATTTTACTTACATTCAACCTGAATCCTTCCAATATGTGTGTGGGGAGTTTGCCTGGGATCACACCGAGATCCCCAGGAAGTAGGGTACTTAAATAGTATCAAAACTAATTGATGACAGGTGTCGTTCCAAATACTCCACCCCCTCCTTGTTCACACCGCCCTTGGCGGTCGTCATGTGGCTCCCTCGGCGTTCTTGTAAGCCGAGGCTCCGGCCACTGCCGTCTCCACCGTCGCAATCGTGTGACGTCATGGCGCCGCACGCAAACAGGGCCGCGGCCTCCAATGCGTGCCGCGTCATTAAACGCCTGGTGGAGATCAAAGAATGCTACCGGCACGGTGATGCTCCCTCTGGTGGACAAGATGTCGAAAGTCCTACCATGTACGGGAGCATATGAGGAGGGAGAACTGTGAGGAACCTCCTTCACGTCTTCCCATCGTGCCGGGAAGCCTAAGTTGAAGCCGGCATTCTCCGAAGGGGGGAAAGAAAGGGCAAAGAGGAGACCAAATTGATCAGTACTGTAATGCGATCCTTGAGAAAAATATAGTTCTATGCAGTCATAAATACATCTATAGCTTGATAATTCAAAATGTATTACTTGCGGGAGTTGTAAGCACTAAGGAGAGCGCTGTTCCTATGTTAAGGCTATAATAAGTATATTAGTAAGTATTTAGGGCCAGAAATTGTCTTTCTGGATCTTTGTTTTAGACAAACCTTTCAGAATGGGAACATGCAAAATAGGTCCCTTAGGCCACACCAAATTAAGTGGTCTATAGTCTAAATCTACATATTGGCTCATGCCGGAACAACCGCCACGATCCAAACCAATGTTTGATCAAAGACTATAATATAGCTCTAAACGAGAAGGAACAGTGTGATACTCAATAGTGTTGTAAATTACAGCTCTTATTTAACTCCCATGTGTGAAAGCGGGGGAAAGGGGTGTTTAACCACCCAAAAGATACAACACAGTAGAGAAAACACTGGAGACTGGAGTTAGCCGCACACCCCATTGGATTGTAGAAAAAAAGCTTGCAAAATTCCCCCAGGGGGGCTTTTTAGCGGCATAATAATATATGGATCATATGATAAAAATATATTAAAATCATTTATTAATACAATAAATTCTCTTGCTCCTGACGATCACAGCAATACCACATATGTGTGTTATTTTTTGTTTGTTCCCGTAGTGCACATTTAGCTTTTTTTTTTTTTTTTGTGTCCTACCTAAAACACACTGACACTAATTAAAAAAAATAAAAAATCCTGCCCAAAATATACTGACCCTGACCTTTGACCCTTACTTGACCCAACCACCGACCCTGGCACTTTTTGGGGGCACTCTAATGCAGGAGGTTTGTTACTAGCCAGATCACCAGACGAAAACAGAGGGAAAAAGCCTATAAAAAAAAAGGATGCAGACACCACATCCAGTGACTGTCAATATATTAAATTTTTGGTGTTGGGTTTGATACGGCTTTAATGTTGTTGTTAACCTCAGACACGCAATTTGAACAAAGCATATCCCTTTATACTGTGTACTTGTCTTAAGAGCACTAAGTGTAATTTCCGTCTGCTGTTTGTTTCTCTGCTATCAGTATGAGTCACTTCTGACAGGTTTTCCAGACACCAAGAGAAAAATGTTGACAGGGGAGATAGCTCCAGCTGATTGACAGCCTCAGCTCTGTTCCTGTGTGGAGGGTGTGTGTCTCTTCCCTCCAATCACCTCTCAGAGCTCTCCTCATTGAGCTTTGCAGAGTATAACTTCAGCTCTCTGTTCCCTTTTTCTGAACTCTCAGACAAGCTTTAAAAATTCAGCACTTTGAATGTATGTAGAAAAAAAGAAGAGAAGACTGCAGATAGACAGGTACAACTTAGTGTATGTTGAAGGATTTGTTTCATTTCTGTGTATCACCTGAGGCCGGTCACTTCACTGGGTAATATGTAAGGGTTTACGATCACTTTAAGTGCTTAGGTATAGGTTTTGGGAGCTTGGAAGTTAAGTTATATATTGTCTTTTTATGGATTCTGTAAAGGTTTCTGCAGTCCTGAAATTACTAATAGTTGAAAGCCATTTATTGATTCATAAGTTCTGCTATATAATATTTGTAAATTTCTAGAAACCAGCAGGCACATTAAAGTATAACTACAATTTCTTTTAAACTTCTCTCCCCCTGTATGAATACATTATTACCAGTCATTTTTAGGCAGAATGACATTCACATCATCCTGTCCATTTCCTGTGAGCACAACTCCCAACTGTCCCTGATTTGGAAGGACTGTCCCTGATTTGGAACAAAGTCCCTCTGTCCCTCTTTCCTCCTCATTTGTCCCTCATTTTGGTCTGATATATATAGTTCTATATAAAATGCACTATTTAGCTTTTGAAAAGTGTTTCCCAGTGCTAAACCTTTCATCCAATTTCTAAATTGCTGCATTTGTAAATGTCAAAAGCCAAAGGAATAGTAGTGGTAAAAAAAACAAAAAACTTAAAGAGGAACTGCATAAAAAACATATTTGCCATTCTGAAGCTTTCCTCCCACCACTTTGCATATTTTATATATACTGTGATTCTGTACTTGCCAAATATGCTGCAGAAATCTCCCTCCACTGAGTCTGTCTGCAGCCATTTTAACTGTGGGCAGCTGAAGCTGCTCCCTGTTCACTTCCTGGATTTACACAGAGGCACACCTCCAGCACTGCAGCTTTCATTGGCCCTCTTATGACTTGTCCCACCTCCCTTCCTGGCAAACTCTCAAGAGAGTGAGAGAGAGAGCTGTACATGATGTCATAAGCCTAGGCTAATGACCAGACAAGAAACAGGAAGTGGGCTGTATAAGGTATTTACTGGCAGAAAAAAAATGTTTTACTATCCAAAGTTAAAACAACAAAAGCAGAATATTTAGTAGATGGAAAGATGAAAAAATGTCTGAAGGTCCGCTTTAACTAATCTTTTGTTTTGTATACTTCTCCCTTAAGGGGGTGTGGCAGGGTGTGTGTCCTATGCCTACATACTTTTGCTAGTAGGTGTCCCTCGTTCCCAACTCAAAAAGTTGGGAGGTTTGTGTGAGCCCAGTCGCTCATTAACGCTCCCGCTGAGGGACACGTCATCATGCAATCTGGGCTCACATTACTGACTGAGCAGTGCTTATACTTCATTGTATGAGTGCCACTCAGTCAAGGAAGAATGCACTCAACTGGCTTATTATTATTAGTTTTATTTTTTAATTACAAAATTCCAGGGTGTAAGGGGGGGGGGGGGTGAGTGGAAAGTATGTGAGTGTGGTGGTGGGGATGCTGGAGTTCCAATTTAAACATTTATAAAAGAGTTGAATGCTATGGGTTACTTCAATTGCACATCTAAGCAGATGGGTATATATACATGAAAAAGTCAGTTGCTATGGGTAAATGCAATTTTACATCTAATTACTCCTTGCATTTTTAAAATAAGTAATCATGTATTCTTTGTGTGACTTAAATTATATTGCATATAACTTTATTTGCATTCAACTTTATATAGCTTTATATGTATAAACAGTCCTTGCCTTTGATATTTTTATATTCTTTTCTTGTTCTGTCCTAGACAAAAAAGGATACTGCTGTGTAATGAATTACAGCTATGCAGTCTCTCTGGACATTATTAGTATGGAAACCGTTGTCTGTAGGCCTCGCCCAGATCAGTGGCTCTGTCCCTGCAGGAGGAAAAGGGTGTGTGGCTGTGACGAAGCTGAATAAAACTAATGATTTGATTTTACAGAGGTGGCTGTTTTATTTTTTTTGATTATCCATTTAAGTTTCCATTAGAAACTAAAACCTTATAAACTGGCTGTTCCAGATCTTACTGAAATTGCAAATGCTTGTAAGGCTCCCGCAATTTAACGTTACCACTCAAACAATACAACCATAGGTGTGCGCAGCCTATTGCATTAGGTTTTGCACCCTTAAGCTCAAACACACATGCGTGTGCGGGTGTCTACATATATATGACCCCGGCACATTGATCTCCCTGCCGGCACAGTGAAAGAGAAGAGCATAAACACTTCTCTTATGGCAGAGCCGGTAAGAGGGAGATCTTTCCCCTGTTTCTGCTGCTACACAGAGCCATAACACTAATGTGCACGGGGTGATTAGGGTGTGCCTGGGCACACCCTGTGTGCACGCCTATGAATACAACATGCCAGTAGAAAACTGTGAAAGTGAATGTTGCTTAGTTGTTAAGTAGTGATGGGGCAAATCTGCTCAGGTTCAGTTTGCCAAGGCTTCAGTAAATCTTATTTAAATTTGGCAAGCCTGAACTTAAAAGTGAAATCTTGTAAAATTTTGGCAATTTTTTAAAACTAATAGGGAAACTGTTATGAAAAAAAAAAAGCACGGAAAGCTGGGTACTGCCTTGGATGATATGTACCAGTGCAAAAAAGAAATATCCTACAGCAGGGAGAGACTCTTTTCATGCAGTATCAAGGGCAACTTAGAAAATACAAAAATCCTTTAAATAACATGCTCGGAGAAATACCTTAAATCTGTGGTGTTATGGAACAATTACATTTTTACACGGGGCACAATTTACTAAATGTTATCGCATGCGTTATAACGGTCATGTGACCACTTAATGCATTGGATAGTGAAAATGTAAATTCACTATTGCTTGTATGCGGTATTGAGCGCAAACACAAAATATGTTCGTTAAGTACTGCATAAAAAGGCATTAAAGTCAATTCACAAAAGGAAATAAATAAATAAGTGCATGTAGGGGTTGTAAAGGTTGTAAATATGCTGTAAAGGTTCATGTTTTTTCACCTCAATGCATCCTATGCATTGAGGTGAAAAAACACCTGCCAGTCACCGGCCCCCCAGCCCCCCCATTTTACTTACCTGAGTCCCTTCATATTCTTCAGCGGGGACGCGCCGTCCTCTCCACGGAGTCCTGGCTTTGATTGGATAGATTGATAGCAGCACAGCCATTGGCTCCTACTGCTGTCAATCAAATCCAATGACGCTGGTGCCAGGGGGCGGGGCCAAATCATACATTCGGCTTCTGTGGACGCCGGATGAATGATAAGTTTTAAGGAGTGCACACTGCTGGATCAATTCATGGATGCTGATACCCTGCAGAAGTTCAGGTTTTCCAAGCAGTTCAGGTTATACAAGCCACTTATCATGGAGCTTTATACCTAACTCATAGGGTACTTTGAGCCCTCAACCCAGAAGCCATAGCAGCCATGACTAAATTGTTAGCTGCCTGACACTCTTTTGGAAAAGCATCATATCAGATGCTTGCGATAACTTACCTCACAGTTTCATGCAGTGTTTAAGGCATACTTCGGAAAGATAATGCATGAAGGATTTTAAGGAGAGTTTCTTTGTGAATTACACAGGTTTTTTTTCCTGGACATCATGGGTTACTTTACCGCATACTCGGGTGCGGTAAAATATCGGTTAGTGAATTGTGCCCACAGTCTCCACAACAACATAAGTGAAACTAATTTTTTTCTGTTGTGATTAGCTTGTCCTTCATTTCAGTTTGAGAAAAAAAGCTTTTTTCAAGTACCTTTAGCAACGACACATGATTTTTCATCAAATGGTAATAGACCCTCTTTGAAATTAGTTAGTAGTTTGTTGTGGCAGAACCGTTACAATAAGGGATCATTTTTTAAATTTTTGTATTTATTCAGTTGCTTCTATTAAGAAAGTTTTCCAAAGTTTATTAGTCGCTACCGTTACCCTCTATGTCTATCTTACAGAAGTTATATTCTTTTCCCACTCATATATTCATCTAACCTTCCACCAACTTCTCTCCCCCCATCCCCCCCACAATAAGGGATAATAGAGCTAACTTGTGTATGCCCAACTTTTGTTTTAATTTATAGAGATAGGGAGTTCATTAAATGAGAGTAATATAATGTGATATGGTCAGGACTGCTGTTAGAAACCACGGGGCCCCATACTGCCTACCTGACGGCCCCCCGCCAAAAGTAAATAAGGACATACAGTAAGTTTATCAGTCTCTTTCTCTGTAGCCTCAGCTGCACAGATGAATGAATAAGAAGCACTCTGAGGCTTGCTGCTCATTCACATAATAAATCATGGTAAACAGTTTACTATGCTTCAGCGATCAATGTACACAGCAGTGATTGGAACTGATCACTCACTGTGTTCATTCCAGAAATGAACGGGCCAATAAATTACATATTTACCAGCCCCTTCCCCGCTCTCCATCTGGAAACATGCCCCTGTGTGCCCACAGAATCCTGCTGAGAGGGAAGAAGCTGTCAGCGATGCAGGGGAAAGGGACACACGGGGGCCCCGGACAGCAGATGAAAGGGCCGTGTGCTACAATCTATTTCTCTGCTGTGCAGCCAGAGGGTGATAGAGGAGGAGAAGTTGGCAGTGTTGCAGGGGGAGGCAGAAGATGATCGGTGTCTGCAGTAGGACTGTGTACAGCCAGCCCTCCTGCTCAGCAGATGCCCAGGCCCCCCTTTTTGAACTGATGGGGCCTGGGCACAGTACAGGAGGTCTGGCTGTACTGCCTTAGTGGCCCTGGATATGGTTTAGGCTGAGACTGTACTTGTACTTAATATTTTCTTTTCAAACAATGCAGCTGCATCTTATGAACAACTGGCAGCTTAACAAACAGGTGGTCCTTAACAAATTAATCATCTGCTTTAGGCACCTCAAACTTTAAAAAAGGCCTTATCAATATATCAATTTAAAAATCTACAAAAGGGATGGAAACCCCAAAATACCACCCTTAACCACTTGCTGACCGGTCCATAGCGGAATGACGGCTACAACGCGGTTGCCTGATCCTGGGAGGGCGTACAATGACATCCTCCCAGAATCATGCTTCCCGTGCCACCTGGGGCATGCATCCGGAAGCATCCGTGATTGACAGGTTCTCCGGACCCGGAGCATCAAGGATCGTGGTGAAGGGCTGATTACAGCGGCCCTTTACCACGCGATTGCTCCATCCAATTTCAGGGTGATTACTTGTCAACAAACCGGCGAATGTCTGGTTCAGCTCTCTCCTCACATGCAATCGCTACAATGTGTAAGGAGAGGAGGGAGCCCATGCAGCAGCTGTTGTGGGCTGGATCTGAAGTGCCCACATCGCTGATCTGTGCTAATTCACACCTCATCCGTGCCTCAAACATGCCCATCTGCACCTCAAACATGCCAATCCGTGCCTCAAACATGCCTCATCCATGCCTCAAACATGCCTCATCCGTGCCTCAAACATGCCTCATCCGTGCCTCAAACATGCCTCATCCGTGCCTCAAACATGCCTCATCTGTGCCTCAAGCATGCCTCATTTGCGCCTCAAGCATGCTCATTCGTGCCTCAAGCATGCCAATCCGTGGCTCATCCATGATCTGTGCCTCATACATGCCTCATCCATGCCCATCTGTGTCTCATACATGCCCATCCATGCCTCATCTGTGCCCATTCTTGCTTCATCTGTGCCCATCCATGCCTCATCCATGCTCATCCATGCCACATCCATGCCATATCAGTACTCATCCATGCCACATCAGTGCTCATCCATGCCCATCCATGTCACAACAATGCTCATCCGCGCCAAACCCATGATCATCCTGACGGTGCTCCTTGCATGTTAGGCCCTGTATGTGACCAGGCTGTGTAAAAGTGTTATTGCCATACTCACGAGTAGCAAAATCTATTTTGGGGTGTAATTTTTGCTATGTACATGCTATGTGTTAGAAATATCTTATAAATTGACCACTTTGTGTAAAAAAAAAAAAAAAATGCGTTTTTCATTTTCTTTCCACATTTTCCAAAAAATTGTGGAAAAAATTACATTTTCAAAAGACTCATTATGCCTCCTAGATTATACGTTGGGGTGTTTGCTTTCCAAAATAGGTCATTTTGTGAGTGTTTCCATTGTCCTGGTGCTCCAGGGCCTTCAAAAGTATAATAGATAGTCAAGAAATTCAATGTGTAATTTATGTCCCTAAAACACCTGACGGTGCTCCCTGTTGGGCCGCTGCATGTATGTGAGAGAAATAACCTGTTAATATGACAATTTTGTGAAAAAAAAAAAAAATTTTAATTTTGCAACGAATTGTGGGAAAAAATGACAACTCAAAAAACTCACCATGCCTCTTACTAAATACCTTGAAATGTCTACTTTCCAAAAAGGGGTCGTTTGGGGGGTATTTGTACCGTTCTTGCTTGTTATTGTCTTAAGAAATGAGATAGTCCGTCATCATCATCGTAGTACATCAGGTGTGATCAATTTTCACAGTCTATAACTTTCACAAAGACCAAATAATATACACTGATTTTGATTATTTTTACCAAAGATATGTAGCAGTATAAATTTTGGTCAAAATTTATGAAGAAAAATCACTAATTTTCAATTTTATAACAGAAATGGAAAAAAATGCCTTTTTTTAAACAAATTTTTTTCATTTATAGTGCAAATAATAAAAAACCCAGTGGTGAATAAATACCACCAAAAGGCTCAATTTGTGTGGAATAAAAGGACAAAAATGTGTAGCATGACTGAATAATTGTCATTCAAAATGTAAGCGCACCGAAAGGTGAAAATTGGCTTGGTTAGGAAGGGGGTTTAAGTGCCCAGTGGGCAAGTGGTTACAACAATGGCCCACTTTTTGTTTTTTTTAAGGGAGAATCTACATAAAATAACAGTTTACCTAAAATAAAATCATATCAACATAATATTGAAACTAATATATCCCCCAAATAAATGAAAAACTTGAAATACATCCCCCTGAAACAAAAGAATAGCCTTGCAGAAAAACAACTGCTATGGATGGGACAGCAGCTAGTTACTTCTGACCTCAAATCAATGACAAAATAAAATAAAAGACAAAAATGCCCCCAATTATAAGAAAAAAAAGATACTAAAGGGTTGATACCCAAAGAGTTTGAAATCAGAAAGAAGTGACCCAAATCTCACCATGTAGTTTTGTCAGCTTGTCCTGTGATTTCCCTACAACCGCTTTCAATTCACTGATGCTGTGACTACTCCTTGCCCCCCCCCCCCGCCCTTAAAGCGAGAGTACTGACTCATTAATAATCCCCTTTTTGGCCCTTCCAAGCTTGCTGACCAAAGTTCAAGAACATGTAGTGCATTTTCTTTTTAAATTCTCACAGGCGAATCTTAACAAAAAATTGCTAGGACCACATATCTTGAACTATTAAGATTCTTTTCAAATCCTCGGTAGCTGCAAACTGGAATAATAATAAGGGGTCATAAAAAATGGGGCATGCCTGTTACATTTGTTACATAGTCATGTTCTACATCAGGGGTCTCCAAACTATGGCCCTCCAGTTTTTCAGGAACTACAATTCCCATCATGCCTAGTCATGTCTGAGTCAGAGTTTTACAATGCCTCATGGGACATGTAGTTCCACAACAGCTGGAGGGCCGTAGTTTAGAGATCCCTGTTCTACATGACTGAAAAACAGCTGCCTATAGGGTTTGCCTATGTGTATGAAAAAACTACAGTCCTAAAATGTAGATTTGCTAAATTATAGAAAGCCAGCACTTCAGTGTTTGGTTTCACCATTGATTAAGGTTTTAATGTACAGTACTTTGGAGATGTAATTTTTAAGGTCTACTCTTGTCTTGGGAGCTTTTTTGCTGTGTTGCCAGTTTCTTTTTCGGTGCTGGCGGATGAAGCTTGGTAAACCTTATAAGTGCTTCAAGCTTACAGTTGCAAGCTCATTCCCCTTTTCCTGGACTGTTAGGCTGCATACTCAAAGGTCTGTTTTGGATTTTGCTGAGAATCCAACACTTTTTTTTACTATTTTTGTGTAGGGTTTCTGCTTAAACTTCATACCAGACCAAGGGCCTGGTATGGATTTGAAGGGGACTTCATGTTGATTTTGTGGAAGGGATCCCCTCCCTACTTACATTTTTACCAGACTATCATCTGGTATAAGGGTCTGGTATAGCATCCAAGAACTGTCATTTTGGCAGCAATTTTAACAGCATTTTTTCTCAGGTTAAGGGCTTTTTTATTAATTCACTCTAGTCATGATTAAAATTACTGCTTTGCGCTAAACAGATTTTTTTTTTTTAATTTGCTTTGGCACATGCTCCCCCCAGGGCAGTGCCCTGCCCCTATGTAATTTGTTTTACAATCCTCTGCCTGTTAGCACATTTAATGGCCATTACTGCTGTCAACTGTATATGCTTGAATGGAAAAGCCTGATTGGTTAACTATTGAAAGGAGGGTGGTTAATAGAGCCCCACTGGATTTTGTTAAATGCCAGTTAGTAAAGTGTAGGTTGCCTATATTTGCCCCCACTCTATCTAATTCTTTGGCCGTCTGGGATCAAGTGCGAAACAATAAGAGGCTAGTCTCACCCTTTCACTGCCTACATCAATGTTTCTCAACTCCAGTCCTCAAGTACCCCCAACGGGTCATGTTTTCAGGCTGCAACAACTTACATGACCTGTTTATTTTATTACATTTTTTAAATACAAATGATTGAAAGTGAATGGCCATTGCTGATTTCTAAGATTCAGCTCCCAATGACTTCAATGGGGTTTGAAATCAGCATCTAGACTTTAGTACAGTTTGCCAAATCCGCTGCAAACTGAAGCTTGGCTCATCAATAATACAGAACACTAAGCTGCAATTACTGTAGTTTAACGTATGTAAACTACCTTTTTGTAAAGATATTTAATCTTTTACGTCTTTTTTTAACAAAATGAAGGCTCTTTTACATACGTAACCTGAACCTTTTTTAAATGCATACTTTTTTAAACTATACCTATACTCAAGGGTAATTTTAATTAAATTTTTTTTCCCCCAATTTTGTATAGACTATTTTTTATTTTTTTAATATATAGATTGTATCTTAAAGCTACTACAGTTTTACTTTCACTTTAAATAGTTTATTTGGGCTAAGCTGGCCTAAACAAATAATTTCCTTCACTAACATGTCTATCGTACGGCCGCTGGGTGTACTTTATAAACTGTGTATTGTCTGAGCCACATACAGTACACAGCTCTGTATTCAAGGTGTGAGACGAGACCGATATTCGCCAGCATACGAGCATCATCAATTTCATCCAAATGTTTTTTTTTTATTCAAGAATAATCTCATCACAAAACGGTGTAGTGCATCCTGTCTTGGAGATTGTGATGTCATCAGCCCGCCTCTCCAACTTGAACAATCAGAGGACGCTTTTTATTCATTGATAGAATACAAAGCTGCCTATGAATGGCTGAGTGCCACTCAGCCCAATGCTATTTTGTTCTGCATGCGAGACAGGAATGTCTTGTCTCACACCCTGAACACAGTGCTATATACTGTATGTAGCTGAGGCTGAAGCACTGTATGATGGCAAAAAAAAAAAAACTTTAGGAAAAAAAATATACTGTATATACTTACCTTACCCCTGGCACCTAGGCAAGGGTGATGTCATGATCTTTCTGGCAAGATTCTGGAAATGCTGAAGATCACAAATGTTGTGAAAAAACACAATTGAAGACACATTGTCGCTTCGTACCATTTCCTGAGATTTTGGATATCCAACATTTTCAGGATCTCACTTGTTTGTGACTTCTCAAGTGTGAAACCTGGGTGGAATAGATTAAAGAGGGAGGCCTGATGTGAAAAGCAATCCTTGCTTTTTAGTGCAAGGTACAGTATGCGTGACAATCACCCTTGCAAAATTCACATAAACTTTTTTAGGCCTCATGCACACTGAGCGTTTACTCAGCAACAGGCACTTTTAGGTGCATGAAACATTTGAGTGTTAATGGATTCAGTTGGTCAGAACTGTGTTTCTCAACCTTTTTTCAGTCAAGGCACCCTTTGAAATTTTGCACAATTACGAGGCTCCCCATTCTAAAGTGTAAATAATCTAATAGTTTTACATAAAAAAGCCATATCCACACATATAGGACACCCAACGTTACAAATCATTTATTCTACCAAAGCAAATATACCTTTGCACAGTGGTACTGACTTGCAGTCCAATGTTTCTCTTTTCCCTAAGTTTTTCTCACTCACTCAGCCAATGTGACCCCAATGTTGGTAGAGCGGGGCAGAGGAGTAGCAAACAAGGATGCTGTTCAGGCACTTGACGTCCTCCTTATCAACGGATTACATCATTGGTTGTTAGGATGCCGGCAACTGAAAGGTTGTGCATAATGAAAACCTATGGCTTTGTGTAACTTAAAGGCAGGCTTGATTCACCTGCTGGCTTATGTACAATTTATGAGCAATTTTTAGCCATTTTCCAAGGCACCCCCGAAGGAACCTGAATGTACCCCAGGGTGTCTGGGCATCCTGGTTGAAAAAGGCTGGGCCAGAATATTAATTTATTCTGGCCATTGGAATAATTAAATGCAAAAGCGTGTTTAGGTGTGTCAAGCATTGTTTTTCTGCCTAAAAGCCGCTCTCCTTAATGCGTTGCTGATGGTTTTTTTGTTTTTTTAACCTGTAAACACTCCTCTTCTGTAAAAGCCTATGTGTGCATAGACACATAGGCTAACATAGAGGTTTATTTACAGACAGAAAAAAAGGCAAGCACCTGTAAGAGCTGTGTTTTTTAAACCCATTGTGCATATAAAAAATATGGGTGGTGCTTAACTTCTCTGCTCACATTGTTACTAATCAACACATACCATGAACTTTTAATTTGGAGACATGGATTCTGTTGTAGAGCCTCAATTAACCATTAACTATGGCATCTTTCTGCCCTGCAAAATGTAATCAAAATATGTTCAATCTATAACGTGTTAAGAAAATGAAAAAAAAAAGATTCATTGGCTTTCATAAAGCACTTGTGTGGTCTCATGGAATGAAACATTCTACATGAAAACAAAGTTAACATTGCCTTTTATAGCGTATTACGTGAGTTTAAGATGATTTGCAGTTGTCATTTTCTGCAGGAACACGGAAGGCACAACATTAATATTTAATAGCATGTGAGATTTATAGCAAGTTGTAAATTAGTGTATTGCCAAATGATCAGGAACACAGTGAAGTTTAATAGTAATAACAGTGTTCTGTGTTCATCTCCTGAATAAACAAACAGGCATTATGTGATGTAGATTATATAGCACAGCTCAAGGAAGGCGAGACTGTGGCATTATTTTTCAGCGTTGCTGTGTAGGTATTCCAACAAATTTTTAACAACTGTAAATTCAAAAGACACTTATATGTCTGTAATGTATCCATGAAACAAGATTCACCTGTGCATTATTTATCACAGCTGATATGTAAGAACTACTGCCATAAGTCTACAAATCCATAGTGAGGCCCAGGGGCCGGGTGCGGGCCCCACACATCCTACTCTAGCCAGAGACTATGTGCCTAATTGGAGACGGACCAATACTGCTGCACTAATATACATCGTGCTTTAGCAACAAATAGAGCAGTGGCAGGCAGGATCATCATTACATACATGAGTTCTATGGGTGAGATTTACTAAAACTGGTGCACTCAGAATCTGGTGCAGCTGTGCATGGTAGCCAATCAGCTTCTAACTTTCACTTGTACAATGAAGCTTTGCCAATAAAACCTAGAAGCTGATTGGTTTCTATGCAGTGCTGCACCATAATTAGCACACTTCAGTTTTAGTAAATAATCCCATATGCCTCTGTACTATGAACAGTAAATCTATCACAAATGCACCTCTGATCTTGACTATATTGAGGTAAGTGGTCTATATGTCCTATAGCGCCACAAGGTGTTCCTGCTTGGTACTACTTGCCACTTATATAAAGTAATTGTACAATAACAGTAATGTAAGATTTATGTAAATATGTTAAAGCTGAACTTCATGTGGCTATAAAAGACAAGCAGTCCAAATGCCTGAGTTTGACTTCGTATCAGCTTCTATCAAACCTCTGTACCGCAGAGCACATACCAGGGAAGGGAGAAGCAGCACAAGTAGTCAATCAGTTATGCTGCAAGGAATGTAATGATATGAGTAGAGAGCAGAGTGACAGCAAAACAAACTAATTCTGCTGCTTCTCCTTACACTGTTTAGTCAAAGAAGAATGGATAGACAGAAATACAAATTCTTTAGAAGGTAAAAAAAAGCTCCTTTATATGTGTTTAATCTGTATTTTTAGCTGCTTGTCTGTGGTTTGGCTAAAGGCTGGGTTCACACTGGTGCGAATTGGATGTGGGTTTCCCATATCCAAGTCACATGACAGGAGATGGTGACTGGCTCTCTTTGGAGGCAGTTCACATTTTTTCCGAGGCAGCTGCGGAGCAGCTTGCACAGGAGTCCTGTGCATCTCTGGCTCCGTTTCAGGGCCGAATTCAGGTCAAAATTCGGCCCTGATTCGTCCCTTAAATAGAACAGGGATGCACTGGACTCCTGCTGCGAGCCGCATCAGTCTGCAGTGTGAACCCAGCCTTAAGGTTTAACCACTTGCCGACCAGCCGCCGCAGTTGTACTGCGTCAGGTTGGCACGGCTGCGCAAATCACCTTCATTGTACGTCGGCCGCTTTAAGAAGCTATAGGGGGCACAACGCTGGAACAACGCTGGAGCCGATGCACGTGGCCGGCAGCCGCAATGTCCGCCAGCCATCCACGATCGCTCCTCAGAGAGCCAGATTGGGGATCTGTCAATGTAAACAGACAGATTCCCATTCTGACTGGGGTGTAGAGAGAGAGATCTGCTGTTCCTAGTGATCAGGAACAGTGATCTCTCTCCTCCTCTAGTCAGTACACTGCCCCCACAGAAACACCTCCCTAGGGAACACTTAACCCCTTGATCACCCCCTAGTGTTAACTCCTTCTCTGCCAGTGACCAGTGACATTTATACAGTAATCAGTGGCTATTTTTAGCTCTGATCGCTGCGTAAATGTCACTGGTACCAAAAAAGAATCAAAAATGTCCGATCTGTCCACCGCAATGTCGCAGTCCTGCTAAAAATCGCAGATCGCTGCCATTACTAGTAAAAAATAAATAAATAATAAAAATACCATAAATCTATCCCCTATTTTGTAGACGCTATAACTTTTGCGCAAAACAATCAATATACGCTTATTGCGATTTATTTTATTCAATTTTTTACCAAAATTCTGTAGCAGAATACATATTGTCCTAAACTGATGAAGAGATAATTTTTTGGGATATTTATTAAAACAAAAGTAAAAAATATTATTTTTTTCAAAATTGTTGCTTTTTTTTTTGTTTATAGCACAAAAAATAAAAACCGCAGAGGTAATCAAATACCATCAAAAGAAAGCTCTATTTGTGGAGAAAAAAAAGGATATACATTTTGTTAGGGTACAGCGTTGCAGGACTGCGCAATTGTCAGTTAAAGCGACGCAGTGCCGTATCGCAAAAAATGGCACGGTCATTAAGGGGGCAAATTCTTCTCGTCCTTAAGTGGTTAAAGTGGATCTAAACACAAAAGGTTTTTATCTTAATGCATTCTCTGCATTTAACTGAATCCTGTGCCCAGCTGCAGCTCCACACTCCCACACAACACAACCATTGGCTTCTGCTGTTGTCATTCATATCCTGGGGTGGTGGACACACACAGCCGGACTTGGTAGCACACCAGCACTAGTGCCCCTTCAACACATGGCTTGCCTAAAGGGGCCACTCAGGGAAGTGGAGGAGGAGGAAGATTTTATGGAATGCAGGAGCCAGCAGCTCAGGACACAAATCAAATTAATAGTAAGCAATGTCCCTTTTTTTTCCATAAACTTAGGCTTTAACAACTTCTAGAGGCTGTTTTAAAACAGCACTGTAGGCTCTGCCCTTTTTCTTTGCTCCGTTTAAAATGGCAGCTGCATTGGTTGGGGCAGAAAGGGGACAAAGTCGTTACAATGAGAACATAAAGTGCAGTAAAAGACTTTTTTAGAAGGTTGGGAAAGTACTCTATCGAGTTTTAATTGCTTTTAATTGTTTCCACTTGGAAAACGAATTTCTCATTTGGTCATTAGGACTATGTAGAGGCAAGGTAAAGCCTCTAGGGGGGCACAAGTAGCAATTAAAACCTGGCAGCTCTGCTGAAAATGCCAGGTGCCTGGCTGTCATACTGACACCTTTGTTCCGATACTTTCACTGGGGTCACTGGGGTTGATTTACTAAAGGCTAATAGGCTGTTCACTTTGCAAGGAAGTTGAACTTTGCAAATACGTTTGCCTCAGAGCTGACGCTCTGCTGACTTGCATCATCAATCAAGGAATTCTGGCTTTTCTGTGCTTTCACTTGCAGCATGATCTAGCCAGGCAACAAGCATTTTTAGTAGAAAGTCTGCAAAAGCAGACCTGAAATTTTGCTCATGACAGATGCACCTTGATGACCTATTTGTATCAAGTAAAGGATTCCGTTGACATTTGTGAATGCCTGAATGAGAGGAAACAACTAGTGATTTAAGAAAGTCCAGTGCTATCTGTTTGCCATGATTCTCACGTTAAATACATGGCAATAGGTCTATATTTCCCTGGCTGCAAATCAGCTCTGTCTGAAAGTTCTTGTAATGAATTATTTGTGGTAAGATGTAATTACTTATTCGTCATTAGGCAGCATAAACTTTGACTTACAGAGGCATACAGCATTTCACAGGAATGCAGGGTATGATTGTTCGCAAATAGTCCTAGCAAAGATAATTTCAAGATAATGAAAAGGGATATCCACCTGCCTATAATTACGATGTTTCATAGCCGGATTAGGATTCTCTTTTGTACTCTTGATCTGATACAGAAAGAGGGAATTAGGCATCTTTCTGTAATTCTCAGTAATGACATGACATGTCAGACACGTGGGTAGAAACTTAATTACATCTTATGTTACAGTTTAGCCTTTGCAAGTTATTGTCGAGATTGCTGCCAGGCTAATATAAGGAGCCTGGTTCTTCTGTTGCCAGCTAGTTCCCGGCAAGGTGTCACTTTCCTTATATGTCATTGCCTTCAGCCTGATTCACTGCTCTCTGCCCTATTGAGGCCCCCAACATAATCTCATAATATTGTATGCAATATAATACTCCGGTAAGCTAGACTTTTAGATCTTTTTTAAAGTGCATTCCCTGTTTCGGTAATAATATAACCCCCCCCATTATACTTACCTGAGCCCTCATTCAATCCAGCGCTGTGCCCATCAGGCATCTACTGCTGTCTGTCAAATCCTGTGATGAAGGAGCAGGGTGCGTGGCCGAGCCGCCCTGTCTCTGCCTATGGAAGCAGGCAGCTCCGCATGGGATTTAGCATGCAGGTGTGCAACAATAGAAAATATGCCTAAATGCATGTAAAAAAAATATAAAAACTATGGCTACCAGGCTGTCATGGATATATCTGTGGTCAGACCACATAAGGGACAACAGGTGCAAGAATAGGTAATTTGTGTGACAGTCATCAAGATAAGTTTTAATTCCATTGCAGACTAATTTCTTTGGTGGAATGTTACAGGGTTCGGACAAAAATATGGAAACACTACATGATTTACAGGTGTGAAAGTGACAAGATGTTTCGATATGAAAGCGGAAGTGATTTAACATTCTTTTGTTTCCGCTGTGTGATGAGACACCTAGCTAACAGGTGGGAAGCCTCACTTTTGTCATTTACTGCGTGGGCTGCTAGTAATACAGTCATGTCAGAAGTTACTGAATTTTCAAAGAGGGCAAATTGTTGGTGCTCGCTTAGCTGGCACTTCTGTGACTGAAGTTGCCAATTTATTTGGAGTATTGTGAGGTACAATATCAAAGGTTATGACGGCATATACAGTTTCTGGGGGCACAAAGCCTGAAAAGCATAAGCGCAGTCGACATGGTCAACTGACCGAAAGAGACAAAAGGACATTGTGCAGGATTGTGACCTGGACTTTTGCATGAAGAGTGGTATCAGATTCCATTATCCACCATCCAAGACTTAGATTTGTAAAATATCAGAAGAATTCAGACCATCTTGGATGCCAAAGGCGGTCCAACGCCATTTTAGGTAACAATTTTGTTCTTTTATCATACTTGTTTCCATCATTTTGTCCAGCCCATATATATTGAACTTTGCTCCCAAATTTTATTACTTCCAAAGGTTCTGTGTATCTGATTGTTGAACCATGTAAAAGGAAATTTGGCAAGGGCAATTCAAACTGAGCATAATATGAAACTGGCACTAGCAAAGGTTGAATAAAAAGTGGTCGCTGGGCTTAGCTTGGCAGTGCAAGGCTTGCAATTTGTACCACTCCCTTTAGTGATTTGAGTCTGAGAGCAGTCAGATAATGCACAAATGTGGTAGCACCCTCTGAAATCTATGGCCCAGGGGCGGCCCCGTAATTCAGAGCGCAGGGGCGCCACCCCCCAATTCATGCGTCTGGCCCCCTAATCTACATGCAGAGAGCACTATGCTCCCAGGCCACCCAGTTGTGTGACAATGGCAATTTAATATTCACTATAGTCCTCCTGATTCTCCTTCCGGGCATTCAGGAAGCGGGTCCTGAGACCCGTCACTCGATTGGTCGAGAGGAGAAGCAATCCTATTGGCCACCAAGGAGGAAAAGGGAGGAGACGCAGGGGAAGCCGCCATGAACACCAGGAGGAGGAGACGCCTCCCAGAGCAAGCGCTACCCGTGACCTAGATGGGGTAAGCGCGGGGCTGGTGACCGACCGACTGGGGGGGTGCCTGTGACCCACCCACATGACCGACCTGGGGGGTGGCGGCGGGTGGATATCAGTAGAATAGGAGAGCCACAATAACTGTCAAGAGATAGTGGTAGTGAAATAATAATAATACAAGAGGAATAACAAAAAAAATTATTAGCTAGAAATGATTACCACATTTGAGCAAATCACGCCTAACTTGCTTAGCCAAAGCCAGTTTTTTGTCTGACAGTGTTAGCTTTCAAACAACTGATTGACTGATTTGTGATTTGCCTACCTATAATGGGGTACAAAGCATGGTTTTGTTGCACATTTAACACCAATTCCACCTAGAGTACTTTATAAGGTACTCAGGCACTTCCTTCCACTGTTTTGTCTACAGTCCTTCTTTTCAAGATTATACAATGCTGTCCCTTTTTAAAATGTCTGCCTTATTATCAAATTGGGAAAGAAACACAAACCGGTGGTGTGTGCCAATATTTTCCATGCAGGATCCATGTGGAACAGTATATCAAGACTGAGCCCTGAAGAGCACATTATATACTTTTGGGTCACATTCTAAAAAGAAATAGCATTCTATAGTTTTAAAAAGTATGACTTTTATGATTTTTCTATTGTGACATGATAGCACGATCACTAGGGTTATTGTTTGTTTATTAATTATATATTAGGTTTTCAACACTAGTGAGTGTTGTACCTAATGTTTGTTTGGTTGATATACAGTATATCCACTTTAGGTAAATGAAGGCAATGTTCTATATGACATAGCACAATGTTGAAATCTGAACTATATAATTTTAAAGAAATGATTCCCTACAACTATTACAACTTATATGATGTACCAATACATCTCATTTGCATACCAGTTAAAATCCTCTGCTTTGTCTAACCAACAGGGGTCAGTTTTCTAATAAAAGATCATTATAACATTAGTTTTAGATGAAACAGCAGAAAAGTCAGAGGTTGTCTGTATAACAATATAAACCTTTTTCTTTCTTTTTGGCACTATTAGCCTACCGATCTCACCATACAAGACACAATCATTACAACAGGGTTATATGCAGTTACCTTGAAGTGACTGGCAACTGGCAAAAATAAATGCTGCCAGCACTTCGCTCTATTTATCCCACCCCACTCCCAGCTAGCCCCAGTTTTTTTTTTTTGCTGGTGTCCTTAATTGATGGATCTCTTCTCTCCACTAAGAGAAGCTAGGTTCCTACTATGAAGGTTTTCTCTCTCTCGCTCTGGGTGATTTCTTCCAAGATGAACTTTTCATCACCCAGCTACACCATAGCTACTGCAACTTTCAGAACCATGGACTCCCCGGCAACACTTTGGGAGGCTGTACCCAGATCCTGCCTGTTGGAAGATGCTTTACTGCCGCAGTGCTTGGGCCAGACAGAACTCAATGTCTGAAGTTATGCCCACTGTGGAAAGGGTCAAGCCAAAAAAGGGGTTAACTCCCTCTTCCTCCTACTGATGTGGTGAATGCAGAGTGGAAGCCCTTTAAACATTCAGTCCCATGGTGAATTTCAGTGGTGGTGTTTTACAGTACAGAGTGGCCAGGGTTAGAAAATGTCCCTTTGGAGGGTACGTGTGGTGGTGGTGGTGTGACCACATGTGGCTCATCTTATTTGTCTAGAGAGTAATTTCCTGCCTCAATGTCAGCACTCACGGCCTCCATGGAGGAAAATCACATGTTTAAAAACCCAGTGGATAAGAGGTTAGAGGCCCTTCTTAAGGCTATGTTTTCACTGGTGAGCCCTGCCATAAAACCTCCAGTTAAGTCTATGGCAGTCTGTAAGACAATTGCTGTCTGGATTAAGCGTATGGCTCCATTCTTACAAATCATTCTCTCCATAGTCAGCTGGAACCTTTGCCTTCTGCCTTACTCTTCTGCAAGAATGGTTTGGCAGACAAACTTCACCACATTTCTAGGCGTTCACATACGCAGGATTCTCTGGTTTATAATCTGGTCAGATACATTTCCCAGCAGAAAATGTCTTGAACATTTGCCTATTGAAAACAAATGCCTGTTTGCTCCCTTCTTGGATAAGTAGATCCAGAAGATCATGTGTGGTAAGAGTACTCCCCTCCCTCAGAAGAAAAAGGCTCACAGGTCTACCAGTAGATCTACTACCTCTGAGGTTAAGAAGAGTTCCTTTTGTCCCTTCCAGGCTTTTAAAGCTAGGTCTAATGCCCTGTACACACGGTCGGACATTGATCGGACATTCTGACAACAAAATCCATGGATTTTTTCCGACGGATGTTGGCTCAAACTTGTCTTGCATACACACGGTCACACAAAGTTGTCGGAAAATCCGATCGGTCTAAATGCGGTGACGTAAAACACGTACGTCGGGATTATAAACAGGGCAGTAACCAATAGCTTTCGTCTCTTAATTTATTCTGAGCATGCGTGGCACTTTGTGCGTCGGATTTGTGTACACACAATCGGAATTTCCGACAACGGATTTTGTTGTCGGAAAATTTTATAGCGAGCTCTCAAACTTTGTGTGTCGGAAATTCCGATGGAAAATGTGTGATGGAGCCCACACACGGTTGCAATTTCCGACAACAAGGTCCTATCACACATTTTCCGTCGGAAAATCTGACCGTGTGTACAGGGCATTAGAAGTGATCATACTTTCACAAGAAGACATGGCCTTCCAATGAGCCAAGACCTCTGCATATTAATGAAGCACCCCACTTCTCAAAGTGTGAGGAAATCTGTTGGTCTTCTCAGCCTTCTGGTCTAAAATTATTTCCAGGGGCTACAAGTTTCACACTCTAAATCCTCCCTGCTTCATGCTCTCTAACGTGCTTCCTTTCCCATTCATGGATATGCTTTCAGTACATATAGCCCAATAGCTTTTGAGCCATAGAGTCATTATCATTACCTCTGTACCTCAAAGAGAATGCTTACAAGGTTTATACTCCAACCTCCTTATAGCTCAAAAACTGAATAGAGAAGTTTAGCACATTGTAAATTTGAAGACTCCCAAATTGTTCCTCTGGTATTGCAAAAAAAAGCTAGGTCACCCATTGACTTCTTCCTTCTGGGGGATTTTCATTACATTACATTAAAGAATGTCTATCTGCACATTCCTATGTTTGCGTCACATCAATTCTATCTGTGTTTTGCAGCAGGTGATCATCTTCAGCAGTTTTCGTCTTTCCCTTTGAGCTGGTCACTGCCCCCAAAGTTTTCACCAAGGTGCTTGCCCTGATTTTGACTCTTTGGCTCTTTAGGGTATCCACATTGTGAGTGTACCAGTCCTTTCTGTCACCATCAGCCAGCATCCAATGGATGGAAACTCTGGTGATGTGGCGGATCAATTCAGTCTGATTTATGCCCCTCCAGATTTTCCCCTGCCTGCTTCACTGGACCTAGAAAGAGGGCATCCATGTGAGTGCATAGTATTCTATAACCCAAGCTCCCAGCAGATGCACCGTAAGCTCTTCAGGTTCATCCAGACCTCTTGTCCCAAGGGCCAGTGCTCCATCCTGCTTCTCAGTCACTGACTAAACAGCATTGTTGTTAAAGCTATTGTTCTTAGGGACAGGGGCTTCTTGATGACTAGGAAGTCAACTTCTTGTAAAATCGATCATTACACCTGGAGGACATACCTATCTTGGTGCAAATGAAGAAATGTCATCCTACACTGTGGAACGTATCCTGTCACTCCCGCAGTCTTGTCTGGACCAAAAAGTAGTCTTGAGTACCAATAAAGTACCAATAAAGGACAAGTTATTGTTATGTTATATAAGTTATATTGTTATGAAAGGACCGGCCCCTGATACTTCCTCGCCCCCCTGCTGTGACATCTTCTCCCCCTGCCAGCTATCAATTTAAAAAAAAAAAACATAACTCCTTCACAGTCCTCTGTGAATGGAAAACTATAAGTCCTAACAGCCTTAGCGGCTGTTGGCTTGTAGTTCTCAACTAACTACCACGGCACTGTGAGTGCTGTGGTTGTTCATTGATTCTTCCTGTCATGGTTTAAAGATACACAGGTCTACAAGAGTCCTGCATGGCATCAGCGATTTGCTGATCGCTGGTGCAAAGCTTTACAGGTCCCTGAAACAAAAAAATAATAAATGCACGCTTTTTTACCTACAAAACAATGTGCATTTATTTTTTGTCAAAAGGTGAACTTATCCTATTAAAGGACAAATCTCAGCCTTGGCCATTCTGTTTCAGAGAGCTTTGGCCCCTCACTCTCTAGTTAGGGCCTTTGTCCAGGGAGTAGTACACATATCTCCTCCTGTTTGTTCACTTGTATCCTACGGGGTCTTATTCTGAATCTCTTGGCTCTTCAGAAGCCTTCCTTTAAGCCTGTCAGATATATTTTCTTGTCTGACCTTTCTCTTTCTCTTTTTGCATCCTAAAGGTTCTTCCAAGGGTCTCTCTCTAAAGGTATGCTTAAGGTCTATAGTCTGAAGGATATACAGTCCATTCTACTAGATTGGTTAGTTCTTCATGGATTTTTCAGCATCTTGCATTGTTTCTCACCCGGGATTCTGTTTACATGTTTAAATGCAAATATTTTTGCAGGAAAAAAATGTGCATTTATTATTTTTTGTCACAGGCATCTGCTGAGCATTGCTCCTATGATCAGTGGATCATGAGTGCAATGTCAGGCTCCATGCACACACAGCCTGCAGCTCTGTTGTCTGTACCTCTATACGAGTTTAGTTACAAAGCTGTAGGCAGTGTGAATGGACTATAAGTATGCTGATCGGCACGCTTGTGGTCCATTGAAACTACAAGTCAATCTGCTGTGGTGGAAGATGGCACTTGTAGTTTATTCAATCACAGATTGCTGTCAAAATGATGTGGCTGAGTGGGCAGAGCCCCCCGCAGCTGCTCCATTTTCAAAATGTCATAATGTGTGTTTGGAGAGACACCCCCGATCGTTGTAACTGGCAGGGGGCTCTGAACTAAATACGGGTGTAATATGTAACATGCTCCTACAGGTGACCCAAGCCTTTAAGTTTTACCTGGTGGATGTTCAACCCTACTCTGATGCCATTTTCAGGCATAAGGTGCTACAAGCTGCTCTGAGTCTTTTGATCCCTTCTTGACCTGATTTTTATGTGGACCTGTTGGAATGTTTTTCTCTGTTGCCTACACCTCAGTTGAAATGCTTTTGGGAGCCTCAGATGTAATGATTTAAAGAAGCCTGTGCCCTGTACTGTATGATCAGGAAAATAGGATTTCTTTCCTTTTGTTTTTTTACAGTACAGGACACAGGACCCTGCAGTTTGTTCTTTAGATCTCTCTATCTCTTGCTACAAAACCGATATAGGGGTTATACATGTGGGGATGTTCAATCATCAGAAGGTAGGTGCATATAACCCAGTGTTTCTCAAACATTTATTTTAGGGCTGCAACTAACGATTATTTTCATAATCGATTAGTTGGCCGATTATTGTTTCGATTAATCGATTAATCGGTTAATAACTTTAAAAAAAAAAAGTGTGGCGTATAATTTAGTTAATATGTAAAGTTTTGAAAAAAGGCAATTTATTCTTAAATATCTCTATGCAGCGGTAAATATAAATAACCAACTATATGGTTAGGGAGCAAAAAATCTAATCCACTCTGAGAATAACAGACAGAAGAGATATATACTGTATATACTATTAGAGGAGATATACTGTATAAACTGTTAAAGAGATATACTGTACATACTATTAAAAGGGTGAATCTGATAAATATAAATCAGACTCAGAGATCAAATGTCTTCCTTCAAAAAAAAATTTCATTTTAAGAACGTTCGTCCGATTTTCTAATCATCAGTGGGGTCAAGTCGACGTTCATTTTCAACCACAGTGACGGGAAAATTTGGAAATAGAAAACTTCTTGGTCAAAGGAATTTTCAGACAGTGTATGTGGTTTGCGTTCAGAAATTACATTCGTTTTAAAAACAGAATGTTAAAAACAAGTGAAAATTTCAAACAACGTTCTTTCATTCAGAGAATGTACAAAGATTTTTCGTCTGAATATTCTCGTCTGAAAATTGATCCGTGTGGCCAGAATAAGGCTCGGTACACACCTATGCAGTTTGCTTTTGATCTGCACCAAAGCACCAAAAAACACATAGATGTGAACCAGGTCTAAGGCGTTCAGTAACATAATGGGGTTAAAAAAAAAACCTAAAATTAGCCCTTTATAGTACAAAAAAACAAAAAAGCAGATAATCACTACTGTAAGGGGTTCATTTTTTTACTGTAGAACTGTGAAAGTAGCTCTTTTTGTACTATAAAGGGCTTGTTTTAGTTTTTTTCAACCCCATTATGTTAGTGGCCGATTAATCGATTATGAAAATAGTAATCGATTAATTTCATAATCGATTAGTTGTCGATTAATCGATTAGTTGTTTCAGCCCTAATTTATTTGTCTTGCGGCGCACCAAAAAGATCTAAAAATTTTCACGGCACACCTGAAACAATTTAACAATTTTTGTGATGAACTTATTGATTTTTACATATATATTTAATTTTAAATTTAATGTGAAGGATGTGCCTGCTTTCGAGAGCAAATCAGATTGAAGCGATTGTAATGTTCTTTGTGCTTTCGCTTGCTTCCTTGTTTTTCAGTTAACAGTTTCTCTTTCACAGTTCCAGACTTGATTAAGTATTTCTCCATCGCTAATCAATGATCAAACTTTATTTATAAGTATCAAAGTTGGAATGGGATGGTTTTTATTTTTATAATATAATTAGAGCGATCAAGTTCTCCCGAGATCTTGCACAAGTCTCGCTCTACGAAAGGAACCAATGAATGACAGACCGACAGAAATTGCGTTTTCCTATATGTTACTTTTTTAACTTTTACAACATTGATTTACCATTTAATTTTTCGATATGTTCAAGGCTTCAAAACGCTAGCAATTTTAAATATTTTTCAAAACTCCCAGGGCACACCTGCAAGTCTCACAAGGCAAACAGTTTGAGAATCACCGATATAACCCATAATAATTTGAAGAAGTCCCTGTCCTGTATTGTAGTCCAGGAATTAGATTGTACTGGCAAGTTAAAAATCTATTTATTTGCCTCCTGTTGTTGGCCTCAATGCTTAAGTCTTAACTATGAAAGATCATTGTCCTCGGCAGCTGGAAACTGAGCAATCATATATACACTTGCACACCATTCTATCTGTGGATGTTAATTAGATCATGACTTGCATAGAGTAGATTCATTTTGATGGCATTGTTAAAATATGAATAGCATGACATGCTTTGTTACAAATGTTAGCGTGGTGAATTAAGACATGCTCAAGACTCATGCTAGGTTTCAGTTATAATTGAAGGTGCAAAAATAGAAGTGTTAAATCATGTCATTCTATAGTGCAGTAATTTTACATTGTCAATATTTTGTCACGGGGAAATAAGGCTTACACAGTTAAAGGGTAAGTGCACTTCTCCCCTTTGTATGACCTAAATGAACCCACCCCACTTCTAGGTGCATGCTTACCTTGTACCAAATTGTAATGTAACTGTAAAGTCTGCCCTCATGTTGTAAAGCACTGTGCAAACTGTTGGCGCTATATAAAACCTGTATAATAATAATAAAAAAAATAATACCTTGATGATCTAACAGCCATGATTTTTCAGTTTTTTCACATCCAGCATCACACGTCTTCACTGTCCTAGCCATGCATGCACTTCTATGGGACTGTCCCAGGCCTTAGGACACAGCCCCATATAGGTCTATGGGCCACTAATGAGCAGGCGCAGCCAGGACAGTTTAGACGTGCGCCACTGGATGTAAACAAACAGCAGAACTGTGACCCTCAGATTGAGGTAAGTACAGATCTGTAGACCGAGGGGACTAGATTAGGTCAGGGGAAGGGGTAAAAAGGATATATATATATATATTGTGCACTTATACTTTAAAGGCAGTTTGTAGCTTTTGGCAGCTGGTGGCAGAAAATATTTTCTTATGTATTTTCAATTTCACCTTTGTCCTTAAAGTCTACAGAATAGGGGGGGGGTAACCTATGGGCCTACCAAACCAATTTACTTTCTTTCCCCAGAAGGAAGCACTTGTGGTACATTGACAATACATATATATCCACAGGAAAACTGCATTAAAGAGACGTTATGGATGATGAATTAAAGTTGGAAACTATAAAATTAATTTACTGGAGAAGTTCCAAGATTTCCCTGTTGCTCTACAACTTATGACTGTTCAAATCATTGGTATACAGTTACTTTAACAGAACATGTATTATGAATCACATGAGTAGCAGTAATGGGTGCATAGCTGTTGCAGTATCAAAGTTTGTAGAAAAAAAATGTGTTTTATTTTTAAAAGTAATTTCAGGAGCTATTGTCACATTTTTTAATGCAATTCTTGGCATCCAGTGACACATGGAACCCCTGGGGAATAGTGGTCACAACCCCTACGTTCCCTTCAAGATGGAAGGAATTATATGTAGGTCCTGTTGTAGCTTGTGCTCATGGATTCAACCTAGAAATGTATGCAGAATTTATATCGACAGGTAACACAAAAAGCACAAGTGGTAACCAAGTTTAGCCTGTCACATCCATACCAGAAGTGTGGAAAGAAATTCCCACAAAGATTTTGAAACGCTTTGAAGATCTAGATGGGGGCTGAATCTTGTTACATCTCAGTACAAATGGAAAATATGTTGTTGGAAGCTATCTACTTTAAAGCAAATGTAATCCCTAGCTTAATGATATTTAGTTTGATAAAGCACCATGTGTTAAAAACAATTTGCAATAAAAAAAAAAATCAAAAACTTATTTTCACCTTTCTCATATTATGTTACATCTTTGTGCTGCAGGTCTCCTGCATCCACTTAGGGTACTTTCACTTTGAATTCTAAAGCAGTCTTTTTATTAACACATCTATAATGTTAAACAAGCATTTTGTTTGTGTTGCACAGGCATTCATATTACATCAGGCAACACTTCTCAAACACCATGTGAGATTTAAAAAAAAATTGTTTACAAGGTTAAATTGGGAAATGATAATTTTTGATGTTTTGCAAATGCACCTTAAACGCATTGTAAACGCCATTTGTGTGTGCATTTACACAGCACTTGTGATGGGTTTTAATAAAAGTAAATGGATCCGGTTGCAAAGGAACAGTCAGGAAGCTGTAGAAATTTGTTTCCATAATATTTTATTAAGGATATTTGAAGCAATAATACAGAAAAAAGAAGAACATGGAAAACCAGAGGTTACACAGGCCCAACCGCCTATTGTATACCATATTTTTATTAGTGATTTATCGATTAAACCAAACATAATGATGAAGAGTTATATAACAGCACTTTAGTGTGGTAAAAATATATAGGGTAATAACAGAGGTTATAAGGTGAGCATGTACATTGTCACTCAGTGGCCAAGAGGGCCCGATTTTTAGAGAGGTCAAGTCCATATGAAAATTGATTATGGTGTGGATTGAGCTGGTTTCTTGAGACAAGAGGTTGGTTAGAGGTATAACTGTAGGGTAATGAAGGGGTTTAGTCTTTGGGGTAGCACGTAATATAGGGTAGTAATTATAAATGTCAAAGGAGATTTCCAAGGTTGACAGTCCTGCTGGAAGCCTTGGTTAAATACATTAGCTGGGTTGGAATAATAATGGGGTGGGATATAGAGAGAGGGAAGAGGGTGGGAAGAGGATGAAGAGAGAAGTTGGAAACGTGGAGGGGTATAGAAGCAAGGGCGGAAGGGGCTGAGAGGGAGGTAGGGAGGAAACGGGGGGGTGAGTGCCTCTTACCTGACCCTGATTTATGGCCTATTCAGCCTAGGCTGTCCCAGGGTCTTTATGCAGGTATTGTCCCATTTCAGTTGGATTTGGGGTCGTTGGTTTTGGTATATTAAGTGGTAGATCTAAAGTGGGACCAACAAGACCAATACGTGGTGTGGTTGGAAATGTTGTCATGGGAGATGAGCTCCTCCATTTCGGCAATTTTGCCAATTCTCAGGAACCATTCTTTGATTAGAGGGGCCCAGGATTTGCCCCACAAGACTGGGACACATAGCTTGGCAGTGTTTAGCATGTGCATAGCTAGGGATCTGAAGTAAAAGCGTCTGGGTGTTGATGTGTGATGTAAAAGGAATTAGGCGGGGGGAGAATTCTAGTGTGAGGGTAGAGACTCTTAAGATTATGTTATGGACGTTACTCCAGAATTTTTGAATGATGGGGCATGACCATCAGATGTGAAAAAGAGAACATGGTTCGGAATGACATAAGTTGGATACAGATGGTGTGAATTTGTGGATAGAAGTCGGGACTCTGTACCATCGCGTGAGGACCTTGTAACCATTTTCGTGGGGTGATACATTTACCGATGTTTACAAATATATGTTCCCAGTGTTTGTCTGTGAGATCTAAGGATAGTTCTTTCCCCCAGAATTGACATGTCCTGTTTTTTGTGGGGTGTTTGGTGAAGAGTAATGAGTATATGGTTGAGACTACATGTCTTTGTTGTGTGGTTTCAGAGCATATTGATTCTAAGGGAGTAAGTTGATGGGACCAGTGAGTTTTGTGGTTCGGACCCAGGAGAAGGTGCAGTGGCGTTGCTAGACGGGGGCGGGGGGTGCGGTCCGCACCGGGTGCCACCCACTAGAGGGGTGACACCATCCCGAGCAGGGACGATCCTGGACGGGGTGCAGTACACCCAGGCGCCACAGAGGTGGGGGCGCTGAAGCGCCAGAGTGCTCCCCTCCCTTCTCCTCTTCCTTGTCCGTAGGCGGCTCTCTGCTGATCGCCGCCTCGACCTGCCGAGTGTCGAAGCCCATCCCCCGTCCCTCCTCCCTCCTCCTGTCAGAGGAGGAGAGTGAAATTAGATCGGAGCGGCTGTCTCTGTGTGAGAGACCAGCCGCGCAAAGACGTGACTGACGTCACTGGGGGGGGGCGTGCCCAACGTGTTCCACTTCAGACAGCTCTCCTCCTCCGACCTCCCTGACGCATGCTTCCCAAGCCTGACACACTTCATCCGGGCGGCGCGGCTGCATACTGTCCTCTCCTCTCCAGCTGCCGCCCGGGTGTTTTAAATTAACCTAATGTAGGGAGGGGTTTGTCCTGGGGGGTCTATAGTAATGTAGGGGGGGTGGTTTGTCTTGGGGGGGTCTATACTAATGTAGGGGGAGGGGTTTGTCCTGGGGGGTCTATAGTAATGTAGGGGGGGTGGTTTGTCCTGGGGGTCTATACTAATGTAGGGGGGTGGTTTGTCCTGGGGGGTCTATACTAATGTAGGGGGGGTGGTTTGTCCTGGGGGGTCTATAGTAATGTAGGTGGGGGTGGTTTGTCCTGGGGGTCTATACTAATGTAGGGGGGTGGTGTGTCCTGGGGGGGTCTATACTAATGTAGGGGGGTGGTGTGTCCTGGGGGGGTCTATACTAATGTAGGGGGGTGGTGTGTCCTGGGGGTCTATACTAATGTAGGGGGGGTGGTTTGTCCTGGGGGGGTCTATACTAATGTAGGGGGGTGGTTTGTCCTGGGGGGGTCTATACTAATGTAGGGGGAGGGGTTTGTCCTGGGGGGTCTATAGTAATGTAGGGGGGTGGTTTGTCTTGGGGGGTCTATACTAATGTAGGGGGGTGGTTTGTCCTGGGGTCTATACTAATGTAGGGGGGTGGTTTCGTCCTGGGGGGGTCTATACTAATGTAAGGAGGGGTGGTTTGTTCTGGGGGTGGTCTATACTAATGTAAGGAGGGGTGGTTTGTTCTGGGGGTGGTCTATACTAATGTAGGGGGGTGGTTTTCGTCCTGGGGGGGTCTATACTAATGTAAGGAGGGGTGGTTTGTTCTGGGGGTGGTCTATACTAATGTAGGGGGGTGGTTTGTCCTGGGGGGTCTGTACTAATGCAGGGGGGTGGTTTGTCGGGGGATCTGTACTAATAGAGGGGGTGGTTTGTTCTGGGGGGGTCTGTACTAATAGAGGGGGGTGGTTTGTTTGGGGGGGGTCTGTACTAATAGAGGGGGGGTGATTTGTTATGGGGGTCTGTACTAATGGAGGGGGGGTGGTTTGTTCTGGGGGGTCTGTACTAATAGAGGGGGGTGGTTTGTCCTGAGGGGGTCTATACTGATGGGAGGTCTGTACTGAGAGAGGGGTTTATACTTAGTGGGGGGTCTGCACTTAGTGGAGGGGGGGTCTGTACTGAGGGGCGACTATAGTTGGTGGAGGGGGTGATACCATGTTTTACCGCACTGGGTGACACCAACCCTAGTGACGCCACTGAGAAGGTGTTGTATTTGAAGGTAGGTCCATATTGGGAACTTATGATCTTTCATTTGCGATGCCAAATCTTCTCGGTTTCGAAATGTAGGGAACTCAGGTTTAAGATGGAGTGGGGTCATGGGATAGCTATACAAATTTGACCCACCTGCCTTTTGTTCAATGCCTGTATGAAAGAATGTCTTTAGGCATGCAATAAAGTGATGGCTTCATATTTTTTTTGGGGTAGGTTTCCTAATGGTGACAGTAGTGGAACATGCATAATTTGCATAGTCTCTATTAGAAACCTGCGTGACAAGGTGACAGTGCAGGAGAACAGCTGTCAGCCCATAATAGAAAATGCCAGAACAAGGACCTTCATGGCGATATCACCAAGTAGTATTATAATAAAGTCTGTCGATGTAAAAATATTAGAAATATTTTGAAATTGTTAGTTAAATTATATGCAAATCCTAACCACAAAGCTTGATTTTGAGAGAATCCACTTCAGGATTTGCTTATTTTAGTAGAAATTAAAACTTGCACAGTCTATTTTGGCTAGGAAGTGTAATCAACACTGCCTGAGCATTTTAGTAACATATTTGCCAATAATTCTATATACAGTATCTCACAAAAGTAAGTACACCCCTCACATTTTTGTAAATATTTTATTCTATCTTTTCATGTAACAACACTGAAGAAATGACACTTTGCTACATTGTAAAGTAGTGAGTGTACAGCTTGTATAACAGTGTAAATTTTCTGTCCCCTCAAGATAACAACACATAGCCATTCATGTCTCAGCCGCTAGCAACAAAAGTGAGTACACTTCTAAGTGAGAATGTCCAAATTGGGCCAAAGTAGCCATTTTCCCTCCCTGGTGTCATGTGACTCATTAGTGTTACACACTCTCAGTGTGAATGGGGAGCAGGTGTGTTAAATTTGGTGTTATCGCTCTCACTCTCTCATACTGGTCACTGGAAGTTCAACATGGCACCTCATGGCTAAGAACTCTCTGAGGATCTGAAAAAAAGAATTGTTGCTCTACATAAAGATGGCCTAGGCCAGTGAAGTGTTGTGGAGCATCATGGGAAATGTAGTTCCAAAACATCTGGGGTGCCAAGGTTCACCATCACTGGCCTAGGCTATAAGAAGATTGCCAAGACCCTGAAACTGAGCTGCAGCACGATGACCAAGACCATACAGCTGTTTAACAGGACAGGTTCCACTCAGAACAGGCCTCGCCATGGTCAACCAAAGAAGTTGAGCGCACGTGCTCAGCGTCATATCCAGAGGTTGTCTTTGGGAAATAGATGTATGAGTGATGCCAGCATTGCTGCAGAGGTTGAAGGGGAGGGGGGTCAGTCTGTCAGTGCTCAGACCATACGCTGCACACTGCATCAAATTGGTCTACATGGCTGTCGTCCCAGAAGGAAGCCTCTTCTAATGATAATGCACAAGAAAGCCAGCAAACTGTTTGCTGAAGACAAGCAGACTAAGGACATGGATTACAGGAACCATGTCCTGTAGTCTGATGAGACCAAGATAAACTTATTTGGTTCAGATGGTGTCAAGCATGTGTGGCGGCAACCTGGTGAGGAGTACAAAGACAAGTGTGTCTTGCCTACAGTCAGTCATGGTGGTGGGAGTGTCATGGTCTGGGGCTCCATGAGTGCTGCCGGCACTGGGGAGCTACAGTTCATTGAGGTAACCATGAATGCCAACATATACTATGACATACTGAAGCAGAGCATGATCCCCTCCCTTTGGAGACTGGGCCTCATGGCAGTATTCCAACATGATAACGACCCCAAACATACCTCCAAGACGACCACTTGCTAAAGAAGCTGATGGTAAAGGTGATGGACTGGCCAAGCATATCTCCAGACCTAAACCCTATTGAGCATCTGTGGGGCATCCTCAAGAGGAAGGTGGAGGAGCGTAAGGTCTCTAACATCCACCAGCTCTGTGATGTCATCATGGAGGAGTGGAAGAGGACTCCAGTGGCAACCTGTGAAGCTCTGGTGAACTCTATGCCCAAGACGGTTAAGGCAGTGCTGGAAAGTAATGGTGGCCACACAAAATATTGACACTTTGGGCCCAATTTGGACATTTTCACTTAGGGGTGTACTCACTTTTGTTGCCAGCGCTTTAGACTTTAATGGCTGTGTGAGTTATTTTGAGTGGACAGCAAATTTACACTGTTATACAAACTGTACACTCACTACTTTACATTGTAGCAAAGTGTAATTTCTTCAGTGATGTCACATGAAAAGATATAATAAAATATTTACAAAAATATTAGGGGTGTACTCACTTGTGTGAGATACTGTATATTGGAAGCCTTGTAGCCCCTGAAATACAAGAAAACGTCTAAAAGAAAGTGTGACAGTAGGGCCAGTTCACATCTGTGTAGTGTGTTTTAAGTGCATTGCGATTAAAGCTGGCCATACATGGGTCGAATTCCGAACAAATTTTCTTTTGAGAACTGTAACTAGGAATTTTCATTCGAATTTTGCACCAATTTTCGTGCGGCCATTTAATTTGAGTGATCGAGCATGTTGGGAATTTTTGTAAAAACAAGCAAATTTCTAATCAATGATGGAAGAATCGTGCGAGAGATATAATCAAAAAAAAAATCTGCATGAGCCATGACCTGCAAAATTTGTTTATTTAGGCTAGGTTCACACCTGTGCAGGTGGTGCCGCTGCAGGACCCGCACAAATTCCCACAGCTGTAACCACTCGCAGAGTGAAAAGCAGGACCTGCAGGTAGGTGCCATTAATCCTAATGGCACACGACCCACACTGGAAATTGCACTAGCACTGGGAACCGCACTGTAATTTCAGTTCCCTGCGAGTTACAATTTCCAGAGTAGCGCAGGGACTTCATTCCTGGGTTTAATGGGGCACGGCAGCCCATTCAAATGAAAGGGCTGTCGTGCCCGAGCAAATGTGTGCCACGTGGCCCGCACACATGTTAAACCTAGCCTTAGTATTTCACAATAGACATGTGCACACTGAAATATTTCGTTTCGGAATTTCGTTTTCGTCTGAAAAATAAATTTATTTAGTTACTCCCGAAATTAGTTTTTATTAATTTCATTTTTCGTTAAAAATTGCATTCGTACAAAAATCCAAATTAATTAAGGTCAAATCTGTCATTGAAGGCTTATGGTGTCTGTCAAATGTTCAAAGAAGATTCAACGGAGCAGCTAAACTGTACGATGCCGTATAGTTTACCTGCTCCGTCGAATCTTGTTAGAACTTTCAACAGACACCATAAGCCAAAGTACGTGTGTACTTAGTTCTAGCTATTTTACTGCTCCTCCTCCTAGGTTACAATCAACCAATAACATTCATCATCATCATTATTTTTATTTTACTTCCCCCACCCAATTCCAGCAGCGATTTTTTCTCCCATATGTCGAATCTTTTCTCTCTATGTAGAATAATCTTGGACTAATAGAGTTAAGGTTAGGCACATTCGACCACAGGTTCGATGGACACAGATTGTTATTGTCAGCATCATGTCGAATCTCCTATCTATATCGAACTGTTGTAGCAACGAAAACGAAAATAAAGCATTTGTTTATGTCGGATCTTTCGTTTTTCAGACTCTGCACTTTCGTTATCATTTGCTAAAACGATAACGAAAATACCTGTAATTCGGACGAAAATGCATGCGGACGAAAACGAATGCACATGTCTATTTCACAACCATTCCACAACCATCTCAGCGAGCCGCAGAGAGGTTGAGACGGCCGCTCCCCGCCCCTTCACGGCTCAGCGATCCAGTAAGCTTGGAGGAGCAGAGCGGAGAGCTGTTGATTGACAATCAGCAGCTCTCTGCTCAGAGAGCTGTGAGAACCGAGCCATCTGTGATGTTCGATCGCTCGGTTCTCAGTGTAGAGGCGCCGGGGTGGGGGGGCAGATGCAGCATCGCACCGATGCTGCATCCACCTGGGTAAATATGATGGAGGAAAAACCCCCAAACCCATACTTCTCTTTTAACAACAACTTCTTCCAGTCAATGTTGTGGCTGGTGGGCTTGCATGCTGTGCAACACATTCTCATCTCTGTCTCTCTCCCGGGTTTGGTTCATAGTCAGGAATCCACCCTACTACTTGTCAAAATCACTACTACCAGTTATTTGTATTGAAACTTAAGAAAATAATTCACTTTTGTTTTGTCAGCACCCTGCACACAGTATGACTAAAGGAAAAGGACATACAATCTCTCAATGTTTGCTCTTCAGCACTATTGTGACATCATTGCCTCTGTGCTGATCTTATGAGTTGACCTTGTGCAGCCTTCCCAGTGCACTAACACATAACCATTATATTGTTTAGCATAATTACCAAAAATTATGCATAATATAATGACATTTCCATTGTGGCACACAGGTCATTGCCATCAGGCTTACAAAGTTCAGTGGCAACAAGAAAACAAGACAATGCTGAACATTATCTGCTTGACCTTAACATTAGCTCAGTGTAAAAGACGGTCCACATTGGAGCAGTTTTATAAGCGTATTTAAAACAAAAAGCAAAAATTTAGCTTACCAGTCTTCAGAAGTGTTTTTTTTACTTAATTTTTAGCTAGTTATTCTGTCAGTAACACACTACCTCTCTAGGATTTGAATGCTGGCTCACCTTTTTGTATCATTAGTAAGGAGGGGTCAAACAGATGTTCAGCAAACATGTATCACAAGTTTGGATGCTGAATTCAAACCCCACTGAAGTCAATGGAAGCCAGATCTGTAAAATCAGTCATCCCCATATTCACTGTTAATAGCAAGGGGTTTGCAAAAAAAATGTCATGGAAGGCTGGGCATTGCCCTGGGGGACTTGCACCAATAAAATATATGATATGATATGATATATATATATATATATATATATATATATATATATATATATATATATATCAGCCCTCAAAATGTCCACTCGCTTGCTTGCAGAAGCGGTGCAGCCTTTTTTTATAGGGGATCTGAGCAGCCCCGGGGGCCAATTGTCTCCCGGGTCGCTCTGATGCCCTGTAAAAATGGCTGCAGCACTTCTGCCAGAGGTGATCAACCAGGAAATTGTTGGTAGGAGAGCCAGCCGGATGACACAGAGGAAGGATCTCCCGCTGTGACACATCTTGGATCTGTAATGCCAGCCACTGTCAAATAAAGTTCGGCCTCCTGGACCGGCTCCTATGATAGACAGCACACTGTTCCAATGCTGGAAAATTGAATCAGTGCACTGGCTATCATATGAGCCGGTCCAGGAGGTGTTTAATATCCAAGCTGTGTCACAGCGGGAGATCCTCTCTCTGTGTCATCCGGCCGGCTCTCCTCCTGATTCCTCCCTGTGATAGGCTGCGTTTATGGGCACTGATGAGGCTGCACTAATGGGCACTGATGAGGCTGCACTGATGGGCACTGATGAGGCTGCACTGATGGGCACTGATGAGGCTGCACTGATGAGGCTGCACTGATGGGCACTGATGAGGCTGCACTGATGGGCACTGATGAGGCTGCACTGATGAGCACTGATGAGGCTGCACTGATGAGCACTGATGAGGCTGCACTGATGGGCACTGATGAGGCTGCACTGATGAGCCAGGACTGATGGCAGCTGATGAGGCAGCAATGATGGGCACTGATAAGCTGCACTGATGGGCACTGATAAGCTGCACTGATGGGCACTGATGAGGCTGCACTGATAAGGCAGCACTGATATGCTGCACTGATGGGCATTAATAGGCTGCACTGATGGGACTGCACTAATAGGCTGCACTGAAGGGACGTCACTGATTGGCTGCACCCATGGGCACTGATTGGCTGCACCGATGGGCACTGATGGGCTGCGCTGATGGGCTGGACCGATGGGCACTGATAGGCTGCCCTGATTGGCACTGATAAGGCTGCACTGATGGGCACTGATGAGGTGGCACTGATGGCCACTAGGGATGAGCTTTATGTTCGGGTCGAACATGAGTTTGACTCGAACATTGGCTGTTCGCCCGTTCGTTGAAAACCAAACATTATGGGGCGTTCGCGCCAAATTCAAGCGGCACGTAACGCCCCATAATGCACTGCGGGAGCGCCAAAGCATGCACCATGACATGCATGCTTTGGTTAATTCCAGTGCCCTCAGCTAAGAGAGCCATAATTGGCCAAAGGCAGGTTGCCTTTGGCCAATCATGGCTCAGGGAGACTAAGTCTACGCCCCACACTATAAGCAGAAAAAAAAGGTGCCTCTAAGTGTAGAAGTTAAAAACAGTATAATATCCACAGCGGGATTAAAAAGGCAGAAAAAAAAGCAGAACACTTGGACACTTATAGGCTACACTGCTAGGCTGCATTGATGGGCACTGATAGGCTACACTGATGAGCACTGATAAGGCTGCACTGATAGGTACTAATATGCTACACCGATAGGCTGCACTGATAGGCTGCACTGATGGGCACTGATAGGCTGCACTGATAGGCACTAATAGGCTGCACTGATGGACACTGATGGGGCTGCACTGATGGACACTGATGAGGCTGCACTGATAGGCACTGATGAGGCTGCACTGATGGAGCTGCACTGAGATGTACTGAAATGCTACACTAATAAGGTCGCACTGATGGGCACTAATGAGGCTGCACTGATGGGCACTGATGAGGGTGCACTGATGTGCACTAATGAGGCTGCACTGATAGGTACTGATATGCTACACTGATAGGCTGCACTAATGGGCACTGATAGGCTACACTGATAGGCACTAATAGGCTGCACTGATGGATACTGATAAGGCTGCACTGATGAGGCTGCACTGATGAGGCTGCACTGATGGGTCTGATGAGGCTGCACTGATGGGCACTGATGAGCACTGATGAGGCTGCCCTGATAGGCACGGATGAGGCTGCACTGATGGGCACTGATGAGGCTGCACTGATGGGCACTGATAGGCTGCACTGATGGGCACGGATAGGCTGCACTGATAGGCACTAATAGGCTGCACTGATGGACACTGATGAGGCTGCACTGATAGGCACTAATAGGCTGCACTGATGGAGCTGCACTGATATGTACTGAAATGCTACACTGATAAGGCTGCACTGATGGGCACTAATGAGGCTGCACTGATGGGCACTGATGAGGGTGCACTGATGTGCACTAATGAGGCTGCACTGATAGGTACTGATATGCTGCACTGATGGGCACTGATGAGGCTGCACTGATGGGCACTGATGAGGCTGCACTGATGGGCACTGATAGGCTGCACTGATGGGCACGGATAGGCTGCACTGATAGGCACTAATAGGCTGCACTGATGGACACTGATGAGGCTGCACTGATAGGCACTAATAGGCTGCACTGATGGAGCTGCACTGATATGTACTGAAATGCTACACTGATAAGGCTGCACTGATGGGCACTAATGAGGCTGCACTGATGGGCACTGATGAGGGTGCACTGATGTGCACTAATGAGGCTGCACTGATAGGTACTGATATGCTGCACTGATGGGCACTGATGAGGCTGCACTGATGGGCACTGATGAGGCTGCACTGATAGTCACTGAGGCTGCACTGATAGGCACGGATGAGGTTGCACTGATGGGCACTGAGGCTGCACTGATGGGCACTGATGAGGCTGCACTGATGGGCACTGACAGGCTGCACTGATGGGCACTGACAGGCTGCACTGATGGGCACTGATAGGCTGCACTGATGGGCACTGATAGGCTGCACTGATGGGCACTGATGGACACTGGTGAGGCTGCACTGATAGGCACTGATGAGGCTGCACTGATGGAGCTGCACTGATATGTACTGAAATGATACACTGATAAGGCTGCACTGATGGGCAATAATGAGGCTGCACTGATGGGCACTGATGAGGGTGCACTGATGTGCACTAACGAGGCTGCACTGATAGGTACTGATATGCTACACTGATAGGCTGCACTGATGGGCACTGATAGGCTACACTGATGGACACTGATGAGGCTGCACTGATGGGCACTAATGAGGCGGCACTGATGAGCACTGATGAGGCTGCACTGATAGTCACTGAGGCTGCACTGATAGGCACCGATGAGGCTGCACTGATGGGCACTGATGAGGCTGCACTGATGGGCACTGATGAGGCTGCACTGATAGTCACTGATGAGGCTGCACTGATGGGCACTGATAGGCTGCACTGATGAACACTGATGAGGCTGCACTGATAGGCACTGATGAGGCTGCACTGATATGTACTTAAATGCTACACTGATAAGGCTGCACTGATGGGCAATAAGGAGGCTGCACTGATGGGCACTGATGAGGGTGCTCTGATGTGCACTAATGAGGCTGCACTGATAGGTACTGATATGCTACACTGATAGGCTGTACGGATGGGCACTGATAGGCTACACTGATATGCACTAATAGGCTGCACTGATGGACACTGATAAGGCTGCACTGATGAGGCTGCACTGATGGGCACTGATGAGGCTGCACTGATGGGCACTGATAAGCACTGATGAGGCTGCACTGATAGTCACTGAGGCTGCACTGATAGGCACGGATGAAGCTGCACTGATGGGCACTGATGAGGCTGCACTGATGGGCACTGATGAGGCTGCACTGATAGTCACTGATGAGGCTGCACTGATAGGCACGGATGAGGCTGCACTGATGGGCACTGATGAGGCTGCACTGATGGGCACTGATGAGGCTGCACTGATAGTCACTGATGAGGCTGCACTGATAGTCACTGATGAGGCTGCACTGATGGGCACTGATGAGGCTGCACTGATGGGCACTGATGAGGCTGCACTGATGGGCACTGATGAGGCTGCACTGATAGTCACTGATGAGGCTGCACTGATAGGCATGGATGAGGCTGCACTGATAGGCATGGATGAGGCTGCACTGATAGGCACTGCTGAGACTGCACTGATAGGCACTGCTGAGGCTGCACTGATGGGCACTGATTGGGCTGCACTGATAGGTACTGATATGCTACACTGATAGGCTGCTCTGGTGGGCGCTGATAAGGCTGCACTGATGGGCTCCAATGAGGCTGCACTGATGGGCACTGATGAGGCTGCACTGATGGGCACTGATAAGCACTGATGAGGCTGCACTGATAGTCACTGAGGCTGCACTGATAGGCACGGATGAAGCTGCACTGATGGGCACTGATGAGGCTGCCCTGATGGGCACTGATGAGGCTGCACTGATAGTCACTGATGAGGCTGCACTGATAGGCACGGATGAGGCTGCACTGATGGGCACTGATGAGGCTGCACTGATGGGCACTGATGAGGCTGCACTGATAGTCACTGATGAGGCTGCACTGATAGTCACTGATGAGGCTGCACTGATGGGCACTGATGAGGCTGCACTGATGGGCACTGATGAGGCTGCACTGATGGGCACTGATGAGGCTGCACTGATAGTCACTGATGAGGCTGCACTGATAGGCATGGATGAGGCTGCACTGATAGGCATGGATGAGGCTGCACTGATAGGCACTGCTGAGACTGCACTGATAGGCACTGCTGAGGCTGCACTGATGGGCACTGATTGGGCTGCACTGATAGGTACTGATATGCTACACTGATAGGCTGCTCTGGTGGGCGCTGATAAGGCTGCACTGATGGGCTCCAATGAGGCTGCACTGATGGGCGCTGATGAGGCTGCACTGATGGGCACTGATGAGGCTGCATTGATGAACACTGATGAGGCTAATGAGGCTGATGAGGCTATTTATTTTTGTAACTTAATTCTGCATAAAACATTTTTAATCATCATTAATTTATGAGGATGTATTTAGGGAATGAGTTGGGGGTGGGGCAAGGTAGGAGTCTGATGGGGCAGGGAGAAGTGATTTTAATATAGCTTGAAGTGAAACATTAAGACCCCTTTCACGCTGGGGCGCTTTGCTGTGAAAAAATAGTGCCTGCAAAGCGCCCTGAAATCGTCGCTGCTGTGTCAGGGCTTTCACACTGGAGTGGTGCGCTGGCAGGACAGTAAAAAAAGACCTGCTAGCAGAATCTTTGGAGCAGTGAAGGAGCGGTGTATACACTGCTCCTTCACCGCTCCTGCCATTGAGATCAATGGGGCAGCGCGGCTATAATGCCGGCATAGCGCTGCAGCAGCAGCGCTTTGCAGTGGTTTTAACCCTTTCTCGGTTGCTAGCTGTGTGTAAAAGCATCACGCTAGTGGCTGAATAGCGCTGCAAAATTGGCGGTAAAGCGCCGCTAAAAATAGCAGCGTTTTACCGCCGACGCCGCCCCCGCCCCAGTGTGAAAGGGGTCTAAAAAATGCACTATTTCTTATTATATGCCAAAACACACACCAGACCCTAATCAAACCAAGCAACCTTGCAGGCCACAAAGGGGCATTCTGCACTACAATGTATACAAATAGCTGGACAGGAGCAGCACGGATGTGGATGGCATCTAGAGCATGCAGCAACGCAATCTGTTGGGGACACCTGTGAGCGGCCCTAGTACCATGTGACAATGCTGTCATTATTTAAGACTGTGCGAGCTCTGTGATTGGTCACAGTGATCACATGGTACCAGGGACAATACCCAAGGAGTACCATGTGATAGCTGTAACCAATCACAGTAATACACAAGGTTTTATAAATTAAACCTTTAGGCAGGCTTACCGATTGCTTATTACAGTGATCATCACTGTAATAATCAAAGTGTAATTTTTTTTTTTTTTAAATCCCTGATCACCATCACAGAGTAGTAGTACAGTGCCACTATGGTGATAGGAAGTGATAGCACATTTCGCCCAGACGGAGTGGTTAGCAGGTAAAAGCAGCCTCAGTTAGATTCATCTAGGCTACATGGGGACATGGCCTGGATGAATCGAGATGAGGCTGCTTGTACCAGCTAACCACTTGGGACAGGGTGTGGCGAGACATGTGGCGCCTGGGCTATCTCTTCCTTTTTTTGCATTGTGCTTTGGGTCTGGACTGACCTCTCCTCAGCCTGCACACTCGCTGGTCAGCAGCATTCAACTCAACAAACTTTGATAGACTGAGCGGTGACCCCTAAGCATTTGTCATGGGCCTCTATGGTGATACTGCACTGCTCTGGTGACAACATGTAAAAAAATATATATATAATTACATTTTTTTTTACATTCTGCCACCACTCAGTGTCCATAATCACCACTGCATTAGACATATTGGCACTGATCACCGTCACACCATTCCCAGTGTCCCTGATTACCATCTCACCAGTCATATTGTCCATAATCTTTGCCACACAAGTTACAGTACCCCTGATCACTGCCACACCAGTTACAGTTTCCCTGATTACTGCCACAGCAGTCATATTGTCCAAAAACACCACACCAATCATAGTTTTCCTGTTAACCGCCACACCAGTCATATTGTCCATAATCATTGCCACACCAGTTATAGTGTTACCATAAGGACTTGTTTACATGTGCAATGTTCTCTGAAGAGCAATCTGTGTCTGTGCCGCAACTGACCCATCTACATGCCCAATTGAATATGTTCCAGCAAGACACCGGTCCCAGTCAGCCCCTGTGGACAACTGCTCTCCTGGAACCACAGTACTTCCTTTGTTCTTCCCTTCTCTAGCCTCCTGCACTTCCTGGCCAGCGAACATGGCATTCCTTGGAACACCCATGTACCAGTAGGCTAGGTTTGGTTGGTTTATAAGAACTGGGACTGCTATAGTTGATGCTACACTAAGCTATATTTTATGATCACTCACATAGAGGTGACCATTACAGTACAGGGGTTTTGATACAATTGGTTGACTTGTGTGATACACAAGATGCAATGCCTGGTATATAATCAGCCAACACAGTGAAAAAGTCTTACATGTGTTATCACCATACTTAGGAGGAGTAGCAGAATGTGGCTTGAGGTGTAATTCTAAGTATTCCCATGGTGTGTGTAAGAAATAGCTTATTAAATTGATAACTTTATGTAAAATAAACATTTTCATTTTCTTTCTGTATTATCTAAAAACTTGAAAAAATTACATTTTCCAAAGACTCACCAAGCCTCTTAGAAAATACCTTTGAGTATTTGCTTTCTAAAATGTGGTCATTTCATGGGTGTTTCCACTGTCCCAAAAATGGGATATGTAGTCAGCAAATCAGATGTGTAATTTATGTCTCTAGAACGCTTGAAGGTGCTCCCTTGATTTTGGGCTCCTCTATGTAGCTAGACTGTAAAAAAGTCTCACATATGTGGTATCAGCATACTCAGAAAGAGTAGCAGAATGTGTTTTGGGGTGTAATTCTAAGTATGCCTGTTATGACTAATTTCTGATTGGGACTCTAAATCAAAAGTTAATACTTCAGCTGCAGGACTCAATCACTGTGTTTAAAATGTCCGTTCAGTGTCAAAATGTATTATTACATGTTATTTTATACATAGATAAGAAAGGGGTGGTGTGAGATGTTATTAAAAACTAACAAATAGAAATATGTTATTAAAAGCTAACAAATAGAAATATATTATTAAAAGCTAGCGAATAGAACAATTGTAAAAGTAAAACCTTGAGAAGGGAGGGGGGGAGTAGAGAGCTTTTAGTAGGAGATGTGTCTGTGTGTTAGGTGAAGGTTACAGAACACATTTCAACAGTGAGAACAAAATGGAGTCTCTTGTGCTTAAATGAACAGTACAGTGAATGTCCGTGTCATTTCCCTCCTTTTGTTTATTAGACACCATTCTTCTCCGCGTTACATTCAGCCATTTGCTGGTAACTCCTGTTACATTGGCGCAGAGAGACGGCATCCTCTCTCCTAGCTTTCTTACAATAATGGGTTCATCAGGGCTGGTACATTTATTAGCTTATTAGCTGTGGAGACTATGTATGAGCCATTTATTCTGGTCCTGTTTAGATCAGTGAATTTGAGAGCCATTGCTATCATGGGTATTGTTCCTGTTTGGGGATGTAAGTGAGAACACACCCAGCAGTTGCTAGTGTTGCTATGGGTTGCATACAATTTTAACATTTGGATGAAAGGGTTATTTTTCCATGTCTCAGTTCTCACAAACAACAAAAAGAAAAGAAACATCGTCATCATTTTTTCAAAGGATATCATCACTTCAGGATTTTCTTTCAGTGACTAGCATGAATCCAGGTGGGCTTTCCTTCCAACTTAACAGCAGAACCGGTTGTCAAAAGCACCAAATGTGGTCCATCAAATTTTGGTTCTAGTGGCTTTCTGACATGTCACTTGACCACTACCCAGTCACCTGGTTGGCTTCTGTGAATACCTGAAACAAAATCTGGGTCGGGGATAGATTTATTAACGCCTTCATGTATTTTATTCAATGTTCTTTGCAAAATCTGAACATATTCTAACAGACTAGAGTGAGAAGCCTGCAACTGTTGGGGAAAATATAGCCCTGTTTTGGGTGGCCCTCCAAATAAAATATCATTGGGGGACAGCCCATGTGGTTGTTTAGGGGTAGTTCGTACAGAGTATAGGGCTAATGGCAAAGCTTCCACCAATCCTTTTTTGGTACCTGCTTTAATTTTTGCCCATTTGTTTTTCAAAATTCCATTAGGTCTCTCAACTTTACCACTACTTTATAGATGATAAGGTGTATGGAAAGCTTGTTGTATGTGAAGGGCTTCCATTACCTCTTTCATTACTTTCCCAGTAAAATGGGTTCCTCTGTCACTCTCAATAGTTTCAAGAACTCCATATCTACAAACTATTTCATTCAAAATTTTCTTTGCTGTTGTTTTTGCATTTGATTTAGCTACTGGCCAGCACTCGGGCCAATCTGAGAACATGTCAACACACACTAAAGCGTACTCATAGGTGCCTATTCTGGGCATTTGAATGTAGTCTATTTGAATTCTTTGGAAAGGGAAATCTGGCTTAGGAGAATGCTTTTGGGGAACATGGACAGGCCTCCCCGCATTATACAGAGCACAAGTGAGACATGAAGCACAAAACCTGGCTGCAAATGCACTAAATCCAGATGCTATCCAAAAGCAGTTAGTAAGTGCCACCATTGCGCCCTTAGCAAGATGACTGACGCCATGTGCCAGTTGTGCTAAAACTGGGTACAAACTCCTGGGTAGATACCACCTGTTGTCAGTGCTCCACAGGCCCTGCTGATTTTGGGTAGCGTTACATTTGATCCACTTATCCTTCTCTTCATGAAGGGCCTGGTTCTGCAACTGAATTAGAGTTTCTACATCCCACTGCTCTTGATGAGGGGAATCTGTCCCCGCTACCTGGGTGACCCCTACAGTGGGTGTGACTCCAAATGCCATAAGGGCAGCATCCTTTGCCGCTTGGTCCGCTAAAGCATTTCCTCTGGTTGTCATGTCATTTCCCCTTGCATGTCCTTTTACCTTCAAGATGGCAACTTCTGCTGGTTTTTGAAAGGCCTCAAATAGCCGCTCTATGAGTTCCATGTCTCATTGGCTTCCCTGCACTAGTCAGGAAATTCCGTGCTTTCCAAATAGGCCCACAATCGTGAGCTATTCCAAATGCATATCTGCTGTCAGTGTAAATGTTTACCCTTTGATTCTCTAGGAGATGACATGCTTTGACTACAGCACACAACTCTGCTTCCTGTGCTGACATCTGGGGTATCAATGCTTCCTGATGTAAAATGGTGTCTGTAGTGGCTACAGCAAACCCTGTGTGTGGCTGACCATCATCAGTGTAAAATCTTGAACCATCTACGTGTGTGTCACAATCTGATAAAGGCTCATCTTTTGCTGGTGTGACAGAGGCCCTTTCTACCTCCATCAGAGCTATATAATCATGAGAAAAACTGTCAGATTCTACGTCAGTAGCATTTGTTGCATCTTCCTCATTAATTATAGGAAGAAGAGTAGCCGGATTTAAGTAACACATCGTTTGATTGTTAAATTCGATGGAGCAAAAAGAGCAGACTGGTACTTGTCAAATCTACTGGCAGACACATGTCTGGTATTTACTTGATTTATGATTTCCTGTACTGCATGTGGCACATACAGGATCAGAGCAGAATCTAGTACAAGCTTTACTTTGTCTAGCAGCAAAATGCAGGCTGCTATGGTTCGCATACAACTGGGGGAGCCTTTGATGACAGGGTCTAATGAGGGTAATACATACATCACAGGCCTCTGTTTGTTTCCATGTAGCTGAGTGAGTACACCTGCAACAAATCCATTGACTTCATGACAGAACGAGAAAGTCTTAGTATAGTCAGGAAGTCCAATGGCGGGAGCTTCAGACAAAATTTTAATAAGCTCCTTTTACCTTCAATTCATTGTCCCATGTGAGTTTGAAAGGGTTTCTAGTGGTAGCCTCATATAGAGGAGCCATAAGTTCTGATGCATTTGGAATCCAGTCCCTACAATATCCCACTAACCCCAGGAAGGCAAGTAGTTGCCATACATTTCTTGGCTTCTCAAAGTTTTGTAGAGTTTTAACTCGATCTGGGGTTAGGTGACGGATTCCATGACGGATTCCATGTGAAATGCAGTGACCCTGGAAGATCACTTTCTCTTGGCAGTATTGTAGCTTATCTTTGCTAACTTTGTTGTTACTGTTATAGAGAAACATGAGAAGGTTTACTGTTTCTCTGCTACAAATGTCCTTTGTATCAGAACAAATAAGCAAATCGTCTATGTACTGAAGCAAAACTGTTTTTGGGTGTAAGGTGGACCATTGGTCCAATACTTGCTTTAACACAATATTATATTCAGAAGGGCTACTCACACAGCCTTGGGGCAATCTTGTCCATGCTAATATTTGGGCATCATGGGTAAATGAAAAAAGGTGCCAGCAATCTGGGTGCAGGGGCAGCGAAAAGAAAGCATTTGCAAGATCAATCACTGTAAAGCAGGTGCTGGAGGCAGGTATTCCACTTAGTAAAGTGCAGGGTTTGGGCACGTCCGGGGTATCTGCTTTAATTATATTGTTATTTGCTCTCAAATCATGCACCATGCGGTATGTCACCTGCCCACCCTTCTTGTCTGGCTTCTTTGCAATTGGGAACAGAGGTGTATTGACTTGGGACTTAATTGGTACAACAACCCATGCTGCTTTCAGTTGAGTCATCTGATCCTTTATCCCCTCAGTATGAGCAATACTCAGTGGGTACTGTTTAACCTCCCTGGCAGTATGATTATTTTAGATTTTTGATGCTGAAAGCGGTACAGTTATTTTGCATGGAAATTTGGCGTTTTATATTGTAGGCCTGTAATTCATAGGAATAACTCACTTAAATCTGTGCAAACAAGAGTGTCTAGTAGACATCCCGGGTATGATAAAGTTTGAAAAACTAAATGAAAAATTATAATATAATAAATAACTATAAATAATTATAACAAATAATAATATAATAATAATAAAAATGATTCAATAATGTAATCAAATCAAAAACACTGAAATTTGCTCAGTTGTAGAATTGTCGCTGTCATTACTTTTAGCGTTTGATGACGAATTTCCCCAAAAATCACTATCGCTTAATTCTGCAAGTAATTCTAATTTATTATTTATTTATTGTTTTCTAGCTGGTCTAAAAGCACTTTTGGTGTAAACGGACATTTTTTGTTTGCTTTGGACAATCTCCAGTTTCCTGGCAGAAAGGATAGTATTTATAATATAAAACTGCATGCAGGACACTGGACATACCACTAGGGACAAAGGGGATGTGTAATTATTTGATACAGTACTGTAACCTGTGAGACTACAGTATACGGTATCTATACTGTGTTTTTTACTTTTTGAATTTGGCGCCAAACTCCTTCCCCATGCGTCGCAACGCTCGCAGGGAATGGAGCTCGGCACTGTGAATCGTGCGAGACACAGCGGCTCGCAGATCACAGCTGGGAGATATCGCAGGATCCAGAGGACAAGGTAAGTACTCTCTACATCGATCCTGCGATGCGATCCCGAGTCTGGCTCGGGGTTACCGCTTTTGGTACTGAAAATCCACCCCGAGCCAGACTCAGGAATACCGCCAGGGGGGTTAATCTGTGGAAGATGGGCTCCTGGTTTATTTTATCATGACTGGGGTGTAATCCAGCAGACCTACATCATATTTGCTGGTGGCCCATAATTCATTGAAATCACTTTCAATTCTGGTGGAAATGGCGAAGTGGAGTCTTGGATTAAAAATATTCCACAGGCAGAATTTAAAACCTCTCCTGACAGACTACAGGTTAATTCTGTTTCTCCTCCAGGATAGGGGTGTTCTTGTAAAAATACTTTTACTCTGGCCTTGGGACCACTGTCTCCCCTATTTAACATGATTGATACTGGCATGCCATTTTCCAATGCCTAATCCACTGCTTTTGGCAGAGAACAGAGATCAGCATGAGGTGCCTCTAAGCCCTTTTATAGTCTACGGTCAGGAAGATGGCAGAATTTTTGTCCCCAATTGCCATGATTTCTGAAATTGCCTTTGCCTCTTCCTCTCTGCTTCCCCATGTGCATAGCCTTGGGTTTGCTGTCTTTTTGGTTAATCCTTGTTTCTATGGATAACAGGATAGGCAGGACGTCTCAAATAGACATATTGCCTGCCTCAGGCCTTGCTGTGAACAACTTTTCTTTCAACTGGGGCATTAAACCATCAAGAAACCTTTGTTTCACCAGTTGTGTAGATGGACTTGCAGTTTCTCCCGCCTCCTCTTCCCCTATTTTAATGCCTGCTTCCTCAGCCATATCGCTTAACCACCTCCAATAAGCCCTTGCTGATTCCTCTTTCCCTTGCTTTGCATTCATAAATTCAGCATGTCTGGTTTGTCCATATATTTGGGGCAATTCCTTCCTCCTTTCTCACAAACCTCCCGTCCACTAACCATCTTACCTAGATTTTTGACGTCTACACCACATTCTTTAAGTATATAGCCAGATATGTTGCTTACCACTGCTTTAATATGAAGCTGATGAATGTCAGTAGCAGAAGCCTCATATGCTTCCTGTGCAGTGCCAAGTTTGTTTGCAAACCCAATTGGATTCTTTCTAGGATCTCCCAATCCCTCTAATATGGCTCTCATATCTTGGGGACTAAAATGTACATGCCATTTAATTTGAGACTTACTGTCAACAGCATTACCTTCAAAAACTAATTGGGTTCTGACAGGATAAACTGCAATAGATTGCTCTGTGCCAGGGGCAGAAGGGGTGGCATCTCCCTTCCTTCTCTCTTCATCTTACTGCCACAATTTGGAAATTATGGTTTGCCCTGGAAGTTCAGACTCTATCTCTCTTTCTCTGGCCAAAGCCTTAAGTTCAGAGAGATCTAGTTTTGCATATGTGTCTTTTGATTTATGATTGTGTGTTCCATGTAATCTAATTTGTTTGCTTTTGTTCGTGGACCCCTTAAAGCCAAACTGGCACCACATAAGGTGGGGGGTCCTCCTCTACAGAGTCTTCTGGCCAAACGTAGTAAATTTGGGCAGTACTTTTATTAAACATCTCCGTCAAGCCAGTTTGATTTGCTACTTTAGCTTCTGTCTTCCATGTGCAAGCTATTCTCCACGTTCCTTCACTGCACAGTAGTGGGCCATAATCGTGCAGAAAAGTTTTCCATACTCGTAAATCAAAAGTCCCTTCAGATTTTAAAGGTTTAGCTGTTCCCTTTGTCCATTCTACCCATTTATCTAGGGGCTCAGTATAGGCGGAACCGTACCTTCGGTTCATATATTCTCTAGCGCTCATCTTGCGCTGGGCATTTTCTGAAGGCCTCTCACCCTTCATTCCCTTAATTAATTTAATGCCCATAATGACTGACCTGTCTTCTCTACTTGGGCCTATACCCTCTTGCCTCTAAAACAAATAGTACAGCAAATCTGCAGATTTATAAGAATAGTCTCCACCTATCTACATGGATAGAAGGGGTTTATGACAATAGACAAAACACTCAATAAGAGACCCTTCTCATCTCTTCTCTGTGAGTTTTATCTGACCCTACTATGTGCCTCTGACCCAGGTCGCCCACAAGAAGTCAATGCAGGGAACTGTAGAGGATTTTTCCTATCCACACACAGTCCAACCCGTGAAGGGGGACACAAACACATTCAGACACACACGTTACCCAACCAGAAAGGTCAGAGAGTGGTTTGGTTTCCTTGAGAACCAACAGATAGGATACATAGTAAAGGCAGAAATATAGCAAGCTTAAGGACAGCTTACCTAGCCGTCATTTAGAGGTCTGCGTTCCCGATGATCCCCGATCAAAGGTTGGTTCCTTCTGGAAAGCCTGCCAAACACCTGGCTGGCTCGCCTAACTGTTTTCTGATTGGGACTCTAAAACAAAAGTTAATACTGCAGCTGCAGGAACAGATTCACAGGACTCAATCACTGTGTTTAAAATGTCCGTTCAGTGTCAAAATGTATTATTACATGTTATTTTATACATAGATAAGAAAGGGGTGGTGTGAGATGTTATTAAAACCCACAAATAGAAATATGTTATTAAAAGCTAACAAATAGAAATATATTATTAAAAGCTAGTGAATAGAACAATTGTAAAAGTAAAACCTTGAGAACGGAGGGGGGGAGTAGAGAGCTTTTAGTAGGAAATGTGTCTGTGTGTTAGGTGAAGGTTACAGAACACATTTCAACAGTGAGAACAAAATGGAGTCTCATTTGCTTAACCACTTGCCGACCGCCTCACTACGATATACGTCGGCAGAATGGCACGGGCAGGCAGAATCACGTACCTGTACGTGATCTCCCCCCCGGTGCCTGAGGCGGTCGGCATTTGTCCCCCGGCGATCGGAGGTGAGGGGGAGGCCATCCATTCGTGGCCCCCCTCCTGATCGCTCCCAGCCAGTGGTATGGTTTACCATACAGCAGCAGAGGAAATTATGTCATCTCTCCTCGGCTCGGTATTTTCCGTTCCGGTGCCAAGGAGAGAAGACATTGATGCGAGTGCACAAACACACACACACAGTAGAACATGCCAGGCACACAATACACCCCCCATCACCTCCGATCCCCCCCTAATCCCCCCCCCGTCACACTGACACCAAGCAGTTTTTTTTTCTTCTGATTACTGCATTGGTGTCAGTTTGTGACAGTTAGTGTGGTAGGGCAGTTAGTGTTAGCCCCCTTTAGGTCTAGGGTACCCCCCTTACCCCCCCTAATAAAGTTTAACCCCTTGATCACCCCCCGTCGCCAGTGTCACTAAGCGATCATTTTTCTGATCGCTGTATTAGTGTCACTGGTGATGCTAGTTAGGGAGGTAAATATTTAGGTTCGCGGTCAGCGTTTTATAGCGTCAGGGACCCCCATATACTACCTAATAAAGGTTTTAACCCCTTGATTGCCCCCTAGTTAACCCTTTCACCAGTGATCACCGTATAACTGTTACGGGTGATGCTGGTTAGTTAGTTTATTTTTTATAGTGTCAGGGCACCCGCCGTTTATTTGGTAGCGTTTTGGTGAACTGGCAAGCACCAGCCCCAGGCAGCGTCAGGTTAGCGCCAGTACCGCTAACACCCATGCACGCACCGTGCACCTCCCTTAGTGGTATAGTATCTGAAAGGATCAATATCTGATCACCAGCGGCCTAGTACACCCCGGTCGTAGTCAAACCAGCACTGCAGTAACACTTGGTGACATGGCGAGTCCCATAAGTGCAGTTCAAGCTGGTGAGGTGGCAAGCACAAGTAGTGTCCCGCTGCCACCAAGAAGAAGACAAACAGGCCCGTCATGCCCATAGTGCCCTTCCTGCTGCATTTGCCAATCCTAATTGGGAACCCACCGCTTCTGCAGCACCCGTACTTCCCCCATTCACATCCCCAACCAAATGCAGTCGGCTGCATGAGAGGCATTTTCTTTATGTCCTCCCGAGTACCCCTACCCAACGAACCCCTCCAAAAAAGATGTCGTGTCTGTAGCAAGCGCAGATATAGACGTGACACCCGCTATTATTTTCCCTCCTGTCCTGACAATCCTGGTCTTTGCATTGGTGAATGTTTTGAACGCTACCATACACTAGTTGAGTATTAGCGTAGGGTACAGCATTGCACAGACTAGGCACACTTTCACAGGGTCTCCCAAGATGCCAATGCATTTTGAGAGACCCGAACCTGGAACCGGTTACAGTTATAAAAGTTAGTTAGAAAAAAAAGTGTAAAAAAAAAAAAAAACACAAAAAAATATATATAATAAAAAAAAAATAGTTGTAGTTTTATTGTTCTCTCTCTATTCTCTCTCTATTGTTCTGCTCTTTTTTACTGTATTCTATTCTGCAATGTTTTATTGTTATTATGTTTTATCATGTTTGCTTTTCAGGTATGCAATTTTTTATACTTTACCGTTTACTGTGTTTTATTGTTAACCATTTTTTTGTCTTCAGGTACGCCATTCACGACTTTTGAGTGGTTATACCAGAATGATGCCTGCAGGTTTAGGTATCATCTTGGTATCATTCATATCAGCCAGCGGTCGGCTTTCATGTAAAAGGCTCCAAACATCTCTATGGCCTAAGAAACCGGAAGCTACGAGCATTTTATGACTTAGATTTCGCCGGATGTAAACAGCGCCATTGGGAAATTGGGAAAGCAATTTATCACACCGATCTTGGTGTGGTCAGATGCTTTGAGGGCAGAAGAGAGATCTAGGGTCTAATAGACCCCATTTTTTTCAAAAAAGAGTACTTGTCACTACCTATTGCTATCATAGGGGATATTTACATTCCCTGAGATAACAATAAAAATGATTTAAAAAAATATGAAAGGAACAATTTAAAAATAAGATAAAGAAGCAAAAAAATAATAAAGAAAAAAAAAAAAGAAGCACCCCTGTCCCCCCCTGCTCTTGCTCTAAGGCGAACACAAGGGTCGGTCTGGCGTCAAATGTAAACAGCAATTGCATCATGCATGTGAGGTATCACCTCGAAGGTCAGATAGAGGGCAGTAATTTTAGCAGTAGACCTCCTCTGTAAATCTAAAGTGGTAACCTGTAAAGGCTTTTAAAGGCTTTTAAAAATGTATTTATTTTGTTGCCACTGCACGTTTGTGCGCAATTTTAAAGCATGTCATGTTTGGTATCCATGTACTCGGCCTAAGATCATCTTTTTTATTTAATCAAACATTTGGGCAATATAGTGTGTTTTAGTGCATTTAAATTTAAAAAAAGTGTGCTTTTTCCCAAAAAATTGCGTTTGAAAAATTGCTGCGCAAATACTGTGTGAAAAAAAAAAACGAAACACCCACCATTTTGTAGGGCATTTGCTTTAAAATATATATATATAATGTTTGGGGGTTCAAAGTAGTTTTCTTGCAAAAAAAAATAATTTTTTCATGTAAACAAAAGTGTCAGAAAGGGCTTTGTCTTCAAGTGGTTAGAAGAGTGGGTGATGTGTGACATAAGCTTCTAAATGTTGTGCATAAAATGCAAGGACAGTTCAAACCCCCCCCAAATGACCCCATTTTGGAAAGTAGACACCATAAGCTATTTGCTGAGAGGCATGTCGTCCATGGAATATTTTATATTGTGACACAAGTTGCGGGAAAGAGACACATTTTATTTTTTTTTGCACAAAGTTGTCACTAAATGATATATTGCTCAAACATGCCATGGGAATATGTGAAATTACACCCCAAAATACATTCTGTTGCTTCTCCTGAGTACGGGGATACCACATGTGTGAGACTTTTTGGGAGCCTAGCCGCATACGGGACGGTATAGTGAGTATTTTGCAGACCTCACTTTTTGTCACAAAGTTTTGAAAATTGAAAAAAGAAAAAAAATTTTTTTTTATTGTCTTTCTTCATTTTCAAAAACAAATGAGAGCTGCAAATACTCACCATGCCTCTCAGCAAATAGCTTGGGGTGTCTACTTTCCAAAATGGGGTAATGTGGGGGGTGGGGTTGTTCCACCTGGGCATTCCATGGCCTCCGAAACTGTGATAGGCAGTGAAGAGTGAAATCAAAAATTTACACCCTTAGAAATCCTGAAGGCGGTGATTGGTTTTCGGGGCCCCGTACGCGGCTGGGCTCCCAAAAAGTCCCACACATGTGGTATCCCCGTACTCAGGAGAAGCAGCTGAATGTATTTTGGGGTGCAATTCCACATATGCCCATGGCCTGTGTGAGCAATATATCATTTAGTGACAACTTTTTGTAATTTTTTTGTTGTTGTCATTATTCAATCGCTTGGGACAAAAAAAAATAATATTCAATGGGCTAAACATGCCTCTCAGCAATTTCCTTGGGGTGTCTACTTTCCAAAATGGGGTCATTTGGGGTTTTTTGTACTGCTCTGCCATTTTAGCACCTCAAGAAATGACATAGGCAGTCATAAACTAAAAGCTGTGTAAATTCCAGAAAATGTACCCTAGTTTGTAGACGCTATAACTTTTGCGCAAACCAATAAATATACGCTTATTGACATTTTTTTTACCAAAGACATGTGGCCGAATACATTTTGGCCTAAATGTATGACTAAAATTGGGTTTATTGGATTTTTTTTATAACAAAAAGTAGAAAATATCATTTTTTTTCAAAATTTCCGATTTTTTCCGTTTAAAGCGCAAAAAAAAAAAACCGCAGAGGTGAGCAAATACCATCAAAAGAAAGCTCTATTTGTGGGAAGAAAAGGACACAAATTTCATTTGGGTACAGCATTGCATGACCACGCAATTAGCAGTTAAAGCGACGCAGTGCCAAATTGTAAAAAGTGCTCTGGTCAGGAAGGGGGTAAATCCTTCCGGGGCTGAAGTGGTTAAATGAACAGTACAGTGAATGTCCATGTCAATGCCTATGTTGTGTGTGATAAATAATGATAAAATGGCAACTTTGTGAGTTTTCATATGTTAGAATGGCCCAGTCAAAGTCCAGACCAAAATCCAATTGAAAATCTGTGGCAAGACTTGGAATTTGCTGTTCAGACACTCTCCATCCAATCTGACAGAGCTTGAGCTATTTTGCAAAGACAAATGGGCAAAAATCTCAGTCTCTAGATGTGCAAAGCTTGTAGAGACATACCCAAAAAGACTTGTAGGTGTAATTGCAGCAAAAGGTAGTTTTACAAAGTATTGACTGGGGGGCTGAATAAAAATGCACGCCACACTTTTCATATATTTATTTGTAAAAAAAATTGAAAACCATTTATCATTTTCCGTCCACTTCACAATTATGTGCCACTTTCTGTTGGTCTATCACAGTGGCTCTCAAGCACAGTTCTTAAGTACACCCAACAAGCCATGCTTGCAGGTTTTCCTTTATCTTGCACAGGTGCTTTAAATCAATGGCTTGGTAATTGGACAGCTATTTTATCTAAGGGCCCTTTCACACTGGGGTGGTTTTCAGGCGCTATTGCACTAATAATAGCGCCTGCAAACTGACCCGAAAGTGTCGCTGCTTTGTCTCCAGTGTGAAAGCCCCGAGGGCTTTCAGACTGGAGCGGTGCGCTAGCAGGACGGGAAAAAAAGTCCTGCTAGCAGCATCTTCGGAGCGGTGAAGGAGCGGAATATTTACCGCTCCTTCACCGCTCCTGCCCATTGAAAACATTGGGACAGCGCGGCTATACCGCCGGCAAAGCGCCTCAGCAGAGGCGCTTTGCGGTAGTTTTTAACCCTTTCTCGGCCGCTAGCAGGATGTAAAACCACCCCACTAGCGGGCGAATACCAACGGTAAAGCGCCGCTTACAATAGGGGCGCTTTACCGCCGACGCCGCCCCCGCCCCAGTGTGAAAGGGCCCACTGATTTGGTTTATTCTTACAAAAGAAATGTAGCAGAATACATTTTGACCTAAATTTAGAAAGCAATGATATTTTCAAAGTTTTATAACAGAAACTTATGCCCTGTACACACGGTCGGAAATTCCGACCGTGTGTGGGCTCTATCAGACATTTTCCATCGGAATTTCCGACACACAAAGTTTGAGAGCATGCTATAAAATTTTGCGACAACAAAATCCGTTTGCGTCAATTCCGACCGTGTGTGGACAATTCCGATGCACAAAGTGCCACGCATGCTCAGAATAAATTTCGAGACGGAACTGCTCGGTCTGGTAAAATTAGCGTTCGTAATGGATATAACGCTTTCGTCAGGCTGCAATGTTTTAAATTGTTTAATGCAGCGCACTCTCTTCTTCTTTATAATGCTAGAAGAATGAAGTAGTTTTGCTGCTCATATTCACACAGACTTCTCACAAACTTCTTTCTTTATTTTTTTTCGTGATTTCATGAATATAATATTTTTCTTTGTCACATCTACCGAAAAAATAGTATTTTTTGGATGTTTTTAGATTAAATTTTTTTTTTGATTTTTTTAAAGCCTGATCTTTCACACTGGAGCGGTGCGCTAGCAGGACGGGAAAAAAAGTCCTGCTAGCAGCATCTTCGGAGTGATGAAGGAGCGGAGTATATACCGCTCCTTCACCGCTCCTGCCCATTGAAAACAATGGGACAGCGCGGCTATAACGCCGGCAAAGCGCCTCAGGTGGTAGTTTTTAACCCTTTCTCGGCCGCTAGCGGGATGTAAAACCACCCCATAGCAGCCGAATACGATGGTAAAGCGCCACTTACAATAGCGACGCTTTACCTCCGACGCCCCCCCCCGCCCCAGTGTGAAAGGGCCCTAAGAGAAATTCCCAAAACATGGCCTGTTGGGGGCACTTGGTAGACTTGTGCACAATGGAAAATTTTGTTTAGTTTCGGTTCGTTGTCATTCGTAAAATACAAATTTTTTTTCTGTTATATTACGTTAATTGTTACGTTTATTCGTTTTCGGATAATTTGTTATTTCTGTAGAGTGTCGATATTCGTTATACTGAATCTCGAATCATGTCAAATTAATTTGTTATATGCGCTATAATTTTGTTTGTTTCAGTTGAAATTCGATATTTATGTATGTATATATATATTCATGATAATGATTCATAGTTTGGAAAGTCGTTTGTTTATTGAATCTTTTAACACACACAATGACAATATCTCTTCTCCTCTGCTCAAATACAATCCAACACCCTTCTCACTCAGTTCTCAGGAATGCACTTTGCCAGTAAGCCAACCTCCAGCACAAAATTAATCAGCTGATTGGACTGTAAGATTTACTTTGAGTTGACCTTTTGTTTCATTAGATCTTTAACGAATTACCGAATCATGTCCAATTCATTCGTATCTGCTATAATTTCTTTTGTATTAGTTGAAATTCGATATTTATGTATGTATAATGATTCGTGATAATGATTCGTAGTTTGTAAAGTTGTTTGTTTATTGAATCTATTAACACACACAATGACAATATCTCTTCTCCTCTGCTCAAATACAATACAACACCCTTCTCACTCAGTTCTCAGTAATGTACTTTGCCAGTAATCCAACCTCCAGCACAAAATGAATCAGCTGATTGGACTGTAAGATTTACTTTGAGTTGACCTTTTGTTTCATTATATCTTTAACGAATTACGGAATCATGTTGAATTAATTCGTTATATCCGCTATAATTTCTTTCGTATTCGTTGAAATTCGTTATTTTTTTATTGGGACATTCGGATGCATCTGAATGTCTGAAAGATGCAAAATTTGGCCGAATTTTGATTCGTTACGAAACAAATTGCACAAGCTTAGTACTTGGGGACTGAGGTTGAGAACCACTGGTCTATCACATAAAATCCCAATAAAATACATTTCCTTTTTTGGTTGTAACATGACAAAATGTGGAAAATTTCAAGAGGTACGAATACTTTTTCAAGGAACTGTATATACAATTTGTAGGCTCTATTACTTTCACACAGACTAAATATTATACACTGATTTGGTTTATTCTTACAAAAGAAATGTAGCAGAATAGATTTTGACCTAAATTTAGAAAGCAATGATATTTGAAAAGTTTTATAACAGAAACTTATGCCCTGTGCACATGGTCGGATTTTCCGACGGAAAATGTGCGATCGGAGCTTGTCGTCGGAAATTCCGACCGTGTGTGGGCTCCATCAGACATTTTCCATTGGAATTTCCAACACACAAAGTTTGAGAGCATACTATAAAAATTTTCCGACAACAAAATCCGTTTGCGTCAATTCCGACCGTGTGTGGACAATTCCGATGCACAAAGTGCCACGCATGCTCAGAATAAATTCCGAGACAGAACTGCTCGGTCTGGTAAAATCAGCGTTCGTAATGGATATAGCACTTTCGTCAGGCTGCAATGTTTTAAATTGTTTAATGCAGCGCACTCTCTTCTTCTTTATAATGCTAGAAGAATGAAGTAGTTTTGCTGCTCATATTCACACAGACTTCTCCCAAACTTCTTTCTTTATTTTTTTTTTCGTGATTTCATGAATATAATATTTTTATTTGTCACATCTACCGAAAAAATATTATTTTTTGGATGTTTTTAGATTAAATTTATTTTTTTATTTTTTTAAAGCCTGATCTTGTTTTATTTATCTTTTTTTTTTTTACTCCAGAATAGTTTTGAGTGTGCTTTGTGTGTCAAGTTACCACAGCACCATTATTATCTTGTATTATTTAATCTCAAGGAGGTTGCTTGGTGTTGGTGTCTCTTGTTAATTTCACATTATATTTTAGAAATGTACCTGCCTCCTCACAAACAAACTGTCCTTTTTGAAGGAAAACACACATAGGCGAGTATAATAAATCAAACCAAAAATTTATTAAGGGCTCATAATCAAACAAAGAGGGAGGCAACGCTGGAGAAACAGCAGAAATTGCCAAAGCCTTTGGCCCCCAGGGCACACATCAGTTGTTTTACTTCAAAATTGGTGGCCTGAGGAGTCCATATATAAGGGAGTACAATCTAGTCCATGAAGTCCAAGAGATCATGAACAGCAGCAGATGACATGTATGTCCCCAGGCTGTGGTCATACAAGAGCCTGCATCTTTTGCCAGACCAGACTGAACCCAGGCCATCACTCTCTGGTCTTCCTTACACGCTTCCTTCCCAGCTGTGTCTCTGGTGTTGGAGGTGTGGCAGGAGGAGGAGGAGGAGGACCTGTAGGAGGAGGAGGAGGAGGACCATGGTTGATCTCACAAATGTGGCTTTGGCTTGTGAGTTGGTCCCTCAGCCCCTTATTTAGTGCTTGTAAAATGAATAACTCACATAAGAGGCGTTGACCCTCCTTCATTTCCATCATTTTGCATGCTGTTATGTCTGCAAAGTCCTCTTCAACACTGTGGGGGGTCTGAGGGCCGCAGTAGCCTTCCAAAATAGGCCAATTGCTGCCTCCTCCAGGTTACTCCTCTTCCTGCCACTTTTTGGTTGAAGGCAGAGGGGAGGGACCTGGGTATCGAGCAGGCTACTGGCTGAGACTTTCCTGTGTATGACAAAGGGACATCATTTTAGTTTTTGGTTCATCATTCACAATCAGAAATTAGGAATCCAAACTAACATAGTTAACATCATTAATTTGACCAACAGAAATATTTGGAAGAATGCTATACCTGGCTCAAGCTGGGCTCCTCCACATGTTGCTGCCTGGAAGGCCTAGGTTGGATGTTAAAAGCCTCAGCTGGGGGGGAAGGAAGCGTGGAAGGAAGACTGGAGAGTGCTGGCCTGGGTTCAGTCTGACCTGCCAGAAAATGCAGTCTGTCATAGTACCACAGCCTGGGGACATAAATGGCATCTGCAGCTCCTCATCTCTGGAAATCCTGGACCTTCTTGCGCTCCCTTTGATAAGTGCTCCTCATGCCACCAATTAGGATCTTCAAATAGGTGATGTCTGCCGTGGGGATCACCGGCTTCACAAATTCCAGCAATTTATCCAGCACTGCCTTCCTCTTTGTTCGATTCTTATAATGTGGGTGGTTTACCTGCCACAGACAGGGCAGATCCCTGAACATATCAATGAATATGGGGATAAAGTCCTGATCATTCAATATATACATTTTCTATGCAAGACACAACACAAGACAAACCCTAATGTCAGGCTAAACTCTCCTAATCTTGTCCCAATATAGGCCTCGACCTCTAAGCAGTATAGGCCCAAGTTTAAATGTTACCTTCGTTATCACGATCGCCGCTTCCTATACTCCTTCCTCTGTTCACAGATTGTACATACGATGCACGGGTGTTACGCTTTATATACACTGCGCATGTGTGAAACTCCGCCCACCCCTGATATTCTTTCTAGTCTATTCTCTGCCTCTTCTCGTTCGGCGCAGTGGGGAAGAGCACATGGCGGAGAAAGAGAAGGTGTCTGATAATTACAGCAACAAGGAGGAGGAAAGCCCGAAGCCAGAAACGTCACGATCCCGGAGGAGACGATTTAAGCCATCGAATATGTCCTTTGTTGAGATGGTGGAGGTGGTCGACATCTTGAAGAGGGCCAACTATGACAGAAAGCGTAGACCTTACCCCAACCCCAATTTCAGAAAGGCCAAGATCATAGCGAAAGTTGTGAAGAGTCTGCACAGAAATTTTGGGGTACGGCGATCCAAAGATCAACTGAGGAAGCGGTGGTTGGACCTCAAAATCAGGGAGCACGATCTGTATAGAAGGATCAGGAGAGTGCTGAAAAAAAGTAAGTAGTTGTCCTGTGTTCCTATTCTTTATTTTTATTATGTTCGTACTGCTCCATGTGCTTTTCTTTACTGTTGTACAGTTTAAATGGGCAACTTTCATGTTCATAGACACATTATTCATTCGTAGGAAACATTGTTTGTTCGGCCAATGAAACACCATGTTTTGTCCAGATGCATTTCAATACATTTTTTCTGGCCTACTTTTCTTAAAATAAGTTTGTTGTCTAGATGGGTTTGTAACTAGAATGAAATGCAAACTAGATTCTGTGTAAGGAGAGGACAGTCAGCAGCTGTTTACACATCTGGACACTGGAGCACTAGTGTGGGACAAAAGAACACCCTTTTTATTAGGGGGCCCCACACAGGTGCTCCAGTGGATACTATAGGGGTGTCTACATCTGTGAAGTTTGTACAAAACAGGTAAGTATTCAAGCTTGACAAAGGACACAAATATTTCTTCATCTTGGAACTCTGCCAAAACAGGCAATTGTACCCCACTTCCAAGAAATGTTTCATATTCCTATTTCTGCCATCAAATATCTGTGCTAAGTATACCTATTTTTTTTTTTTTTTACATAGGGGGGAAAAGACTCGGAGAACACCACTTATCAGAGGAGACAACAGACCCCCCACCTCAGGAAGAAGGGGAAATCCCACAAAGCCAAGCAGAGGAGGAGGGAGACGTGGTGGAAATTGTCACCAGAACAGGTGAGTGTCTGCGACCACAGTCTCAGGTAAGAGATGGATGCCGGCATATTATAATACATGGTGTTTTTTTTATATATATTTTTAGGTGATCGTGATGTTGTGGATGAAGGTAATTTCACCAGTGAAAGTGCCCAGATCCTCATCGGGGAGATCATGGGGTGTAATAGGGACCTGGAAAATATCAAGCAAAACATCAATGATATTCAAAACAAAATGAAGAACATCATCAATGTTTTAGGGAGAATTTAAAACTAGAAATCCCTAACTTATGTCTGCTTAAAATTTTGTGACATATTATAGAAAACCAAATTTTGAAGATGCACACAGTGGGGTGGATTTACTAAAGGCAAAAAGACTGTGCACTTTGGAAAGTGCAGTTGCACACTGCAAGAGCAGTTGCTCCAGAGCTTAGTAAATGAGCAGAAGCTCTGCTGACTTTCATCAACCAATCATGTGCAAGCAAAAATGCTGTTTTTTTTATTTTCCTTGCATGTGATTGGGTATTCTTTGCAAAGTGAAGCTTTACCTCATTTACTAAGCTCTGGAGCAGCTGCACTTGCAGAGTGCAATTGCACTTTCCAAGGTGCACAGTCTATTGGTCTTTAGTAAATCAACCCCATTGTGTCAACATGTGCTATCTGCCATCACGGGAGATCAATGTAGGCGTTTTGGGGGTGCAACCCCTTCCTCAATAATAAAGTAGCTGAGAGGAAGCGGTTGTACCCACAAAACATGTCCCTTGATCCCCAGTGATGGCAGCTAGCACATGTTGACATTCTGCAATTTGTGTGCATCTTCAAAATTTGGCTTTTCCAGGGGTGACTTCATCCCATCTGCTGAACGCAATATCAAACACAGTTTATAAATACTCATGTCTGTTATTGCCTTCGCTTTCTACAAAAGTTGTAAGTTCCAGAGTTGTGTATTTTTTTTTTGTTTTAAACATGCCTGTTTTACATTAAAAGGCAATTTCTACTTTTAATGTGACCCAAAAAAATGATATACAACAAACATGTTGGTTTGTTTTAAAATCCTTTTCTAAATGCACATGTGATTGTGCTTTGATTAAAAAGATTGAGAATCAACAATGTGTGGCTTCTTCTTTCAATGCTGCAAAGCATTTTTTGTAGTAAAGTTGGTGTTTTCAGTGACAATGGGGGTTATTTCCTAAAGGCAAATCCACTTTGCACTACAAGTGCAGTTTCAGTGCAGTCTCAAGTGCACTTGTAGTGCAAAGTGGATTTGCCTTTATTAAATAACACCCAACAGTGCTTTTTTAATTTAAAAAATGTCTCAGACATTGTGTGGCATATCGATGGCCCCCCTACCCGCAAAGTATTCCATGTATCTTAGACAGACCTCACGGGCACTCTGGGGGGGCAAGCCAGGACGGCCAGCTTCAAGCGCCATCAGGGTTTCATTCATTAATATGAATTCCGGCCTCAGGCCCAACTGAGTCAGCATAGTTCCAAGAATTTCTCCTTAAAAAGTTGTGGAGAACACGGCAAGCCAGGATGATGTGATTGAGTTTATATTCCGTCATGTGTATTGGTGTAAGAAATAGGTGGAACCGGCTGGCCATTATTCCAAATGTGTTCTCCACCACTCTTCTGGCTCTGGACAGCCAGAAATTAAAAACCCTCCAGTCCGGGGTGAGGGTCCTCATAGGGAATGGCTGCATAAGATGGTCTCCCAGTGCAAACGCTTCATCCGCAACGAAGACGAATGGGAGTCCTTCCGCATTGTCTTCTGGAGATGGCAAGTCCAAGCTGCCATTCTGGAGATGCCTGTAGAACTCCGTGTGGGCGATGACTCCACCATCTGACATCCAGCCATTCTTTCCCACATCCACATACAGGAACTCGAAAGGAGCCGACACCACCGCCAACATCACAATACTATTGAACCCCTTGTAGTTGTAATAGTATGACCCCGAGTTGGGTGGTGGGACCATGTGGACATGTTTCTCATCAATTGCCCCATGCAGTTAGGAAAGTCCCACCGCTGGGCAAAGTGCGAGGCCACAGTCTGCCATTCCTGTGGGTTGGAAGGAAACTGTGGAGTCAAACAAGAAAAAAAAATCATTTTGCACATAAACATGGAAATCAGATTAGACACAAAAATTCTTGGCCAACATCAGTATAACATTTTTTTAGTGATTATTTAAAGTGGATGTAAACCCGGAAAATTTTATTTTTATTTTTAGATATCATACTGTAGAGTATAAGATTTCCTATCATTTGAGCCCAGTCTTGCCATACAGAGTTAATCCATCTCTGAGCAATCCTCTTTTATTGTTCAGTGAGAGAAATCTTGACAAACTGACAAAAAATACAAATACAAATACTCCCCCTTGCTGTGAGTGACAGCCTAAGACACAGGCATGATTTTTTAATTCCCACCCCCACTCCTTTCTTCAGCAGCTCTGCAAGGATTGGCTGTTCCATACCTCAGCATGATTTGGCATGCTGAAGTCATGTGGTTACTTTCCTGTCTTTTCACTGGATGTTAGAGATCATAGCAGACGTTCAGCAGAAGTTCAGTTAGAAATACACAGGAGAAAATGCATATTGACAAGGGGAGTGTAGAGGTGGGCGGGGAGTCTACTGACATCACGACTCCACCCACCGAGCTCCAGACAACAGACCCACCCACAGAATCTGCAGTTTTTCAGCTCTCATAACAGACAGAGGGGAGACATTTGACAGGTAAAGATACATGCAGGAGGCATGTATATCCTTATAGATAACCCCTATGGCAGTAGTTTAGAAAGGATGACATTGGGTTTACATCCACTTTAAAGACAAAGGTATAAGGTCCACCTATCAGATTCCTCCCTCCCTCTCATGTACCATTTTTAAAATTTTAGGGGGGGGGGATGTTTTGGCCAGGTAACCCTCTCCACTTCATTGAGAGATGAATGCTTTGGCCAGCCCCTCCTTACTTACACTATTGGCAGCCCACTGGACAGGTGAAAGAAGTGTCATAAAACAAAAATATAAATAAACACCGTACACATTTTTGCACATTTTTACATTCTGCTATTACCTATCAAGATAATAATAGGATACAAAAACTTTAAACAGTACCATTTGAAAGTATTCAGGCAGGCCCTTGCACTACATGCTTTGGGGAATTCATCCATAAATCTGACCACAAAAGAGGTGGATATAGTGTGTATGGGTTTGGCAAAGTCAACAGATAGAGGATTGGTATCAGCTGAGTTAGCAGTTTGGGGGGAGGGAGGGTTCCAAATGATTTTGGGACCCAAAAAAACCCTCTGGCACTCTGCCTCAATTTAAAGCACAAATCACAATTTTATACATTTTAGGGGGTATTTAGGGTAAAGCACTACTTTGGAGCTGACAAAATACCTTGTTAAGTGACCACACAAGGTGAATATAGGCACAGGAGAGCATGCTGGGGAGGTAAGTGAAGGCAAATATGTATGAAAGACAAAAAAGTAATTAAATGAAAATCCAGCATGCATGAGGACAAAGGGGAGATTCACAGCATATTACAGTCATGGTAATTAGGGAATGAGGAAAGAAATACAATACATTATCAAACATTCTATATAATAAAATGTGATGTTAAAGGATAAAAATCTTACCTTAATATACTTCTTCTGCAGGACCTGGATTATGGCAGAACAGGTCTCCGGGATAATGATCCCCAGAGCCTGGGGAGAGATGCCTGTCGAGAACTTGAGGTCCTGCAGGCTTCTCCCCGTCGCCAAGTACCGCAGGGTGGCGACTAGCCTCTACTCCGGAGTGATGACTTGCCTCATGCAGGTATCCTGCCTGCTGATATAAGGGGTCAGCAAAGCCAACAAATGGTGAAATACGGGGTCCGTCATCCGGAGAAAGTTCCTGAAATCATCAGGATTATTCTCACGGATTTCACAGAGCAAAGGCATGTGACAGAACTGGTCACGCTGGAGCAACCAATTTTGGTCCATGAACTCCTCCTCGCCCTGTTTATGGACTTGGCTTGTGTCAAAGTAAGGACCCCAACACCAAGCCCCCGCACAGCACGAACTCTACGATGAGTACTTACACGCAACATGGCTAGAAAACGGTCGGCTGGTCAGAACGAAGTAACAGAACGCACTGAAGAACAACAAGGCCTGTGAAGAGTGACCTGAAAATCAGTAACGAACGAACAGGAACACAATGACAAAGTCAATGGTAACTCGCTGCACGCACTGAAGACCAGATACAAACCCACAAGCACAAACTGAACAGCAGAAAAACAAACTGAAAACCACGAGTCTGAAAAAGCGCCAATCATCTCTCACCAAACTTTTACTAACATGAGATTAGCAAAAGGAGCCCAAAGGGTGCCACACTTGGTACTGAACTGCCCTTTTATAGTCTTGTCATACGTGGTGTATGTCACTGCGTTCTTGGCGTTTGGAAATTCCGACAACTTTGTGCGACCATGTGTATGCAAAACAAGTTTGAGCCAACATCCGTTGGAAAAAATCCATGGATTTTGTTGTCGGAATGTCCGATCAATGTCCGACCGTGTGTACGGGGCATAAGACTTGTTTTAGAATAGACTTTTTTTTTTTTATTCTGTATTTTTTCATTTATATAGTAAAAACACAAAAGCCCAGTGGTGATTAAATAGCATCAAAAGAAATCTATATATATGTAAGATCTAAGAAATGATAAATATTTCAATTGGGTATCGTGTTGCTTGACTGAGTAATTGTCATTCAAAGTGTGACAGCACTGAGAGCTGAAAAAAATGGCCTGGGCTGGAAACCGTTAAAGAGAAAAATTACAATAGTAAACACACACACAGACACAAACATTTTAGTCCGTTATTAAAATCAATTAAAAAAAATCCAGCATTGTAAACCTATCAATGACGTCGTCCAGTGATGCAAATCCTTATAAATTACAACGAACGACATCCACCAATTACCTGCTGATTCTGCCAACCTGTCTTCTTACTTGTTTTTTGTATTGTCCTGATAGGATCTGCAACAGGGCCAAAGGTTATAAGGATATAATGGGGTGGGCAACTACTACATGGCAAATGAGGTTTAATGGGGAGAAATGGAAGGTCATGCACATGGGGGCTAAAAACATAAATGCAAACTACTCTCTAGGGAGAGAAGATCTGGGGGAATCAAGGATGGAGAAAGATCTTGGGGTTCTTAACAGACTGAGCAATAGTATGCAATGTCAAGCTGCAGCTACCAAAGCCGGCAGAATTTTAGCATGAATAAAAAAACTATAATCCTACCACTTTATAGAGCTCTGGTTAGGCCACATTTGGAGTATTCTGTCCAGTTCTGGTCACCAGTCCTAGGAAGGGATGTGCTGGTGCTGGAGAGAGTCCAGAGAAGGGCAACTAAATTAATAAGAGGACCTCAATTATGAGGAACAACTACAGGCACTAAATGTGTTCTCGCTGGAGAAGCAACACTTGACCTATTATTTACTTATATGTATGTAAAACTATCAGTCTAAAGTTGGCTATACAATAGAACTGAAGGCCTCTTGCACACAATACTCCTGAGCATCAATTTTTTCAGACTTTTTTTGGTATATATTTGTGCACGCATATGCATATGCGTTTGTGCATTTTCACACGCATGCACGCAAACTTATTCTCACATTAACAATATGTTAATGGACGCATTTGTGCATGCGAGGTGTAAATTACTGACCAAAAATGCAGATTTTTCTATTTTTTAAATTTTTTTACTCAAGAATACACGACGCTTGCTTACACGCTTGTGTGCATAGGCACATTACAAATAATGTGCTGTATTTGAGCAGAAAATATCTTGCCTGGGAACACAAACAACAATAAAATCTGATGGAGGTTCTAGCCCTTCTTTACTATGACAGATGACTTCAGTCTCATGAAGATGCCTTGTGTTAAGCTTGCTAAGTTTTTCTGCATTGGAGTTTACAAAATGCAATCTAAAGTGAGATGTAGTAACAACAAAGTTTCTCAGCCATTCTACACTACAAATGAATAGCAGAAATTTCTTTAGTTCTATGGGTTCACTTTAATGTGGTGAATGAGGCAAGAAGGAGCAGGTCCAGGTTTTCAACTAGGAATACAGGTCTGTATTTATGTTCCACGTTGTACCTAAGATTTAAGACAACTTTAGATAGCTAAGCTGAGGTAATATGCAAGCACTATGAGGTTAGCTACAAAAATATCTAGTTGGATTCATGGTTGAGAACATGTACCTATGCCCTGCCGTTTTCACCAACCTATTGTTTATCATGATTAGCAACTGATCAACAGAGATGTGCAGGAGGGGGTTAGGTATGTGGAAAGTTTCCCAGCTCGGAGGCCTTATCATGGAACTTTGGTTAATATTTGATTACTAGGATGGACTTTGGGTGGGTAGGCAGTTGGCACTGCTTTACTTTAAGGCAGGGGTCTCAAACTGGTGGACCTCCAGCTGTTGCGAAACTACAAGTCCCATCATGCCTCTGCCTGTGGGAGTCATGCTTGTAACTGTCAGCCTTGCAATGCCTCATGGGACTTGTAGTTTTGCAACAGCTGGAGGGCCGCCAGTTTGAGACCCCTGCTTTAAGGTATGTTAAGTGGACTTACAGACTTTAATACAGCTGCATTTATCCCTGGAGATCCCTTTGAAGATCACTAATGCACTTTATGTGTTCTCTTGAACTTTAGAATTAGTATGTTTTTAATAAATTGTATTTGTTTAAAAGTGATATTATTTAGAAACATTTCCAAGTTTGTCTAGATAATTTTAGCTGCTTTTGATGTCAACTTGAATAGCCGTTGCATGCACTATATCTTTAGCAGTCCCCTAGAGACATTAAGAACAATTCCATTTTAATGGATCTTAAACTTATCAGATGTTAATGCCATTTTTATGAGCTGCTCAAAGATCATGTCCTTCTACATAAGAGGGCTTTGTTCTGGAGCACAGTTTAGCCATGGGGCATTTTTTGCCTTATCTCTTTGGCGTCCATGACAAATTGTAGTTAAAATGATCAGAGCAGTGATGGATGCTTCTTGATATAGAGACTCATGCTCAGGCCTTGTCCCAATAGCAGTCACAAACTGTACCATTACTGCTTTATACTGTAGATACGACAAACTTGACATTTGTGCACAAAGAATACCGCACATGTCTTAAATTGTGCTGAGCTGAGATCCAAAGGCTATTAAGAATTCCCAGGGGGTGTCTTACATCTAATGTTAACAAGAACAACATTTTCAAGGTTTGCAGTGCAAATCTTATGCTCTGTAACCTTTTTCTTGTTATAAAGTGTACTTCTTCTCATTCAGTGACTTCTATGGGTTTTTTATTTTCATTCTTTTCCCCATATGCAGTATTTGTGGTAATGTTATTGCTAAAAATATGTTCATATTAGGCTTGATACATCTCCGATAGATCTACATCTATCCAATGCACAGGACAAGAGTTTTTTTTTTTAAACTTGAATGTAATGAAGAAAAAAAAAGTTACTGTACATTGCTTGTCAGCATTTGGCAACTTTAAAGAGGTTCTAAAGACTGTACCCACCCAAATGCAGCGGCCTTCCTCAAATTGGTTGATAAGGAATTGAACAAATTAAAAATCCATATGAAATATCCCAACAACCTAACCAAAAAAGAAATGTTGGCATTAAAAACACTATCGAACAACTATCAAATTACTATAAAGGCCACAGATAAAGGAGTGAACATCGTTGTGCTTGACAACGAGAAATATGTAAACATGTGCAATAAAATACTCAACAATTTAGAATGGTATCGCCGGATTCCGGCTAACATTGTAAAAAAATACAATGATGACTTTTACCTACTAATAGACACTGCTTACTCAAATTCTATAATAACCAAGCAACTCTGGGAATTCATCAGAAACAACTTCCCCTGAATCCCTGTATTCTATGTGCTCCCAAAAATACACAAGGACGCTAACAATCCACCTGGCCGACCAATTATCTCCGGTGTAGGAGCAATAAGTGAAAATGCCAGCAAGTTGGTAGATGAATTCTTGAAACCTTTTGTTTTATCCTTACCATCTTTTGTAAAGGACACAGTTCATTTTTTACAAATTGTTGATAAATTAAAAATCCCTGAAAATGCCCTACTAGTAACGGTAGACGTTGAATTTTTATACAGCTCAATTCCCCATGAAAAAGGTATAGCAGCTATAAGACACATCATACAGAATGTTGACAATATAGACCCTATTTACGGGAATTCATCACCTCTCTGTTAGAATTTATCCTTACTCACAACGTGTTTACCTTCAATGGCTCCCACTACCTCCAGGTGCAGGGGGTTGCGATGGGGACATGCTGTGCCCCATCGTATGCCAACCTGTACCTGGGGAAGTGGGAGGCCATGTTCCTAGGCGATGAGTCCTTATCGATGTACACGGACCACATCATTGGCTGGTACCGGTACATCGATGACATATTCATCGTCTGGGATGGACCACCAGACTTACTACAACAATGTCTTCTAAGGATGAATAAGAATGACTTTAACCTAAGCTTTACTGTGACCTATGACAAATTTTGCATTACGTTCTTGGATATAGAAGCCTATAAGGGAGAGGGGGGAACTATCCTGAGTAGGCTCTACAGGAAACCCACATCGAGCAATGCTATCCTACACGCTACCAGTTTCCACCCCAAACCCCTTATGGGCTCTATTCCTTATAGCCAGTACCTCAGGGTAAGATGGAATTGCTCAAATGATACCGTCTATAAAATAGAAGCCAACAAATTACGAGAAAGACTGTTGTTACGAGGCTATTTTCATGCCTTGTTAAAAGCCTCGTTGCAATCTAGGAATAAACTGCTATACACTCAAAAATCAAAAAATGACACAAATGCTATTAGAATTATCACCAGATATAGCAATCAGCATAAACAAATTAAAACTATCATAAACAAATACTGGCATATGCTTCAATGTGACCCAGCACTGGGACAATTTGTCCCATCTAGGCCACTATTTACCTTTAAACGGGCTACATCTCTTAGGGACAGCATTGTCACCAGTGAATACAAAGGAGAGATGAATAAATCCCATTGCAAGTATAAAGGAACTTTTAAATGTGGGGCATGTAATTATTGTAAATTCATGCTCACACAAAAAATCCCACTCTCCGGAAAGGGCCAAATCTTCTACCCAAGGCACTTTTCTATTTCTAAAACCTCAGGAGTGATTTATTTGCTTCTATGCGACTGTGCATGTTTCTATGTTGGCAAAACGAAATTAGAATTCTGGAGAAGGGCATATAGACATGTAACGAGTATGCAAACTTGCGACCCTGACCTTCCTCTTGGTCGACATACTACATTAGTTCAGGATGGAAAATTTCCGAAAATAAAGTTCCTAATTTTGGACCGTATACACCCAAGTCCCAGAGGAGAGGACTGGAACAAAATCCTATTGCAAATGGAATCATGGTGGATTCATAGATTAAAAGCTACCCAGCCCCCCCCCCCTGTGATGCAACTGGAAGGACAGAATGGAGTGACTCCATCACTCCATTCTGTCCTTCCAGTTGCATCACAGGCAGCAAAAGAAGGGTTTTACACTATGTGGAGGCTTTTTGTCTTTATGGTCCTTGGGAAAGCACAAAGCTATCGATTGAGTGACAATCCTATTGCGAGGTGGTGATGTGGTAATGTGAGACCCTTGGAATCGTCTTCGTAATCAATGTTTGGATTACACACGCTTTGCTGACTCAGTACTGTGGTATCTGATTCCATACAGTCCGGGAACGGATATCATAGTTGGAGCGAGTGAGAATACTAACCATTCAATCATCATCTGCAAAGACCCTGGCTGGGTCGCAAGTCATCTGCCTTTACTGCTTGCGATTTGGTAAGCTCAATCTACAGCTACGGTGGTCGGGCTTCTCACTTTGTTTTTGTGTGCACATCATGGTGTTTGCTGTAATTTAAGTACTCCTATTGGATGTCCAGATATACTACACTATGGCCAGTTCTCTTTTCTTTTTTTGGTTTATATACTGAGGGAACGGAGATCTAAGCCTGGAGTGAGCGGGATTATCAACTATATCTAAAAGGCCCCGGCTGGGTTGTAAACCATCTGCTTTTATTGCTTGCTGTTTGGTAAGCTCAATCTACAGCTACGGTGGTCGGGCACTTCACCGTGTTTATGTGTGCACATCATGGTGTTTGCAAGATCTTAAGTGCTTCTGTTGGATGTTCATAGATAAAGCCTTTTGGATACTTCTTTTCTAGCGCAGCTTTTGTTTTATTATATTGGACTTTTGTGTTGTCGCACTGCATGCTGCTGCTTTTTTATTGTTTGATTCAAGGATATATTTTTTCTAGCGCTTTTTTTTTCTCTATATAGTATTTGTTATACTACTGCTGTTTTTAATGTTTAAATTTGATAAATTACATTGGTATTAATATTTTGTAATATTTTCTCCAAGTGCCTTAAAAGTCCACCATTAGGGGGCCATTGTTTTATCGTTTTTTCAAAAAGGCTGAAAGTTTTTTACCTTATTGCATTCAGTGTGCAGCTGCACCCTCAGCCCCCCTAATACTTGCCTAAGCCTGATCCCAATCCAGTGATGTGCATGAATGCAGTGGCTCTCCTGGGTCTTTCCCTCCTCATTGACTCAGATGCAGCAGGAGGGAAGAGGGGGCATGGCTGAGCCACGCTCTGTGTCTTATGGACATAGAGGGCCAACCCAGGGGCCAGCATGCAGGAGTGCCCCCTATAGCAAGTGGCTTGCTGTGGGGGCACTCAGCAAGGGGCAGGGGCCCAGAGGGCCAGTGGGGAACCCAAGAAGAGGAGGATCAGAGCTGCTCTGTGCAAAACCATTGCACAGAGCAGGTAAGTATGACATGTTTGTTATTTAAAAAAAAATATCTTTACAATCACTTTAATGTTAAGCTGGTCAAATGCAATACAGATTGTGTGATCTCCTTCAGATTTACCAACACCTCTGTAGACAAGATGACCAGCTTTAAAGTGGAACTACATTCAGGCAAACACAGCACAATTGCACATTTTGGCACACAATGGCCAAAGCGCTCTGCTCCAACAATTGCAGCATAAAGCTACAATCTCTCTTGTTGCCACCACTGACATATTTTCCTGGTCTTCTTCCAGATTTCACCTTTTTTTGGTCATCTTGATTGGCTGTCCCAGGATGTTGTAACTCCCTCACATGTACACAAGAGTTAAATTATGCCACCACCCAAGGCATGCCAAGAAAGTATACAGAACCACATATAGCTTCATGTACATGCGGTAGAAAATTATTAGTTTGAAATGCAGAAGCTTTTATGGCATCAGTCTATTCTGCAATGAAACCCTACCTGCTATTTTTTTTAATTAAAAGCTTGATTTCTGCTTTAAACATACTGTGGCCCAGCAATGAGGCTGAAATTGAAACTTCACCTAAAAGTTTTGTTGATGTTTGGAATAATTGATGTTTAGCCATGTTGTGAACCTCTTAAATTGCTGCCTTTGTCCTCTTTATGTTAGGACACCCCTCGTTTCCTCATACCCCCCACCTCTAACTGTCTTAATTTTACAGGACTGTCCTGGGATTTGAATCAAATTCTGGGGTCTTGTAGACCCACCCCATGTCCCATCACTGGGTGCTGGAACATTCCAGCACCCGATGCCGATATCAGATCTCTGACAAGCACTGCACCCATACCAGAGCTTGAGGAAATCTATCCCCAGTTCCTGATTTCATTATATCAAGCCTGAAGTGAAAACATGACATGACACAGAGCCAAGCCACCAGATGTTCGATATAGATATAATAACGTCAAACATTTTTTTTTCTCCCATGCACCAATGACACCAGACATTTTTAGCTCACTGTACAATAGCTCCAGGCATTTTTATTCCACTGACCAATAATGTCAGACATTTTTCTCCCATTGACCAATAACACCAGGCGTTTTATTACCACTGACCAATGACGTTGGGCATCTTTTCTCACATTGACCGCCAACAGCAAGGCATTTTCTATTTCTCCCACAGACTGGCAATGTTAGAGACACTATGTTACATAATCTTAACTGCTGCAATCTTTATGCTGTGCTGTATGTTACATGCTCTGGACCAAAGTGTTTAGTGTTTCAACAAACAGTTGCTGGATATCAAGTTGACTCAAATGCTTTGATGAATTTTCTCTTTAAAGTCTGTTCAGACAGCATATGTAATGAAGAGGTTTGGAAATAATATTGTGTTGTGACGTTTATCTGTGTCTGTACAAAATATTGTTTGTGTCTAAAATACAGAACACTTTGTGGGTTCAAGGACTGCAACAACATGTGTAGTGTATACTGTGCATAGACTCTATTTACCTCTTTAAACTATGCCCAATATTCACCACTATGAAGCTACCCCTTAAAAAAAAAAAAAAAAAACTTTACCGGCTAAAAAAATGATTTCTTCTTATGCCGCGTACACACAGTCGGACTTTTCATCTACAAAAGTCCGACAGCCGGTCCGACAGACTTTCGGCAGACTTTCGGCGGACTTGCGGTGGACTTGTTGCAGACTTTCTAACGAACAGACTTGCCTACACACGACCACAAAAAGTCCGACGGATTCGTACGTGATGACGTACACCGGACTAAAATAAGGAAGTTGATAGCCAGTAGCCAATAGCTGCCCTAGCGTGGCTTTTTGTCCGTCGGACTAGCACACAGACGAGCGGATTTCGGGGTCCGTCGTAGTTACGACGTAAAGATTTGAAGCATGTTTCAAATCTAAAGTACGTCAGCTTTGAGGCTAAAAAAGTACGTTAAAAGTCCGGAGAAGCCCACACACGATCGGATTACCAGCCAGCTTTAGTCCGTCAGCGTCCGTTGGACTTTTGTAGCTGAAAAGTCCGACCGTGTGTACGCGGCATTAGTGTGTTAGGGTTAGGACTCCTATCAGATTTGTATTGCTGATTGTTTCCAGCAGTCTGACATAGTCTGTATTCCCATCGCACATGTTCCTGGAATGAGCTCTTAAGGTACTTGGTGCTATAGCGACCTCCAGCTGGATACTGGAAACTGTACAATAATGTAAATATTCGCCAGCACACCAAAGATGAAATTGATGATCCTTGGTGTGCTGGTGAGTATCTACATTATATTACAGCAGTCTGACATGCCCCACAAAGTGATCCAATCACTGCAGCGCTGTACAGGGGGCTGCGGTGGATTACTGGAGATCTGAACAGTTGCACTTGTGTATTTAAAGTGGAACTTTACTCTCTCAATCGATTATTTGAATCCTTATGCTACTTGCCTTAGTAAATAGATATGAAGAAATATTATATTTACCTTTTTTTTCTACTTTTCTTTATTTGCTTCCTGGTTTCTGGCTTAAAGTGTTACTAAACCCAGAAAATAGTTCATCTGCAACCAACCCCCCCCCCCCCACGGTGCCCACAGCTTATAAATCTTCTTCTTACATTAAAATATTGCCACTATATACCTTTTTGGCTGATCTGTATATCACGTTCAGTGGTAAACTGCACAGTGTCTCCTGTGCGGAGAGTTCAGGTAGGACGAGATTTCCACTGCAGCCTGTATACATGCCCACATGTGTGATGTCAATATCATGTGACCTGGCTAGTTCAGCTCAACAAGGAAATATTCTCTACAGCATAAAAGACACAACTGAGCATGTGCAGGTCGTCTACTCTGCCAGTGTTAGCTGGCCTTCCCCAGATAGACAGTGCAGGGATGGAAGGTTCTGTGCATACAGGATAAAACAGCCTTTTTACACAATGCATAGGATTAACCCCTTAAGTTCCACAGTGAGTATAACAAGCATGCTATGCTGCATATACAGACAGATTTTACTGTTGTGGGTTTAGTAACACTTTAAGCCAAAATGATGTCATACATCCCAAGAGTCTTCACGGGCATCTGGAGAAGGGGCCCTTCTGCGTGCATGCATATGGATTCAAGGAAGTAAATGTTACACAAATCATCTGCCCTTACTCAAGATGGTCATGACTAGGAAAGCTAGGGGGGTGATTTCTCAACATAATAAAGCATGAAGACATAGATGGGTGAGTTTGCTCTGAATATCAAAAATAAATAAATATAGTGTTTTCAGTTCTTTGTGCTAAGAGCCAGTTAAGTTTGACTTTAAGCAGCAGTGCGAATATTCAGAGTACGGTCAGCCCAGGGAATTTTGGTAAAGGTTGCAGAATGCTAGTATATTCAAAAACACTGACACATCTTTACTGTTTATGAAGCCTGTATACATTACAATAATTAAAATTAGGGGTTTCATTTATGTAATATATATCTAGGCAAATAATGGGTATGGTGTATACCTCACACTTCACTGATTGTTGGCAAACATGATACAACATTCTTCTACTGCTGCTCAAAAGTAGCTATAAGTTTTTCTTCAAGAAATGTGCAAAGGAGGTGCTATCTATAGCTGGTTTAGGTTTACACTGCTAAGTGTTTTGAGGTGATACCACCTTTTTCTGTTTCCAAAAGAATTGCACGTGTTGGCTGTCAATTCAAAATTGAGTTGTGGATTTTTATAAGTACCTTGTGACAGATACTAAGCTCTATGGCTTCCTTTTGTGCTTTTTTCCCCTGAAAAGGTACTGTACTTAAATCAGCCAGTTGGAGTGAAGATGGCTTTTATCCAGCAGAAAATTGAGGTAAACAAAAAATGTTGTCAATCAAAGTGATCTAGCACACAAAGCCCAAACCACTGCTGCACTATAATCATAGAAAGCACATACTCAGAGGTCAGCCTTGCCACTTTAAAAATAATTTCATTCTATCTAGAACGTAAAAAGGAGGATATGCTCAAAAGCCACAAACATAAAAACAGAAAATCATATAATTTACTATTTTTTCTTCATAATACCCTTATAAAATAAAGCAACACCTGCAATCTATTTTTCAAAGACACAAATATAGCTTGTAGGATTTAATGTGAAAAGCATGTAATTATGAAATGCATTTCTCGTGTTCTGTACTAAATGGCATTGTGAAATGAAACTTGTAATGGAAAATTCTCACAAAGCAAAAGGAAGTTGGACCTTATTAAAAACTGTGTGCAATGATTTCCAATAAATGGTGTAATCATTTTTTTTAGTTTAATCTTAAATTTACTGTAAACCTTGCAAATTGAAAATAATTGACCTGATGGAATTAGAACTGTCATGGAAACCCCAGCCGCTCGTTTCTGTAAAATATAGACCTAGACTTTCAAGCCAGTTGCAGAATTTGTCATGCATATTTCTTATGAAATGTAACGGTGCAGAAAGATCAGATTTCCTGAGCCGCTGTAAAATGGACTTTCTCTAGTAGTTATCTGAAAACGGTAAACAAAGCTGCTCAATAATCTTTCTTTACAGATACCTCTATATGCCCTGCATTTCGAAATGACAATGTGCCTCTAATCAGATAAAGTCTGAGGTATAGTGTTTCAGGGGTCAGCTATAATGCTGTGGGTGGAAATGACTAATAGAACACCTTTAATTAAAAATAACAGCCTTATAATGCACACAGAAAAATTCTTTTTCCAGTCATTTTATCAACATACTGAATTTGCTTCTCTCTGTCTTAGTATTTTTTCAGTGCAGAGAATACTAACCGAATGCTGTAGTTGGATACCATTAGATACACAGCGTATATTCTTCTATTATAAATCAACTATTTTGCATTTATTTCTGAAAATATATCTCCCAATTGCTAACTAAATCAGGATTTCAGCTTCAGGAAATATTTTTAAATTCCATTGCCCAATGCCTAAAATTAAGGTTTCACTGCAATATACACCTTCTCTACTATGCTGTCCTCTGTAGACTCATGGCACCCAAGTCTTGCTGTCGGGGGTTCTTCTGCACTGAATGACAAACTTTTGTCATTTTAACAATTTTTGGGAGCCAAAGCTGTCTTGGGAATGCCCTCTAGGTGTGGGTCCTCACGCCAGCCTGGGCTAACAGGAGAATGCTGTAAGTGGTATTCTCTGTAAAGGAAGAACACTAGTATGTCCTGTGACCAAACAGAAGAAAGCTCAAATTAAAATTGCAGGTTAGGGTGGAGCAGGATGATGGAGAGAAAGCCTAATATGGGTTTTAAGCAAATGTAATTAACAAAAAATATGGGCAACTAATGAATACATGTACACCAGTAGAAGATGAATGACAAGATAAACAAATAAAATAAACCATTCTGTACCATAAGGATAGAGAAAAGGCTGTGCCAGTACAGAACAGGCAACTTACAGCTCTTGCACATTCCTTTGGATGTCCCAGTTCCTGGCCCAGAATCACAGGAGTATGGTAATATGGTAGTCTGAACACACTTTCTAGCAATGTCTTTAATTGGCACCTCTCCTGTCTCCAGCATGTTCTGTTTGGTCCATCACTATGATGGTAAGCCCTAATGGCAAATATAAGCATGCAGGAGGTGGGGGAAAGCTAGCTCTTAATATAAACCGGCAAGTTACAGCAGCCCACATTGTACTTCCACAGCCTTCTCCCTGCCTTTGTGGTACTGATAGGTTTACTTATAGATGTTGATTTTGTGTCAGCTGATTCATTTTAAAAGCATGTTCAGAGTCACATCTTAAAGGTAATGTAAACCCAAAATGAATGACAGTTAGTTTGTATTGTGTATCATGAACAGTTGCCATCTTTTTATATAAAATACTGTTTTCTCCTTTTTTCTTACTTTGCTGTTGCTGATCTCCTGTAACCTCTTTGTAGGCACTTTTTGTCTAAATACATGCACCCAGCGATGGCTGCATGGGGTTTCCCAGGCCAATTGACAACTGTGGACCATCCCTATGTAATGTGTGTTGAAATGACCACGTGTTGTCCCCATTGGAAGCCTGTGTGACAAAGTAATATATCAGGAGCACAAGTGGGAGAAACGGATAAAGTGTAATCGCACTATGAGGGGCCTGAACAAAGACCTTTATGACAGGACCACCAGGTACTATTGTAACAAAAGCTGCAGATTTAAATAATTGAAAACTACTTTTGAAATTACAGTAACATGTTAAAGCACCCATAAGATTTTAGTGATTGAAATTACAGATACTTAAAGTGTCTATAAACCTTATAATTTAAATTAAATAGGCACTCCACTCTTGCCAGACAGTAATTGGTATTTGTTCCTGTATGTAAATGGAAAAAAAGAATAGATACGTACTAGTCCATGGAGTCCAGCCAAGTGTTCTTCCTTGGGGCTTTGTCACCATTTTGCATTGATTTAATGTTCATGTGGATGTATAGGGCCTGGCAGAGATGTGTAGCATGTCTGCACATGTGCTAAATCGTGGTAAATCTCCCACACATGCGCAGACATGTCCCGGCTCTATTCCATTCTATTGGACTTAAAGTGTTTGTTACCCCCAGCATTTCAAATTCCTGATATGTGCCTGCTGTACCATGTACTTGTATGAAAAATTATCCTGGGAAGATCAGTGTGATGTTGCTTCTCCTCCCCCTAGCTTTTATGCAGTTGAGAACAGAGGCTATGTTGTCACTAGAGATGGGCCAAACACCCCCCTGTTTGGTTCACACCAGAACTCCCAAACAGAGAAAAAGTTCTGACCCAAATGGGAAACCCCATTGAAGTCTATGTGATCCGAACTTGAAAAATCAAAAGTTCCCATTTTGAAGGCTTATATGTAAGTAATTGGCCATAGAAAGTATATGGGGGTCTGGGTACCGCCCTTGGGGGCATGTATCAATGCAAATTAAAAAAAAAAAGATTTGCAGTTTTTACAGGAGCAGTGATTTAATGATGCTTAAAGTTATTGTAAAGCTTTGTTAAACAATATAAATAACAAACATGTTATACTTACCTCCACTGTGCAAGGGTTTTGCATAGAGCGGCCCCAATCCTCCTTTTCTGGGGTCCCCCCACTGCACTCCTGGCTCCTCCTCTTCTCGAGTGCCCCCTCGGAGATCCACTTTCCAAGGGGGCACTCGTGCAGGTGTGCTCCCTAGTCCTGCTGCATCCATTGACACAGACAGCAGGACTCGGCCCCGGCTCCCATGTCATTGCATTTAATTGACAGCAGCAGGTGCCAATGCTATCAATCAATCCAATGAGGACCCAAGACAGCGGCTGGAGCTGCTGTGCTCCTCCCCGTTACTGGAACGATCTGCTCAGGTAAGAAAAAAGGTGCTGCAGCACAAAAGGTTTTTCACCTTAATGCATAGAATACATTAAGGTGAAAACCCCTGAGGGTTTACAACCCCTTTAAAGTGCAACAATGAAAAAGAAAAATTCCTTTAAATATAGTGCCCGGGGAGGTCCCCTTAGTCTGCCTGTAAAGTGGCGCATCTGTAGCACATACAGAACATGCTGCAGTAAAAAATTACATATCTTAAGAAAAAAAAATGCATGGAATGACATTTAAATTGCCAGAAATACGATATGATTGCCAGCAATAAAAAAGATTTAAAAAAAACGGCAAGGGGGCCCCCAAAATCCATGCCAGGCCCTTATTCGAGATCGCAGCATGGCAGGCCAGGAAAGGGTGGGTCAAGCAAGCGCCCCCCCCCGAACCATACCAGGCCACAAGCCCTCAACATGGGAGGGCTTTAGGGCAGGGAGGGCTTTCTCCGCACCGCTGGAACCAAAAAAACGATCCACCTGCCGTGAAGGCAAACCGCCGAATGGCTGGTTTGCCATTTGACACTTCTTTTTTTAGGTAAGGGCAGGGCCACATGGCAATGTCATCTGGTGGCACCGCCCCTTGTGACATTACCAACCCAGCATGTACCAGTCCATGACATCACAAGGGGGGTGGTGCCCCAAAGCACCCCCCATGTTGAGGGCATGTGGCCTGGTATGGTTCAGGAGGGGGGTGCTCGCTCACCCCCCTATTTCCTAACCTACCAGGCTGCGTGCTCCTTTAAGGGTCTGGTATGGATTGGTGGGAACTCCCATGCCGTATTTTTTTTTTTACTATTTTACCAGCAAATGTTTTTTATTTCTTTCTTCAGCTGTCAGCAGGGAAGCCCTTTGACAGCTGATAACAAATCGGTTGTTAAAGGGGTTGTAAAGTTTTGTTTTTTTTAAATAAAAATAACAAACATGCCTATACTTACCTGCTCTGTGCAAGGGTTTTGCACAGAGTATCCCCGATCCTCTTCTTCTGGGGATCCCTGCTGGTGCTCTCCTGGCCCCTCCTCTTCATTGGGTGCCCCACGGGGGCACCCGCGCGGGCACGCACCCATGTCCTGCTGCCCGTTCTCGTGTCATTGGAGTTGATTGACAGCAGTGGGAGCCAATGGCTCCTGCTGCTATCAATCTATCCAATGAGCATAGAGACAGCGGCTGGAGCTGCTGGGCTCATGCAAGTCGCTGGAACGGATGGGCTCAGGTAAGAAAAAGAGGCACTATGGGCAACTGCAGCATATGTTTTTCTACTTAAAGCATAGAATGCATTAAGGTGAAAAACCATGAGACTTTACAATCCCTTTAAGGACCCTGTAGCCGGCTTCTCAACCCTGCTCCTTAACAACCAGCTTTTATTGGGCCCCGATTGGGTAAAGCTTGCCCAATCAGGGCACAGAATGCACTGTGCAGCGCGTAGTGCATTGCAGGGCGTTCAGCAGAGCGAACACCCTGCAAATTCGGGTGTTCCCTGAACAGGGTAAACAGCCAATGTTTGGGCCGAACTCATGCTCGGGCCAAACCATTCGCCCAATACTAGTGATCACTTATAAAAAAGGGAAAAAAAGGTATTTATAATGTTTTTTTTTATATTTTACACTGAGTTGTTTTACAAGGTGATCTTTACAATCACTTTAACAGACTCTGTGCATGCTTATGCATGTGCATGATATTTAGCACAATTTTATGCATGTGCAGATCAGGGTTACCAACTATCAGTAAATTCACGGCCAGTTTGTAAAATCCATGATTTTTACATCTGTCAGTGAATGCCCATTACGGACCTGCAGCCTGCATGTCCATAATAAACATTCACAGACAGATGTAAAAATCATGGATTTCACAAACTGGCCGTGAATTTACTGACAGTTGGCAATCCTGGTGCAGATACGCTGTGGGCCTCTGCTAGGTCCTTTAGACCCATGGTATGTCTGTGCATGTGCAAGATTAGCACAGATATCACACACCATATGGCATCTTCACCTATACAAATTAAAATAATACATTTACTGTTCAAAAAAAATCTAATTGCCCAAGGTGGAGGGGAGGAGTCAGAGGAAAGGAAGTGCTTTTCATTGGTGAAGGTCTGCTTTAATATAACACATTTTTAGGAAAAAATAATTATGTAAATTTTCCTTGTTCCATTCTGTCCATGCTAAGCACAGAAACAAATTTGTCAGTGTGCATCCCTCAGCTTTCTGTTTGGAGCTACAACATGCTGTTTCAAAGCATGGCATGCTTGTAGTCCAGTAGTCAGCTCTCCTGACACACCCCTTGGCCAGCCCTGATTTGCTTGATTGGAAGCAGCTTTCTCGACTGTCCTGCATGTCATTCTGCTGCCTGCCCTCAGAAAATGCAGATACATCCCCTGCACTTTGGAACAGGGATGGGCAGAGAGGCTTTATGTTCATCTGGCTGCAGAATAAAACTACGAAAATAAGGCATACATATGTTTTTTTTTTTTTTTTGTAATGGAATAAAAAAAACCTTCACATAAAAAAAATCAAAATAGGCCCTGCAAGTTTTATGCCATAATGTACATCATATTAGCAAATTATGGCATACTTAACTGCCAAGCAGTCCCCTTCAGCTCTACTGCATCAGCGCTCTCAACGGTCACAAGTGCTTCCATCTTGGCCATCTCCTGGTCTTCCTTGCAAGTTCAGAATCTTGATTGGCCCGATGGCAATAACATCATTCCTGTGCATATGCATGAGAGTCACATCACCTCGGAAGAGAACGGTTACATAAATGTTGAGCTGTGCATGTTCATCTCAGTGTACAAAAATTCTCACAAGAAGGGAGAAAGGTTTATTACAGAAGATACCAATAGGGTCTCATTTGTCATAAAAATCCTGCCATCAGTGCTGGGACAAGGTAATTTAGCGCCCAGGGCGAAGACACCTAACTGCGCCCCCCCCCCCCCCCCTCCACACACACAAGATGTATGAGCATCATGTGTTAGCAAAACCCCCCACCCTCCAAAAAAAATTAGCACAAACAATACCCCCTATTATCCTTACTAGCATAAATCCCCCCCCCATCCCCATTTCTAACAGCCCCACTATTTCCTATCCTAGCACAAATCCCCCCATCACCTCTTCTAGCACAACCCCCCCAAATCCTCCTTCTAGCACAAATCCCCCCCCCCATCCCCACGGCACAAATCCTCTTTCCTGGCACAAATTCTCTTTCCCCCACCCCCACAGAACAAATCCCCCTCCTGGCAAAAATCCTCATCCTCCCAGCACATATCCCCCCCATGTAGCACAAATCCTCATCCTACCAGCACATATCCCCCCCACCTAACACAAATCCTCATCCTCCCAGCACATATCCCCCCACCTAGCACAAATCTTCATCCTCCCAGCACATATCCCCCCACCTAGCACAAATCCTCATCCTCCCAGCACATATTCCCCCACCTAGCACAAGTCTTCATCTTCCCAGCACATACCCCCCCCATCTAGCACAAATCCTCATCCTCACTGCACATATCCCCCCACCTAGCACAAATCCTCATCCTCCCAGCACATATCCCCCCACCTAGCACAAATCCTCATCCTCACTGCACATATCCCCCCACCTAGCACAAATTCTCATCCTCCCAGCACATATCCCCCCACCTAGCACAAATCCTCATCCTCCCAGCACATATCCCCCCACCTAGCACAAATTTTCATCCTCCCAGCACATATCCCCCCCACCTAGCACAAATCTTCATCTTCCCAGCACATATCCCCCCCACCTAGCACAAATCCTCATCCTTGCTGCACATATCCCCCCACCTAGCACAAATTCTCATCCTCCCAGCACATATCCCCCCACCTAGCTCAAATCCTCATACCCCTAGCACATATCCTCCCCACCTAGCACAAATCCTCATCCTCCCAGCACATATCCCTCACCTAGCACAAATCTTCATCTTCCCAGCACATATCCCCCCCACCTAGCACAAATCCTCATCCTCCCAGCACATATCCCCCCCACCTAGCACAAATCCTCATCCTCCCAGCACATATCCCCTCCACCTAGCACAAATCCTCATCGTCCCAGCACATATCCCCCCCACCTAGCACAAATCCTCATCCTCGCAGCACATATCCCCCCACCTAGCACACATCCTCATCCTCCCAGCACATATCCCCCACCTAGCACAAATCTTCATCTTCCCAGCACATATCCCCCCCACCTAGCACAAATCCTTATCCTCCCAGCACATATCTCCCCCACCTAGCACAAATCCTCATCCTCCTAGCACATATCTTACCCCTGTCAACCCCCAAATCCCCCCTCCTAGCACAAATCCTCCCCCCAAATTTCCCCTCTAGAACAAATACCCCCAATCATCCCTACTAGCATAAATTCTCCCCCCAATCCCCATTTCTAACAGCCCCAATATTTCCTATCCTAGCACAAATCCCACCATCACCTCTTCTAGCACAACCCCCTCCCCCCCAAATACCCCTACTATATCCTGGCACCCCTCAAATTCCCCATCCCAGCAGAACCCCCCCTAGAATTCCCTTCCTAGCACAACAACACAAATACACCCCCCCCCCATATCAATCCCACCTAGAAGTAATCATTTTCTCCCTACAAATACTCTTATTCCTCCCCTTGTGTCGTCAGTGCAGCTCTCCCCTCCCTCAGCTTGGCAGCAGCTTTCCTCACACACAGACCTCAGATACAGTGCAGCACATCGCTCTGTGATGCCCTCTTCTGACTTTCCGCCTCATGTTGTCCTCTCAGAGCTGAGGAGGAGCCGATTTCTAAACTTGCCTGTGCGGCAGCTAGTGGGAGAGATACCACTGCTGAAAGGAACCCGGGATTGCGGCTCAGAGATGCCCGCCTCCCACCCACACTGCTTTCCACTTCCAGCTTCCAGCTAGAGCCAGGCTCCTCGGCTCCTCTAGGTTGCAGCACCGCCACAGCTCTCTGCGCTCCTCTGAGTCCTCCCACCCTGCCTCTGGCCGTGAGTGACTTCACGCTGCCGGCCGGGACTACGAGGCTCTTTCGTAGGGGGTGTGAACAGTGAAGCTGACAGAGAAGGGAGGTGAAGCCAGGGCTTGTTGTGCCAGATGCAGGAGCACACTCGGCACACTTATGCCGCGTACACACGAGCGGATTTTCCGTCGTAAAAATCTTGAATGGTTTTTCCAACGGAATTCCGCTCAAACTTGGCTTGCATACACACGGTCACACAAAAGTTCTCTGAACTTTCGACCGTCAAAAACGCGGTGACGTACAACACTACGACTAGCCGAGAAAATGAAGTTCAATGCTTCAGAGCATGCGTCAAATTGTTTCCGAGCATAGGGAGGAATTTTGCGCATCGGAATTAGTACAGGCGATCGGAATTTCCGATCGGAACTTTTTCCGACTGAAAAATAGAGAACCTGCACTCAATCTTTTGCTGGCAGGAATTCCACCAGCAAAAGTTCGATGGAGCATACACACGGTTGTAATTTCCAACCAAAAGCTCTTATCGGACTTTTGCTGGCAGAAAATCTGATCGTGTGTACGTGGCATAACAGACAATTTTTCGGGTACAGCGGCACTGGCTAGTGTGTATAATGACACAGGTGTGAAGCACATTGCCGCCACTTCACCTGCGCCCCCCCTCCTATAGAAAATTGTACCGCCCAGGGCATCCGCCCTTTCCGCCCCTGCCTTGTACCGGCCCTGCCTGCCATTCAACTGTTTTTTTATTTTTTACTTTTTTGTTTAATTCCACTTTCAAATAAAATATTTTTTTAGGCAATTAAAAATATTTTTTTTAATATACAGTAAGAGCATTCTTTTTTTTACCTCACATACATTGCTGCTGCCTAGCCTTTTGATGGCCAAACCGGAGCTTTCCCATCCTGGGTGGATATCATATGATGTCCTCCCAGTCACACACCCAAGGGGCCATGCTGCAGTATGATTTGTCGCCCTGTTTGATAACAGATCATTGTACCAGGCCAATGTCGGAACCATGTGATGACTGTGACCAATCAAAGTGATCACATGGCATTTATATACAATAAATGGCTTTCATTCATAGCCATTCATTCTGTACTGTTGTGTTAATCTCTGTGATTAGTCACAGTGATCACATGGTACAGACAGGGAAAATCACAGGGCATCTGTACCGTGGTGGTAAAGTGTCACTAGCAGAGGTGCAGTACCATGTTTCCCCGAAAATAAGACCTAGCATTATTGTCAGTGATGGCTGCAATATAAGCCCTACCTCCCAAATAAGCCCTACCCTGTTTCCCCGAAAATTAGCCCTACCCTGGAAATAAGACCTACAAGGACTTTAACTAGGGCTTACTTGGGGGGTAGGGCTTATTTGGGGGGTAGGGCTTATATTGCAGCCATCACCAACAATCACGCTAGGTCTTATTTTTGGGGAAACAGGGTAGTTTGTATGTATGTCTCAATATTGCAGATTGAGGCTTGCCACAACAGACACTCACACTGGTAGATGGAAAATTGATGACGTTTTGATAAGACTGCTGTAACATTGTGATTTTGTGCTGAATTTAGATACATGTCTTCTAGGGTGATGGGGCTGGGGAGATACCAGTTAGCTATACTTAATCGTAGCACAGTCCAAGTAGCATGCTGCTTCTTTATAATCACGTTGAGATTTGTAACACATTTTATTGTTTATTTCAAACACTGAAAATAAATTCAATAATACTTCTGATTTAATTATTTGCATTGAAAGAATATTCTACTCTTTTGAGTTGTATGCTATCTAAATCGGTTCTCCTGGCATATATACAAACACACATCAAAACGAACACTTTTTGTACTTCCATGAAAAGTAACAATGGTGCTACTCTTGAAATGCTATAAAGGGTCAAAATGCTGGTACTGTATTAGAATAAAGAGGATGCCACCTTCAGCATCTTCAGAAGATCATCTTGAGAGGTCATTGGTACATGCAGTAAAATATCTGCAAAGACAGTGGGATACTTTTAGCAGTGTTACAGGAATTGATTAGAATTTAGGTGCAAAGTGAATTCAAAGGGAAATGTGACAGCCATTTTTATTGGTACAGATATGAAAAAGGATCTAAAATGCAGCCTATAATATTTTACAATATTTGGCAAATTTACTAACAGAGATTTACTGTGGTAAAAATCACCTTGAAATCACATGCAAAGATCATTTTTTAATTAAAGTAAACTCTACCTTTTCACCTCAGGAATTAAAAGTCATTTGGATGCTTCCCATGAGCTCATACAATTTATTTAAAGCTGAACTGCAGGCAGATATAAAAACTCCAATTAACACAGTTATATATGAATTAAAAAATCATTAGATGCATTTAAATGTACCTAGTTTAAGTATCTGACTGTGTCTTAAAGCAAACCTTTTCTGAAGGGCGCGGCAGGACTGCCGTTGTTAATCCCCTTCTAAAGATGCTTATTGTCTGGCTAATACACTAAATTCAGTAAGCCCTGGGTCACTGATATGCAACAAGAATGTATAGCTATAAAGTCAGGGTAAAGTCAGATATCTTTATTTGCATACTTTTCCACTTAAGAGACTCTCCGTCTCTTTTAGATTTCCTGTAATACTGGCCTCTTGCATTCCCATGTGCAGCATAAAAGCCAATTGGGATCTGTTGCAATGCAATACAATGTAATGTATATAGCAGAGGACGCCTATTAAGGGGAAACACGTTGGGTGAAGCCACATCTGTGATGTCATCACGCACAGGTCTGCTGACGAAGACTGCGGCCATGCCTGTGGAGTATTTTTATCACTGTAATATGGTTTTATCTATGTAAGTGCAATGCTTTTTTTTATAATAAACCCTATTGTTGACATACTCCCATGAGGCTTCTTCGGTCTTCTGACTCTATGTAAGATGTATGTGGAGGGCCAGTTTAGCTTGCTTGGTCTGAGCCATTGGATATATATTCTGCGGTAACCTCAGCACTGAGATCATTTGATTATACCTGGTTTGCCAAACCTGTGGATAAGAGCGGTGGCTTCCTTTAGAGGAGCGAGTTAGATCACTATAATTTGAGATCATATCAGTCTGCTAAGAGGCATGATTTTATGTAGTGATTGCACCTCTTGAGCACCTTTACACAGTTTTGTCTGTGTTCATCTTTATGCACTGCGATCATCACCTAAAGATTTGGACTATGTGTTATTTCGGACTTTTCACATAGAATTATGTTTGTAATTTTATATGAATTGGCAATTATTAACCACTTCCCGCCCGGCCTATAGCAGATTGACGGCCGGGCGGTGGTTCAGTTATCCCAACTGGGCGTCATATGAGGGGCGCGCATTGTGGCGATCAGAGGCTCTTTACCACGTGATCATCCGTGTCCAATCACGGCTGATCACGATGTCAATAAGAAGAGCCGTTAATCGGCTTTTCCTCATTGGTGTCTGACAGACACGAGTAGAGGAGAGCCGATCGGCAGCTCTCCTGACAGGGAGGGGTCTGCGCTGATTGTTTATCAGCACAGCGCCCCCTCGGATGCCCGCACTACACCACCAGGGAAGCCGCCAGGACCACCAGGGAGCCGGGCAACATGTGGATGGCCAGGTATGTACCCCATGGCCATCCACATGCGTCCGATCTGTGCCAATCAGTGCCCACAAATGGGCACTGACTGGCACCATTTTAAATCAGTGATGCCCAGCAATACCACCCATCAATGTGATCAGTGCCACCAATCAGTGTCAACAGTGCCACCCATCAGTGTCCATCTGTGCCACCTATCAGTGCCCATCCATGCCCACCAGTGCCCACCTATCAGTGCCCATCAGTGCCCATCCGTGCCACCCATAAGTACCCATCAGTACCACCCATAAGTACCCATCAGTACCACCCATAAGTGCCCATCAGTGTCGCCTATGAGTGCCCATCAGTTCCCATCAGTGCCGCATACCAGTGCCACCTATCAGTGTCCATCAGTGCCGCATATCAGTGCCAATCATCAGTGCCTGTCAGTGCCACCTCATCAGTGCCACCTCATTGGTGCCACCTCCTCGGTACCCATCAATGCCGCCTTATCAGTGCCGTCAGTGCAGCCATATCAGTGCCTGTCATTGAAGAATAAAACGTATTTATTTACAAAAATTTTTAACAGAAACAAAAAATACTTTTTTGAGAAAAAATATGCAACAGGGTTACAGAGTGAAAACAAAGATCTAATAGATTATCCAGAATCCCCTACCCTTACCTTTGCAGCCATTGGCTGCAAACCCTGATTGAATGCTGGTTTCCCAGCATGACCTTCCACAGATGCCAGTCATTGCAGCAGCTTCTGTTGGACAGACAGTGGTACACAGATGGTTCTTGCTGAACCAGCTAATTTTCAGTCTGTGTACACCCTGCTTAGCATTTATTCATATGTACTGTATATGAATGCATTTGTGTGCATGTATTTTTCCCATATATATAGCTGGCATAGTATACAGCTCTTTACAGAATACACAGAATCACTCACATGGTTGTCTGCCCCCATAGAAGTTCACAATCTAATGTCCCTATATTAGAAAATTCACTTGAAAGCTGCTCTTTATATAATTGTATTAAATATAATTGCAGTAAATCTATTAACATATTATAGATGGCAGCTTGCTTTGGAATCCTCCTTGCATAAAACGCAGATACCTCCAGTCTGTAGCCTAAGCAGGACTCATTTGTGAATTAAACTCCTTTCAGAGTCCTACTGATTCTCTAAGCTAAATAGATCACAATGGTGGGATAAAGAATTAGACAAAGCCTTTTTTTGTTTAGTAAGATCTAAGAAAGGAACCCATATCCCCTATTCTTAAACATCTCTCCGAGCCTTTCAGACAATGATAATAAATTCATTCTCGCCCTTTGTGAGTTCATCTGCTGTGTGATGTAAAGAGAATAAGCGAACAGAGAAAAATGGAATCAGAAAAGAGAAAACACTTTAAGCTTCATGTGTCTGAACAAATGCACGGTTCTACTGAAGGCCATGTTATGTTTTTTGGTATTTAAGTGCAAATGCAAGATGTATTTTATTTTAGCAAAGATAACAGGAAGTGAGAGGAAATCTCTACAAAGGAGAAGTCTCCTCTTAGGGCTCATTTACACATGCATTGCCCTCTGAAGAGCAATATACAGTGAATCACTTTTTGGAGGGCTTTAACAGGCTTGAGGAGGCACCTTCTCACTGCTTCTTCTAACCCCTAAAGTCTGCACAAACACGCCAAAATTGTTGAGGCACAGCTTCATTCACTTGAATGGGTTGCATTTGGCAGTCAGTAATGTGACAAGTAATATAATTCTTTCCATGCTGCAAAGCGGAGCATTGTGGCTGTGGCAAGTATATAACCCCATGCAGCTGTCTTTGCAGCTTAAGGGGATAGATGGGGAGTAGCAAAAATTCATCTCAACCACCCCCGACTGCAATTGTAAACTTAGCCTTAGACAAATGTCACTGGAACAGGTGTTCCCATTGGAAGATTAACCCTCACCTTATTTTTTAGTGATTAGGGGTGAGATGAACGTTACCTGGGTTAGGTAAAGGTTACTAAAGTCTGGGTGCCCATTCCGAACCCCATTTAAGTGAAAAGAAGCTAAAAGTTAAAAACCAGTAATGGTAATTTTCTAGGCTATTCAAGGGATTATAAAACAAACAGCATTAGGGACTGGACACTACCCTGGGAAACATGTATCAAAGGAAAAAAAAAAGTTTTAAAAATTTCAGTTGCTGGCGAGGATGTGATACGTGTTTTATTTTTAATTTTTTATTAATGCTTTAAATGAAACATTAAAAATGTGAAATTCCTTTAAAAATTGTGCCTGGGGCATGCCATAACCTGTCTGTAAAGTGGCACATCTATATGATGTATATATACCTACTACAGAAAAACTGACATTTGAGACCCGTACACACAATACGAAAATCGGAAGAAAAATTTCTTCTGACCATGCCAATTTTTGGATCTTTAGTATGGTGCTTGCGACAGCCGATTCCGGTTTTTGGTCCGACAAAAGCTGGATGTGCAGACTATAAAATTTTTGACGTACGTGAACTCAACGTCTGATTTTCGTTTCATCAGTACGGTTTTTGTACGAAAAAAATCATAAGTTCGAGACTACGCATGCTCAGAAACGAAAGAATACATGCAAAACTAGTCAACACATTACGGCCGTCCAAAAATCTGATCATGTGTACGAGGCTTTGCAAAGAATTAAAAATGCTGTTGGTAAATGATAGCTCTGGGCTTCTTGCTTGTGTTTGTAAACTAATGGCCAGGTACTCCCTTCATATGTTCTGGATGAGTCTGGTATAAATGTTAACAGGGGATCCCACTGAAAAGAAAAAAATGGATGTTCGGTTCTCCTTAAAAATACATACCAGATCCCCTATTGTTGTGAGGGTTGGGTATAGATATCAAGGGGGACTCCACAAAAAAAAAAAAAAGGCATGTGGTCCCTCCCAATATTCATACCAGAGGCATTGGTATAGTATGGATTTTAAGGGGAAATGTCACACAAAAAAAAATCATTGAGCTTTCCCCCCACCAAAAAAAAAATCCATACCAAATCCTTATTTGAGCATGTAGCCCGGCTTGCCAGAAATGTGTGTGTGTGTAAGGGGGGGGGGGGGTGGAAATGGAAGCGAGTGTGCATCTTGACCCTCCTGAACCATACCAGACCACATGCCCTCAACATGGGATGATCACTTTGGCAAATCACCTTGTTCTGATGTTAATAAGGACAAGGGCCTCTCACAACAACTGTGGTTGTGGAGATCAGCAGGTGGGTGAGTTATCAGTTTTTGTCAGCTGCAGGTTTTCAGTGACAACAATGAAACAAAAATAAAATTAGAATTAAGTCAATTGAAGAAAACTATGATGAAAGCCAATTCCAATTTTCATTTTGTCGACTAAAATCTCCCTCCAGTACAATTTAGTCAACTAAAATCTACAGAGTTTAATTAAATTGTAATGCATTATTGAAGCATTTCTCTAAAATGTCCACACTCATTATATGCTCCTAGGGTACAAATCTAATAACATGTTATTATTTATGGTATTAAGGATTGAACATGCACTACAGAAACAGATTTAGCCATTGTGATATATAATGTCTTTATAAATAAAACCAAGTTTCATAAAAAAACAAAAATATTGCTTTTTGACAAACAGAAGTGCAACTTTAAAATATAAGAAAACCCAAAAAACTGTAAACTCTATTGGCTGTAATGTCAGGCTGCAAGTGGGAATGGGGAAGTAATTGAGAGTGAAGGAGTGCACAGGGCAGGGCCAAAAAAACAATGTAGGTGTCTCTCAGGTAGAGAGGTGAAGTCCAGCCAGACCGCTGTGTGCAAAGAGGGACGGGGAGTTCATCCTAGCTCCAAGCTGCAGCAATGTCAAATTAAAAGATCCATAAGCTGCACTTCATGAAGCAGACCCATGTGCATGAAGTGAGAAGAATGGCAGCCTCAGCCCAGATTCCAGCCAGGCTATCCCCCCAATGCATTTCGCCCCGCCCCTTGGAGCTTAATCATGGGGATATAAATGGGAGTGAGGGAGTACACAAGGCAGGGTGCATTATACTTTGGGGATGGGGAGGTGACCTGCAAGTAGGGATGGGGAAGCAAATGGGTGTGAAGGAGTGCACAGGGCAGAGAACTGGATGGTCTGGGGAGGCTGTTATTTTACATAATGCTAAGCACTGCTACCTTGCTGGGAGGGGAAACACTCACCACGTCACATCTAGACAGACACCAAGCCGACGGAGGAGTTCCTCTTCTGTGGTTTGCAGGGCATTGTTCCAGAACTCCCAGGCAACAGGAAGACAATACAGCTTGCTGATAGAGTCAGGGGGCTAGGGCTTTAACAGACAGGCGAAGCTCTAAGGAAAGAGGAAGTTCAGGTGGGTACTGGTGATTTTAGTTGATTATAATGTACTGTAGATTTTAGTCAACTAAAATGCGACTAAAACTCAAACAATTCAGATGACTAAAATACGACTTAAACTAAAATGACATTTTAGTCAAAAGACTATATTGAAATTTGACGTCAAAATTAATGGTGGTTATCAGAAGCTGGAAGCCCCTTTTAACAACAAGGGGGCCACAGATACACAAATACTGTCCCCATGTGGGTGAATGAGGAGTACATAGTTCCTCTACTCATTCACACACAAAAAATGAAAAAACAAAGTTTTTCACAGGTCCCATGATGTAAATCCATTAAAGCCATAAAGTTGTCTAGCAGTGCAGATCCATGTCAATCTTGATGAGTGGCACCCACTGAACCTTGCCACCAACCACCAACACAATCCACACCCCACGCTGAGTGACATCTCCCTGTCCTTAAAGTAAACAAATCAATGTTATGCATTTGATCAAATAGAGGCATGTGGCCGTGATGTCCGCTTTATCTCTGCCCCTTTTTATTTATTGGGCGGAGATTCCCAGAAAGCAAATTAATGGGGTCGGGTGACGTCACTGGTTGTTAAGGACATGGCAGATGCCAGCACCCACTGTTTCTTCAACAACCATTGACAGGAAGCTGTCATATATAGTAGCGCAAGAATAAAATGCTACTATATATGATGTTCGGCTTATGCCATCTGAGTTAAAAACAAAGAAAACAGCAAAGTTCAGTTCAAACGTGTGTGCAGGTTGAAGCAAAATCTCATCCCTAGTGACATCGACTAAATTTTGGATTTTACCATTCCTTTCTGTTTCACTGACAATGGTCACCAGGACAAATGAAGCGAAGTCAATTAGCAGGAACACAGACAACAAAAACCTCTCACCACTCTATCCAGAACAAAAAAATAGTTTTGCTGATTCATGTACATGGTGGATTTTGATTGGCTGCAATGCATATTTGACTTTTTTTCAGCTTTTTTGTTACTTTAATAACCCTATGAGAGTGCAATGCTAGCATTGGAGATGCTGGTAAAGAAGTACATAGTGCCTTTATTTGTAAAAGCTTTGTTACTTCTTTAGCTCCAGTGTTGATGTTGTTCCTTACATTGTGATATTAAACTATGATAGTATCAGGGTGAACTCAGCCATTAAGAGAGGCCAAGTAGAAAATTACTTTAACCAAGAAGGTCACAAAGGAGTGGCTGTAGACCACTTGTTTCCACTGAGATACTTGCTGCTTTAAAGCGACTTTAAAAAACAATGCTGAATTTATAGTGTTTTATATTTGCTTGTTTATTGATGTCTAATGGTCATAAACAGCATTTTCCAACAATGATGCGACATATCATGGTAGAGTTGTACTGCACATTGAATCCAGAGACATGGGCTTGAAAAATATAAAAGGGGACATTGGCTAGCACATGTTCTATTTTCTCAATTCAAAAACTGAGACTACCTTTATGCAATTTTTTGTTTTCCCTTTTTTCTTTCCATTTTCATCTGGTCATCCTTCCAATCACTTCTTGTCGTAGGGTGACAACTAACTGCACTGTGTCTTTAGGGGAGCATTGTTGTCATTCTAGGCTGCTTGCTCCTAAATTTGACTACAAAATATCTTAGAAGTAAAGACTAACTACGGATGGGCATTGGGAGGAGACGGGTGATGTAAAGGGTGAGTACTCCTTGAATCAGGGAGCCACTGCTTCTCAATCACATGACTGCACTGGAGCAAATAATAAAAGGCTTTTATGAAGGCTATGCAGCATAGGTTGGAGGATCGTGGGGGACAACACTTTTAAGAACACCGACAGCCTTAAAATGATTGTAAATATTCGTTTTTTTCCTATAAAAGTAACAAACATGTTATACTTACCTGCTCTGTTGCAGTGGATTTGCACAGAGCAGCCCGGATCCTCCTCTTCTTGGGTCCCTCTTCTATGATCCTGGCCCCTCCTTCCTGCTGAGTTTGCTATGGGGCACCTGAGCCGAGTCACAGCTCCCTGTGTTCATTCAGACACGGAGCCCCGGTCCTGCCCCCTCTCTCTCCTAAATGGCTAGCTGACTTTGACAGCAGCAGGAGCCAGTGGCACCACTGCTGTGTCTCAGCCAATCAGAAGGGAGAATCTTGGACAGCTGAGACACTCATGGACATCGCTGGACGGAGAGGGACCTCAGGTAAGTGTGACGGGGTTGCTGTGCACAGAAGGCAACTTCAGTTGCTTCTAGTTACTAAAATGTGACCTGATTTTTTCTTTTTTTAGAGAAGTGTGGTGCTCTTCATACAGTTCCAGATCGAATTAAATGTGAGCTTTGCAATGACTTTCAGTGTTTGTTAAGCAGATGTTAACAAACGCATACTTACCAACTGTCCCCAATTTCCCACGACATTCTCAGGATTTAGACTCTTTTCCCGATTTTATTGTTTCCCGGGAAATGTCCAGAGAAATCATTTTTTTCCCAATTTTTTTGCCACCGCCTGCCGTCGCTAGAGGTCCACGGCCGGCAGAGACATTGTCTCCACCGGCCTCCCTTTTTAAGAAGACCAGGAGCACAGCTGGGTGGCTACAATAGAGACAGAGCTCCTGCATCGCCGCCCACACTCCGCTCCGCCCCGTCGACCCACCGCCCCCTCCGCTTCGCCCACCGCCGGCCCCACTCCGCCCCGCTGCCAGTCTGTTATGGAAAGGGGCGGGGCTTCTATTGTAACCATATGGCTGGCAGAGACACTATTTTTTATACCCCCTTGGCCTCTGTTCTGTAATGGCGTCGGAGACACCGCTACTAGGACTCCTGATGTAAGGGGGGCTCCGATGGGGACACCTGATGTAAGGGGGCACTGCTGGGGACACCTGATGTAAGGGGGGCAATGCTGGGGACACCTGATGTAAGGGGGGCACCGCTGGGGACACCTGATGTAAGGGGGCTTCGCTGGGCACATCTGATGTAAGGGGGCTCCACTGGGCACATCTGATGTAAGGGGGCTCCACTGGGGACACCTGATGTAAGGAGGGGCTCCTCTGGGGACATCTGATGAAAGGAGGGGCTCCGCTGGGGACATCTGATGTAGGGAGGGGCTCCGCTGGGGACACCTGATGTAAGGAGGGGCTCCGCTGGGGACACCTGATGTAAGAAGGGGCTCCACTGGGGACATCTGATGTAAGGAGGGGCACCGCTGGGGACACCAGATGTAAGGAGGGGCACCGCTGGGGACACCTGATGTAAGGGGGGGCTCCGCTGGGGGCACCTGATGCACGGATGGACTCTGCTGGGGGCACCTGATGCAAGGATGGACTCTGCTGGGACACCTGATGCAAGGACGGACTCTGCTGGGGGCACCTGATGCAAGGACGGACTCTGCTGGGGGCATCTGATGCAAGGACGGACTTTGCTGAGGGCACCTGATGCCAGGATGGACTCTGCTGGGGGCACCTGATGCAAGGACGGACTCTGCTGGTGGCAGGCAACGTGGCAGGTGACACGCTTAGGGATCCCACTAATTTGGCATTATGGTGAGTTGAATGAATTTACAATGTAATAATAGAAATAATGCACTTTAATCATCCCGACACCGTAACAACCATGGTGCCGGGATGATTGAAGTGCTAACACCAGGTGTTTGGAGTATCTTTATCTGCTGATTGTTAAACTTTCTAGAATACACATGTTTCTATTGTTGTGTAGGATCTGGGGCTGCTGTCCCTCTCCCCCCCTTTCCCTCAACATCCCTCATTCATCTCTGACTCTAACCACACCCCCTTTGAGACACGCCCATGTCGGCCACGCCCACTATTTTGCGTAAACCATGCCCATTTTTCGCTGCGCGCCGCATTTTTTTTTTTAACTATGCCACGCCTACAAAAGTGTCCCGAAATTTTTTTTTATAATGTTGGCAACTATGCAAACGTGTTGCATTGCAAACCAAAATACATCACCATGTACTCAGGAGACAGGAGATTCAACAGGTTCCCAAACCACGTAAGGCTAGAGACTAGGAATGGCTTCTGTTGTGCAGGAAGGCACACTGGATTCATGTATTAAAAATAGTTGGACCAACAAGCTTAAATAATGCACATTGCTTTACAATCTTTTCAGGGGTTTAGATAATGCATTAATAATTGGATTAATAATTGCTTAGGCCACTTTCACACTGAGTCGCTTTACAGGCGTTTTAGCGTTAAAAATAATGCCTGCAAAGTGCCTGTAGAGCGTTAGCAGGGGTGAAAAGCGCCCCGCTAGTGACCGAAAAGCGCCGCTAAAATGACAGTAAAGCACCACTAAAACTAGCGGCACTTTACAGTCGATACTCTCACTGCCCAAGTGTGAAAAGAGCCTATGGGTTCATTTGGATCACACCGATGTGCTCACACATCCAAAGACTGTTTTTAAAAATTTACAATCTAATAACAGTCAACAGGATGCATTTTGTACAGTCAAAATAAAGAAATGTTCACATTCCAGCGTTCTTTAGCATTCATAGCTTACGTGAAAAACAAATGATCTTCCACTGAGCAATACACAATGAGGCCTGTTGACATTTCTAAAGCCAAGGCTATAACGTTAAAATATTTCAGTTTTTGATAGCTGTGAGTGGATTGATTCACTAACGTACGACTCAAGGCTACCAGTGGAAAGATCATTGCAAGAAATTTTCTGCTGGAGGCATATAATATATGTATGAGTTATTCAGCGCTCAAATGTCCAAAAGTAGGACTGACTGTTTAAATTGGTCACAAATTGTTTGATTTTAATAGATTGTACTAACGATCGAGACCCGGGACTCCCAGTTCTGGTTCACCTGATCACTGTAATAGCCTCTGATTGGTTATCACAGTCACTGTTCAGCCCACCCATGTGTTTACTTGCTCTTCTGAATGGAGAGGAAGATAAAAAAAAGTGTGTAAAAAAAGAAAAAGGAAAAAAAAATTGCTAGATTAAGGTTAGATCTAGGTCAGTGCCAGGGTTAGTATTAGGGTCAAGGCAAGGGTGAAAGGTCAAGGTTGGTGTCAAAAGTTGAAGTAAAAAATCCGGACCAGTGGTACGATTAAAAAAAAAAAGTATTAAGTTAGTGTCAGTGTGTTTTAGGTAGGATTAAAAAAAAAAGCAAAATACGCACTATTGTTTCTGGGCCATACTACGGATACAAATGACAAATAACATCCACATATGTGGTATCACTGTGATTGTCAGGAGCAGGAGAATTTATTTTGGGTTATTCTTTGGTGGTACATTATGGTTATAGCAAGAAATATACAGTTGATTTTTTTAAATACTTTTTTCCACTATTTTGGTCCAGTTTTCCTGGGAAAAAAAAAAAAAAATCAGGAGATATTCATTGCCATTTACCACCAAAAGAAAGCCAAATTTGTCCTGAAATAAAAACAAGTATAATTCAGCTGGATACACAAAGTAGTTGTTATGAAATGTACAGATTTACTAACACATGTCAAAGGTGCAAATTTGTGTTTAGGCATTACCAAGGAATTTAAATTTGTTCTGCCCTCAGTCACTAAGGGGTTAAAAAATAGTCCCTTGCAGAATTAAATGAATTATCTAGTATAAAAATTTGGAGTCCAAGGCTCTCTTTAGGATCCCAGCATCATTACTTGGTCCAAGACTGTCATTCTGCATGTGTTTTTTTACAATTTTACAAAGTAACAGATCTGAAGCAAGCATGCAATGCACTTCATGCATGCAATGAACTTCACTTGCTACACACTTGTTTCAGGTCTGTGACACAAATGGTAGCATCACTAGTAGGGATGAGCCGAACACCCCCCGGATCGGTTCGCACCAGAACCTGCGAACGGACCGAAAGTTTGCACGAACGTTAGAACCCCATTGACGTCTATAGGACTCGAATGTTCGAAATCAAAAGTGCTCATTTTAAAGGCTAATTTGCATGGTATTGTCCTAAAAAGGGTTTGGGGACCCGGGTCCTACCCCAGGGGACATGTATCAATGCAAAAAAACTTTTAAAAACGGCCGTTTTTTCGGGAGCAGTGATTTTAATGATGCTTAAAGTAAAAAAAAAAAGTGAAATATTCCTTTAAATATCGTACCTGGGGGGTGTCTATAGTATGCCTGTAAAGTGACGCGTGTTTCCCGTGTTTAGAACAGTCCCTGCACCAAATGTAATTTTTAAAGGAAAAAATCTCATTTAAAACTGCTTGCGGGTTTAATGTAATGTCGGGTCCTGGCAATATGGATGAGAATCAGTGAGACAAACGGCATGGGTACCCCCCAGTCCATTACCAGGCCCTTTGGGTCTTGTATGGATATTAAGGGGAACCCCGCACCCAAATTAAAATAAGGAAAGGTGTGGGGCCACCAGGCCCTATATACTCTGAACAGCAGTATACAGGCGGTGCAAACAAGACAGGGACTGTAGGTTTGTTGTTAAGTAGAATCTCTTTGTAATTTTGAACGGGTACATTTTTAACGTGTTTAGCTCCAGCCAAAAAATCTTTTTTAAGCTTTTTGGAAAACATAGGGAAGGGTTATCGCCCCTGTGACATTTGTTTTGTTGTCTTTCCTCCTCTTCAGAAGATTTCACCTCACTTTTTGTCCCAATGAAAAATGTTTTTTGAAAATTTGTTTTTTTTTGTGGAACAAGGATTGGAAAGCATCAGTGGAAAGGAGAAATGTTTTTCCCATATTAACTCTTACAGGAGAGAATTTCTCTTCCTAGGGGTAGATTTCATCTCACTTCCTGTTGTCTCCTTCCGTTTGTCGTTTGTAAGTTAGATGTTTGAAAGTAGGGTCCTGCCCTATATACTCAGCAGAAATTTGGGTGTTGCTGTGGCCACAACACTGTAAGCCCTCACAGGGCCCTGCTGTGAAATATTAGATCAAGAATTGTAATTACATGCCCCTGTTGAACAGGAGCTGAAAAATTAGGCCTTAGGCACTGGTGCTGGTGCCACAACACTGCAACCCCTCACAGACACTCTAGTTGGAACGCAGGAACGAGCCCTGCTGCAAAGTATTGCATCAAAAATTGTAATTACATGCCCCTGTTAAACAGGGGCAGAAAAAATGGGCCTTAGGCACTGGTGCTGGTGCCACAACACTGCAACCCCTCACAGACACTCTAGTTGGAATGCAGGAACGAGCCCTGCTGCAAAGTATTACATCAAAAATTGTAATTACACGACCCTGTTAAACAGGGGCTGAAAAATTGTGCCTTAGGCACTGGTGGTGGCGCCCAGAACCAAAAATGTTCTTACAAGCTATCAGCGTGATGATTGAGGAGGAAGAGGATAATTACTCAGGGATAGTCACTCAGCATCAGCATAGGCAGTCTTTGAAGGGATCTGAGATTTCAAAAAAAATTATTCGGTTACATCAGCATCAGGTGCTTGGTAGCTGGTGGTGATCCAAGACTGATTCATTTTTATGAAGGTCAGTCGATCGACCGAGTCAGTGGACAGACGCACCCTGTGATCGGTTACCACGCCTCCAGCAGCACTGAATGTGTGTTCCGAAAGAACGCTGGATGCAGGACAGGCCAGTAGCTCAATTGCATACTGTGCAAGCTCTGGCCAGTGATCCATCCTCAAGACCCAGTAACCCAGAGGATTTTCGGTGGGAAAGGTGTCCAAGTCTGATCTTGCCTCTAGGTATTCCTGCACCATGTAAAACAGACGCTGGCAATGGTTGCTGGAACCGATCATACCTTGGGGCTGCGGACCAAAAAATTGTCTGAACGCATCGGTCAGACAGCCACCTTCTCCAGCGCTCCTTCTTTGACTGACCGAAGCCTCAGCAACAAGTTGTCCAGAAACAGGAGTTTGTAACCTCCCAGTCTCTGGGAACGCGTTGCACAGACCTTTCTGCAAGGCCTCCCGAAGATGTTTCATCCTCTGCTCCCTCTGCGATGGCAAGATAAGGTCCGCAACCTTACCCTTGTAACGTGGATCAAGGAGGGTTGCCAGCCAGTATTGGTCCTTCTCCTTGATACCACGAATACGAGGATCCTTACGCAGGCTTTGCAGGATCAGGGAGGCCATGCAGCGTAGGTTTGCTGAGGCATTCGGTCCGGAGTCCTCTGGGTCACTAAGCATGACATGGTCCGCAGCACCTCCTCCCAGCCACGTACAAGTTCATGTGTTTCTTGGGACTGATCCCTTAAAGACTGCTGCTGATGCTGAGTGCCAGGCTCCACCTCCATACTGACACAATCTTCCTCCTCCTCCTCCTCCTCCTCGTCCTCTTCCTGTGTGATCGGCGGGCACGCAGGAACACTGTCTGGATAAAGGGGGCCTTGAGAGCTAAGGAAGTCCTCCTCTTCCTGCCTCTGTTCTGCCTCAAGTGCCCTGTCCATTATTCCACGCAGCGTGTGCTCCAACAGGTGGACAAGAGGGACAGTGTCACTGATGCATGCACTGTCACTGCTCACCATCCTCGTGGCCTCCTCAAATGGTGACAGAACAGTGCATGCATCCCTGATCATGGCCCACTGGCCTGGGGAAAAAAAACCAAGCTCCCCTGACCCTGTCCTGGTGCCATAGTCGCACAGGTACTCATTGATGGCCCTCTGCTGCGTGTGCAGCCGCTTCAGCATGGCCAACATTGAGTTCCACCTGGTGGGCATGTCACAGATTAGGCGGTTCTTGGGCAGGTTAAACTCCTTTTGTAGGTCCGTCAGCCAAGCACTGGCATTATATGACCGGCGGAAATGCACACAGACTTTCCTGGCCTGCCTCAGGACATCCTGTAAGCCCGGGTACCTGCCCAAGAACCACTGCACCACCAAGTTAAGGACGTGAGCCAAACAGGGCACATGGGTCATTTGTCCCTGTCGGAGGGCAGAGAGGAGGTTGGTGCCATTGTCACAAACCACCATTCCTGCCTTAAGTTGGCGTGGCGTCAACCACCTCTGAACCTGCCCCTGCAGAGCTGACAGAACCTCTGCCCCAGTGTGGCTCCTGTCCCCCAAGCACACCAGCTCAAGCACCGCATGGCATCTTTTGGCCTGCGTACTTGCGTAGCCCCTTGAACGACTACGGAGCACCGCTGGTTCCGAGGAAGAGGCCATGGAGGAAGAAGAAGAGGAGGGGGTGGAGGGGGTGGAGGACCAGGTGTGTCACAATCATTAGCATTTTGGAGGCGTGGTGGCGGAACAACCTCCAACACTACTGCACCTTGTCCTGCATCCTTCCCAGCTGCCAGCAGAGTCACCCAATGCGCCGTGAAACTTAGGTAACGTCCCTGTCCATGCCTGCTGGACCATGAGTCAGCGGTAATATGCACCTTACCGCTGACCGCCCTGTCCAGCAAGGCATGGACATTGCCTTCCACATGCCAGTAGAGAGCCGGAATCGCCTTCCGTGAGAAAAAGTGGCGTTTGGGTACCTGCCACTGAGGAACTGCACATTCCACAAACTCACGGAAGGGGGCAGAGTCTACCAACTGAAAAGGCAGCAGTTGAAGTGCTAGCAATTTTGCCAAGCTAGCATTCAACCGCTCGGCATGTGGATGGTTGGGAGCAAACTTCTTTCGGCGGTGCAGCAGCTGGGGCAGGGAAATTTGCCTGGTACAATCTGACGTCGGTGTACCAAAAGCAGATTGCCCACAAGTACTTGGCTGTGACACACCTAATTCTACACCTTCATTCCTCTCAGTGCAGGTCTCAGAGAGGACTGAAGGTCTAGTGGGGTTGGAAATCTCAGCTGATGAGGAGCAAGGAGAGGTCCTCTTTGTTCTTTGGTGTGGGTCCTTTAGAAACGCTTGCCAACGAACTGCATGGCAGGTCAACATATGTCTGGTCAAGCATGTGGTACCCAAGCGGGAGATGTTTTGGCCACGTGAGATACGCTTGAGGCATATGTTGCAAATAGCAGCGGTGCGATCTGATGCACTCGTCTCAAAAAAGGCCCACACCAATGAACTTTTTGAATAACGCGTAGAGACTGCAGCGCCCTGCACATGTGGAGCTTTGGGGTGTGATGAAGTCAATGTGCTTCCCTTAGGCTGGCCCCTGGAGAGCATCCTGCCTCGTTGGTGATGTGCCGCCTCCTCCTCCTCCTCCTCCTCCTCTCTCCTATCAGGCACCCACGCTGAGTCAGTGACCTCATCATCCCCTCCCTCCTCATCACTGGAGCAAACCTGGAGCATGACTGCCAGATTGCTGTCCTTCTTGGGCACCCCCTCTGTCCGTGCTCATGTTACTGCCTTCATCGAGCTCAGTATCATCATCAGAGCCTTCCAAACGCTGGGCATCCTCCTGGAGCATGTACCCAACACTGTGGTCAAACAGTTCGAGGGACTCCTCAGGAGGACATGGTGGGGCTAGGGAAGGAGTCACTGATGACATTAAGCTGAGGGAAGAGGCCGCTGCTTTGCCAGACAAAGTACCCTGGGCATGGGTGAGAGAGGATGAGGAGGATGAAGACGGCTTGGTCATCCACTCGACCAAGTCTTCCGCATGTTGCGGCTCAACATGGCCAGCTGCCGAAAAAAAGGCCAAGCGTGTCCCATGGCCACGTGCTGATGAGGATGCACTGTCTCCACGACCAGCACTAGACACAGAGCCTGCTTGCCCTCTCTTATTGGCTTGTGGCTGTCTGCCTCTCCTTCTTGGCCTTCCAGCCTTCCAGACATACTAATGGCCTGTAGCTGCACTAAGCTGGGATATATATATATATATATATATGTACTGATACTGCAGCTAGCAAAATCAACTGCCTGCCTGTAGTATGAGAACACCACCAACCTTCTACAGGTAGCTTTAGCTGAACACTGTGAGGTGGACGCACCCCACTAACTTGTAGGTTTAGCTGAACACTGTGAGCAGGACGCACCTCACTAACTTGTAGGTTTAGCAGAACACTGTGAGCAGGACGCACTGCACTAACTGTAAATAGTCTATCTGCCTGACTGTGGTACTAATAGGATCAAAAGAACACCAGTAATTTTCTTCAGGTAGCTTTATATACTGTAACAAGACAAGCCTGCCTGTCAGTAGGAAGATAAAAGGAACGGATCTAGCTGAACACTGTGAGCAGGATGCACTGCACTAAATGTAAATAGTCTAGCTGCCTGACTGTGGTACTAATAGGATCAAAAGAACACCAGTAATTTTCTTCAGGTAGCTGTAAATACTGTAACAAGACAAGCCTGCCTGTCAGTAAGAAGATAACAGGAACGGATCTAGCTGAACACTGTGAGGTGGACGCACCCCACTAACTTGTAGGTTTAGCAGAACACTGTGAGCAGGACGTACTACACTAACTGTAAATAGTCTAGCTGCCTGACTGTGGTACTAATAGGATCAAAAGAACACCAGCAATTTTCTTCAGGTAGCTTTATATACTGTAACAAGACAAGCCTGCCTGTCAGTAGGAAAATAACAGGAACGGATCTAGCTGAACACTGTGAGCAGAACGCACTGCACTAAATGTAAATAGTCTAGCTGCCTGACTGTGGTACTAATAGGATCAAAAGAACACCAGTAATTTTCTTCAAAATACTGTAACAAGACAAGCCTGCCTGTCAGTAAGAAGATAACAGGAACGGATCTAGCTGAACACTGTGAGCAGGACGCACTGCACTAAATGTAAATAGTGTAGCTGCCTGACTGTGGTACTAATAGGATCAAAAGAACACCAGTAATTTTCTTCAGGTAGCTTTATATACTGTAACAAGACAAGCCTGCCTGTCAGTAGGAAGATAACAGGAACGGATCTAGCTGAACACTGTGAGCAGGACGCACTGCACTAAATGTAAATAGTCTAGCTGCCTGACTGTGGTACTAATAGGATCAAAAGAACACCAGTAATTTTCTTCAAAATACTGTAACAAGACAAGCCTGCCTGTCAGTAGGAAGATAACAGGAACGGATCTAGCTGAACACTGTGAGCAGGACGCACTGCACTAAATGTAAATAGTCTAGAAGATAACAGGAACGGATCTAGCTAAACTGAATATATATATGCAACACCTGGGATGCATATATATACACAATACACTTTAAGTGCAGCTAACTGACTGACTGTCCTGCCTAATCTAGCTAACTCAAATGAAATGACACTGTCTCTCTCTCTCTCTATTTCTCAGCACACCAGAACACACTGCACAGGGCCGCCGTGCAGGCGGCCTTATATAGTGTGGGGCATGTACTAAATCCCCTGAGCCATAATTGGCCAAAGCCTCCTTGGCTTTGGCCAATTACGGCTCTCTGTTAAGGCGGCGCTGTGATTGGCCAAGCATGCGGGTCATAGTGCATGCTTGGCCAATCATCAGTAAGCAATGCACTGCGATGTCGCAGTGAATTATGGGCCGTGACGCGCCACACGAATTTGGCGCGAACGGCCCATATCGTTCGCAATTCGGCGAACGACCGAACAGCCGATGTTCGAGTCGAACATGGGTTCGACTCGAACGCGAAGCTCATCCCTAATCACTAGGTTCAGCACATCATCTTTTTTTTTTTTTAATCCAAACTTTTTTATTGACAAGAATAATAAGTGACTGCACATTGTATTCAAAAAGAATGTACAATCTGCCCAATATCGGGTAAGTTTCAAGCAACACTATACCATGTGTAAAAAGTCGCCTCTGACCATTGAGCATTTCGGACATCAATGAGAATCTCTTCGGCCCCAATCAAATAGTTTATCAGGCGTGTGATAAGCTCTGTGCAAGATGAAAAATTGTGAGAGTTTATGTGAAGCTGACTAAAATAAGGAAGTTCATAGCCAGTAGCCAATAGCTGCCCTAGCGTGGCTTTTTGCCCGTCGAACTAGCTACAGATGAGCAGACTTTTCGACCAGACTCGAGTTCGACGGATAGATTTAAAACATGTTTCAAATCTAAGTCCGTCCAACTTTTGAGCAAGCAAAGTCCGCTGGAGCCCACACACGATCGAATTGTCCGACGAAATCCCGTCCGCCGAGCAAAGTCTGCCGTAAAGTCCGCTCGTGTGTACGCGGCATTAGGATTGTTCCACAAAGGAGTAAACATCATAGGGCCTGCAATGGATAATGCTTCCCTAGCTGCTCGCCAAACTCTCCTAAGCAGACCGGCCATCTCCAAATGGGAGTCAGCTGTTAATGTAGGATTAGACAAAGACACCAATTGAACTATAGGATCTGTATTGTCTGCAAGTCCCTATCCCGCAAATTGTTGCAATTGGGATTCCAAGAAATAAATTTTGGAATGTAGAACCGCCAATCCCCCCTATCCTTACCATTTTGCAGGGTGCTAATACGGGCCTATTTCTTTTTCCATATAAGATCATGAAATTGTGAATCAATATGTTTAAACTATTAATTAGATATTCCAGATCATCATCCTTCCACAGCTTTATTGGCGGTTTTCTTTCAAATACATTTTTATTATTAATTTTTAGAAAAGACAAACAAATATATTAAATAAATTAATAACATAGCATTCGAAAATCACGACAAATATAATTACATAACAACAGATTACTTAACATAACATTCACAAATCACAATATACATATTTTTTTTTTATATAAAAGGGGTAGATATGGGGGATATGAGAACACAAAATTACAAGGGTGTAATAGGGTTGGGGGTATATGTAGATACTCTGTCCCTAGAGTCACCCCTTAAATAAATTAATTAAATAAACACACAAGTCAGGGGGGAGTGTTACATTTTTATGTATTTTTTTGTTGTCACTGCACTGGGAGAGTGGAGTCTAAAGGGGGCGAGGGAGGGGGTTATAAATAAAAAGAATGGGGGAAGGAAAGAGGGGTGGGAAAGGGTGCACAGAATTTAGGGTGGAACTAAGATGGGGACCTTTTTGCAGCCATCTCTAGACCCACCCCTTAATTAAATAATCTATAACATTTTAGGTTTGTATGGTTAAAAGGATTGGGGTTATGGTGAGGAATGGGGGGGTAGGGATGAGCCGAACACCCCCCAGTTCGGTTCGCAGCAGAACATGCGAACAGGCAAAAAATTTGTTTGAACACGCAAACACCATTAAAGTCTATGGGACACGAATATGAATAATCAAAAGTGCTAATTTTAAAGGCTTATATGCAAGTTATTGTCCTACAAAGTTTTTCTGGATCTTGGTCCTGCCCCAGGAGACATGTATCAAAAACAATGTTATGAAGTTATGAAACAATAAAAGTGAAATATTCCTTTAAATTTCATACCTGGGGGGTGTCTATAGTATGCCTGTAAAGTGGCTCATGTTTCCCGTGTTTACAACAGTCCCTGCACAAAATTACATTTCTAAAAAAAAAAGTCATTTAAAAGTAATCGCGGCTATAATGAATTGTCGGTCCCGGCAATAAACATAAAAGTTATTGAAAAAAACGGCATGGGATTCCCCCACAGTCCATTACCAGGCCCTTTTGGATCTGGTATGAATATTAAGGGGAACCCCGAACCAAGATTTTTTTTAAAAGTTGTGTGGGGTCCCCCCAAATTCCATACCAGGCCCTTCAGGTCTGATATGGATATTAAGGGGAACCCAGCACCAAAATTTAATTAAAAAAATGGCATGGGGGTCCCCCTCAAAATCCATACCAGACCCTTCAGGCCTGGTGTGTATTTTAAGGGGAACCCTGACCCAAAATTAAAAAAAAAAAACGGCGTGGGGGTCCCCCCAAAAATCCATACCAGACCCTTATCCATGCACTAAACCTGGCAGGCCGCAGGAAAAGAGGGGGGTACGATAGCGGGCCCCCCCTCCTGAACCATACCAGGTCACATGCCCTCAACATGGGGAGGGTGCTTTGGGGTAGCCCCTCAAAGTACCTTGTTCCCATGTTGATGGGGACAAGGGCATCATCCCCATAACCCTTGCCCGGTGGTTGTGGGGCCTGCGGGCGGGGGGCTTATCGGAATCTGGAGGCCCTCTTTAACAAAGGGACCCCCAGATCCCGACCGCCCCCTGTGTGAAATGGTACTACCATTTCACAAAAAAGTGTGAAAATGGTAAAAATGACATGACACGGCTTGGGGACAAGTCCTTTATTAAAAAATAAAAATGTTCCACGAAGTCTATTTCTCTTGCTCCGCCAACAGACCGAAAAAGAAAAAAAAACCGCATGCTACCACCGATCCATGGGAGGCACCCGCTGTAATGACTGTCCTCTCAGGTGACAGTTCTTTCATAACTGAGGGCGGGCCACACGGTGATGTTGCCGATTGACCCCGCCTCCCTCTGATGCAACGGGGACATCCCTATGGCTTCCCTATAGCATCAGAGGGGGCAGGGCCATACAGTGACGTTGCCAGGTGAGCCCGCCCCCTCTGAGGCATGGGGACATCCCTATGGCTTTCCTGTAGCATCAGAGGGGTGGGGTCACCCAGTTACATCACCGGGTGGCCCCGCCCTCCTCTAATGCTACGGGGAAACCATAGGTATGTCCCTGTGCGTCAGAGGGGGCGGGTTCACCCAGCGACGTCACCATGTGGCCCCGCCCTCAGTTATAAAAGAACTGTCACCTGAGAGGATGGTCATTACGGCGGGTGGCCCCCATGAAGGCAGATCGGTGGCGGCGTGCAGCCCTAGATCCACCCGTGCTCCCAAAGGTTGCTCGTGGTCATTAGGGGGGAGTTTTTTAACTACAAAGGTAGTGTCCAGTTGGTTTATGAAAGCATGTGTATATGTAAATCTCTCATGGAAGGTGTATCCAACCAGAGCGGGGTTCTCATATTATGCAAGGAACTGTGTCCAACATGAAATCATATAAGGTAAAACTCTGAATTTTTCATCGTTATGGCCAATTACTTAAGAGATAGCAATTGTCACCATCTTAGTGGATAGAACAGGAGTGTACGGTCAATCAGCTGCAAAGTCAAAGAGCTGCAAAGTCCTCGAGTTTTCCCAGTTTTTTGTAGTAACAGTAGGTGCCTCGGCTTATATTTGGGTCGGCTTATACTCGAGTATATACCGTATAGAATGCACTGGTTTACTGTATTAAAATAATATATTAAAGATCACAACAAGGTATATTTGTTACATCACCTATTACATCTTAGTTGTGGTATCAAGCTTCTGAACACTCAGCCCCACCTAAATGATCCGCTATCTTTTCAGTTTTTATTCATTTATGGGAAAATAAGCAGGGACTTAACCATGTCTAATTTTAAGAGAGTGAGGGGACAAGGGTCTGGCTCTGGGTTAGTCAACCATGCTCTAATTCAGTAGCCTTTTCAACTCTTGAGGGGCAGAATACTGTGTCTGACTTTGTAATGAATCTTACAGTCTTTTTGCTGACTCCACGGGGAAGCTTTTGTGATCGGAGGTCTCTGAGAATCAGTGGGACACACATGATGCACACCCTTGTGCAGGTCTGAGACCTTATATGAACTTTCAGCAATGTACATTTGGGGAATCAGATATAGATACCTGCAGTTTGTTGTTTATGTGCACATAGGTCTTATATTTAGTCATTAAAAATAGGGATAAAGACTGAAAGAAAGCACATGTTGTTTCATTGTTGTTTCAACCTTCTTTACTTTTTTTTTTAACTTTAATCCTGCTTTTAAACAACCCTTGCAATTTCACATAGTCTTCGTTCCATTTCCAGTCCTTTCATTACTCTGGAAGCCTTTTCACTGGTCACTACACAGATTTGAAAAGGCAGATTCATGTGGACGGAATTCTAAATGCTGCGGTGTGCTTGAATTTCTCTACAATCTTTAGAAAGAAAAGAATGGATTAGAAATGGATCAAAGACTGAAACGAAAGATGTCTATCTGTGCATACACATAGAGAAATATAACAAGCTGATTCAATTAAGGAAAGCAGTAGACAGTTAGAATGTGAAATTGTCCACCTTTTTACTATAACGTGTATTCTCCAGCTAACATAGTACATGGAGCCATGTTATGCTTTAAATCCTATCATATCCTTTGCTATCCTATCCCTATTCCATCCCTATTATTGTGTGTTATAAGGACAAAATGCAATATCTAATATTTCATGCTGAATTATTTTGCCATAAAGAGGGATTTTAGTCTAGTATCACATATACCAATTCTGACAGGCTAAAGACCTGGATTTTAAGGCTTCAAGTATGATAGGCCTTGTTTGATATATTGTTTGCCCTCCAATCTTTTCAGCCCCTTCTATTTCCCCGCTTTGGTATTGCTTTTCTCAGTAGTCCCCATCTCCCCTATCTCTTCTAGCCTGCTGTCTTTGGAAGCAACATGTCTTCTGCACTTGTTCTCCATCAACCTTCTTTGTCCTTTTGACTCTCCACTTTTATCATCTGTCTGCTGTCAACTTATGCACTCACTTTGCCCATTATTCCCACGCTGTTTTGTGCCCTCTAAATTCTTGCCCCATTCCAATTACTGGCATGCTTATTTTCAGCTCCGTCATTCCTCAGAATATGTTACTGCATTCTCTTGTCCCCATTGTCATTCTTTGGGCCCTTCCTTTCCCTCTTGTTGTTAAGTTCTACAGCTCACTTCTCTGCTCGTCCTGTCTGCCACTAGTCATCTGCTCATCCTGTCCTCTTACTTCAACCTTTTGCTTAATTTTTATGTCCCACATATGTCGCCCTCACACACCACTTTCTTGTTTCTATGCCCCTTCTTCTCCAACCCATAGTCCTCAGCATCTCCTGCGCTGTGTCTTTCTAAGCCTATTACCCCCTTAGTGGGTCATTCATAAGATAATGCAGCCACCAAAAAAAGTCTACTTTGTGACCAAAACAACATATTTGCCCCCTTGAGAACTTGCTGCAGCAAAGATGCATTTAAAGGTAATTCCACTTTAGCAGGAAAAAAATTGGAAAGTATAGCAATTAAAAGAAAAAAAATAGTATATACAGTTGCAACACAGTCCATATCATAAGTTATTGTTATCAAAAGTTATATTTTCTTTTCAATCTGCAGTGCTGTAAAATTCAGTACAATAATGCCCTGTACACGCAATAGAATTTTCTGACATCAAAACCGTGGATTTATTTCCTACGAATGTTGGCTGAAACTTGTCTTGCATACACACGGTTGCACAAATGTTGTCGGAAATTCTGAACGTCAAGAACGCGGTGACGTACAACACATACGATGAGCCGAGAAAAATGAAGGTCAATAGCCAGTGCGGCTCTTCTGCTTGATTCCGAGCATGTGTGGAATTTTGTGCGTTGGAATTGTGTACACACGATCCGAATTTCCGACAACGGATTTTGTTGTCGGAAAATTTGAGAACCAGCTCTCAAATTTTTGTTGTCGGAAATTCCAACAACAAATGTCCGATGGAGCCTACACACGGACGGAATTTCCGACAAGCTCACATCGAACATTTGTTGTCGAAAAATCCTATCGTGTGTACATAGCATTAGGCAACCTGCAATGTTCCATACACAGCTGGTGTATGGAACACCCCCAGAGATGTAACTTCCCACTTTTTGAATTGGATCAATTAATTGCCCAGAAGTCTACACTAAGATACACAGCAGATTTTAGGTATCCTCTGCAACAAAAATGTCAGTTTTGCTGAAATGATCCTAAAGGGGTAATCAGTAAAGGAATGCAGATCCTGCCACTCTCTTCATTAGAGCTTGCAAGTGCATCGGCTTATCAAAAACGAAAAAGTCACTCCCTCTCAGAAACAGTTCTGCAGAAAACATGATCTAACAAAGAGATCACCTTCCAGCAGAAACAGGTAGGACCCTCCAACAAAGTTTGTTAAAATCCTTACAATGTACATAGATCACCCAGAGAGGATTGTTTTTTTTTTCTCAACAAAAGTGGAGCAACCATTTAAAGTGTTACTAAACCCACAACAGTAAAATCAGTCTGTATATGTAGTAAATGATGCTTGTTATACTCACTGTGGAAACTAAGGGGTTAATCCTGCATTGTGTAAAACGTTTTTTTGATCCTGTCTTCTCTGGTCTTCTCCTTCTTCCACAGTCCCCAAACTATCTCCTGATACAACAGAGGCAAGGGGACATACTGCACATGCTCAGTTTGATGTGTATTGCTATAGATTTTTTGTTTTTGTTTTTTCTTGGGAGAGTGCATGTGATCCAATCTGCACTGTTCAGACAGAGGGTCAGGGGCCCTGCAGCCTTATAGAACAGTCAAAGCAGAATGAAAGCTCCTCCTTCTAGCTTTAACCAGACATTGATAGAAGTCACAAGACTGCTCTAAATGCTAATGAAAAAATGTATTTAGCAGTTTATATTTACTAAAACTATTGCATTTCCATGTTTTGTGTACTGTGGGAGACCAGATATAGTGAATGCATGGTCATGGGTTTAGTAACACTTTAACCACTTCAATACCAGGCACTTAGACACCTTCCCGCCCAGGCCAATTTTCAGCTTTCAGCGCTGTCGCAATTTGGATGACAATTGCGCGGTCATGCTACACTGTACCCAAACAATTTTTGTATCATTTTGTTCCCACAAATAGAGCTTTCTTTTGATGGTATTTGATCACCTCTGTGGTTTTTATCTTTTGCTCAACAAATAAAAAAATACCGAAAATTTTGAAAAAAAAGTTTTTCTTTGTTTCTGTTAAAATTTTTTGGAAATAAGTATGTTTTCTTCTTCAATGACGAGCACTGATATGGCTGCACTGACGGGCACTGACACGGCGGCACTGATGGGCACCGATGAGGTGGCACCAATGAGGTGGCACTGACAGGCACTGATGATGAGCACTGATAGGCGGCACTGATGGGCACTGATAGGTGGCACTGATGGGCACTGATAGGTGGCACTGGTATGCGGCACCGATGGGCACTAATAGGTGGCAATGATGGGCACTCATAGGCGACACTGATGGGCATTTGTAGGTGGCATTGATGGGTACCTATGGGTGGCACTGATGGGTACTTATTGGTGGCACTGATAGGTGGCACGGATGGGCACTGATAGGTGAGCACTGATGGGCACGGATGGGCACTGACAGTTGGCACCGATGGACACTGATGGGTGGCAATGATGACACTGATTGATGGCACTGATGCCCCTAAGGGTGGCATTGCTGGGCATCAGTGCTATATAATGGTGCCAATCAGTGACCATTTGTGGGCACTTATTGGCACAGATTGGGCATTGACTGGGCACATTGGGCACATGTGGATGGCTATGGGGTACATACCAGGCCATCCACATGTTGCCCCTCTCCCTGGTGGTCCTAGTGGCGATCCCTGGTGGTCCAGTGTGGTGATCTGAGGGGGGCTGCGCTGATAAACAATCAGCGCAGACCCCCCCCCCCTGTCAGGAGAACCGCCGATCGGCTCTCCTCTACTCGCGTCTGTCAGACACGAGTGAGGAAAAACCGATCAACGGCTCTTCCTATTGACATCGTGATCAGCCGTGATTGGACGGACTTGTGTACACACGCTTGAAAAATCCGACAACAGACATTTGTCCGCGGAAAATTTTAAAACCTGCTATCCAACATTTGTCCATGGAAAATCTGGCATACAAATGGTCAGATTTTCCGCCAACAGCCTATCATCACACATTTCTCGTCGGAAATTCCGATCATGTGTATGAGGCTTAAGGCTTTATGTAGACGGGACGTTTTAAAACCTCTTCTGAATGATTTTACTTACTTACTTTACTGATAGATAGTAAGCGACACTTAAAAACGCCCATTTTGCCGCATTTACATGCCGCTTTTAGCTGCGTTTGCGTTTTAGAAGCGTTTTGAATTTTTTTCTTTATCAAATGTATGTTTTTTTTCTCAAAAATGTATCTCCATTAAAAACGCCTGTAAACAAAACAGTTACCGCATTTACACACATTTACAAGCTGTTACAGGCATTTGGCGTTTCAAATGCCTCTGAACATCCGTCCTGAATGCATTTTTTTGCGTTCCAAAAAATGCTTCTAAACTCAACTGCCTAGAAACGACTATAAACGACCCTGTGTACATGTACTGATAAGATAACATAGAGGAGGGTTCAGGGGCTGCTGAAAAAAATGCCCAACTGCTCCCAAAAGTCCATTTACCAGCAGAAGTGTACATGAAGCCTTACTGGCCAGATCATCAGGTGAAATTAAAGGTAGGAAAGTCTATAAAAGAAAAAGATAGCCTTGTAAGTTTTGCAGAGACACGGAACAAACTATGTTAGAAAGAATGGTAAGAAGTGTTCCCATAATGCCATGTGATATAATCTCATTTGCCAAGCAGGAACAAGCACACTCTTTCTTAAAGAAAGTTCCATGAGGTAGGTCTTCATCATATGCTGAATACTTAAATTGCATCATGCATTAATGTGTACACAGCATTATACAAAATGGAAAAACATTACAACTGCACATGCATTCTTTTGCTCACTCAGCTTCTCATCATTAGCATAACTGTTGCTTTAGGAAGCATGTTTTCATTCACTGCAGCCCTGGTGTGGCAGTCAAAGAATTAATTACTCTATGCAGGAATTGAGCTCCTTTTAAAGAGTTTCACAACTTTAGCTTTTAATGGTTCTCTGTCCCCCGCTGAGGCTATGCTCCAACTTGTCAAAGCATTTGTTGAGGGTATATGGGTCAGTGCTTTGCAATAGGCAGACAGAGCTCCTGAAGACGTTGATTTCAAAGTCTTGATTTTCTTCAAGTTGGGCAATGGGGAAAGAAAATTGAACTACGAGGCCAAGGTCAATGTTTGTTCAGAAGAACACAGAGGAGAATTCTTTAAAGAATTGTCGCACTTACACGCTGGTGTCACTTTATGGATGTAGTAATCAAAAAGTGCTATTATTTCGTATATGAATTACAGGTGGCAATCTGTGGACATTCTATTGAAAAGAAAAAAATAGGACAAAGAAATGCATTATATTCATTCTACTAAGCTGCTTTAGGATGTGTCTGTTAAATGTAAAAGAGAACTAAAGGATTTGAAGGCAAGGTTTGCTTTAGTCAAACCTAATACAGTGGGGACGGAAAGTATTCAGACCCCCTTAAATTTCTCACTCTTTGTTATATTGCAGCCATTTGCTAAAATCATTTAAGTTCATTTTTTTCCTCATTAATGTACACACAGCACCCCATATTGACAGAAAAACACAGAATTTTTGACATTTTTGCAGATTTATTAAAAAAGAAAAACTGAAATATCACATGGTCCTAAGTATTCAGACCCTTTTCTCAGTATTTAGTAGAAGCACCCTTTTGATCTAATACAGCCATGAGTCTTTTTGGGAAAGATGCAAGTTTTTCACACCTGGATTTGGGGATCCTCTTCCATTCCTCCTTGCAGATCCTCTCCAGTTCTGTCAGGTTGGATGGTAAACGTTGGTGGACAGCCATTTTTAGGTCTCTCCAGAGAGGCTCAATTGGGTTTAAGTCAGGGCTCTGGCTGGGCCATTGAAGAACAGTCGTGGAGTTGTTGGGAAGCCACTCCTTCGTTATTTTAGCTGTGTGCTTAGAGTTATTGTCTTGTTGTAAGGTAAACCTTCGGCCCAGTCTGGGGTCATGAGCACTCTGGAGAAGTTTTTCATCCAGGATATCCCTGTACTTGGTCGCATTCTTCTTTCCCTCGATTGCAACCAGTCGTCCTGTCCCTGCAGCTGAAAAACACCCCCACAGCATGATGCTGCCACCACCATGCTTCACTGTTGGGACTGTATTGGACAGTTGATGAGCAGTGCCTGGTTTTCTCCACACATACCGCTTAGAATTAAGGCCAAAAAGGTGTTTTTTAGCAAACTCCATGCGGGCTTTCATGTGTCTTGCACTGAGGAGAGACTTCCGTCAGGCCACTCTGCCATAAAGCCCCGACTGGTGGAGGGCTGCAGTGATGGTTGACTTTCTACAACTTTCTCCCATCTCCCGACTGCATCTCTGGAGCTCAGCCACAGTGATCTTTGGGTTCTTCTTTACTTCTCTCACCAAGGCTCTTCTCTCCCCATAGCTCAGTTTGGCCAGACAGCCAGCTCTAGGAAGGGTTCTGGTCGTCCCAAACATCTTCCATTTAAGGATTATGGAGCCCACTGTGCTCTTAAGAACCTAAAGTGCAGCAGAAATTATTTTGTAACCTTGGCCAGATCTGTGCCTTGCCACAATTCTGTCTCTGAACTCTTCAGGCAGTTCCTTTTGACCTCATGATTCTCGTTTGCTCTGACATGCACTGTGAGCTGTAAGGTCTTATATAGACAGGTGTGTGGTTTTCCTAATGAAGTCCAATCAGTATAATCAAACACAGCTGGGCTCAAATAAAGGTGTCTAACCATCGCAAGGATGATCAGAAGAAATGGACAGCACCTGAGTTAAATATATGAGTGTCACAGCAAAGGGTCTAAATACTTAGGACCATGTGATATTTCTGTTTTTCTTTTTTAATAAATCTGCAAAAATGTCAACAATTGTGTCAACAATTGTTTGTGTTTTTCTGTCAATATGGGGTGCTGTGTGTACATTAATGAGGAAAAAAATGAACTGAAATGACTTCAGCAAATGGCTGCGATATAACAAAGAGTGAAACATTTAAGGGGGTCTGAATACTTTCCATCCACACTTTTTTGCCCCAACATAGTTTTTTTTTTTTTTTTTTAGCTCAGAATTAAGTATGTTTTAATCCTGCTTTTTAATCCTACTTTTTAATCCCACTCGCTACCCTGCTTCTTGTATCACCCTGCCACATTTGACACCATAGTCTTTTTGAATTTGCATCCTGGTTGGCTGCTTCTAGCTTACAGGGGCTGTTTTGCTAAGGGACCATTAAGACCAGAATGATCTGATGTGGTTCATTTATTGCATGCACATTAATGCATGTATTGTGCATTATCATGTTTCCGGTTAAGGCAACCCTATTACTTAGTTGGGTTGCCTAATGCACCATAATTGACCAAAAAAATCAGACCTGCTGCATTTTTGCTAGCACAGCAAACTGCAACTAATTACACAGTAGTGCGTTATCACATGTTGCTGTACATGGCAAAGTAGGTGCATTGCGAAGGTATGCTGGGGTGCCATTCACAGTGAATACAACCATAGTACACCAGTGCACATAACATGCATTACCACAGATGAGTGAATGGGCCGTAAAGCAGTAATCAAAGTATATGTTCAATTTGCAAAATTAATGTTCTTAAATAGAGTGAATATGTGTTCATTTTAAAGTGGTTGTAAACCTTTGCATATGCCCAGTGAAGTGACCTGGCCCAAGGCAATACATAGAGATGAAAAATCCTCCTACATAAGTTGTACCAATTTATCTGCAGCAGTTTCTTCTGTAGAGCCTTCTAAAAACACATGGATCAAAAGATTTTTTCTCATCAGTTAGTAGGGATCTGACGTCACACACACTGCAGAGCATAGAGCACAGAGTTCCCAGATATCTGACAGCTGATTGGAAGGCAGGGACACCCCCCCCTTCTTCACAGGCGTATAGGCTCATAAAAAAATACACAGACCTAAGGCTATCAGTCACCTGCTGCGTGCTGGAGAGGGGTGGGCCACCTCCCTCTGGGCTGTTGTGACAGGGAAAAAACTGCCAGACGTGAGTCATGCAGATAGCAGAGAGAGGAGAGATCAAAGAGGAGCTGCACTCAGTGTTTTGGATTCAGGCAAGTACACACTATATTGGGATGCGCTTTGTTCATTTTTTGTCTCTGAGGTTTACAACCACTTTAAATAGCTAGCACATGATTAGATATTCAAAGTGAACACATGTACTATAAAATCTAAATAATTATGTGCTTCACATTCATTGACTGCCACTAAACACCCATATGCAGGGGTTGCCACTGACTATGACCACACACAGTTTGGTGATTTAGCACTCCTGCCCTCCTTAACCTGCTTCTTGACCTTGACTCCCATCTCTCCTACCTCCAGTCTCAGAAATCTTGTCTTGCACTGCCCCCTAGAGGTGTCAACCTTTCTTTCATCTGCCTTTTCTGGAGTCTTCTCCTGCCCACATCTATTACCTTACTGTATTTACTAATAGCAATGTGAAGATGCATTTTGCTACTCTGAGTAAATCTACCAAAATGGCTTGCAGAAATATTTACCCCCTATAGAGTACCACCCTCCTGATGTCTTGTATTGTTCTTTCACTGATCCCAGGAAACTTTGAGTAGAGCTTTGCCTTAGAAGCACTATTAACTACAGGCAACCATACTGATGTACGGAATCATGCAACATAAAAAAAAAGTTGAAACACAGTGGAATCAAAAAGGTTGAATCACACAAATTCTCTTGCAAATGTTAAAGTGGATATTTTAAAGGTTATTTTAAATGTTACTTGCTCTGTACTGTATTGCATAGAAAAGCTTCAAACCTCCTTTTCTGGAGTCCCCCTCTGGTGCTGTTTGCTCCTCCTCTTCTGTGTCTGCCACCAGAGGTTGTGTGTGTCCATAAACACACATAGCCCAGCTCAGCCCCTGTTCCCTCCTCACAGGATTTGATTGACAGCAGCAGGAGCCATGAGCCCTGCTGCTGCCACTGTATCCTGCGAGGAGAGAAACAAAGAACAAAGAACAGTGATGCTGCAGAAGGGCACAGTGGTAGATCGAAATAAGTATTTATGGCGGTGGGGTGGAGGGTGCAATACAACAACTGGACTAATTTTTACCTTTATGCAGGGAATGCATTAAGTTTTAAAAAAATATCCTGCCTTTAGAATCACTTTAATATTTGATTGAAATATTAGATAGAGATAAGATAGAAACATTGCAAGTACAATCACACAATTGCAAAATGCTTTGACCTTTCAAGTAAATGATCCAATGTTGATTTATATGGGTCCAATTTATTAATCACACATTTGTGACAGTTTTTTTTCCAATCTTACAGTAGTTACCTAATAATGCAGAAGATTTTGAGTATTCCATCATACAAATAATTTTCCGACCAGACTGGTCACATTGGGGTTGATTTAATAAGACCAGATAGGGCAAAATCTGGTGCAGCGGTGCATGGTAGCCAATCAGCTTCTAACTTCAGCTTGTTCAATTAAGCTTTGACAAAAAAATTCAAGAAACTGATTGGTTTTTATGCAGAGCTGCACTAGATTTTGTACTCTCCAGTTTTAGTAAATCAACCCCTTTGGTCAAGTTTTTAAATCATGTATTTTAATTATGTAAAAAAATTCATTAAAAGATGTCAATATACCTAATTACATTGAAAACGCCTATCTGACTATTCAGTCCTGAATTAGCATCTTCCACATATATACTACCCTAGTGCACCCCACCAGTCAGCTAAACATATTTCATATAGGTACAGTTTTTTGCACTCCCTGATTGCTGAATTGTCCGATGGAGTGAAAGCAAGGTAGAAGTATTCCATCATAACCGTGCAGCATGTAGATTAATCAATTTGTTATTTAATATAAAGTATTGTAAAAACAAGTCATTGTTATCTACGCCTTTTTGTTTCCTACATGCAGAAAAACATTCCCCCTTAATATAAATTGAGTGAATATTTCTGTAGAAGCAGGGCTTTTTTTCAGCAGGAACTAGGGGGAACTCAGTTCCAACACCTCTGGCTCAGGTCTTCTGCTCCCTGCTCACCACTATCACTTGGTAACACTGAAGTCCAGCTTCTGAGTTACAAGTGATAGCTTATCTCCCAGTAGCTCCCACAGGTCAGATCTCCTGCACAGATCCCACTGAGTGCCTGACAGGGACAAGGGAGATACAGAACAGGTACCCAGGGTTCAGTGCAGTCATAGGCAGGAGAAGGTGCGTGGTACGCTGCACCCTCTGTGGTCTCCATTTGTTCCCTGGCGACCAGTTGTTGATGCTCCTACTGCATGATCTCCCTTGCAAGTGACTGTAGTATAGTATAGTATGCTGGGAGGTACTACAGCCGGATAGGTGTTTCAGCTTAATATTGCAACAAAGGTAAGAAATATGACAGATGGTGGAGCTTTTAAGGAGGGGGAAGAAGATGAGGGCAGTGAAGGGAGGGGGTTGTATGCAGAGGGAAGAGCTACTATTTGATGCCATTTGGCAGGTATATGTGTGTGGTGGGCATGGTTGAGTTCCTGCATCTATACTCTGAGAAAAAAAGCCCTGTGTAGAAGTATTGTAAAATGTTATTAGAAGCTCTCTCATAAAGGACCATTATTATTGGGTCATCATTATGGTGCTACTGAGATATTCAAATTGTAATGTCAATGTTAGTTATATACAGCAGGCATCCTTTGTACACTGTACACAAAGCCTCACATTTGGAATTTTGGTTTTGTTCACAGTAAATAATCTTTTCATTTGTCAGGAAAAATGAGAGGCAAATTCTTGGGCAATACATAAGCTTTTCCTTTGCCATACCATCCTAATCCTTAGGTTACCATAGTGGAAGGAAGTGCTTTAATAAATTGTCTCCAGCCATTCATACAGTGTGAGAAACCAGCTAAGAGCGTATAATATAAAATGGATTTAAATGAAAGGTTTGACAGTAACCATCATTCTTTTTTTTTTCTCAAACCTTTTGTTATAGGAAAATCTTTGTTCCAAGCAAATAAACAGTTCTTTTGAAAAGATAATAAAGTACAGATTTTAGAAATTGGCAAGCTGGACATACAAACAATACAAAAATGCACATAAAATATTTTGTAAATTCAAGTAATTCACTAGATGTGTTTCCAACTAAAACACAATGCCACCATTTAATCACATCAGTGAAAGAGTAAAAATGTCAGTGATTATTATCCATTCAGTTAAATTGGATAGAAGGACTCAAGGACAACTCTGGTCAGGATAAAAACATGCACAATAGTAGGTTGTTTGAACCTAATTTTCTCTTTATTATATCAAACTGCAGCAGCACCTGCTTTTAGTGCTGTACATCTATTCACAGCAGCAAACATTATCAGGCTCTAAACATTTCTACGATTAAAAAGAGTACCTTGTGGTATCTGCATGTATGTGTACTTTTCACATTGATCCCCTTATCCCTGTGGAGTGCTCTATGGTGCCCCTAGACACAGGCTGAACATTGGGCATGTGGTTTTACCCAATCAAACTAAAGCCCCACCACTCCTAATGCATACACCGTTCTCCTTTTTAATGGTAATTGCAATTGGGAAGCTATTTTTTTTTAAGAACCCTGCTAGACAGTGCTGTGGCTGGAACAAAACCATGGCTATTTACCGATATGGCCATCTGTGCTAATATCTAAGTAGCTACAGCACTTATTTTTACTGCAGAAGGAAGAATGTAGTCACCCTATCAAAGGCACTGCCTATCCAATTGTTGTACTAGCAGAATGAGAAAAAAATATTTACAAACTGTTCCACTGGGTACTTAGAAATACAGAGAGCTTACATCATGTATATGCTTTTATGGTTTAACCAAAGTTTTGACACTTGACAGTTGAATAAGAGAAGTGGGGCTAGGAGGGGCTAAATCTCAATTTCACAAGGCAATAGGCCTCTTGAACAGCTTGGGCTTAGAATTTAAGGAGGCTTCGCAGAGACACAGGGATTCGTTGGAAAAATCACATGGGTACTTGCAGGAACACACAAGGCGTCTGCTCTTTAGCATTCTTGGTATGTTAGAAATTATTTATACTAGTTGGCATGGGAAATGAAAAAAATAAAACTGAACATCTGATAAAAAAATGTAAAAGCGGAGCACATGTTCATCTAAAAATCGAGGCCTCCCCCTCTTCCCTTTGCTTGCTACTAACTAGTCCAATGACCATCCATTCAAATGTTTCTTAATGTACGCCACTAGACTTAGCAATGTTAGGTCTCTCTCAGTTTATACTAACATACTGTATATTGCTTTTCTTGATTTGACATGTTGGTCAAATGTTGCAGTCATTGTTCTTGTTAATCGCATTCTCACAATAAAAAAAAAACAGAGGTAACCTTAAAAGTGTCAGAATAATAATTAAGACATACAAGCAGCAGAACAGCAGATCTTAACTTTTTCTAAAACCCAAAGTTGGGTTTCCTCGGTGTTGGGTCTATCTTTAAACAACAGAATACGCTGTAGTAAATAGAGCCAAGTTCAGTTTTTTTGGGCCCATATACATTATTGCAGTGAATAAACATAGTTGTTTTTCATACATTAAGTTAACTCATTCATTTTGAAATGGACTGTCAATACTCAATGCAAAAAAAGGAGCAAAAGGCATGCACCTGCTAATGCCTTTGAACATGGGATGGTACCATGCAAGTGGGGGGAGGGGGGGGCAAAGCCTTTATCCCTTTGCAGGGACTTTATCCCCATTTTAAGGGGACCAGCACTGTATCCCCCTATCTGGTCCCCAAAAGGGATGTGAGGGTTTGCAGGGGGGTGAGGATTATTGAAATATGAAAGCCGCCTTCATAGAGGAATGAGTATGGAGTAAACAATTTATATGTAAACAATGTCCCCAAAGTAAATCCAGCATCAGTCAAGTCATCCAGCAATGTAGCTTCAGCATCAACCATGATTGCATGCCTCTTTGACCACCCACTGCCTGACAAAGTTCCCTTGATCTTGCCCCCCCTCCTCCCTATTTACTCTACTACTAGCAAGGGATCTGCCATTTTTGCTGTGGTAACACTGCCACTGCAAAATGACAGATACCCAGTGGCTGCTGTTTGTAAACACACCAAGGCAGGATTCAGGGTGACAACATTGTCCAAATATGTTCATGGCAATAATTAAACAATGACATAATTCAGTGTCCTTAGCTGGTTGGTTTACAGACAGCACCCAACTGGGAATCTGTCATTTTGAAGCAGTAGTGTGACAGGGCAAGACTGTAGGTTGGCGGGGCAAAATTGTCAGGCAGCAGGTCATTATGATTGATTCTGGATTTACATGTGATTGGTACTAGATTTACATTGGGTGAACATTGTTTCCACTTTTTAGTGTATTGTAAATAAAGGTGATGGTGCGTTTATTTACATTTAACCATTTCTGGGAATGAGTAATACGGAGTACTGTTGTATCACTGCTCATCCAGGGGGAAGGTGGATATCTGAGTTCCCCTTTAATATAAAGAGGGCTTTCAGAGCTTTTTGACATTTGAGGCCATTTGACAAGCAGTGAGGATGTGTTGCCTCCTCACCACCTGTTTTAACCCCAAAAAACCCACACCAATGAGCTTGGCCTTATTTGACCATTTTCATTGCAAAAATATGTCCATGTGGCTGTATTTGGTTAGTACTGTCTGCGATATCCCCTCTCCTTTGTTGAAATGGCCAGAGATTCCCATCCAATAAATTAATGGGGTCAGGTGATGTCTCTGTTTACACCCACCATTCATTAACAATAATTGACAGCAATTAGGTTGTCGTATATAGCCATGGTAGAAATACTATATATAACATTCAGCCAAACCCAGCAAGAAATCTGCTGTTCACATGTATGCCCAAACAGCAAAAGTTAGGTCTGAACACAATCTTGATTTCATCCCTATATCTTACATTAATAAAAGACAAACAAGGTGTTAAAGGGTTGTGACCATACAAGTATATTTTACATAAACATTGTAATAGTAATACAAACAAGAGCTATATTTGATAATCCAATATAAGCTTACTTGAAAATTCTCTTTTCATGTTGTGAGTGTTGCCTGTCTGCTGGTCATCTCTTACCACAACTTCTTGTATGCCCTGCTCTCTAGCCATTTAACCCAATCCCAAAGCTACACAAAAAAGTTTGGGCTCTACATAAACTTTAATGCATGCACTGCAGTTACTTTTATCTTCTAGTTTCTAAGGACTACATGCTGTATCCAAAAATGAATGCTTGCTGTTTTGCTCAGTTGCCCGTGGAATTAATATTTTAATACATATAGTTGTGATAATCCTTTCCTTTGAAAATTTAGGGGTAAACACTTTCACAAATTGCTCTTTTTTCTGTATTTATGTTCTCAAGAAAATGTTTTTCTGTGGCGTGATTCTCTTATTGTAAATGTAGGAGTTTGAAAAACGTTTCTGCACTTTAGTTCATGTTCTTTAATGTACAGTGATTTCAGTATTGGTTTGTCACTCTACATCAATCAACGCAGCAGGGGCATGGCTTTGGGTGGGAAATGTGTTACTTGGCGGGGTATATGGTGCCAGATTTGGTAAAGGTGCCTGGTTTTCTGTGCCTGTGGACTTCTGAGATATAAATCTGGATCTGATTGCCTAATTATATTTCTAGCCTATTTGTCCATGATTAATATATGTTCTATTAAAAGCACAATGTGGTTAAAGTGCACTGCTGCAGACATAGAATTTGTTTAGCTGTAAAAGGGGTACTTGTGCCTGCCTGGCTGTTATCTTAGAAGACCACACATCTCACAGGATCCTGTCATAGGTTTCCAAGTGGAGCCGATAGAAACAGTAACTGAGCTTTTTATCCAGCATGGTCCAGCAAGGCTCAAATGCTCCATTGCAGTACTGAAGAATAGACTGTATGTGAAGTGATGAGAGATTTTCTTCTCACAAGATTACTGTGCCAGTGTTTGGCTTTGATCAGAAAAGCTTTAGTAGTAACTCCAATATGGAATTAATGTTCCTCAGTTGTTCTTCTGATGTTTAAAATGTACCAGTTCACTGTTATGTTCCTAGCTGTAATTTGGAATTATATTACAGGCAGCACTTAGAAAATACAAACAGCATCTATACCAGGGCTTCTGCAATTGGAATATGTTTTTTCAGTGACATATTACAAAGAACACTACAAAGGCAGGAAAGACAATGTAGAAAATCATTTTTTGTGTTCTATAAAAACAGTTCACACAGAGATTTCTTTCCCGTTTTTCTTTTCTAATTATATAGCTTATCAGAACCTTTTATCCATAAATATGATATTTATATGCCAATTATGGTAAACTTTACATCTGCACAAGAATACTATTTACTGTCTTCTTGGGTTGTGAATACCAGCCAGGGCACCAGCATCTAAGTATGGATCTAAATCTGACATTCCACTGATTTAAGATTGTTTTTTATCATACACATTGAAAAGCAATTGTAGCCCTTTCATAGCCAGGTGTGCACAATTTTTTTTTAATTCTTTATTTAAAACCTAACTCTAGGTTTCTTGTGACTTTAATAAGGTTGTTTGGGCCAAGCTTAACTAACATATGTGCCTGCTGTGAGCATTCGATAAACAGTATTTAGCATTAACTACATATAGTATAGAGCTCTATTTTCTGGCGAAGGGATGAGGACTTTCCACCCCATTCCCAGGAAAAATGTAGCTGATGCTACACACAGTTTATGCAGCATTTTCAACAGGCACATTTGTTGGTGAAGCAAATAGTTCATTTGCACCAAGCCCATCAAAACAAACTATTTAAAGTCACAAGAAACCTTAGGCTTTAGAAGTTCAACCAGACCATACAAATAATACAGTTGTCAAACAGCCAGAACTGAAATAGATAACATTTGTAACATATATTGTTACACAATGGATGAGAAAGATCTGGGGTGAAAATGCCTGATATGTGGCACAATTCCCTATAAGTTGGACAGGGGTGCAGGATCAAGTGGATTACTACTAAAAGAAAAATAATCAACACAAGGGGAACATCATGGTAAGTTATGTCCCTTGTGCTGATTATTCTACTTTTGTTTTTGGCTTCACTTAGGCTTTAAATGTTCAGAAATGTTTTTGAAATTCAGTACTTTTTTTTATTCTTTTCATAGCAGTACAAGTTATACATTTATACATACATTTTATTCAAGATACAGAATCTTACTTCTAGCATTCACCCACCCCAAAAAAAAACAAACAAAAAAAAAAACCCAACAACAAAAAAGATTTCCTCCCCCTACTGTATCTCTCTCCCCCCCCCCTCGACCCCAAAAGCCCTCCCCCATCCTCCCCTTCTCTCCCAATATTGTCCCTCTCCCATATTGACTCATCTTTTATTTTCATTGTCCCAGGCCTCTACCCAGCTTTTGCAGATAGCATCAAATTTATCGCGGCATCAATACCGACTTCTCCCAGTTGATGCGAAACCCAGAAAATTGTCCAAATGCAGATACAAGTGTCATGAGTTCCTCTAAGGATTTTGTGGGGTCGCTCAGAAAGATTAAGGCATCATCTGCATATAGGGCTATTTTGTCCTCTCTTCCTGCACGTCGGAATCCCTCTATCCCCGAAGACTGTCTAATCACGGCGGCCAATGGTTCCACTGCCAATGCAAACATCAACAGGGATAGAGGGCAGCCTTGTCTAGTTCCCCGGGATAACGGGAAAGCTGGTGACATAGTGTCATTGATCCGCAGCCTTGCCCTAGGATCTTTATATAATAGTTTTAGCCAGGTTATAAAGCCTGGACCTATACCAAAGGCAATCAATACCATCCATAGATACTCCCATTCTACCATGTCAAATGCCTTCTGGGCATCCAACGACAGAATGGCACCAGCTCCCCCGTTATCCATTGGCAATTGCAGATTCAAAAAGAGCCTGTGAATATTTGTTGCTGCTGATCTGGAGCAACCTGTTTGAAACCTGTTTGATCCCTATGGTTCAAAGTATCAATGTGTCTAGATAACCTATTTGCCAAGACCTTAGCTAGTATTTTGACATCAGATGTAAGGAGAGATATTGGGCGATAAGAACCGGGCTTTAGTGGATCTTTATCCGGTTTTAGAATTATGATTATTATTGTTTCCATCATTGATTTAGGGAGTTACCGTGTGACATATGCTTCATTGAGTACTTCGAAGAGTTCTGGGATCAAGATCTGACCGTATAGTTTATATATCTCCACGGGGATTCCATCCATCCCTGGAGCTTTGTTGTTTTGAATTTGTCCCACTGCTTCCTCCAGCTCTGCCATAGTTATAGGAATATCCAAGGATTCCATTTCCATTGAGGTCAGCTTGGGCATAGTTAAATTATCTAAGAATTGTTCAGTCTTTTCCCTTACATTTAAGTTTTCAGATTCATACAACTGTGAATAGAAATCTACAAATATCTTTTGGATGCCCTCTGTATCATACTTTACTATCCCCTTTCTGTCTGCAATGGCAGCTATAGTGGATGAGCCTTTCTGGTTCCGTGTTATCATTGCTAACATATGACCCACCTGTTCCCCCATTTTGTAGTGCTTTTGGTTCTGCAAGAATCTATTATTCTCTGCCTTAGTTATAACCAGATTTTTATATAGCTTCTGCACGTCCTGCCATGCTCAAAATTTCTCCCTATTGGGATCTGATGTGTATTGTATTGTTCTGTTTGCTTAACTGTCTGGGTTAACTCTTCCTCCCGCTGTCTTGTGGCTAATTTAAATTTAGATATTTCTTTAATTATTAGGCCTCTAAGGTATGCTTTCATTGTATCCCACACCATCATCACTGAAGTTGAGCCCTTATTATCTCCAAAAAAGCCCATTAGCAGTTGTTTTATTTGACTACTCTCTGGGATCAAGGATAGCCACTGTGGATTGACTTTCCACATTGGCCGGATCAGGTGTTCTGTCCACTCCAAAGTCACAGTTAATGGAGAGTGGTCCGAGATTCCCCTTGCTTCGTACTGAATTATTTTTACTAATGGGAGAAAATGACCATTTCCCAATGATTCCAGTGAATTCTGGATGGTGATCCATAAGTACTTGAATAGCATGAGTAGTCTTTACTAACCTGGAATCTTACTCTCCATATATCTGATAGACCCATCTCTTGTATCTGGCTGGCCCATCTTGTGGCCTTTCCCCTCCCATTACTATTTTTGTTACTTTGCCTGTCCAACTCTTCATTTGGTACATTATTAAAGTCCCCAATTATCACTGTTGGAACATCAGGCAGTTGTGCCATTTTTTCAAAAACCTTTTTTAATACGTCGTCTTTATATGAAGGGGGAATATACACATTCACCAAGAAGATTATTCTATCATTTATGGAGCATAATAGCATCAAATATCGACCAGCCAGATCTTTAATACACTGCTTACAGGTAAACCTAATAGAGTTCGAAATCAAAATACTCACACCACGGAAGTATGTAGAATATGTAGCATGAAATTCATATTTATATTGTTCAGAAATGTTCAGAAATGTTAATGGAAACTTCCATCACCCAACCATGTGCACGCAAAAATACTGTTTTATATTTATTTTTTTATTTTATGTGATTGGGTAATCTTTGCAAAGTGAATTTTCACCACGATTACTAAGCTAAGAAAAAATCTATTTGCAAATTTAAAATTCCCTTGCAAAGTTAACACCCTTTTGCCTAAGTAAATAAACACCCTTGAGTTGTCCAGGCTGACTGTTCATGTGTCTGTTTTAGTTTACGTACCCCTATGTACACTAATAATGGGCTGATTTCAATCAATGTAATGACAATAAAAAGTTAAATTTCCCAGAAAAAAGTCTCTGACTTATCAAAGATAACTAGAATTAAAGAATTTTAAATAATACTAAAGCTTTTATAGAGAAAAAACTTTTTGTAAGTTAAGTACTGGGGGGACAAGTGTTAATCTGCAAATATTTATAATAAATAATATTAAATATCATCATATACATATTTTGACCGACTATAAATTGACCTTGTCTGGGTTAATTCTTAAGGTTTATTGTTCCATTTTTCTCCCTTCCAATATATAGTAGAATTACTGATACACTTCCACGTATGTAGTTTGCCTAATTTAAAAACACATTTATAATTAGCAATATGCTGTTTTTTGTCTCACAATTTTTTGAATTATTTATAATAGAGCATGAGTTTAAATATCCACATTTCAAATTCAAAAAACAATCTCTAAATACATTGATCTGACTGTTTTAAAATGTATCTATCGTCAAAATGTAAAATCATATACTCATTTGTACATTCATTTCAGTTATTTCTAGCCTAATCCTATTTACTTGAATGATATTGAAGTTTGTAAACTTGCTTTGTGAGGATCCCCACATATTTACTTCCTTGAATTCTGTGACACTTATTCACTATTCCCTGTTAGCAGGCACTGCCCTGTTATATATTTTACAGAGTCTGCCTCCTGAACTATAGAGGTGCTGGGAAAAGGAGTTTCAGGAGGCAGAGTCAGTACAGGAGTTACTGCTGGTAGGCAGCAAGGTACCATGGGATATATAGTCCTTAGATATTGAAAGGAAACAGCAGATGAGAAGCTGATAAGAATGCTGGGAATCTCAAAAGTTGTGGAAAGAGAGGGCAAGCAGACAGGCAGCACTTACAACATGAAAGGAGATTTTTCAAGTAAGATTATATTGGATTGTGAAAAATAACTATTGTTTCTTTTGCTTTTACAATGCTGAAAGTGTGTGTTGTGACCATGGATCTTGTTTAAAGATATGATTAATCATACTACTTTCTGCATAGTAGAAAGGGTAATGAGAAGTACTGAATTAGAGCTTGTTTTGAATGCATTAGCGCAAACAAATTAACAGCTAGTCTACTAATTCTGCTGTAATAAGACTTTAATTTTTGAGGTCAAACTGATTGTTTTCATCTTGTAAACATATGTAATGCTTATTATAAAGCTAATACAATAATGTTTTGATAAGCTTTTACTAATTATATATATATATATATATATATATATATATATATATATATATATATATATATATATTTATTTATTTATTTATTTTTTGAGGGACCAACACAATGTTGAGCAGAATTGCTACTTAAAGTGATGTTGCCAAAACGCATTGTATGAATGAGCCCTTGCTGGGAAGGCCATAATTTGGAGAGTCTTGCTTGTTTGGAGGTGTAAAGAAAACCTGGTTTTCATTTTGATCAAATATTAGGTTTGAAAGCCTCCTACTGCTGTAAACCCAGTTGGAGACAAAAATCAGATGAAACACGTTGTGTTTTCTATGTCTGGCACAGTGTTTTAGTATGTCTAAGGCTTATTCCAAGGTGAAAAAAATCATGGAATTACATAAGGAATGGTTTCTTTTGCCCTGACTCTGCTGGAGATTAAACCCAGCAATTCAGGATACTTTTTGTACTTTAATAAGAGCATTTCAAGAATCATGAATTTTACTTGTGTACTAATAAAAATACTACTAAACAGTAAAAACATTTTGCATTACAAGCATTCACAAGGGCAGACATGATGATAATAATAATAAGAATAAGAATATTAATATCACCCAACATTGTATTCTGTTCTGTTAATTACCGGTATGTATTAAATCAGTTTTCCAACCTAGTTGCGATATACAAGAACAGCTGCTGCTGACCTCCTTCTGAAAATGTTATTTGTTTGGCTGTTTTGGTCAACCAGTGGCTTCCATATTTTTTCTGCCACTGATCTGGAACAAGTATGAAGATGAGGACAGTCAGATAATAGTCAGAGGTCTACTTGTTCTCTGTCAGGATCTAAATTGACACTAAAGTAATTAGAAAATAAATAAATAAAAGCAATATATTTAAATATAAGTAGAATGTACCATCTATCTCTCTCTTGCTTTGTTTCATCTCAAACATCCTGTTCTAGGATGACTGTTTATTCTCCATGCCCCCATGTGTATGTGAAAGTAGCCATTCTTTTCTGCTCACCCTCAAGATAGACTACACATCTACATGCAAATACATTCAATTTAATGGGAATTGTATACCTAGAGCAGAGCATATGACCAGAAATAACGGCACTGCTCAATCTACTTGTAAGCTGTGAGGTGCATCTGTGAAGGATTAGGGAGCAAGCATAGGACAAAGAAGAAGCCCGAAAACAATGGTAAGACTTTTTCATTAGAAAAAAAAGAGCTATGATATTTTAGAACAATTGATGTGCAAAAATGAGTTTAGTGTCACTTTAATGTATTAAAACAAATTGATCAGCATGGTACCTAGTATTTTCAGATGGACATGTCACCCGGTTACAGATTTCCTTTGTATTATGGATTATGTTAAACTATTCTTGTATAATGGTACCTATATAGTCTCTGTGGAGGGGCCTCAAGTGCATTTCCATTGAAGTAGAATTTCTTAAAATCCCTTTAAAGAGTCCCCCAAAACTCTAATACCTTTTCACCCCTTCATATCACATGGCTCATGTTACCCCTTCACATAGCCCTGCTTCTCTATCATGTCACTGCTGTGATTGACTTTTAGGCTAGGTTCACACTTATGCGAATTGGATACAGGTTTCCCCGCATCCAATTCGCATGACAAGAGACTGTGACCGGCTCTGAATGGAGCAGGTTCACACAGCTCCGGGGCGCATGCTGCCCACACTGCAAAGGGGTCCTGTGTGAATTCAGGCAAAAATTTGGACCTGATTCGCACCTGAAACAAAGAACAGGGACACACCGGACCCCCTGCTGCGAGCCGTGGCTGCATCTAGTGTGAACCCAGCCTTACAGAGGTTACTGCTGGCCCCCAATCAGAAACTGTGACCAAGAGTTGTTGGTGTAGCAGATCTTTCCTGCTCCCACATATATGCATTATTTGGTTGGAAAGAGGCTAAACAGCTTCAAGATAAAAAATACTCTGTGAACTTTGTGTGACTCAAACATCTACCATGGAGGACAGTTATCTCTATTGTACATGTTTTTTACAAATATGCTTGAGTACTAGACCTTACAGTACACATGCAGTATACCCCATTTGCTGCTTTGTTTTGCTTACAATGAGTCCAGTTCACTATATAAACCAAGCTAGCCTGGCAATGTAGGAAAATGCATTGCATCCTACCAGCACAGAGACATCAAACTGCTGATGAGATTTTTTTTTTTTTGTTCCAATAAGTTTTTATTGAGGAAAATAAAAGCAGATTACAATGTCATCATGTAAACATTGTGTATACAAAAAAGTATTTGGTGTAGATCTGTAGTTTAGAACTTATGCAGGTAGAATGAAATCAGCATATATTTTCTCCGGCTTAATACCTAACAACATATCAATAGTAAATTGAAACATGAAAGAAACAAAAAAGGAAAAAGAAAGAAAAAGCTCCTCTACCATGGGTTCATAACGGGTGACGCTTTATGTATTAGGTATCCCCTTTCAGCTTATAGTGTTGATGAGAATGGAGATGGGTTATTATGCTTGGTTAATATATTATGTGGTTGTGTGGGGTATAGGTTTAAGTGCTGTTCAGTTGCATTGAGGAATTGTTTCATGAGGAACAGCGTGGTGGTATTAGATATTAGGACTTACTCTGGAGAACTTAGCTATGGTGTTGTATGGATGTGAAGGTAGGGGAGGGTAGAAGAAGGGGAAAGGGGGCATAGGGAAGGGGAACGACGGGCAGGGGATTTTACTCCTCGGCCACCACCAGAAGTTATTTTGTCTATATGATAACCTAGTGTTTTATGTGGAGGGATGGAAGTGGCGAGCATGCTGTTGGTATGCTTGTGGTTCGGGACCTTAACATATGTCCCCCCGTACTCTTCCCTTGGTTAGGGGCGGGGGCTCTGTGTTTATTTGAGAGGTATGGCTTTGGTTTTCTATAGGGCTGTTACTGATTAAAATGTTCGTGTTCGATTAATCTATTTTTTTTTAATCGATTAATCGACTAATTTCGATTAATTATAACGCACATACAGATCCAACTACTTTTAGCTGATCTCCTTGCATTGCAACTCTGCATTAGTCAGTGGTAAATGTGGTATACACTATATACAATCACCCACACTAGTTAGTTTCCACAATCCATGACTTAACACTTTTAAAAAAAAACTTTTTAAAAAAAATTTAAGGAGTCTTTTAATGTTAAATTTGTTTTTAGGGTGGACCTCCACTTTAACAAGACATTTTCAAACTTGCAGCTCAATTGCTTGCTATCTGGGTAATGCCTCCAATGGGTATACCAGTCCTGTTGACAACCATCTAAAATAGGAATGCCATTTCACTTCCCGTTGTGTCTCTGGGACAGGAAGTAAAATGAAAGCTCCACACTGGGATGCACAAGGCAAAGCCTAAACCGAGAGGTGTTTTCTCTCTGCATGACCTAATCTAAAACTAAAATACAGATTCAAGCTGTATATATACTTTAAATCATCACGATTCCTCCTCCACAATTGACCTGTCCAGTACAGACAACACACTCACCTTCATAATGCCTTCCAATGCTTGTTTATTCCCAGCAAGGGTCAGGTATCATCAGCATGGGGCGTGTCCGGCCAATCACAAAATGCAGCCACACCTCTGCAATTCGTGGACACGCCCACTCGGTCAAAGCCTTTCAGGCAATGATTGGATCGGTCAGACGCCTGCTGTATTCCATTACTTTACCATTGTCCAGCGTGGGCACCGTCAATGACTAGGGAAGGGGGGAGGAGTCCGGTGACGTTGACGTCCGTGACGTCTCCGGATCTCCGACGGAACTCCCTAAAGACCCGGAAGCCGGGCAGAGAGGTGAGTACCCATCAAAAGAATTTTGATCGATCAAAAAAGTGAACGATTAATCGAGGAATTAATTGTTAATTTCCGCAGCCCTAGTTTTCTATAGTTCCGTAGAATTTAACCTGTTAGTGCGTGACATCATTGTTTGTGTGACCCATCACTGTTGTGTAGTTATCCGTGGTTCGGACGTGAGTCCAGCAGGCCCAGGTGTGTGAGAATTTAGATGGGGCATCTCTAGCTATATGGATTCATTCTACCATTTCTGCAATTCTATTGATGCGGTTAAACCATTCTGAGATGTTCAGGATATGAGATGAGCCCCAGTGTACTGGGATGCACATTTTGGCAGCGTTAATTAAATGCATTACTAGGGAATTGCGGTATGCGTGAGCCAATATAGTGGAGTGATGGAGGAGGATTTGAGCCGGGGTCTGCCCTAGAGCAAATGTGGAGATTTGTGTTGTTAGTTTATGGACTTGTGGCCAGAAATTTTGTAAATGGAGGCATGACCAGCAAATATGTAGTAGAGTGCCAGGTTTCCTGCACCATCTCCAGCATGTGTTGGGATCGTATTTCCTGAGTATTACCGGAGTGCGGTACCATCGTGTCAGGGTTTTATAGTTATTTTCTTGGATCGAGATATTGAGTGATCCTTTGTGTGTGATTGTAAATATTCACTCCCATTGCTCTTCTGTTAATTCTATTTGCAGCTTGGACACATTTTTACTGAGTTAGGGGCCGTATCTGCAAAAAGAATGTTGTGAATGGTAGAGATTATGTGCTGTTGGGGATCGGATTGGGAGCATAGGTTTTCAAATGAAGTGAGTGCTCGAGAAACTGCAGAGTCTCTGTCAAAGTCTTGCAGAAAATGTCTGGTTTGGAAGTATATCCAGTAGGGGAATGAGTTGTTTGTTGTGTTGGCTGCTAGCTTGTTACGGTCTAGGGTACCATCGTGGTAGAATTGATGCGCCAGTACATCTGAATGAGCCCAGGTGTCTTTTAGAAAGTGTTTGGACATGCCTGGTAGAAAGGCCGGGTTGGACTTGCGGGGGGTGAGAGGCCCTGGGTTTGAAGAAAGGTGTTGTTTCTTACAAACCTCTCTGAAGCTGCACAAAGTTGGGTAAATCAGCAGGTGCTCTCTCAGTGTTGAAGGGATGTATTTTGTTTGGATCCAGGGAGTAGATCATAGCAGTAAAGAGGAAAAGAAATTTTCAAAAGTTACCCTGTCTTTACACTTATGATGTACTGCCCAGTCTATGATTCTGGCTGAGTGACAAGCCCAGTAGTAATTTTTTAGATCTGGAAGGCTGATTCCACCTTTCGTATTGGGTTTAATTAATTGGTCATAGTTAATTCTCAGTCATTTTTGTTTCCAGAGGAATTTTACACAGCAGCGTTTGTAAGCCTGAAAAAAAGTCAGAGGGAGCTTCAAGGGAATTGTTTGGAGGATGTATAGTATGTGTGGGAGAATGTTCATCTTTAAGATTGCTGCTCTGCCGAAACATGAAAAATGGGGTTTGTCCCATTTGCGTAAATCATCTGAAATATATTTAAGTAGAGGTAGGTAGTTTTTGGTGTATAGGTCTGATAGGTTTGGTGTAATGTGAATGCCTAGGTATTTACTTGCTTCCCTTTTCCATTGGAAAGGGAAGTTATTCTGACAAAGTGTTACTAGTACCTGCAGGAGGGTAATATTTATAGTGCAGGATTTGGCAAAGTTGATTTTGAAATTAGATAGTCGGTGAAAAAGCTCAAAGTCTTTTAAAAGATTTGGGATTGAGGTGTGTGGGTCTAATAGGGAAAGTAATATGTCGTCTGCAAAGGCTGCTAACTTATAAGATTGTTCTGCTATGGGTATGCCCTTTATGGCTTTATTGACTCTGAGAAAGCATACGAGAGGATAGGGGACAATGGACAGCCCTGTCTCGTCCCATTTCGTATGGAGAAGGCATTCGACAGGTGGTTGTTGACCTCTGGGTTTAGGGCAGTATTTTTCGAGGAAGGTTTTAATGTGTGAATTCCATGTATTGCTACCTGGAAGTCCCAGAGACTGTTGTGGTAAATTGTATAGTCTAGTGTAAAAGGATTCCAATTGAGATCAGGGGCGGATCCAGAGTCTAGTCTCGGGAGGGGCACTGACAGAAAATAAGATTTTTTGCAGACAATTTATTGGGGAAATGGCTGGTGTTGAATCATCACGGCACCATGGTTGTTATGGTGTCAGGATGATTCAAGCACATTATTTCTATTATTACATTGTTATAGAAAATGAAATAGTTCAACTCACAATAATGCAGAATCAGTGTGAGCACCAAGTGTGACACTTGCCACGTCGCCTGCCACAAGTTACGAATTGTCACATGCCACACGTTGAGGATTGTCCACTTGCCACATCACCTGCCACGAGTTGTGGATTGTCATTTGCCACGTCACCTGCCACACGTTGCGGATTGTCCACTTGCCACGTCACCTGCCACAAGTTGTGGATTGTCATTTACCATGTCCCCTGCCACAAGTTGCGGATTGTCATTTGCCACGTCACCTGCCACAAGTTGTGGATTGTCCACTTGCCAGGTCACCTGCCACAAGTTGCAGACTGTCACTTGCCACATCACCTGCCACAAGTTGCGGATTGTCACTTGCCACGTCACCTGCCACATGTTGCGGATTGCCACTTTCTTGCTAAGCTGGGGATTGTCACTTCCTGTGTCCCAGGCAGCAGAGAGATGATGTAATCTTTCTGCTGCCCACGGCTGCCTGCACAATGAGTGAGGGCAGAACTTCAGGGATGCAGAGTGGGCGCCGGGCGGTGAGAGATGATGTCATCTCTCTGCTCCGCTACCCGCTGATTGGCCAGCTCACCCATCAAGCCTCCCAGCTGGGTCTGCTCTCTCACCCACCCACCCGCTGAGCCACCCAGCTGCCCGTTTGCTTGCACAGTCAGTGTGACTGTGCGAGCGAACGGGCAGCTTTGTGGCTCGGCGGCCCACCCACCATGCCGCCCGCACACTCACTTGCCCGCTGAGCCACCCACCGGCTCACCCACCGCGCCGCCCGCACACTCACCCGGCCACAACTAATTTATCGGGGGGGCAGTAGCCCTGTTGCCCCCCTGGATCCGCCCCTGATTGAGATGCTATATCAGTAGACACGACAATAGCTCTTCCCCGGGAATCTTTGATGGTGTAAATGGTCGTGTTTGCTTTTTTGGTTTGGATGGCTTTGGCTAGAAATTTCACACATTTGTTGCCAAATAAAAGATTTCTTGGTGTAGGGCTAATTTTCGGCGGGTTTGTGGTCGATATATTCCCATAGAAGTGCTCAAGTTTGTGTTAGTTGATATACTTGTTGAGCTTGAGACTGTCTGTGGGTGCGCTCTAGGTTTTTAATTTTTTGGAGTAGGTCTGAGAACTTGTTTTGTTGGGCTACAAGATGCCTTGAAAACTAGAAACTTACAGCAGATAACGCATTTGTGCACTTCCCACTGAGTAAGCGGAGCTGTGTCAAGTGTATCATTTTCTGAGAAAAATTGGCCTGTGTCTTCACGAATCTGAATAACAGTGGGTTTTGATGTCAATAAGAATGAGTCTAGACTCCAGATTTTGGTAAAAGTGTTTTTGTTTGGTAAAGTCATGGTCATGGATATTGGGTGATAGTCTGAGAGGAGCATGGGTTCTATATTTGCGTTAGTTAAGAGGTGAAGGTCCTTTTGGGATACAAACAGGTAGTCCAGTCTAGAATATCTGTTATGTGGGGCAGAGAAGAAGGTATAGTCTTTGTCATTGGGGTGTAGTATACACCAGGTGTCATGCAGAAGGAGATCTTGAAGCTGTATTTTAATTTGGCGAAGCGCCCTGTATGGGAGTGAAACAATACCAGAGGAGGTATTTAGTATCGGGTACATAGCAACATTAAAATCACCCCCAAGGATGGTCAGTCCTGTTTGAAAGCCTGACAAAATTTGTGCGATTGATCTGAAAAAACTAGCTTGGGCAGAGTTAGGGCTGTAAATGTTAGCAAAAGTGACCAGTCGGTCATGTATGAGACCCTTGAGAACAACATATCTACCTTCTGTGTCTGTGAGTCAGTTAAATGCAAATGAAGATTTTTAGAGATCACTATTGAGACCTCTTTGGTTTTTGCTAGTAAATTAGTCGCATGGTAACATGTGGGGAAGAGGCGACTTGTGAGTTTGGGGACATTATTGGTTCACAAATGGGTCTCTTGTAGAAACACTACATCAGCTTTGATCTTATGCATCCTGTCAAGTATTTGACTTCCTTTTTCAAGGATATTCAGCCCTTTCACATTCAGGGAGACTACTTTACATGTGGAAAAATTGGCAGTGGGGCGAGTAGAAGTCATAGTGTGTATTAAGAGTGGACTTGTGCTTGTGAGTACTTGTGCGGAATATGGGTGTGTCAAGAACGTTCTGAGAGAGTTTTACTAGTGCACTCCGGGTGTATGGAGTTGCAAGAAGAGGGTGTTGTCGACAGTGCTAGATATGCGTTGGTGGATTCTGAGGAGGTAGGGTGTGTAGGAGAGACGGAGGGTATGGAGGAGGGAGGGAGATCTCACTCAGAGAGGGGAGAGGCCAGGGTGGGAGGTTTAGAAGGTAAAAGAGGACAGTGGATGTGGGAGGTGGCGAACAAGGGTGTGTATTAAGGATAAATGAACCGGAGGTAGGAAGGGGGTGTCAACCTTCCCTAGAAAATATACTAACGTCTGGTAGAAGTCAGCAGGTGTCAATATGTTCCTGCTGTGTGGAGGAGTGTACAGTGTCGGAGGTTGAACTAAATAAGGACCTTTGGTCCACAGGAGGTACTGAGAGTCTAAATCAAGGTGGGGAGCCATGAGTGCTTATGGTAGCATATGGTAGTCATGGTTTAGTCCTTTGGAATGCTCATGGTGTGTTAAGGAGCTATATTTGTGTCATGAGACTGAGCTCAACTGGACGCTAGAAGGCCATCCAGAGGTACTGACTCTATTTAGCTCTTTGGTTGGTGCACCCAGCACTGCATATAATCAGCAAAATATCTTCATCTGAGAGGACAATAGAAGAAGAATAAAAGAAGATAACCAATAGCCAGTGGCATGTAACATATAACCACAAATTAAGTAACAAGTAGGTAACCAGTAACATCTTTCTCTAAGCATTAATTGGATTTAGTGGATCCTTCTCCAGAACATTTTAATAATAACATTACTGAAGGGTGTTCGGGTCTGCCCATTTGTGTGTGTTTCTGAGTCTGAACCCCTGCATCCGGGAAATTAGGAGGCGGGCATATTGAATGAGCTGATTTTGGCCCGTTGTTTAGTCTGTATTGTGGATATTGGGAAGTGTACCTATTAGAGGATTGTTGCGGTAGGTCAGACCGCACACACAAGTCAGCCCTAGGACTACTTCTAAAATGTTATGCTTTTTTTTTTTAATAGTTTGGTATGTATACGTTTGCATTTTTTAAATCGGAGCAGCCAGATGACATATATTGGCTTGAAATACAATGTATAGAGCTAGCCTCATATTGATATGGGATTTGTCCCACATGGAGGATGCGTCAAGGAGGAGCATTTCACTTCAGTTGTTTTGTTTCCCCCATATCCCTTTGTTGTAAAGAAATAGTTTCTAATCTGCATTGGAGATAGAGGGGAGGAACGTTGCTCAGTGATGTGCCTATCCGCATCAGGGGATGATCTTCCTTTACGAATTTTGGTCTATATAACTGGGTTCCTCAACAAGGTGTTTGTCCTCCATGTGGGGCTATCCCTCACCTTTAAAAAATTCTCAATACAAGTTAAAGGGCGTTAGTCACTAGAGTTATACAGACATATCTAGTTATCCTATCCAGGAGTTGAGTGCAATAGCTTTCCTGATGGGGAGGAGGGGTGGGAATATCTCAGGTACCTGGACGGAAGGGGGGATCTGTAGGTGAGGCTATACCTGAAAGTTCATGCCGAGTTTCACATTTCCAGTATTGGGCCTAGAAAGGGTATGGGGCTGTGCCTTGGTAAAGTCAGATTCTTTCAATGGGGTTTTTTGTTATCAGTGCAAAGAGTGGCTTACCAAGAGATCTTAGTGTTGTTTGATAATTGTTGGGTGGTACCTCAGGTGCTGGGTGGCTTGAGTCTATAGTAAGGCGAGGCTAGCTCTTCGTTAGTGTAGGGAGTAGGTATGCTTTGTTCTGCGATGTGGGTTGCTGCAGGATAGGAAATGGGTTTTGTTGTATGGCTTCAGGTGAGAGTCGATCCAATCTTTAAAGTTGTACGGTTAGTTTGGTAGGTGGACATGGTTAAAATGTGACTGGAGAGAAGGTTCACTGCCATGGAGCAGGTTAAATGGTTGTAAGAATGTCCTAATGGAGAGAAGGGCATATTAATCAGAACCCTCATGCCGAGGTCTTCTATGTGCTGGGGAGGCCGTCAGGCTGCCGCATCTGCCATTTCTGGGGTCCGTTGTAGTGGTTGAGCGCGGTGACGGAGATCTGCGCCACCTGATGTGAAATTCGCCCTGAACTGGAATGGTGTCAATGGATGTGATTCGTCTTAGTTGAGGGATTTGGAATGCACTGTACCATTCTGGTATCTCAATGCAAAGGAGGTTTAGTGTTTTGCAGAATGCATTTAGATCCTCTGGCACTCGCAGATTTGCTGTGCGGCCTTGTGAAGAGGCAGAGAGGCAGAAGGGAAACTTCCAGCGGTACTGGATTCCTTTAGTGCACAATACATCAAGAAGAGGGCGTAGGTCTTGCCTGTTCTGGAGGGTTATGAGTGAGAGGTCCTGAAATATTTTGATTTCTGTGCCCTGATACAATAGATTGCGGCGGTCTCTTGCCCTTCTGAGAATCTCCTCTTTTAGCTTAAAGTTAACTAGACAATACACCACATCTCTGGGAGGGTCAGTGTCTCTTCCCCTGGGTTTGAAAGCCCTATGGAGGCATTAAAAATAGCAAAAGTGGCCTGGGCTAGCTGGTTTTGATCTACTGATTCAGGGATACCTCTTACCCTGAGGTTGTGACAGCGGCCACGATTATCCAGGTGTTCCATGTGTTTGTGTAGCTCCCTGAGCTGGACATGGTGTGTATGCGCCCTGGAGTTGCTGGATGGCAGAATCATGGTGGGTTGTTGTTTCTTCCATGCTATCCATCTTCGTGGCTATGAAGTGTATGTTTCAAATGAGCTCTGTCACTGCAGAAGCCAGCGTGGCTTTGATGTCCTCAGCGACCGAGCGGAGGTCCTGCAGATTGAGTGGCTGCAATGAGGGGGTGGCAGTGTACGAGGGCTGCGAATGATATCCGCCCAAGAGACTGAGGCTAGAGGAGTGTTTGGACGTTCCGGAGGCCCCATTAGGAGCCGCGGCCTCGCGTGGCTGGGTCCGGAATATCTCCGGGATGTTGCAGCTCATTTGTGTGCCAGAATCCTTGGGCAAGTCTCTGGGTGAGCAGGAGCATACCTGGGGAGGGGGTTCCCGTTTGGTTTCCCCATGATAACGGGTGATTTAGGCTCTGCTCGGCTGATAGCTGTACCTCTGTGTCCCGGAGCGCACAGATCAAGCAGCCATTACGTCTGGGACCAGACCTCGCCCCATTGGGGAATTTTTTTACCCTTCATGTTTTCAGAGAAAAAGCCCTCAGCACTACATTTGGCAAATATGAAATGGTGAAGTCAAGTCCAAACACGATCACAGAACTTAACACCTTTTTGATTCCTTAGCAAAAAATAAAGTATATTGATTCGGTGTATACACTATAGTGTGATGATGACTAGGCAGATCAGAGCAGGTTTGGATGGATTACTCTTATTGTCCAGCAACATAAATTGTACTTGTTAACTTTTAGAAGCTTCCATGGCCACCCAGCCTAAGAAGACAAACCAGAAAGAACAATGTTTGCCTCATTACATTAGTTTTAATTTGTATCATTTTGTCCAGTCTTCATAAATCATTAATGATACATGCAATATAGTGCACATGCTATACATATTTAATGTTTCTTTTTATTTTTATGTAACTGCTGGTCACAGAACATAAAATATAGCTCCACTGATTAACATGGTTTCACTGATACTGTAGTAACAATAAAGCCAGCACTGGATATTTAAATTCTTTCCTTCCCGAGGGAGATTTGTCTGGTCCAGACCACACATTATGTGGCCACTGCACAGGTGCATGTCTGAATTGCTGGTCATATTACAGGGGAATAACGGATGTGGTTTAATGTTCTGAGCTGCTTTCAATGGCACCTTTGAGATCACATAAGAGATCATGAACTCTGCCAAAAACACAACAAAGACCAGAGTTGTTGCATGATTTACATGGATGGTCAGGGAATGTTTTGTTCGAGAAAAAAAACTGGCATTCCACAATCCCTATTTATCACAGCTGTAACCTTATTCTATTTTTGGCAGCCATGCTTTAAAAATCTACAGTATGTATACAAAGTCTTATGGTATTTATGTTTTAGTAGCTTTACCAATCATTTCCAAAAGTAAGGATGAGTAAATATTTCAAATCTGTTTCAACCCTACTTTTGATTCCAATGTGTACAAAACTGAAGGATGAGTAATGTATAGAAGTAGAATCTTCACAATGCTATTTGTTCTTCACCACCTGCTGATACCAGTAGTTTATACATAGCAAATACCTGTATGTAAGTGGTATGCAGGGACTGTTATCAAGGTTTCCTCTTCAAATCTTGAAATTGGAAAAAAGAAAAAACTGCAGTCATACCTTAATATGAACAACCCATCTACAGGTCCCCCCACTCCCATTATCTATTATATTCTAAAAAAGCAGACCTCAAATGTAGCGCTGTCCCACTTTACACTGCCCAGTTTACAGCTATGGCGGTGTTTAGATTTAATTTTCTTACTGTACATGTGTTCAAATGTGTAGGCATGACTACAAATGCTATAGAGATGAATAGGTAAGGTGAGTTGGAGCAGTTCACTGGAGCACAAGTACCAGGAAAAAGTTAAATCTTAAAGTGGTTGTAAGGTTGTAAACCTTTACATATACCCACTGTAGTGACTAGCCTCAAGTGATCAACAGAGATGAAATAAATCACTCCTACATAAGTTGTACCTGTGTATCTGCAGCCCTCTCTCCTCTACAGCCTTCTAAAGCACACACTTTGCTTAGCCTTTCTCAGCTGCAGGAGGCAGGAATTGAGAAGGGAGCTGAGTGTAATCTCAGAACTAAGTGGATGAAATGGACATACACCCTTCTACACAGTCTCATGGGGAAACATGTGCAGCATTACTTACTGTGTACTTGGGGACGGGGTCTCCTGGGATTGTCTGGTTTTAGCATAGACACTAGTAACTCATGCAGATAGCAGAGAAATGACAGAGCAGACAGAAATCACAGTAGGTGCTTTGGATCAAGGCAAATATACACTGTAGAAAGATATGCTTTGTTAATGTACACGAGAGTGTAAGGCAGTGTAAAGTCTGTTCCTCCCTCCTCTCCTGTGTCTGCCACATAGCAAATTGCTTGCTATAAATACTGTACTGTAGCTGCTGAATTTTAATAAAAGGACACTTACCTGTCTAGGGATCCAGTGCTGTGGTCACCCAAGCTGATTCTTTGCCAGTCTTCAGGTTTATGGGGGTGAAATCACCTAGGCGAACGCTCGATTGTACCACTTTTAATTAGTGCAGTGAGAATTCCTGTGTTTTGGAAAATGTGACAAGTGACTTCTATAGGGTCTGGCTCACCAACTACTGTACTAGAAATCAATAGGACAGTAGACCTGTTGGCCACAGAGAGGGACATGCATGGACAAATTTAACTTCTGTTGTAAGATGGTGAGGAGATACAATAGTGGGAGAAGTAACCACACACACACACACACACACACACACACACACACACACGCTCCTTCATTGATTAGTTTGGAGAAGGCCATCTGCCCATGGTAACCTAGGTAACCAACATGAAAACACTACTCTCTGGTGAAAAAAAATAGCCAGTTGCTGGCCTTTGTAGTCTTGGTTAACTTTTTCTATATTGATGTGACTCTACATGTTAGAATGCATTTTGGCAGCACATCTGTCAGCAAAGTGCATGGGGTGGGGGCAATTAAAATGAATATCAAATAATTGCCCCAACACATCTAATGTATTACAATGCAATGGTGTAAATGGACCCTACAAAAATGGCCATAGGACAGGTCATAGACATGGTAACTGACAGTGCTACTGTTCTAAAAAGTGCTAGTTCTGCATTCATTCTGATGCTTTTTCATCATTACTTTGGGTAATTAAAAAAAAAAGGAGATTTACATTTGAATTTCCTAATCTGCACAGTCAGTGTCTTAGTGTCAGTTTTGAAAGCTATCCAATAAGCAGATCTTCTTTTTCCATGCACTCTCCCTTTCATGTTCAAGGATAGTAAAAACCTTTGTGACCAAACCAAGTTTTGGTATGCAGCTGTTTACTGAAGTTCTGTGGTGACAGCTTACACTTTTATTTTAGAACATCAACATTGCAATAACAATACTAACAATAGTTATATTCAGGGCTATTTTTTTAGCGGGAACGTGGGGGAACGCAGTTCCGGCACCTCCAGCACTGAATGTATGTAATAGTATGGGGTGTGCTGGAGGGTCTATTGATGTTGTCTGCTGGGGGATCTATTGTCACTGGTGGGGATCAGATTTTATGTGAGGGTCTTTTGTTGTTGTTGGGAACTCTATTGTTGCTGGGGGGGTCTTATGTTGCTGGAAGGGATCTACTGTTGAGGGAGAGGTCTATTTTTACTGGCTGCTGGAGGATCTATTGATGCTGGCTGCTGGGAGATCTGTTGTTGCTGCTGGGGGGGTCTAATGTTGCTTGGGTGTGATATTTTGTTACTGGGTGTGATATTTTGTTGTGGGTAGTTCACTGTTGCTGCAGGGAATCTATTGGTGTTGGAGTGGAGTCCATTGTTGCTGGGGGAGTCTTTTGTTGTGTGGGGATCTATTGCTAGGATTCTATTGTTGCTGGCTGCAGGGGATCTATTTTATTGCTTTTCTTTTTATCATCAACATGTTCCATACAAATGATTTAGCACCACAAAATTATACTTGGTTCTGTATTCTCTAAAAGGGGCAGTACTGGTAGGTGGGTAGGGGGTGGAATCAAGGGACGGTGGTCAGAGGTGGGTAGGGGGCAGAGACAAGGGGTGACTCAGATGGGGGGAGTTCCTGCACCTATTCTCTGAGAAAAAAAGCCCTGGTTATATTTGACAATACTATATAAACTTACTTGAAAAATCTGTCATGTTGTGAGTGCTGCCTGTCTGCTGGCCATCTTTTTCTACAACTAACTGGATTCGCTTCATGCTTTGCAGTTTCTCCTCTGCTGTTTACTTTCAATTTCTAAGGACTACATATCCTATGATACCTTGCTGCCTGAAATCTGTGATTACTGTACTCACTCTTAACCACAAAATTCTACCTCTCAGCAATCAGCACCTCTGTAGCTTAGAAGGCAGGCTCTGTGAAATGTGTCACCCAACAGTGGCTACTCATAGGGCATAGTAAATATTTGTCACAGAAATCAAGGAAGTAAATGTGTGGGAATCTTCACAAAGAATTTATAAACTTCCAAGATAGTTAAGATCAATACGAGTAGGCTAAAAATAACTGAAATATAATGTGGAAATGAATAGATGATTTTAAATTTTGACCATGGGTACATTTAACCTCTTCAGCCCCGGAAGATTTTACCCCCTTCCTGACCAGAGCAGTTTTGTGATTCGGCACTGCGCAGCTTTAACTGACAATTGCGCGGTCGTGCGACGTTGCACCCAAACAAAATTGATGTCCTTTTTTTTTCCAGCAATTTCTTTTGGTGGTATTTGATCACCTCTGCGGTTTTAATTTTTTGCGCTATAAACAAAAAAGCACATTTTTTTTAACTTTTTGCTATAATAAATATCCCCAAAAATATATATAAAAAAATGTTTTTCCCTCAGTTTAGGCTGATATGTATTCTACATATTTTTGGTAAAAAAAATTGCAATAAGCGTATACTGTATTGATTGGTTTGAACAAAAGTTATAGCGTCTACAAAATAGGGGATAGTTTTATGGCATTTTTATTTTTAATTTTTTTTTATTAGTAATGACGGCTTCAAGTCACATGACAGCGATCACCGCTCCCGATGTCAGGGAGCGGTGATCTCTGTCATGACACAATCTAGAACAGGGAAATGCCTTGTTTACATAGGAACTTCCCTGTTCTCAGGCTCCGTGACATGATCGCCGGGAGACCGGCGGACATCGAGTCCGCTGGTCCTGCAGGCACGGTCACGCTGTAAGTGGTGGACGCGCGCGCCTTCTATCCCTGCCTCTTAAAGGGGACGTACAGGTACGCCCATTTGCCCACTGCTGCCATTGTGCCGACATATATCGGCGTGTATAGGTCGGCAAGTGGTTAACAATAACTTTAAACCACAGTGCATATTATAATTTCCATATGTAGCCTTCATTTAGTATGTTTTTAAAAACACACTAAATCTATGTATTATAGCAAGCAGAGAGATTGAAAGATTAAAATAAAATTTTAGTTTGATTAATGTCTATTTTGTATAAATAATACTATTTAAACTATTTTCACAGAATTACTTTCTCCTAGGTATCCTAAGTACAGGGACATCAACTATGTGTAGGTCTTGGATGAATGATGAACAAGTGTGCATATTTCAGATTTTGGCATGCGCTGTGGCGTCTAATTTTTATACACTTTACATTTGTTTGTTTTTCAATTCACTAATATCAAACATGAACTGAAACACTATGTGATAATAGTGAGAGATCCTTTTCATTGAGCTATCAGAGGTCTGCTAGACCCCTGGTGCCTCCTGTTCCTATAGCCCCAGCAAAAGAGATTTTGACTTAATTAATTGACTTGATTTAATCTCAGCACAAATAATCAGATAATGCTTTCTGATCTCTTGCCCCCGTTTAGCCATCCTGAAAGTTTACAAAAGACTCTGACTCAATGAGAAACCAGGTGAGCCTGGGGACCCATAGGGATGCAAGTTGAGAGCACTTATTCCACCAGCAGCTTGTAGAAGAGATTAGGCTGGTGTGCAGCCTCTCTTATCATATACATTTAATCTTCACAACTCTGCTCTCTTGCTTCCCCTGTAGTCTGCCAATCCACAGCTTGGCCCCAGCTACATCCCTAACCTAGTCTCAAAATACCAACCAAGTTGTTCTCTTCATTCCTGCTCTCTAGCTCCCTTGTCACCTCATCCCATGCTCGCCTCCAGAACTTCTCCTGAGCCCTTTCCCATCCTCTGGAACTCTCTACTCCAATCTGGCTGACTATCAAATAATCAGATAATGCGTTCTGATCTCTGAATCCTACTGTATTAAAGTGTATTGTGGTTGTACTACCCTCAAGTTGTAAAGAGCTGCGTAAACTGTTGGCGCTATATAAATCCTTTATAATAATAATAGTCTTTTTTATGTGTCTTTTATTAATCCTGATAGGTTAATTGGCAAAGTACTACCCCCACCTATTTCAGTATAAAGCTAGACCACTTTTGAGAGAAAGCATGTGCTAGGGTGGCTCTTGCACTTCCACTGGAAGTAAGCACTACTGCTCTGCACTTCAGCAATTGCATGAAGTTAAAATCCACAGCAAACTACTGCAAAACAACAAACAGATTGCAGGTGACCTTGTTTCCCCATTCAGCTCTTTCATCTTTTACCCAGTCTTCTTAATCCTTCCATTCTGTAACATTCATTCTCTATCTCTCCTTCTCACAGTTGTGTCCTCTCTCCTTAAACTCCCTTTCCTTCACCCATCTCCTCTACCCCACAGCTTATATATATATATCACCTTTACTTCTGTCCTATCCTTATTACTACACTTATATCCTTATTACTACACTTATCAACTCCTTATCATTCTAAACCCACATACTAATAAACCCCCAGGACTCTGGGGTATGTCTCTTCATATAAATCACACTCCCATATTACCGACTTCATCCTTCTGCGTCTATTAACTTCTGGAGATATACGATATCCCCAAACACTGCGCATACATAATTTAACTGTACCCAACTCTCCCATAACCCCATGCCCTCTGGCAGCAGCCGCAATACACACAATCTAGTTTGTATTCCTCTTCTTCCCAAAACCAGCCTCCCCTTCTCTTGCACCCTTTGGAATGCCCGCTCTGTCTGTAAAAAACTCACCTCTGTCCATTTTGTCCCAAACTCCTTTAACTGGTTGCTGCCCACCCACGATCAAATGACAGCGGGGCCGTGCGGCTCTCGTTCTGGGATGATGTCATATGATGGGGTCCCAGAACGGCAACTCTCGCGCGACCGTGGGGGCGCGCAGCGCGACGATCACCCTGATCTGTGGAAAGAACAGCGTATGTGGCTCTTTAACCATGTGATCGGCTGTGTCCAATCACACTTGGTCACATGTAAACAAGGAAGTGCCGGTAATCGGGGCTCCTTGCCTCACACTGACAGAGTGTGTGGCGAGGAGAGCCGATCAGCGGCATCTCCACGCAGGGGGACATTTAGGAATGTAATCAGGGCACTGATCATCATACGTGCTGCCAATCAGTGCCCACCAGTGCCGCCTATCAGTGCTCATAAGTGCCACCTAACAGTGCCCATCAGTGCCACTTATCAGTGCCACCTATCAGTGCACATAAGTGTGGCATATTTGTGTCTCCTCATCAGTGCCACCTAATCAGTGCCCATAAGTGCCGCCTCATCAGTGCCCATAAGTGCCCTCTCATCAATGCCAACCAGTTCAGCCTATCAGTGCCCATCAGTGCCGCTTCATCAGCGCACATCAGTGACGGCGAAAAATTACTTAGTTACAAAATTTACTGAATGAAAAAAGTAAAAAACTTTTTTTTCAAAATTTTTGGTCTTTTTTTTGTAAAAAATAAAAAAACAGTAGTGATTAAATACCACCAAAAGAAAGCTCTATTTGTGTGAAGAAAATGATGAAACATTTGTTTGGGTACAGTGTAGCACGACAGCGCAATTGTCATTCAAAGTGCGACAGTGCTGAAAGCTGAAAAATAGCTTGGGCAGGAAGGGGGTGTAAGTGCCCGGTAGGCAAGTAGATTAACCACTTACTGAAACCTGGCTTTATGAATCCAACTCTGCTTCTCCTGCTTCTCTCTCCCATTGTGGCCTTCTCTCAGTGGATGGAAGAGAGGTGGAGTTGGAATCATTCTATCCCCACAAAGCACCTTTCAGGTTCTTCACTTTCCTCCCTCTCTGTCCCTTTCCTTATTTGAGGCACATTGTATTTGTCTATTTTTGTCTATTTTTGAAAATTGCCTGATCTACTGCTCTCCTGGGCTGGTATCAATGTTCCTTGATGACTTCTCTGCCTAGCTACCCTACTCTCTCTTCTGAACTTCCCACAATCATTCTTGGTGACTTCAACATCCCTGTTAATATTAACACTCTTGCTACTTCTAAACTTCTCAGTCTAACCTCCTCTTTTGACCTGAAGCAATAGATACGCTGCTCTAAAAATTAAGGGAACACTTTGAAAACACATCAGATCTCAATGGGGAAAAATATCATACTGGATATCTATACTGATATGGACAGGGTAATGTGTTAGGAACAAAAGGATGTCACATCGTTTGATGGAAATGAAAATTATCAACCTACAGAGGGCTGAATTCAAAGACACTCTGAAAATACTCATTTTTTAGGACTGTTTTTCGCTAGTTTTGCATTTGTTTAGGGTCAGTATCACTACTGGTAGCATGAGGCGATACCTGGACCCTACAGAGGTTGCACAGGCAGTCCTTCGCCTCCATAGCCAGAAGGTTTGCTGTGTCACCCAGCACAGTCTCAAGAGCATGGAGGAGATTCCAGGAGACAGGCAATTACTCTAGGAGAGCTGGACAGGGTCGTAGAAAGTCCTTAACCCATCAGCAGGACCAGTATCTGCTCCTTTTTGCAAGGAGAAACAGGATGAGCACTGCCAGAGCCCTACAAAATGAACTCCAGCAGGCCACTGGTGTAAATGTCTCTGACCAAACAATCAGAAACAGACTTCATGAGGGTGGCCTGAGGACCCAACGTCCTCTAGTGGGCCCTGTGCTCACTGCCCGGAACTGTGGAGCTTGTTTGGCATTTGCCATTGAACACCAGAATTGGCAGGTCCACCACTGGCACCCTGTGCTTTACACAGATGAGAGCAGGTTCACAGTGAGCACATGTCAGACGTGAAAGGGTCTGGAGAAGCCATGAAGAATGTTATGCTGCCTGTAACATCATTCAGCATGACCAGTTTGGTGGTGGGTCAGTGATCGTCTGGGGAGGCATAACCATGTAGGGATGCACAGAAGTCTACAGGCTGGACAATGGCACCCTGACTGTCATTAGGTATCTGGATGAAATACTTGGACCCATTGTCAGACCCTATGCTGGTGCAGTGGGTCCTGGGTTCTTCCAGTGGCATAGGACTAAGCCTCCAAAAGACTTCAACCAATTAAAATATGCTCTCCATATACAGTCAGGTCCATAAATATTGGGACATCGACACAATTTTTATATTTTTGGCTCTATACACCACCACAATGGATTTGAAATTAAACAAACAAGATGTGCTTTAACTGCAGACTTTAAGCTTTAATTTCAGGGTATTTACTTCCAAATCAGGTGAACGGTTTAGGAATTACAACAGTTTGTATATGTGCCTCCCACTTTTTAAGGGACCAAAAGTAATGGGACAGATTAACAATCACTTATCAAACTTTCACTTTTTAATACTTGGTTGCAGATCCATTGCAGTCAATTACAGCCTGAAGTCTGGAACCTATAGACATCACCAGACACTGGGTTTCATTCCTGGTGATGCTCTGCCAGGCCTCTACTGCAACTGTCTTCAGTTCCTGCTTGTTCTTGGGGCATTTTCCCTTCAGTTTTGTCTTCAGCAAGTGAAATGCAAGCTCAATCGGATTCAGGTCAGGTAATTGACTTGGCCATTGCATAACATTCCACTTCTTTCCCTTAAAAAACTCTTTGGTTGCTTTCACAGTATGCTTCGGGTCATTGTCCATCTGCACTGTGAAGCGCCGTCCAATGAATTCTGAAGCATTTTGCTGAATATGAGCAGATAATATTGCCCAAAACACTTCAGAATTCATCCTGCTGCTTTTGTCAGCAGTCACATCATCAATAAATAAAAGAGAACCAGTTCCATTGGCAGCTATACATGCCCACGCCATGACATTACCACCACCATGCTTCACTGATGAGGTGGTATGCTTTGGATCATAAGCAGTTTCTTTCCTTCTCCATACTCTTCTCTTGCCATTACTTTGGTACAAGTTGATCTTGGTCTCATCTGTCCATAGGATGTTGTTCCAGAACTGTGAAGACTTTTTTAGATGTGGTTTGGCAAACTCTAATCTGGCCTTCCTGTTTTTGAGGCTCACCAATGGTTTACATCTTGTGGTGAACCCTCTGTATTCACTCTGGTCTTCTCTTGATTGTTGACTTTGACACACATACACTTACCTCCTGGAGAGTGTTCTTGATCTGGCCAACTGTTGTGAAGGGTGTTTTTTTCACCAGGGAAAGAATTCTCCGGTCATCCACCACAGTTATTTTCTGTGGTCTTCCGGGTCTTTTGGTGTTGCTGAGCTCACCGGTGCATTATTTCTTTTTAAGGATGTTCCAAACAGTTGATTTGGCCACACCTAATGTTGTGCTATCTCTATGATGGGTTTGTTTTGTTTTTTCAGCCTAATGATGGCTTGCTTCACTGATAGTGACAGCTCTTTGGATCACATATTGAAAGTTGACAGCAACAGATTCCAAATGCAAATAGCACACTTGAAATTAACTCTGAACCTTTTATCTGCTCCTTGTAAATGGGATAATGAGGGAATAACACACACCTGGCCATAGAACAACTGAGCAGCCAATTGTCCCATTACTTTTGGTCCCTTAAAAAGTGGGAGACACATATACAAACTGTTGTAATTCCTACACCGTTCACCTGATTTGGATGTAAATACCCTCAAATTAAAGCTGAAATTCTGCAGTTAAAGCACATCTTGTTAGTTTGATTTTAAATCCATTGTGGTGGTGTATAGAGCCAAAAAGATTAGAATTGTGTCGATGTCCCAATATTTATGGACCTGACTGTACATGATAATACAAATCCAGCCTCTATATTGCCAAGCAGACCTTTTTTAACATTCTCATTAATACCCCCTCTTCCAGTCCATGTTAACACTTCCCTACCTTTAACTCTCTACTTTGTCCTCCACTGCCTCCACTCACTAGCTCGCTCACTGCCCAGTCAATCCTCAATCACTTCACAAATAAGATTGATACAATTTGTGATGAGATCTCCACTGTACAGATATCTCCCCCACTGAACACTCAATGTCCACAGGTATAATCAATACTTCCGTCATTTTACACTGCTAATTAGGGATGAGCCGAACACCCCCGGTTCGGTTCGCACCAGAACAGGCAAAAAATTTGTACGAACAAGCGAACACCATTAAAGTCTATGGGACACTAACATGAAAAATCAGAAGTGCTAATTTTAAAGCCTTTTATGCAAGTTATTGCCATAAAAAGTGTTTGGGGACCCGAGTCCTGCCCCAGGGGACATGTATCAATGCAAAAAAAAGCCAATTTTTCAGGAGCCATGATTTTAATGATGCTTAAAGTGAAACAATAAAAATTAAATATTCCTTTAAATATCGTGCCTGGGGGGTGTCCTTAGTATGCCTGTAAAGTAGCACATCTTTCCCGTGTTTAGAACAGTACCACAGCAAAATGACATTTCTAAAGGAAAAAATTTCATTTAAAACTGCTCGCGGCTGTAATGTATTGTTGGATTCCGGCAATATAGAAAAAATTCATTGAAAAAAATGGCATGGGCAAGGGGAACCCTGCACCAAAATTAAAAAAAAAAAGCATGGGGCTCCCCCCAAAATCCATACCAGGCCCTTCAGGTCTGGTATGGATTTTAAGGGGAACCCTGCATCAAAATTTTAAAAAATGGCGTAAGGGTCCCCCCAAAATCCATACCAGACCCTTATCAGGGCATGCAACCTGGCAGACCACAGGAAAAGAGGGGGTGGGCGAGAGAGCGCCCCCCTCCTGAACCGTACCAGGCCACATGTCCTCAACATGGGGAGGATGTTTTGGGGTCCCCCAAATCATCTTGTCCCCATGTTGATGGGGTCAAGGTCAAATGGTGGAGCAATCACTTGTGAACAAACGAGCGTCATGTCTGGTTCGTCTCTCCCCTCTCTGTACCGATCGGTACAGTGTGAGTGGAGAGGGGAGAGATCGGGTACAGCAGTGCTGTGGGCTGGATCTGTAGTGCCAACAGCGCTGATCTGTGCCCATTGCAGCCTCATCCAGCGATCCATCCATCCATGCTCTGTCATTCCTCTGTCATACTCATCCAGCCAGCCATAAATGCTCAGCCATCCCTTTGTCATACTCATGCAACCATCCATACTCAGCAATACTCATCCATTCATCCGTGCTTAGCCAACCATACTCAGCAATACTCATCCATCCATCCATCCATGCTCAGCCACCCATACTCAGCAATACTCATCCATCCATCTATGCTCAGCCATCCATACTCAGCAATACTCATCTATCCATACTCAGCGATTCATACTCAACCATCCATCCACCCGAGCCATACTCAGCCATACTCAGCCATACTCAGCCATCCCCAGCCATACCCAGCCATACTCAGCTGTACCCAGCCATACTCAGCCTTACCCAGCAGTACTCAGCCATATTCAGCCATACTCAGCCATACCCATCCATACTCATTCATGCTCAGTCATCCCATCCATACTCAGCCATCCACATTTATGGCTCAACCATGCTCAGCCATCCCAATCCACGGCTCATCCATCCCCATTCATGCTCATCCATGCCACATCAGTTTTTATTCATGCCACATCCATGCCACTACAGTGCCTCACAAAAGTGTAATAGGTAGTCAAATTAGATTTGAAACTTATGCCCCTAGAACACCTGACGGTGCTCCTTGCATGTTGGGGCTCTGTATGTGGCCTAGCTGTGGAAAAGTCTCCCACATGTGGTATCGCCATACTAAGGAGGAGTAGGAAAATCTATTTTGGGGTGTAATTTTTGGTATGTTCATATTGTATAAATTGACAACTTTGTGTAAAAAAAATGTGTTTTCATTTTCTTTCCACATTTTCCAAAAACTTGTAGAAAAAAATGACATGTTCAAAAGACACATTATGACCCATAGATTATATGTTGGGGTGTTTTCTTTCCAAAATTGGGTCATTTTTGAGGCGCTTCCATTGTCCTGGTGCCCCGGGGCCTTCAAAAGTGTAAGAGGTAGTCAAAAAATGATATGTGTAATTTTTGCTCCTAGAACGCCTGAAGGTGCTCCGTCAATGCTGGGCCTCTGTATGTGGCCATGCTGTGTAAAAGTCTCACACATGTGGTATCGCTGTACTCAGGAGGAGTAGCAGAATGTGTTTTGGGGTGTAATTTGTGGTATGCATATGCTGTGTATGAGAAATAACCTGCTAATATGACAATTTTGTGAAAAAAAATCCTGATTTTGCAAAGAAATGTGGGAAAAAATTACAACTTCAAAAAACTCACCATGCCTCTTACTTAATACCTTTGGAATGTCTGCTTTCCAAAAAAGGGGTCATTTGGAGGTTGTATTTGTACTTTCCTGGCTTGTTAGGGTCTCAAGAAATGAGATAGGCCGTCAGTACAGGTGTGATCAGTTTTCAGAGATTGGCACCATAGCTTGTGGACTCTATAACTTTCACAAAGACCAAATAATATACACCGATTTGGGTTATTTTTACCAAAGATATGTAGCATTACAAATTTTGGCAAAAAATTATGAAGAAACTAATTTGACTAATTTTGCTAAATTTTATAACAGAAACAAAGGAAAATGCTTTTTTTTTAAAGAATTTTCAGACGTTTTTCTTTTGTAGCGCAAAAAATAAAAAAACCCAGTGGTGATTAAATACCACCAAAAGAAAGCTAAAAAAAAGGACAAAAATTTCATATGGGTACAGTGTTGCATGGCTGAGTAATTGTCATTCAAAATGTGAGAGCACCGAAAGCTGAAAATTGGTCTGGTTAGGAAGGGGGTTTAAGTGCCCAGTGGGTAAGAGGTTAAGATGTACAATGCATCCTTACTAATGAGAAAACTGGGCAGGAATCTATGATCAGCTCCTCCCATCCTGTATACTCCCACTGCCTACACAGGAACAGTGTCCCTCCCTGGAAGAGATGTCACCAGCTTTCAGTAACCACACCACTTGCTGCTCTTAGACTCAGAAGGAAGAGGGATTGAAGTCATGTGACAGGCACTGGATACTGCAAAATAAAGGTAGAAAAACTGGGATTTTTTTTCCATTTTGAGACATAAGGCTGTACTTGGCTCACAGTAATCATTGCAGAGGAGAATTTAAGTATTAGTTTTGACTTCCACTTTAATTTAAAGTGGGGGGGGGGGGGGGGGGAGGGCAGGAAGAGATTAGGCATATCATATTTGACAAGAGGCATGCCTCTGCATTTTTTTTTCTTAGTAAGTGTGAAATTATTATATTATACAGCTACAGACAAATGTGGAAGACTGCCTAAAAAACATTGTAGTGTTTGCAGCACACTTCCCATGGATGGCTGACACGTTTGGTTTGCTGAGTTAATAAACACGTATGTCCCTAGAAAAAATTATGCTCACCATATCAGGTTATTATTAAAAACAGCCTAAGGCATTCAGAATAATACATATGCTAGCCCAACACTCATGAGGTATTTGAGTGCAATGTGTGGAACACATGCTGACAGCATGTTTGAGCGACCCTGGAACTAATGCCATTTCACACATACCCGTGATCTTGTAAATGAATCGGTCTTCTCTGCACCTGTGTAATTGTCTGAAACAGGCTGAACACCTGATGTGTCAAAGTTTAACTGTGAGGGTCATTCTCCCATGCTTGTAAAAGATGGATAAGGTTATTGAGGTTTCCACACATTTTGTGCTGGAACGATTAAGATTAGATGATTAGACTCAAAGCTCGTTCTTTATACCTTTCATCACATCGTACCAAATACTTTATTCAACTCATTTTATGATACTGGCTTCCCAATCCCAACGCCTGTCTTAGAGATGACTGTATAAAGATAATAATGATAATATCCACAGAAAAAAGCTTATGCCATCTTTAGGCAGATTTCATTTATTTTAAAGAATATATGTTGCAATCATTAGGTTACAGAAGTACTTTTTATTCCTTAAATTTTTACCTTCCCAGGATTCTTAAAACTACAGCCAAAAGCTTCATATACTAACGAGATTCAAATAAAATGAACATTTTTGGGGCATATTTATAAAGCAGTGAATGTATTCTTCACCCTACATTCACAACAGGTATATCTTCCTGCTGCATGATTTTTTCGTAAATTACAGTCCTTGATTCACCTGCAGTGAATGTTTGATGAATGACACATTCAATACAGGGCAGGGACTGATGTGAATGTACAATTTATATGTACAAGCACTGTGTAAATTGACAGCGCTATATAAGTATTATTTCTCTGTGAGGAGCACCACTTCTCTTTAACTTCTTCAATACACTTACACCCCCTTCCTGCCCAAGCCAATTTTCAGCTTTCAGCGCTGTCGCTGTTTAAATGACAATTGCGCAGTCATCCTATACTTTACCCAAACAGAATTTTTACCATTTTGTTCCCACAAATAGAGCTTTCTTTTGGTGGTATTTGATCACCTCTGCATTTTTTATTTTTTTCTAAACCTAAAATTTTGAAAAAAAAAAAAAGTTTTTCTTTTGTTTCTGTTATAAAATTTTGTAAATAAGTACATTTTCTCCTTCATTGATGGGCACTGATGGGCAATGATATGGCGGGACTGATGAGGTGGCACCAATGAGGTGGCACTGATGGGCACTGACGATGGACACTGGTAGGTGGCACTGATGGTGGCACTGATATGCAGCACTGATGGACATTTGTAGGCAGCACTGATGGGCACTCATGGGTGGCACTGGTGGGCACTGATGGGCACTGATAGGTGACACTGATGGGCACTGAAAGGCTGCACTGATGGGTACTTATGGGTGGCACTGCTGGGCACTGATGGGCACTGATAGGCCGCACTGCTGAGCACTGATACGTGGCACTGATAGGCACTGATATGCAGCACTGATGGATGGCATTGTTAGGCACCGGCACTGGCAGGCATTGGGGGTGGGCACTGATTTTCAGCTGCCTTGGCACTGATTGGCATTTTCCTGGTGGTCTAGGGTGGCATACCTGGTGGTACAGTGTGGTGGCCATCCCTGGTGGTCCTGGCGGCATCCTGGTGATCCTGGGTGGGCATCTGAGGGGGGGCTGCACTGATAAACAATCAGCACAGACCCCCCTGTCAGAAGAGCAGCTGATCGGCTCTCCTCTACTCGCGTCTGTCAAGGCGTGAGTGAAGAAAAGCCGATCAACGGCTCTTCCTGTTTACATTGTGATCAGCTGTGATTGGACACGGCTGATCACGTGGTAGAGAGCCTCCATCAGAGGCTCTTTACTGAGATCAGCGTAGCAGTGTGTCAGACTAACACACCACACCACACCACTGATCGCCGCAATGCATGCCCCCATGGGCACGCGAGAGCGACCGTTCTGGGAGGCCGTCGTATGACATCCACCCAGAAAGAGTGCCGCGCCGCCCAGTCATCATTTGACGGCCAGCGGGCGGGAAGCGGTTAAGGCTGGGTTCACACTATTGTGAATTGAATGTGTGTTTCCCCACATCCAATTTGCATAGCAGGAGACTGTGACCGGCTCTCTATGGAGCCATTTCAAACATCTCCGCAGCATCTCTGATGCAAATTGCACAGGAGTCCTGTGCGTCTTTTGGTCCATTTCAGGTCCGAATTTAGCCAAAAATTCAGGCTGAAATTGGAACTGAAACGGTGAATAGAGATGCACCAGACCCCTGCTGTGAGCCGGAGCGTGCTGCAGTGTGAACCCAGCCTAAAGCGGAACTAAATTTCCGCTATGATACACTAAACAGGTAGGCATTTTATTGCAGAAGCGATATGCAATGTCTCTTCTGCAATAAAACATACCTGCCTGCTCTCCACCATCCCCTCACTGTAAACTGAACTGTGCATGAATCACATCATCCCACTCCAGCCAATGAAGATGGCCAACACCCAACACATAGGGGAGGATGCTAGCATTGGCGAGGGAGCATTAAGGTTAGTATCCTCCCTTTAGTTCCACTTTAACTCTTTCCTGCACTCTCTTTAAAAGGTTCTGAATGCCTGATTACCTTTACCTGTACCTTAATCTGCTATTTGTGGTGCTCTGTTTACATATACAGTTGTGCTCATAAGTTTACATACCCTGGCAGAATTTATGATTTCTTGGCCAATTTTCAGAGAATATGAATAACACAAAAACTTTTCTTTCACTCATGGTTAGTATTTGGCTGAAGCCATTTATTAATCAACTGTGTTTACTCTTTTTAAATAATAATGACAACAGAAACTACCCAAATGACCCTGATCAAAAGTTTACATACCCCAGTTCTTAATAGCGTGTATTGCCCCCTCAATGACAGCTTGCAGTCTCTTGTAATATTTGTGGATGAGGCTCAGATGGTAAAGCTGCCCATTCCTAATGGTAAAAAGCCTTAAGTTAAATATGTATGTAAATTATTGGGCTGTCTTGCATTAACTGCATGTTTGAGATATCCCCAAAGTGGCTCAATAATATTAAGGTCAGGAGACTGAGATGGCCACTCCAGAACCTTCACTTTATTCTGCTGTAGCCAATGACAAGTTGGCTTGGCCTTGTGTTTTGCATCATTGTCATGTTGGAATGTCCAAGTACGTCCCATGCGCAGCTTCCTGGCTGATGAATGCAAATGTTCCTCCAGTATTTTTTGATAACATACTGCATTCACCTTGCCATCAATTTTGACCAAATTTCCTGTGCCTTTCTAGCTCTCACATCCCCAAAACATCAGCGATCCACCTCCGTGTTTCACAGTAGGAATGGTCTACCTTTCATCATAAGCCTTGTGGACTCCTCTCCAAATGTAGCATTTATGGTTGTGGCCAAAAAGCTAAATTTTGTTCTCATCACTCCAAATGACTTTGTGCCAGAAGGTTTGAGGCTTGTCTCTGTGCTGTTTGGCGTATTGTAAGTGGGATACTTTGTTGCATTTGTGTAGTAATGGCTTTCTTCTGGCGACTCGACCACACAGCCCATCTTTCTTCAAGTGCCTCCTTATTGTGTATCTTGAAACAGCCACACCACATGTTTTCAAAGTCCTGTATTTCACCTGAAGTTATTTGTGGGATTTTCTTTGCATCCCAAACAATTTTCCTGGCAGTTGTGGCTGAAATTTTAGTTGGTCTACCTGACCGTAGTTTGGTTTCAACAGAACCCCACATTTTCCACTTCTTGATTAGAGTTTGAACACTGCTGATTGGCATTCTCAATTCCTTGGATATCTTTGTATATCCTTTTCCTGTTTTATACAGTTCAACTACCTTTTCCCGCAGATCCTTTGACAATTCTTTTGCTTTCCCCATGACTCAGAATCCAGAAAAGTCAGTGCAGCACTGGATGAAAGATGGTCTGTCAGCAGTCCAGAAACTCATTGACCTTTTATACACACACACTAATTACAAGCAAACAGATCACAGGCGAGGATGGTTACCTTTAATAGCCATTCAAACCCCTTTGTGTCAACTTGTGTGCATGTTATCAGGCCAAAATCACCAGGGTATGTAAACTTTTGATCATGGTCATTTGGGTAGTTTCTGTTGTTATTATGATTTAAAAAGAGTAACAGTTGATTGATAATAAATGGCTTCAGCCAAACACTAACCATGAGCGAAAAAAGTTTTGTGTTGACATTCATATTCTCTGTAAAATGGGCAAGAAATCATACATTCACCAGGGTATGTAAACTCATAAGCACAACTGTATATTTCTAACCACTTAAATACCGGGTGCTTTTACCCCCTTCCTGTCCAGGCCAATTTTCAGCTTTCAGCACTGTTGTACTTTGAATGACAATTGCGCGGTCATGCAACACTACCCAAACTAAATTTTTATCATTTTGTTCAGATAAATAGATAATAGATAAATAGATGAAAATCAATCAATCTTGATGTACTGGGGCCCAAAAATGTCAGGACAGTACAGATATTCTCCAAAATTACCATTTTTGGAAAGTAGACAGTCGAAGGTATTTACTAAGAGGCATGGTGCATTTTTTAAGTTTTCATTTTTTGCCATAATATTTTTGAAAATAAAAAATAAAAGTTTCACTTTTTTTTACATACTGTCACCAGTGCACTACAGCATCATCATATAACTGGTGTAGCAGTGATTGGTAACACTGATTGGTGACAACAAATCAATGTCAAACCAATCCATTAAGAAGTGTCACATTTTCAAAAAGGACCTTCAGTAGTACAGGCTCGTACAGCTCTACCTCCAATATTGTTGTTTACCTTGGTCAATAAAAAATATGCAACCAAGGATCCTATATTGATGAAACAGGACAGAAAATACTAAAAAGAATGAATTCACCGAGTCGCACTATAAAATAACATATAGAAGATGATCAATGCACATATGTGGGACATCATTCCCACATCCAGACTACTGTATAGAACACATAAATGTTTGGGTCTTTAATCACTTTAATACCGGACATTTTTTACCTTTTCCTGTACAGGCCAATTTTCAGCTTTTAGTGCTCTCACACCTTAAACAACAATTACTCAGTCACGCAACAAATTACATTTTTATCATGTTTTTTTTAGACAGATAGAGCTTTCTTTTGGTGGTTTAACCACTTGACCACTGAGCACTTAAACCTCCTTCCTAACCAGACCAATTTTCAGCTTTCAGTGTTCTCACATTTTGAATGACAATTACTCATGCATGCAACACTGTACCCATATGAAATTTTTGTCCTTTTTTTTCACACAAATAGAACTGTTGTTTGGTGGTATTTAATCGCCACTGGGTTTTTGATTTTTTGCACTATAAAAGAGAAAAGCCAGAAAAGTCTGTAAAAAAATGCATTTTGCTTAGTTTTGGTTATAAAATTTTGCAAATTAGTAATTTTTCTCCGTACATTTTGGCCAAAATTTATACTGCTACATATCTTAGGTAAAAATAACCCAAATCGGTGTATATTATTTGGTCTTTGTGAAAGTTATAGAGTCCACAAGCTATGGTGCCAATCTCTGAAAATTGATCACACCTGATGTACTGACGTCCTATCTCATTTCTTGAGATCCTAACAAGCCAGGAAAGTACAAATACCCCCCCCAAATTACCCCTTTTTGGTAAGTAGACATTCCAAGCTATTTAGTAAGATGCATGGTGAGTTTTATAAAGTTGTAATTTTTTCCCAAAATTCTTTGCAAAATCAAGATTTTTTTTTTCTTTTTTTTTCACAAAATTGTTATATTAGCAGGTTATTTCTCACACACAGCATATGCATAGCACAAATTACACCCCAAAACACATTCTACTACTCCTCCTGAGTATGGAGATACCACATGTGTGAGACTTTTACACAGCGTGACCACAAACAGAGGTCCAACATGCAGGGAGCACCATCAGGCGTTCTTGGAGCATAAATTACACATATAATTTCTTGACTACCTCTTATGCCCCGTACACACGGTCAGACATTGATTGGACATTCCGACAACAAAATCCTAGGGTTTTTTCCAACGGATGTTGGCTCAAACTTGACTTGCATACACACGGTCACACAAAGTTGTCGGAAAATCTGATCATTCTGAACGCGGTGACGTAAAACACGTACGTCGGGACTATAAACGGGGCAGTAGCCAATAGCTTTCATCTCTTTATTTATTCTGAGCATGCATGGCACTTTGTGCGTCGGATTTGTGTACACACGATTGGAAATTCCGACAACGGATTTTGTTGTCGGAAAATTTTATAGCCTGCTCCCAAACTTTGTGTGTCGGAAAATCCGATGGAAAATGTGTGATGGAGCCTACACACGGTTGGAATTTCCAACAACAAGGTCCTATCACACATTTTCCGTTGGAAAATCCGACCGTGTGTATGAGGCATTACACTTTTAAAGGCCCTGGAGCACCAGGACAATGGAAATGCCCCAAAAATTACCCCATTTTGGAAAGAAAACTACCCAATGTATAATCTGAGGCATAATGTTTTGAAAATGTGCTTTTTTCGATACGTTTTTGGAGAATGTGTAAAGAAAATGAAAACGCATTTTTCTTTACACAAAGTTGTCCATTTATACAATATTTCTAACACATAGCATGTACATACTAAGAATTACACCCCAAAATAGATTCTCCTACTCCTCCTGAGTACAGCGATACCACACGTGGAAGACTTTTACACAGCCTGGCCACATAGAGAGGCCCAACATGCATGGAACACCATCAGGTGTTCTAGGGACACATGTTTCAAATCTAATTTGACTACCTTTTAGACTTTTGTGAGGCACTCTAGTGGCATGGATGTGGCATGGATGAGAACTGATGTGGCATGGATGAGCATGAATGGGAATGGATGAGCCGTGGATAGCTGAGTATAGATGGGATGACTAAGCATGAATGAGTACGGCCGGGTACGGCCGGGTACGGCTGGGTACGGCTGGGTACGGATGGGTACGGCTGTGTATGACTGGGTATGGCTGGGTATGGATGCGGGGGAATGGGATGGCTGAGCATACATGGATGGACAAGCATTGCTGAGTATGGATGGATGGCTGAGCATGGATGAGTATTGCTGATTAGGGATGGATGGCTGAGCATGTATGGATGAGTATTGCTCAGTATGGATAGATGAGTATTGTTGAGTATGGATGGATGAATGAGTATTGCTGAGTATGGATGGATGTCTGAGCATGGATGAGTATTGCTGATTAGGGATGGATGGCTCTAGCATGGATGGATGAGTATTGCTGAGTATGGATGGACGGATGAGTATTGTTGAGTATGGATGGATGGATGAGTATTGCTGAGTATGGATGGATGGATGAGTATTGCTGAGTATGGATGGATGGCTGAGCATGGATGAGTATTGCTGATTAGGGATGGCTTAGCATGGATGAGGCTGGAATTGTCACATATCAACGCTGTGGGCACTATAGATCCAGCCCACAGCGCTGCTGCACCTGATCTATCCCCTCTCCGCTCACACTGTACCGATCGGTACAGAGAGGGGAGAGAGGAACTAGACATGACGCCGGTTTGTTTACAAGTGATCAAATCAGTGTATATCATTCAGTCTACAAACTATGGTATATATATTTACAATTTGAAGTTGATCAAAGAGCCCTGAAATGCCAGGACAGTACAAATACCCCCAAAATGACCCCTTTTTGTAAAGTTGACAGTCCAAGGTATTTAGTAAGAGACATTTCTGGCACATATTTTTTTAGAAAATGAAAACAATTTAATAACATTTGTTTTTTTCACAAAGTTGTCATTTTAACAAGTTATTTCTCACACGCAGCACGGGCATACTTATAGTTACAGCCCAAAACACATTCTGCTGTGTCTCCTGAGTATGGAGATACCAAATGTGTGAGACTTTTTTTACATAAGCATAAATTACTCATCTAATTTCCTGACTACACAACACATCTTTGGAGACCCTGGAGCATCAGGACAATAGAAACACCTATGAAATGACCTTATTTTGGAAATCAAACACTTATTTTGTGAAAGGCATAGAGAGTCTTGAAAGTGGAATTTTTTGCCAAATGTTTTTGGATAATTCAGGAAAGAAAATAAATATATTTTTATTCAAAGTTGTCAATTAATAAGATATTTCTAACACAGAGCAGATGTAATGAGATGTAGTCACATAAAGGGGAACAAAATTAAAGGAACACCTTCAGGCAGTCTAGGGCCATAAATTGCACATCAAATTTCCTGACTACCTATCACATTTTTGGAGGCCCTGGATTTCCAACACAGTAGAAAAACTCACAAAATGATCACATTTTGAAAAGCAGACACCCCAAGGTATTTTTTATGAGTCATAAAGAAAATTGTTTCCCATGGAACTAATGCAGCCAAAGGTCACAACAATATGTAAAAAGAAAACACTTTTTATTGTACGAACATTATATTCATAAAATTACTCAATAAAAGCATATTCACATGGATACTCTGGTTTTATGATGTACATCCAAAAAATGTACACCTCTAATTTTAGGCATATACAGCTCAGTCCAAAAAACAGTTTAATATACTTCTTTGCCACAGCTTGCCCAGGAACATCATGTTCAATGACCAGAATGTACAGGAGGCTGAAGAAAGGAAGAACAAAAGAGTCCCTGTGGTTCCAGGAGTGCAGTTGTCCGCAGGGGATGGTTGGGACTGGTGTCTCACGAAAACATAGTCAGTTCAGATGCAGTCAGCAAACAGGCAAAGGATCGGTCCAGGCAGAAATTTGGTCACAGTACAGGTGGCAGGCAGAGGCAACACTGCACTGGGGTGGTGATGATTAGGAATATTATTTCTAGCTACACTAGTCTGGTGACTGGTATAACAGTGATCAGGGACACTGTGAGTAGTGTGGCGGTCATAAGAGATGCTGTGAGTGGGTGGTGGTGATTGGGGACAATGACTGGTGTGGCAGCAATAATACACCCTGTCACCAGAGCAGTGCAGTGTTACCATAGGGATTTTTTTTTTAACTAAGATTGCTTATACAGCCATGATGGTTGTATAAGCAATCTTATCTGACAGTTCTTGCTGTAATTGGTCCCAGTGATCACGTGGTACCAGGGTAGGATCACCACTGCTCGGTACCTGGATCAGTGATCAGGTGGACACAATGGTCATAAAATAGCACAGATGCAGACCCCGGGGATGTGGACGAGGTGCAGAGCTGGTATGACATAAGGGTAAATACCCATAGATTGACACCTGTCCCGCCTTGCCATTCATATATGCAGTAGCTTGGTGGGAAGCGGTTAAAGGCAATTTAAAAATTGCTAAGGTAAGGAGAACTTTGATCTAAGAATGATAATTCTTTTTGACACAGGTGATGATGAACTAAATTTGGTCCTTAGGTTTCTAAATTGCTACGTAACAGTTTTATGAACATTCCTGCCTCTGTGACTCTTAAAGTACAACTAAAAGCAGTATGCTCATTGTAATACATTCTTATATAAACACCTCAAAGTTACACATGGTAATAAATATAACAAATGAGATTATGATTTTCCTACCATTTAGATGCAATTGTGGTCTCTAATCCCCCTATTCATTTCTCCTTTGCTTGATAATGCTAGTGATGGTGGGAGGAGTTCAGCAGAGTTAGCTTGTCATTTCCTTTCATTGAGCTAGCTATCTCCCACAGGGAATTACATTTCCCATGAGACAATATGCCTGGTATCATGCCCAGTCTATTTTACATACCTCTGACCCCTGTGAATAATAAGCACCCTGAGGTGACACAAAATGTTCACGGTGCTCTGGAGCCAACATGTTTATAAGTGCAAACATTTTTTACAACATGATTTGGATATATGTGAGATGAGTAAAACAATGGATGTGCTCATTTATAATAATTCTTGAATTTTCTTTTATTGTAAATAAAATCACAGAGGATTTCTTTAGTTGTATAAAAGTGTATAAAAGTGTTTACACTAACTTTTAATTGTTTTTAATACCATTAATATTAACTAATATCATTATTATTATTTAATACTAGTATTGAAATGTATTACCTGCTGCTAAATCTGCACACACTCACACACTGTGTGTTTTTCTCATGGCTGTTGTCTACATCTAGAAGCCAGACTAGAACAGGCTTAGTAAAGATAGGTAGGAGTGGGCGGGGCATGGGTGGGAGTGGGTGGGGAATCACGGGATGATCTTGAAGGGGAGTAGGAGGAGCCTTGCCGGGACTTCTGTGATGCTGGAGATGAAAGAACAACTCCTCCAATGATGACATGACGGCACGTTGTAGTCTATACAGAGCGGCATCACACAAAAGGGGACAATGGGGGCATTCAGAAAAGAGGAAGCACAGTTGTCTCCTGATTACAGGAAATGAACATGAGAGCTTTCAGCTGCTGGGTGAAAAGGTAAATATGTGATAATCCTTACTGTTATTTGAAAAACAACTAGTGACATATTTAACAGGTTACAGCTTTATATCACATACTTTTTTTTTAACAAAAATTTGAACGAAAGTTCAGTCATTTTTCTATTCATTAGTGGGTTAAATTGACATTCGCCATGATGAGAAAATTCAAAGGAGTAAGATTAAAAATTTTTTCTTAAACGAATGTGGTTTTTGCTCAGTAAAGCTCCTTTTATTCCAAAATCCAAATTAAAAGCAAATTAAATCTTTTGAATGACTTTCAAATTTTCGGTGGATTTTCTGCAAATTTTGGTAAGAATTTTAGACTTTTGGTAAGAATTTTCAGTTGAAAATTTTCAATCTATAATCTCCCCCATTCCATTGCCTACTCCTTTTCCTTTATCTTAAAAACTATCCCAGATTTTTTTTTGTTGCTCAGAGATGGTTTTTGTTAACATTTTTCTAAAACTTTGTGGATCAGTACTGCTTGGACCTGAGCACAAGGGAACACCCCAAAATGTTGTCCTGAGAATTTAAATGTTTGTGCAATTAAATATAGTATCACAAACAGTATTTGTTGTTTTTGTTGTAAGTGCACTAATGCAGCTATAGACACCTAAAGTTATTATTGTACACAATTCTTGGACTACAACACACTATGCTGTTGATCTAGTTTTTCATCATGTCTTAATTAAGATAACCATCAGTGTCAGTAGACAATGTACAAACATGTCTGTACTTTGGTTTCTGCACTACGAAAGAAAACCTAAATTAATTTTCATGATAAACTGCATTGCATGCATATTTCTGGCTAATGTATCTTCCACTAACCTTTCAGTTAGTGAATGGGGTATTTTATAATTGTCAGACTGAATGAATATGCTTACCATATCGCAAACATTAATTGTAAAAGTGAAATTCTGTCTGCTTAAATACACTGTTTAAAAAAATTAAAAGAACACTTTTTAATCAGAGTATAGCATCAAGTCAATTAAACTCCTTGAATATTAATCTGGTCAGTTAAGTAGCAGAGGGGGCTGTTAGTTTCAGCTGCTTCAGTGTGAATGGAATTAACAACAGGTTCACTAGATGGGCAACAATGAGACAACCTCCAAAACAGGAATGGTTTTACAGGTGGGGGCCACTGATATTTTTTCCCTACTCATCTTTTATGACTGTTTTTCACTAGTTTTGCATTTGGCTAGGGTCAATGTCACTACTGGTAGCATGAGGCGATACCTGGACCCTATAGAGGTTGCACAGGCAGTACAACTCCTCCAGGATGGCACATCAATACGTGCTATTGCCAGAAGGTTTGCTGTGTCTCCCAGCACAGTCTCAAGAGCATGGCGGAGACAGGCAGTTACTCTTGGAGAGCTTGACATGGCCGTAGAAGGTCCTTAGCCCATCAGCAGGACCTGTATCTGCTCCATTTGCAAGGAGGAGCAGGATGAGCACTGCCAGAGCACTACAAAATGACCTCCAGCAGGGCACTGGTGTGACCAAACAATCGGAAACAGACTTCATGAGGGTGGCCTAAAGGGCCTGATGACCCCTAGTGGGCCCTGTGCTCACTGCCTGGCATAGTGGAGCTGGCTTGACATTTGCCATTAAACACGGGAATTGGCAGGTCCGCCACTGGCGCCCTGTGCTTTTCACAGATGAAAGCAGGTTCACCCTGAGCACATGTGACAGACATAAAAGGGTCTGGAGAAGCCTTGGAGAATGTTATGCTGCCTGTAACATCATTCAGCATGACCGGTTTGGTGGTGGGTTAGTGATGGTCTGGGAAGGCATATCCATGGAGGGACGCACAGACTGCATTAGGTATCGGGATGAATTCCTTGAACCCTTTGTCAGACCCTACGCTGGTGAAGTGGGTCCTGGGTTCCTCCTGGTGCACGACAATGCCCGGCCTTCATGTAGTGAGAGTATGCAGCCAGTTACTGGAGGATGAATGTATTGATACTATTGAATGGCCCCCACGCTCACCTGACCTAAATCTAATAGTAGATCTCTGGGACATCATGTTCCGGTCCATCCGACACCGCCAGGTTACACCTCAATCTGTTTAGGAGCTCAGTGATGCCCTGGTCCAAATCTGGGTGGAAATACCCCAGGACACCATCCGTCGTTTCATTAAGAGCATGCCTCGACCTTGTCAGGCATGCATACAAGCACATGGGGGCCATACAAACTACTGAGTACCATTTTGAGTTGCTGAAATGAAATTTCAGCAAAATGGACTAGTCTGTTGCTTCATTTTTTCACTTTGATTTTCGGGGTGTCTTTGAATTCAGCCCTCTGTAGGTTGATAATTTTCATTTCCATTAAACGATGGCATCCTTTCCTTTCCTAACACATTACCCAGTCCATATCAGTATAGATATCCAGAATGATATTTTTTCCCCATTGAGATCTGATGTGTTTTCAAAGTGAACCTTTAATTTTTTTTGAGCAGTGTACATAAATCGGGTTGGGGCAGAATTCATTATCGCAAACGAATACCACATACCTGAATTTCTTATTACTATATATGTTTCGAATTCTGGTAATGGACTTAACCTCTCCATGCTGGTGCCTTCCAGCCCTCTAAGAGGTTTATGATTCCGGAAGGCGGGGCTTAAGAGCCCCTGACCGCTGTGACAGCTGCTTGCGATTGAGCTTTTGGTTAAACGCCGGTAACTTTGTCGGGGTGCACACCGCGTGCGCTCTCGGCACAGGACCAGGCACAGAGAGGCTGCATATTTGCGTGTGGCTGGCGCCAAAGGGTTACACTGGAACAGTTCTGTTTTGAAGCCTTAAACCTGAAGGAAATACAGCTGTTTTTTGAATTAGTGTATTTTGGCTCCTGGATCTTGAGGGCTGCATGATATTGACCGAAGACCTGCAGAGTCTTCCAGAGCAGGGCAGGGTGATTATTTTGAAGAATTGCGGTTATGCTTTAGAGGGTTGTGTGCTGGGGGTTAATGCCATCAAAAATGTTTAGTTTAGCTTAGGATAAATTGGAAATCATTAGAACCTCTTATCAGGTGTTCATAACTGTTGGTGAGTCCATCATGGGGTTTTCCCTTTACCATCTGTCCCTGTGACACCAGGAAAACAACCTAGGGGCACTGGAATCACAAGGACAGGGAGAAACTGACAGCAAAACATCCTGACAGAGGTTTTTATCCTTTTTACTAAAAAAATGTGCTTTAGATGAGGTCCTCAGAAGAATTTCATATCACATCCTGTTCCTCTGACACCCTGTCATCATAACAAGAGATGAGAGGAAAATTTCCAAATGAGGACATAGACAGCAATTAAAAACCTGACAGAGCTTCTAAGCAATCCTTAGCCTATCCAACACTACATTAGAATTTTGTGGACAATTAAGTAGTTTTATTATTTATTCATTGGTTTTTATCCCCTTCCTGTCCAGCCTCGGCATCCATTTTACTGGGTCCTTATTCTCAGAGAGCAGGAAAGACTGCCGATTGCAGCCCCGCTGTGATTGGCTGTCACAGTGGTAACACCATTGACAGCTAGTCCCACTGGCTCCTGATCATTATTAGAGACTAGTAGCTGTTTTGCCAGCTAAGTCACTGTGCTGGGAGCACTCATTGAGCATGCTCTCAGCACAGAAAGCCCAGGCATCCATGGGTGCATATATGTGGTGGGTGGCTTTTAAATCTTTTCAACCTCTTTGCCACTGTATTATGTGGGCAGTAAGAGGTTAAACTAGTTTATAATTTATTGTGTTTATACTAGTTGCTTTATTTGAAGTGTTTCATTGTCATTGAAAGTAAAATATATGAAGCACTGGATTTCCATATCAATTGTGAAACATGGTTATGTCAAGGCCTACAAGAGACAACATAATTTTATTATAATCCCTAAGTAATATCCATTTAGATAACTTACAGCATTGAGAATTACCTTGATTTAAAATACCAAGTACCATGCTACAAATTAGACAGAGTTGCCCTTTTATTGCCAGTATAGCATATTCCCCGAATCTGACTGTATTTCAAAGAGTCTATAACTTCCTTACTCTCTGTGGTTTATACATTAATCGCTATTACTTTATATAATTAATAGCAAAGATCCTCTTGTCGTGTTATCCTGGAATGACATTTGATTCCAAAACCTGGCTAGTTATACATTTCACTGCACTGACATGTCAGTCTGGTGAAGATGAGTCTATCAGACATGTCCTGCCTGTCATTATTGATAAGGTGAATGAATCCTATGACCTTCACAGACCTTTGCTTTTGAGAAGCTGGTATACAATTCTTTAAGGTCAACAAATGATTGAGAGAAACCATAAATTGGAAATGAGACAGTTGGAGAACAATATAATGAGTCAAAATGTTTAGAGAAGTGTTGAATATACTGATAAAGGTGTTTAATAGCTGTTATGCAGCTTTCTATAGCTGCTGGATATCCCGACAAAACACAGGTAATAAGAGATTTGCCTTCAAAATTTCATGCAGATAACTGCAAGGTGACCAACTCAGTCATAATGAAGTTTTGAGAAATGGGAATGACTGCACATTGGTTGCAGAGCTTTTCCAGTGTGTAAGAACGCAGGAAGGCCATAGGTTTTTTAATTTTCTTTCCTTTCACCACTGGTGGAAGGAAAGTACGGTAAATAAATCAATTCCCTTATCAATGCAGTTAGTGTTGATGAGGGAATCCCTCCTACAGCGCGGGGAGCCTTTCCTGCTGGCAGAACAAAATGATTAGTATAGTAAACGGCCTCAGCCTTAAACCAAGGGATGTGGCTTAGGAGGCGTTCAAGGCTGAGGCCGTTCACATTCCTCTACACCTGTTGAGCTAGTGGTATGCGGTGTCTTTCACCCCCCCATGCTTCACTGCTTTCTGGATCAAGCAAAAGACAGCCTGCACCCTTACATTGCTGTGAGACACTGGACTCTTTACCAGCAAAGCACCCTGAGCATCACTATAAGTAGTTACAAGGTTTTGTGAGTACAATAATTAATGTTGCCAGCTATAGCTGGTGGCACGAGTAATTCACAAAAAACCCACCAGGACCCATCTAACTGACACAACACAGATCAAAATTAAGCTGGTCCCTGCTGAACTGGCTGAATTTTGATCCATGTATGTCCCACTTAAGCCAAAGCACAATGCTAGCATTTTATATTCGGTAGGTCTGCCCCGTTACATGAACCAGTGCTTGAACATCAGACCATAACATAACAAACATACTTACTCATCTAGGTGGATGCCGCATCACTTCACCTCTACACCAGTGATCACTGGAGCACCAGGCTGTGGAGGAGATGGGAGTGGCTAGCTGGGGCTCTCTGCAGCATGCTGAGAGGTTGAGCCTGCTGTCGCTCAGGCATCTGGGTGGATCCCAACATTAAAAATACTATGCTCTTTGTTTCTCTTCCCCAATTTATGGTATTTGGCTGATTCTCTCTTCCCGGGGGGGTTTGGTAAAGTGGTGGTCCCCATATATTTGGTACAATCACTCAGCCCATCTGCGACAATATGTAACTTTCACAGAACCTGGCAATGTGGGCTTATTGACCTACAAAATGATTTTTGTACCTGCCAGGACCCCACCATTTGATCAGCATGTAAACATCCAAAGTCTTTTAAACAAAAGTCTTTGCTAATAATAAATATAAAAAACCTGAAGGTTGGGGTTAACCAGGGCAGACTGGTTAGTGTTATGCCCCGTACACACGGTCGGATTTTCCGATGGAAAATGTCCGATCGGAACGTGTTGTCGGAAATTCCGACCGTGTGTGGGCTCCATCAGACATTTTCCATCGGATTTTCCGACACATAAAGTTGGACAGCAGGAGATAAAATTTTCCGACAACAAAATCCGATCGCGTCAATTCCGACCGTGTGTGGCCTGTTCCGACGCACAAAGTGCCACGCATGCTCAGAAGAATTCCAAGATGGAACAGCTCGTTCTGGTAAACTTAGCGTTCGCATTGGATACAGCACTTTCGTCACGCTGCAATGTTAAAAATGGTTTAATACAGCGCACTCTCTTCTTCTTTATAATGTGACAAGAATTAAGTAGTTTTGCTGCTCATATTCACACACACTTCTCACAAAGTTTTATTTTTGTATTTTTATTGGGATTCCCTGAATATATTGTTATTAGTTGTCACATCTGACAGAATTTTTTTTTTTATTTAATTTTTTGGGGGATTTTAAGCCTTTTTTTTGGATTTAATGTTTGTATTTTTTCAAAGGCTGATCTTTGTTCAATGTTATTTTTATTTTTACTCCAGAATATTTTTGTGTGTGTTTTGTGTGTCAAGTTACCCCAGCACCATTGATATCTTTTATTATTTAATCTCAAGGAAATTGTTTGTTGCTGGTGTCCCTTGTTCATTTCACATTGTATATTTGAAATGTACCTGAATCCTCACAAACAAACTGTCATTTTTGAAGTAAAACACATAGGAGAGTATAATTCAAAACAAAAATCCTTTATTAAGGGATCAGAACCAAACAAAGAGGAAGGCAACACTGGATCAACAGGAGAAATTAGCGAAGCCTGGGACCCCACGGCAGACATCAATTCTTGAACATCAAAATTGGTGGCCTGAGGAGTCCATATGTAAGGGAGGGCAGTCTGGTCCAGAATTCGCAGAGATCCGGATAGCAGCAGATGACATCTGTGTCCCCAGGCTGTGGTACCACAAGAGGCTGCATCTTTTGGCCGACCAGACTGGATCCAGGGTCCTCACTTTCTGGTCTTCCTTTCACGCTTCCTTCCGGGCTGTGGCTGTGCAGTTGGAGATGTGGCAGGAGGAGGAGTAGGACCTGGAGGAGGACTGGGAGGACCTGGAGGAGAGGGAGGATGAGGAGAAGGACCTGCAGGAGGAGGAGGAGGACCATTGCAAAGGTGTGTCTGAGCTGTCATTTGGCCCCTCATACCTTTGTTAAGAGCCTCCAATATGAGCGCCTCACACAAGACTTGTTGGCCCTCCTCCATCCTCTGCATTTTATATGCAATGACGGCAGCAATGTCCTCCTCCATGGTTTGTGGTGCTCCCAGGACCTCTGTAGCCCTCCAAAAGAGTCCTCCGGTAGCCTCCTCTAGGGCACTCCTCCTACTGCCACTTTCTCTTTTCAGTGGGGGTGGAGGGACCTGCAGATCAGCCAGCCGGGACATGGTTGTAATGTTTTGCATCATCAATCACAATCATAAATTAGTACTCCCAACTAACATCTAGTTAACATCATTGATTGGACAAGCAGAAATATTTAGAGGAATGCTATACCTGGCTCAATCTGGGCTCCTCCACATGTGGCCTGGAAGGCCCAGGTTGGGCGTCAGAAGCCTCAGTCAGGGGGGAAGGAAGCGTGGAAGGAAGACTGGAGAGGGATGGCCTGGGTTCAGTCTGGCCTGCCAGAAAATGCAGCCTGTCGTAGTACAACATCCTGGGGACATAGATGTCATCTGCTGCTCCGGATCTCTGTGAATCCAGGACTTTCTTGCGCTCCCTTAGATATGTACTCCTCAGGCCACCAATGAAGATCTTTAAATAGGTGATGTCTGCCGTGGGGATCACCTGCTTCACAATTTCACACAATTGCTCCAGTGCTGCTTTCCTCTTTGCTTGGTTCTTGAAATGGGGGTGTTTAATCTCCCACAGACAGGGCAGCTCCCTTAAGATATCTAGGAATACTGACATGAAGTCATTATCTTTCATTAGCATATCCATGTTCACTGCAAAACACAACACAAGACAAAGCCTAATGTCAGACAAAACTCTCATAATCTTGTTACAATATAGGCTTCAATGTAGAAGCAGTATAGGCACAAGTTTGTCTCTTACCTTCGTTCTTACGATCGGCGCGTCCAATGCTCCTTCCTCCGCTCACAGATCGTGATCCAGAATGTTTCACATCAGAAAGTGCCCAGATCCTGATCGGGGAGATCATGGGGTGTAATGTAGAACTTCAAAACATACAGCAAAAAATCAATGATGTTATTAAAAAAAATAATAACATCATTGATGTTTTGGGCCGAATTTAAAACCCCACAAAATCACTTTTTGGATTGTGGTCCAATCTTTTAAATATTTTTGCAATGTTTTGAAAAGCCAAATTTGGAGGATGCACACAGTGTGCCAACATGTGCTATCTGCCATCACGGGAGATCAATGGACGCGTTTTGGGGGTGCAACCCCTTCCTCAATTATAAAGTAGCGTTGAGGAAGGGCTTGCTCCCCAAAAAAACACGTCCCTTGATCCCCCCTGATGGCAGATAGCACATGTTGACATTCGTAAATTGGTGTGCATCTTCCAAATTTGGCTTTTCCAGGGGTGATTTCCCCCCATCTGAACGCTATATTAAACCCAGTTCCTAAATACTGATGTCTGATATAGCCTTCAGGTTTTACCTAATGTGAACTTTGTAAGTTCAAGTTTTTTGGCTTTCTTGTTGCTTTTACACAGGCCTGTTTTATCTGAAATGGACATTTCGATTTTTGATAATGCTACTGCAAAAATTGTTATACAACAAACATGTTGGTTTGTTTTAAAAACCTTTGGTAAATGCACATGTGATTGTGCAGGTATAAAAAAGTTGCTTACTCAAGAATGTGTGGATTATTGTCTCAACACTACAATACAACACTTTTGGGGTAATGTAATTGCTGTTTTCTGCGAAAATGGGTGTTATTTCCTAAGGGCAAATCCTCTTTGCACTACAAGTGCAGTTTCAGTGCAGTTGCAAGTGCACTTGTAGTGAAATGTGTTTTTGCATTTAGGAAATAACAGCCAACAGTGCTTTGTATAAGGTTACACAATTATGCCATTTTCTGGACTCAACACATTTCTGTCAGGGTCAGCTAAAACAAACACAAGCAGTAAATGTCCACCAAGAATTTTTTTTTTATTATAAAAAGGCTTCACAGATTGTCTGGCATATTGATAGCCCCCCTACCCGCAAAGAACTCCAGGTAGCGTAACCGGACATCACGGGCACTCAGGGAGGGCAAGCCAGGACGGCCACTTTCAAGCGCCGTCAGTGTGGTTTGATGTAGGATTCCGGCCTCAGGCCCAACTGAGCCAGCATAGTTGGCCGAATGTTTCCTTAAAAAGTTATGGAGAACACAGCACGCCAGTATAATATGGTTCAGTTTATACTCTGCCATATGGATGGGTGTCATAAATAGTCGGAACCGGCTGGCCAGGATTCCAAATGTGTTCTCCACCACTCTTCGGGCTCTGGCCAGCCGGTAATTAAAAACCCTCTGTTCCTGGGTGAGGGTCCTCATTGGGAATGGCCGCATCAGGTGGTCCCCCAGCGCAAACGCTTCATCAGCAACGAACACAAATGGGAGTCCTTCCACATTGTCCTCTGGAGCTGGCAAGTCCAAGCTGCCATTCTGGAGATGCCTGTAGAACTCCGTCTGGGCGATGACTCCACCATCGGACATCCGGCCATTCTTCCCCACGTCCCCAAGTCGTAATTAGCCGACACCACCGCCAAACTCACTATACTATTAAACCCCTTGAAATTATAATAGTACGACCCCGAGTTGGGTGGTGGGACGATGTGGACGTGTTTCCCATCAATTGCCCCTCCGCAGTTAGGAAAGTCCCACCGCTGGGCAAAGTGGGAGGCCACAGTCTGCCATTCCTGTGGCGTGGAAGGAAACTGTTGAGGAAAAAACAATAAACATTACTATTTTTACTCAGAAACATGGCAAGCAGATTAGACACAAACATTATGGGGCAACCTCCAGATAGCATTTATTAAGGGGAATTTAACAAGGCCAAAGTATAAGGTACACCTATCATATCCCCCCCCCCTCATGGGCCATTTCTAACATTATAGGGGGTGTGTGGAAATCTTGGACAGGTAACCCTCTTCACTTCATTGAGAGATGAATGCCTAAATAATGGGTATTACTTTGAACAGACCCTCCTTAGTTACACTATTGGCAGACCACTGGACAGGTAAGAAGTGTCATAATACAAAGATATAAATACACATTGTACACATTTGAGGACATTTGGACATTCTGCTATTACCTATCAAGATAATTATAGGATACAAAAACTTTAAACAGTACCATTGGAAAGTATACAGGCAGGCCCTTGCACTACATGCTTTGGGGAATTCATCCATAAATCTGACCAGTAAAGAGGTGTGTATAGTGTGTATGGGATTGGCAACGTCAGCAGATAGATGATTGAGGATAGATAGAGAATTGGGATCAGCTGACTTAGCAGTTGGGGGAGGGAGGGTTACTAAAAATTTTTGGGGGACACCACCAAAAAAAAACTCTGGCACTCTGCCTGAATTTAAATCAAAAAAACATTGCCAAACATTTTAGGGGGTGTTTGGGGTAAAGCACTACTATGGAGCTGATAAAATACATTGTTAAGTGACTACATGAGGTGAATATAGGCCAGGAGACACCATGCTGGGGAGGTTATTGAAGGGCAAATATGTATGAAGGACCTAAAATAATAATTACATAAAAATCCAGCATGCATGAGGACAAAGGGGACATTCACAGCATATTACAATCATGGTAATTAGGGAATGAGGAAAGAAATACAATATATTAGCAAATATTCAATACAATAAAATGTGATATAAAAGGATAAAAATTACCTTCATATACTCCTTCTGTAGGACCTGGATGATGGCAGAACAGGTCTCTGGGATAATGATCCCCAGAGCCTGGGGGGAGATGCCTGTCGAGAACTTCAAGTCCTGCAGGCTTCTCCCTGTGGCCAAATAAAGCAGGGTAGCGACCAACCTCTGCTCCGGAGTGATGGCTTGCCTCATGCAGGTATCCTGCCTGCTGATATAGGGGGTCAGCGAAGCCAACAAACCGTGTCCGTCATCCTGAGAAAGTTCCTGAAATCATCAGGATTATTCTCACGGATCTCACGGAGCAAAGGCATATGAGAGAACCGGTCACGCTGAAGCAACCAATTCTTGGTCCATGAACTCCTCCCCACCCTGTTCATGGACTGGACTTGTGTCAAGGTCAGGACCCCAACACCAAGCCCCCGCACAGCACGAACTCTACGAGGAGTACGCATACGAAACATGGCTAGAAAACGGTTGGCTGCTCAGAACGAAGTAACAGAACGCACTGAAGAACAGCAAGGCCTGTGAAGAGCGACCTGAAAAACAGCAACGAGCGGGCAAGATCGCACAGAAAACTCCGATACGAACTGACTGCACGCACTGAAGAGCAGATACAAACCCACAAGCACAAACTGAACGGCAGAAAACGATCTAAAAACCACGAGTCTGAAAAAGCGCAAATCGTCTCTCACCAAACTTTTACTAACACGAGATTAGCAAAAGGAGCCCAAAGGGTGCCGCGCTTGGTTCTGAACCGGCCTTTTCTAGTCTCAACGTACGTGGTGTACGTGACCGCAGGGTTGGCGATCGGAAATTCCGACAACTTTGTGCGACCGCGTGTAGACAAAATAAGTTTGAGCCAACATCCGTCGGAAAAATCCTAGGATTTTGTTGTCGGAATGTCTGAACAAAGTCCGACCGTGTGTACGCCCTATTAGTGTGTAGAATTCTTGTTTTGTGGATCTTGTATGATATTAACAGGTTTATGGAAGTATATATATATATATATATATATATATATATATATATAATATATATAAATATATATATATATTTTTTGGATCAAGCTTTTTAAATAAGTGAAATAAAAGTTATAAGAATTTTCTTTAATTGTCTATGTTATGGGTTAACTTTGCCACCTTTGACGCAACCAATAATTATTTATCGTTTGAAGTAATATAAGGGATGTTAGTGCATGATTGTGCAGCCCCAGCTTGATCAGTGCTTGAATTTGACTCTTCAATATAAGCCATGTAATATCTGTACTATTGGTTTCCTTCTGTCGGCTTTTTGTTCTTGGTCGGGAATGTGTTAACCATATCTTACTCTTACACTTTCACATTACTCCTAATCAGCTCTATCTTTTTACTTCACAGCCTAACAATTCCTTCTAGTTTAGATTCCGTATTTTCTTTGTAACGTGGGAGTGGTTGTTTTGAGATAAGAGATTACAGAGGGAGCGCAAAAATCATTTGGTTGAGTTAATTGGAGGGCAGAAGTCTTCTTTGTGTTGTGGGTTGTTCGCTGTATTTTGCTACCACGGACTATATATCTGATGTCTCAGTGTCATCTATAAAATACTCTAAACATCATGCCCTCTTTCAGCAGTCTTTTAAGAGTAAGAGACCTTTCACTGGTAGTACTGGTGTTAATTCCCACTGCTATCAAGGTCAAAGGATATTTATTTATGTAGGTCTAACTTCTAAAAATTTCTGCAGGGTAGGAACAACTATCCACAAGAAATCAATTAGGGTTCCAAGCTTAGAGAGAAATGCGAGCAGCTTGTCTGCTTAGCCGAACAGCATGGGGCCTTGCTGATCAGGCATTCAGTCCCAGGAAAGTATCATGCAGTTCATAGTAATTAATTACTCTGGAGGGAATTGCCGAACACAGACATAATAGAGAGAGGGATAGGACTATAGAAAGCAAGTGGGAGGAGATGAGGCTGGTCTAGTAAATGGTGCCTGATACATTGCTAATGAATGCCACTGCCAAACATAATATCATCCCACCAATGTCTATAAATAAACCTGTAAATGCTGTGTAGGTTATGAAATATGATGGCATAGATTAATGCCTAGGAAACACACCTTTTAGTTTAAGGAAGAGCCAGCCATGTAATGCAGTCAATAAATTCTATACATTTCAGAGATATAAACAACCAACGCATATATCTGTAAAAGATATAATGGGGTTGATTTACTAAAGGCAAATTGATTGTTTTGCAAGGGAATTTTCCCTTTGCTTATTGAAGTAAAGTTCCACTGACTTCCATTAGTCAACTGTGTGCAAGCAGAAATGCTGTTTTTTTTAAAATCTTTTTATTTACCTTGCTACTCTTTGTAAAGTGCATTTTCACCACATTCACTAAGCTAAGGGAAAATTCCCCTGCAAAGGAAACAGCCTATTTGCCTTTAGTAAATCAATCCCAATCAGTAAATGTAGGTTCAATTTGATTTTATTCATTTATAGAGCACCAGTTTATCCTGCAGTTTTTTTTTACAAAATAGCTTTTTTAATCAATAGGGTTCCTTTGGGCTAAATCTCTGGTGTTACTCGTACTCATCTTTTTATCAAAATATTTTTTGTGGTTTGTCCTTGATATTTCACACTAAAAACTTAAATAACTAGTAACACAAATAGGTATTTGTTTTTATTTATTTTACTAAGTTATACAGCACTGACACTTTTCCATAGTGATAAAAAAAATACTGAATAATTGTGTAACTGACCTACAAAGAGGCTTACTATGAATTTCCCTACTAGATGCATGCACACAAAGTGCATGGGTCGCAGGGAGAAACCTAATGCAAGGTCTCCAACAATGCAAAAGAATGTTTAAACTAATGGGGATGAACAAATTGACCTGGGTTATGTTGTCAAACTCCTAGTAAAGTTAGACTATTGTGAACTTTAATTTGAACCCCATTAAATCTGTGAATCATGAAAACCAATTCTGGCCATTTTCAAATCTAATGAGCAAGGTGTGGTAAAACAAAGGGCATGGAGAACTGGGCACTGCCATGTATTATTGCAAAAAATAAAATAAAAATACCAAACAGCAAGAGGGGGGTCCTCCTTTTATGTGACTTAAAGGTTGATGTGAAAAACTCAATTTCCTTTTGTGTTATGTTTCTGAGATACCTTTAGGCTATATATGGTGTTACATAAAAGTACAATTCTGACAGTCAGCGTCAGTGACACAGTATCCTGGAATTGCATATTTTGGAGCGTGATTTATTTCTACACTTATAATTTCAGTATTTAGTATTTTTATTTATTTATTTACTTGTAATGGCAGTGATCGGTGATTTTTAGGGGGACTGTGACAGATCAGACACCTAACTGACACTTTTGACACCTTTTTGGGAACCAGTGACATTAGTACAGTGATCAGTGCTATATATATGCACTGACACTGGCAGGGAAGGGGTTAACATCAGGGCCGATCAAAGGGTTAAGTGTACTCCCTAATTGTGCTTTCTTACTGTGGGGGGGGGGGGGATGGGCTCACTGCATGGACACTGTGATCTGTGTTTCTGATTAGCATGCCAGACAGCACAGCGGTCTGCTTGTTTACATCGGCCGCCGTTCTATCTCTGTGGAGAGTGATTGGGCCCAATCCTGGGCCCACTGATTGGCTCCCCCTGTGGCCAATCAGTGCATGATCGCAGCTCCAGCGAGGTGCATGCGCCCCCCAGTGACTATTGACAAAATTACATACAGGTATGTAATTTTGCACAATAGAGCCAATGGCAGGCAGTCAGGAACAGGTTTAAGTGGAATTCCAGTCAAAATTAACGCTGAACCTACTCTCTGTAAAGCAAAAACCGCTGTACTTACCTTTTCTGAAGCTGACCTGGTCTGGTCTCCAGCGGCAGATGCTGTGTGCAGGAGAGGACCGACAACAGCTGGGAAATGCTTGGGAAGTGACTTCACCCATAGACTTACTGTGGGGCTTCCATTGTCTGCTGCCTCTCCTGCACACGCCTACACACTAAAGTTTCAGAGGGAAAAAATAGGCAGGTTTTATTCTAGATTGACATATTTCAGGAAAATACTGCATTATGGCCACTATAGGAGCTGACCGTCATAGAAAATATGCATATTAGGCAAATTACTAGAATTATTCAAAATGGTTGTGCAAATGATTACGACATTTGCACAGTAATTTTTTTTTTTAAATAGATCCAATGTTAGGAGATTTAATAGGCCACAGATTCAAAAGGAGACACCAGGTAGGTTTAAATGAAAAAATCAAAATTTGAGTGCACTATTTCACAGAAAAAAATATCCTCAAAAACTGTCACACTATGTAAGAAGCTTTTTTAGGAGGTAGTTTCAGAGTGAAAAAAAAAACAGGCTTGTTATTTCTAAAATTATAAGTGTAGAAATAAATTACACATCCAAAACATGCAATTCCAGGATACTGTGTCACTGACGCTGACTGTCAGAATTATACTTTTATGTAACACCATATATAGCCTAAAGGTATCTCAGAAACATGACACAGAAGGAAATTGAGTTTTTCACATCGTCCTTTAAGTCACATAAAAGAAAGACCCCCCTCTTGCTGTTTGGATTTTTTTTTTTTTTTGCATTGATACATGGCACTGCCCAGCTCTCCATGCCCTTTGTTTGACCATACCTTGCCCATTAGACTTGAAAATGGCCAGAATTGGTTTTCATGATTCACAGAATTTAGTGGGGTTTAAATTAAAGTTCACAATGGTCAAACTTTACTAGGAGTTTGAGAACATAACCCAGGTCAATTTGCTCATCCCCATTAGTTCAAACATTCTTTTGCAGTGTTGGAGCCCTTGCATTAGGTTTCCCCCTGTGACCCATGCACTTTGTGTGCATGCATCTAGTAGGGAAATTCATAGTAAGCCTCTTTGTAGGTCAGTTACACAATTATTCAGTATTTTTTATCACTATGGAAAAGTGTCAGTGCTGTATAACTTAGTAAAATAAATTTAAAAAAAATACCTATTTGTGTTACTAGTTATTTAAGTTTTTAGTGTGAAATATCAAGGACAAACCACAAAAAATATTTTGATAAAAAGATGAGTACGAGTAACACCAGAGATTTAGCCCAAAGGAACCCTATTGATTAAAAAAGCTATTTTGTAAAAAAACTGCAGGATAAACTGGGGCTCTCTAAATGAATAAAATCAAATTGAACCCACATTTACTGATTGGGATTGATTTACTAAAGGCAAATAGGCTATTTCCTTTGCAGGGGAATTTTCCCTTAGCTTAGTGAATGTGGTGAAAATGCAGTTTATAAAGAGTAGCAGATCATGTGCAAGGTAAATTAAAAAAAACAGCATTTCTGCTAGCACACATTTGGATGATGGAAGTCAGTGGAACTTTACTTCAATAAGCAAAGGAAAAATTCCCTTGGAAAGCGATCAGTCTATTTGCCTTTATTAAATCAACCCCATTATATCATATATATATATATATATATATATATATATATATATATATATATATATATATATATATATATATATATATATATATATATATATATATATATATATATATATATATATATATATATATGCGTTGGTTGTACAAATCTCTGAAATGTATAGGGTTTTATTCTAGAAATTAAAATAAGTATGTATTACTTCACAGAAAAATTACACCAAAATTGTACAGACTCGATGCACACCGTGTTTTGTGCTTTTGTGTGCTTGTGAACACTTGGCAAGTTTTGCTATGAACTAAAAATTAGCGCAAGCTCTAGCCAGTGGTCCAACCTTGACACCCAATAGTAGATGTGGTCCTCGCATTATATTTGCAGGTGCAGAACCTGCTTACTCCCTTTAGCTTTAGGCCTGCCAGACAGCATGAATACAGAGGATTGCTTCACCTATTTAGCAGCTATGGCAATATGGGGATTGATGACGTGATGCATAGGTGCACTTAACAATGTGGTGATTTGGTGCAATAAAAAAAAAAAAAAATACTTCACAAGTAGGCGATAATGTGCTGCAAATAAATACCTTCTTTGCCTGAGTCAGAGACAAGTTCATGCTGATAACCCCAAAATAAGAAGAAACCCTAGAAATATATTATAATAAAATATACCTCCCTCAATAAAAGTTAAAATGCTAAACCTAAACTCCTAAAGAACTAACCCTATTATATTAAACCACAACCTTTTTTTTTTTTTTTTAGCCTACCTGAAAGTAAGTTAAGAATAAAAAAAAAGCTAGCTAAAAAGATCAGTAAACCAAAAAAACTAAAGGAGGAGCATAAGCTAAACAGCAAACAGTTGTTGCTTACACACACAAAAATAATCCTAAACATATTGTGTATCCCACCATGATGCAATTCAATGTAATGATGATGATTGTAATGTCGGTATAATACAGAACTGGGTATAGCAATTTTCAACAGCACTGTATAGTATAGCTGCAACTATCTCTTACTGCAAACACTCTTTTAGTTCTTCCAATTTGCTCCAAGTCTCTCCAGTGCACACTGTGTATATGACTGACTATAATTATAGCACTTTTTAGCAACACTGTATAGTATAGCAGCAACTAACTCTCTCTGCAGACACTCTGTGGTGCTATTTACTGCAGGTCTCCTCAACACACACTGAGAAAATGCTGCTGAGAACACTGACTTTTATAAGGAGGGAGCTAGAACATAAGAAACCTCACATTATTTGCCCTTCTAAGCCACCTTACCATAGTTCTGAGGCCAGGAAGTGCATTATTGGTAATTGTTTTGCTATAGCAGTGAATGGCTGCATTACCTATAGGTACTGTAAATAGCTCCTAAACATGCGTTGTTTATTGAGATATTTACTGTATACTGCACCGATGATGTCATCGACGCTTGCGCCCGAAGAAAATGGGCGCCCGTCCTGTTTCTTCAGAAACATGTGCCATGACCGGTGGCTCCCGTGCGCATGCACGGGAGTGATGTCACACGGCTTCGGCCAGACACACAGCCAGAGTCCGCGGCCCAGGAAGGAAGACAGACGAAGATGGATGCGGCTTCCAGTGGGGATGACGCGGGCTTCGTTTGCAGATAAGTGTCACATAATGTGCTATATGCATACTAGCACATTATGCCTTTGCAGGGAAGAAAAAAAATTCAACCAGAGTTTAATGGCTATATATGTTGTCTTCATTGACTATGTATGTTGATGAGTTTCAGCACCAATGTCTACAGACATGAACTCCTTTACTATCCGCATAAATTACAGTTGTAAAATAACAAAGCAATACACATCTCAGAACAAAAACTCATATTTCATTTAGTATTGGTAATTATGATAATCATTTAGTTTTTAAAACTTTTATTTTAAAGAATCTGGTACAAGATATTGGATGACTTTTGGTTGTTGTATGACCCTAAATACTTTGTTTGGATTGGGCCAAAAAGAGACATCAGAAACCTAGTAGTTAGACATCCCCAGCCACAGCACCCTGTATTTAAAGTAATATTCAAAACAGATCATTTGCTTCATCAGAGTACTGGTCAACTGATATGATGGGAGACTGAGGCTCTGCTAAATGCTTATTTATGACATTAATAAAATGCTCCATAAGGATGTACTTCTGCAATAGTAATTTGTAAATGTCATTTCTTTTAGCACTTTGTATATGTTCTGCTGCTTTGTTTATTATTTTCCTTTTAGTTTTAATTTTGTTTTCTATTTTTCATAGTTACACAGTCTAGAGGGGCCCTTGACAACTTCCAGAGGTTTTCAGCACCATCAACATATCTACCTGTAAACTATCGAATAACTACAGCAGAAACTGCCTTTCTCATGAAAGAGAACAACCAGGATTTTATGAGGAATTCTAGCTTGCAATCAAGGGTAGAGACTTTCTTCATTCATAAATCTCGAAGAACTCCAATACTGAATGCTAGCTATGGACCCTTCTTTGCTGAGCGGGACATTTCAGAAGACCTTCTGTTGTCCTCTCAGGTATTTGCATCCAACAAGTTTACCTTTAACTGGAAGCTAAAAACTTATCTAATCAATGATAAAGTATATCCCAACAAACCAAAAGTCCAAGTTCTATTCTATATTGCTGGCAGAGACTGGGATGATTATAGTGACACAGAAAGGCTTCCATGTCTAAAATTGTTTGCCTTTCGAGAAACTAGAGAGGCAAAGGGGAGCTGCAGGTTGCAAGGAATTCTTGGATTGTGTGTAGCAGAACTTGATTTCCAGCCCTCCTGGTTTACCTCACCCCCTGTTGTTACAGGTCGTAAGAGAAACCAAGAGCAGCCTGATGGTATTCCCGTGGAACTTTACTATAGCATACATTCAGAAGAAGCAGAGTGCACAGCTGAGGAAGCAAGGAAAGGAAATTCCATCCGCCCTGGTAGAGACCAAGGGGAAGATTCCCTTTCCCACCTACAGAGGATTGCCTCTATAACAATATATCGTAATCCAGAAAATTCTCAGCTTACAGAGCTCAGGTTGGACAGCAATGTTGCTCTCTGGCTACCATCAAAGCCTACTAAACAAGGGGAAATCTTACATGTATACATCACAGTTGCTAACAATTCAACACTGGATCAGTTTACACTAAGGTATAGTATCTATAATTTCTATTAAAATATAAAACACAAATCTGTTTGGTGGAAATGTTTATACAGTGCCATGCAACTACTGACATCAATATTATCCTATATTAGACATGCAATTCGTTTGGGTCCGAATGTAAATTCAGACACATTTTTAGTTATTGGGAAATTCGGATGTATCCGAATTTAGTTTTCTAATAAATTCCAAAATTTTGGATTGATTTGTATTTCGATCGGCCAAGGGCATCTTCCCTGCAACCCTGGGCGGTGACTGTAGGGGTCTGCAGGTGGGGAGCTTATGGGAATCAGGGGGCGTAGGGCCCCCAGATCCTGCCCCCCATGTGAATGAGTATGGGGTACATAGTACTCCTATCCATTCACCAAAAAAAAGTGTAAAACGTGAATAAAGACACAGCACAAGTTTTTGACAATTCCTTTATTAAAAAATAAAGTGTGTAGATCTATCATCAGTCACACCACCTGCCTCCACTGCTGGACCTGAAAAAAAGGAAAACATTTGTGTTGTGTCTTTATTCACTTTTTACACTTCTTTGGTGAATGTGTAGGTCATTCTCATTCACATAAGGGGTGGGGGGTCGGGATCTGGGGGCCCCTTGTTAAAGGGGGCTTCCAGATTTTAGTAAGCCCCCGCCCACAGACCCCCACAACCACCGCTACGGGTTGTGGGCAAGAGACCTTTGTCCCCATCATCATGGTGACAAGGTGCTTTGGGGTGCATGATGATGAATTAAACAAAACTAAACTAAATGAATTCTGAAACGATCAATAAAACAAAATTAATAATATAACAAATATATATGAAACAAAACAATTTTTTCCATTCTGCACATGTCTATCCTATATTGGCTTGCCATCTTCTGTTGCAGTGGTAGAATATTCTGCTTGCTTCTGTAAAAAAAAAAAAATGGGTGGTGGTAGCATACAGATTCATAATTAATGAAAATCTGTTCATCTAGTTAAGAATCATCTTTTTCGCTCATACAGAGCCAATGTGAAGCGCATGAGGCTTTCATTGGAGGTTTTTCTGTTGTTCATGAAAGTAGAAAAGTAGAAAATTCCATGAAAGCAGAAAACTTGCTTGCTCTAATTAGGACATAGGGAATGATCATTGTTCTTTCATAGTATAAGGTAAGAGAAATGTGTGTTTGCTAGCTATTATTATTCTTAATGAGATATCATGAGGTTTTGGACCATATTTCGAATTGGGTCTCAGTAGAGTTCAACTTTTCCTCCATCATCACATTGCATTTTCTGATATAATAGCATTGATTACAATTGCTGACAATAGCGGAATTACATGTATTGTATATGTGTACGATGATAACAGAATCTGACTTTTCCAAAACACACAGATAAAGTTATACTAATACTTTTATCGTAATAATTATTGGTATTATGACAGATATAGTTATTTATTTGGTGGCATACATATATGCATTCATAAATAAATATTAAGTACATGGTCAGTAATTGGGTTGGTCACAGTTTGAGCATAGGCCCTTTGTGTGGAATGAAGGATTTATAAACATGGTTTAAACATTTTTTCTATCGTAAATCTATACAATCGGTGTCCATTTACCCATAGTGAAACCTGGAAAGTCCCACTGGAGATGGCTTTACATTTTTTTACTGGTATTTGTCTTAATAGATGTTTTTGTTCAAAATTATTGATTAATTGATGAAAAAAAAATTTTTCCCCTCTTTATCTGTGTTCGTCAGTCCCTTTTACACTTCCCACCTTCACAATATTCCTATTTAATAACAGTTTTATTTATATTAATTTTGCTTCTGTGTAGCTTTCTTACCTAATGGCCCTTATCAATATGCTTATTGGATTTCTTAACCTAATTGGACACTAACCACCAATGCTAGATCTTTTTTTTAATTTCTTAGGGCATCGCCTATGTTTATAGGCAAGTTCATCTCATCTTGAATTAAGATTAATTGCTTTAATCTATTGATCTGTCTTTGGTGGGTAGTTTGATATCCATTTTTTGCAATATAAGTTTCCGTGCCATGTACATAGTTCTCAGCCACATCACTTGTACCTCCTCTGGGGAAGTATCTACCGGCATAATCCCTAACAATGCTACTTTTGAATCGGGCTGCACCTGTGTAGAGCACATGGAATTCAAAATATCGATTCCCAGTAGCGGTGCAATTTGGGGCATTGCCACAGCATGTGTATGAGTACCAGTACCATTTATACATCTTGGGCAATTAAATGTAGTTGCTTTACCCCAAGAATACAGTTTTACCAGAGTATAGAAAACTCTGTGAATAATGAATAATTGAGTCATACATTGTGCAGAGGATAAGGATACCTAAAATACATTTTTCAAGGCTTGCCCCTATTTCTCATCACTAAGTGCCTCTACGTCTCTTTGCCACGGTCCATAGCTAACTTCTTGTTAGTTGATTCTTGTTATCATTTTAAAAGAAGAGTATATCTTTCCCATTAGTCCCTGTTTAGCACGTCTAGTAGTAACTGCTATAGTTAAGATTAATGAAGGATTATATTTTAATATAAATGTCTTTGCTTGAGACTGTAGGGCATGCCGTAGCTGTAGATATTGAAAAAATAATTTATTAAGCAAATTATATTTTCTCTTCCAGTTTAGCAATGATATCAAAACATCATTATTGTAGAGTTGGCAAAGAAACAGAATGCCTGCCTTTTTCCATAACTCAAAATTTTTACGTTTCGCCACTTCAGGCAGTTGTGGATTATTCCATATGGGCATATATTGTGTGTAACCCTCATACTGAGTTTCTTGTTGAACAGTGGTCCAAGTCCTATGTACCAAGTAGAATGTAGGGTATCTGTGTTTGTTAAAAATTGATAGGAAACTATTAACTGCACTAATGGATTTATTGGCATTTGGGAAAAATGTATTTGTTGTATAGGATCCTCACAATCTATAATGTTCCATCCATTTCATTGCTGAAGTTGAGATGCCAGATAATAAAGTCTGGCATTAAGGACAGTCAAACTTCCATATAAGATCTCTAAACAGAGCATCTATTTGTTTAAAGAATTTCTGTGGTAACCAAATGCCGCAATTATGGAGCAGATATAATAATTGTGGAATCCAAATCATCTTTATTAAATTGGCTATACTTATTATTGTCAAAGGTAATTTACTCCAGATTTTTCCCACTTGCCCAAGCCGCTTTAGTAGTGGGGACAGATTCCTCTCCACATATGTACTCACTTGTGATGTTATATGTACCCCTAAATATTTAAATGTAGAAACTACATCAATGTGGGAGGCAACGATCGGCAGAGTCACCAAGGGGTCCACTGGTAGGAGTACTGATTTGTCCCAATTTATCTTAAAGCCGAAATAAGAGCCATATGTTTTAATTAAAGACATTACTGCCTCCAATGAGGACGAGGTATCTTCCAGGAATAAAAGTGTATCATCAGCATATAACTCGATTTTGTCCTCTCCGATAGATCTACAAAACCCAGTAATATTCTTTGATTGGCGAATAGAAGCAGCCAGTGGTTCTAAAACTAAAAAAAACAGATATATCCCAATAGTTGGGAGGTGCATATATGTGTAAAACTATACTACAAAATTTCAATATAAAAAAAAAAAAAAATGCTAGTAATATATAAATTGTAGAATGAATACAATCCTTATATAAAAGTATCCCATAAAGTGCAACATGCAAAAAAACAATATATATATATGTGGTTATAAATATAGGATCAAAGTGCAAAATCAAGTGTCCACATTTAAAAAGTTCAATTCATTGATATCAACACATAAAGTGCAAGTAAGTGGTGTCCACAAAAAACAGTGTTCCTCATGCTCCTCCTTAATGGTGTTCACAATCCAGCATGCTTCAGTGCTCTCCTGTGACCCCCCACTTGTGCTTGCGCTCACCTCTGAGCGTGTGACACGGTAATTAAACGGTGTCTAAACACGCATTGGAGCCACCCCTTGGGCTCATACAGGGTATGCTGGTATAAACTCCAACAGTCTCAGATGTCATCAGATAGTCTCACATACAAGAAAGAAAAAGCTCCATAGTGTGATACAGTAGGGATTTATTTAAAATATATTAAAACTTCCCTCCAGAAGTGTACTCACAATATGTAGGTGCGTGAGTGCACCAATCTTTCCAGAGAGTTTTTGTATAAAACAAGCGTTTGTATGGCGTGCGGTGTGTCGTTCCTCATCTACCTCTGTTGCTGACAGCTCCGTCCTACCCCTCCCCGATTCGGCACAGGGATCACGTGCCTTCCTCTTCCAGATTACTAGAGATTTTATCGGGTTTTAACAACACTACAATAATTGCTTCATTCATAGAAGATGGCAGATGGCCACTCTCAAATGCGGTATTAAAGACCTCCAACAATTCAGGCAGCAAGTCTTCTCCAAAAACCTTGTAGACCTCCCCTGGTAACCCATCTGAACCTGGGGCTTTATTATTAGGCAAATTAGCTGAAGCTTTTTGGAGTTCTTCTAATGACAGGGGTTGATCCAACATCTCTCTATCACTCTCTGATAATTCTGCTAAAGTAATGGAATTCAGGAAAAGTTTCAGATCAGTCTCCGTATAGGATACTTTACTGCTATACAAGTTTTTATAGAAATCAACAAAAGTTGATGAGATCTACAAAGTTGTTTGCACAGTTTCAGTAGGAGAAATTTTCAATTCCACTATTTATGACATTGTTTTTCGGGATTTTACGATCGCAGATAAGAGATGACCCGTATTTTTTCCTCAAAATAGGGTTGCTGAAGAAAAAAACGTTTCTGCATTGCTTTTTTACGAAAGATTCCAGAGTATATCTGTTGTTTTTGTATCCATATCTGCTGTGTTTCTTTAGTAGGGTTCCCTATAGATAAAAGTTCCGCCTTTAGAATGTCTTCCGTCACTGTATCTTCCCAGGCCCTAGACTTTTTTTATCCTAGATATTTGTGAAATAGACAGGCCTCTCATATACACCTTTAATGAGTCCCAATAGATCTGTGAAGATACAGTGGGCTCATTAATAGTGCCATAAGTCAAAATATCAAGTTTTATTTTCTGTTTCGAAGGAAATAAGTCAAACCAGTAAGGGTTGACTTTCCATAAAGTGCTAGTGTGGTTTAAATTTAAAGTCAACTTAAGGACCATTGGAGAATGAATGGATAATTCTCTAGCTGCATATGTAACTTCAGATATGACAGGTAACATCATAAGTGAAACCAGTGCCCTATCTATTCTAGATAGAGTCCCATGGGTACTAGAGAAGCAAGAGAACACTCTCTCTTTAGGATGATGCATTCTCCAGACATCCATAAGGCCTATCGCATGGATAAATCCAGAAAAAAGAGTACATACTAAATTTCCTGGAATTGTATCCAAGCTAAATCTATGTAAGGAGGAGTCAAGATAGTTGTTAAAATGTCCTATTATTAACCAAGGAACTTCCATTTTATCAGACGTAAAGTTCAATAGATCTTTAAGTGCCTCTGATGAATACGGGGGGTATATGTATGTATGTATATATATATATATATATATATATATATATATATATATATATACATATTAGCTAAGACATCAGAAAAACATATCAGCCTTTTGTGTCCGTTTGTACCTACCTACAGGAGAAATCCAATTCATTTGCTAGCAATATAGATACTCTTCTAGAATAAGTGGTGTATATATAGAATGATATTGGGGTAGATTTACTAAAGCCGGAGCAATCAAAATCTGGTGCAGCTGTGCATGGTAGCCAATCATCTTCTAACCTCAGCTGGTTCAGTTAGGGTTTGGCAATAAATTTGGAAGCCGATTGGTTTCTAGGAAGAAGTGAGCCTGATTTTGTACGTTCCAGCTTTAGTAAATAAACCCCACAGTGTTTTACATTGCACTCATTTCAAGTGATTTAATTTATGTATGTTTAGATGGGTCTCCTGCTGGCAGATAATAGACAGAGACACTTGTTTCAGTGTTGTTTTAGTGTAGTAAACATGGCTTGTCTTTTTACTGGGTCACTAAGCCCCCTAATATTCCAAGATACTAATACTTGCTTTGAAACTGACATATTGCTCCAATATTGAGTTTTTGGAACATATCCTTGGAAGAAGTATTTTTAATTACCAATACCAGGGCACTTATTTAAAGTGCTTTGTAGGAAGCAAATTTCAATATTTATTTTAACCAGCTGACAAACGCATAGACAATATCTATGTAGAGATAAAACAAATCCATATTCATAAAAAAATAAAAAAACAAATAAGACAAAGAATCCCTCAAACTTGTGCAAATCATATACAGTAGATTTCCCTGATGAACCACCCCTCCCCCTCCATAGCCTTCCTCTAGATGGCTCTGCATGAAAAACCACAAAGTGCACACTTAATAAGTTTTTACCATCCTCTAACAAAAAAACGAAAAAAAAACCTACAATCTAACACATAAACCTAGATACAAGAATTAAAAACTAACAACCAAACGTTTCCCTCAGGAAAAAAGTATAGAGAATCCATTCAGTGTTTAACACTGGACTCTCTCCTCCGCCCCAAAATAAAAAAAAGGCCTGACCAACTCTCAAAAATAGAAATAAAAAAGAAGAGAACAGGACAGTAATGCTATGCAGTTATGGTGCCACATCTAGTATTAGAAGCAAAAGAAAATCCCCTATGGTGTACTTTAAAGGCACACTAAGTTAAAATTGAAAAGTATTGAGAGTATTATAGTAGAAAAACTATTTATTCATAGTTAATCATAGTAGCTAAAATATGCTTATGAATATAGAATGTATAAATAGTTCATAACTTTGTCACCATACTCTGAAAAGACACATATGAAATCCTCTTGCACCCAACGCCTTTCAGAGTACAGTTTTCTCCTTCTTCATGGGTATATGAAGAGGAAAATATATCTATAACATAGTTGAAAAACAATAAATGTCTGACAATATAAAAGTGCAATGAAAAGAACGGTTGTGAAAATAATTTATGCCTTTTATTGCAGGATCCCTCCACTTCCGACCCCAGCTAGTCCTACTGGCCACTCTCCCTCTGTGGAATGTGGAGGGAGTGGGGAGTCAGCTCCCTGGGTGATTTGAAAGTCTTTAGTCTTAAAAAACCTCTTCTGATGCCTATGCTATTGAAGTAGTGTGTCAACAAACACAGTTCTTACTGATATATGTATCTTTCCTGTTTTTAAACGTAATATGATAGAATGTTGAATTCACCCTGTCACCAAAAAACATATGTAAGTGTACTCGTTAATTGTTTTCACAACCATTATTTTCATTGCAACTTTATATTGTCAGACATTTATTGTTTTTCAACTATGTTAAAGATATATTTTCCTCTTCATACACCCCTGAAGAAGGAGAAAACTGCTCTGAAACACGTTGGGTGCAATAGGATTTCAAATGTATCTTTTCAGAATATGGTGACAATGTTATGAACTGTTTATACTTTCTATATTCATATGCATATTTTTTTTTTTTACAAATAACTTGGTTTTTATTTGAGAAGAGTACATGTTTACAGAGTATTGACATTGGTATTACAATCAGTAAACAAAATAAAATGGGAAAAAAAATAACATACACTGGAGAGCTCATAAAGTTCTATTTGCATTACACAAGCACAATCATCTAATCTGTAATCATGGGTATTCCAACTCCCTGGGTACATTGTAAGGGGAAGTTGGTCAACATACGGTGTGCTCAAATTAAGGAGGGTCATTCGGCTATCTCATTGCATGTGGATGCAGTATCCAACCAAGTGTCCCAAATCTTCCCATATTTGGCTGGGCAGCCCCTGGGGGCATAAAGTTCTTTTTTGTAGGGTAAAACACTGTTAACTGCAGATATCCATTCTTGGAGTGGTGGTGGCACTGCCCTAAGCCATTTACGTGCTATGAGCAATCTAGCTGTAAATAGTGTTTCCTGTAAGAATATGACGTGAAATTTATCCGAGTCTGGGAACACTCCCAGTAGACATTGTTTATTGCTTTATGTTAGGAAGGATCCCATCTTGTCATGTATAAATTTCACTATATGGGACCAGTAGTCTTGTATTATTGGGCAGGACCACGTGATATGGAAGAAGTTGCTGGTGGGGCTACCGCATCTGGGGCATAGTGGGCTATGGTCGGGTCTGTATTTGGTCAGGCAAAGGGGGGTCAGATAGGATCTGTGTATGATATATAGTTGTGTAAGGCAGTCTGAGAGCTTGGGAGAGACCTTTTTACAGGTATCTAATGCATCTTCCCATTCGTCATCCTCCATCTCCCCCACGTCCCCAGCCCATCGATCTTTCAATTGATAGGCGAGTGTTGTAGCAGTTGGGCAGAGAAGAGAGTTGTAAAATATTGAAATAAGTTTTGAGGAGTCCGGCCCGGTTAATATTATATTATAAGTTGTTGAAATTACTTCAGTGTATCACCACAAAATACATCTGTGAGGCTCATCACACCCTGGTTAATCCAAAGATTGTAGTCTGGTATCGTTAGTATTTCTTTTAGGCCTGGGTTGTCCCAAAGGCGTGTCTGCGAGTGCATGGGTGGTTTAGTCTGCGTCTCATCACTTTCCAGATTTTACAGTGATTGTACAGTAGTTCCTTTCGGTTTCCCAACACCTGGGATCCCCTGGGTCTCTGAAGAGAATTTGGAAGGGGTGGGTATGTATACGGGTGTATGGGGAGCATAAGAGGGCCAGATAACGTTCTTTGTCATCTTTATCTAGGTAGAAAAAGTGGGACAATTGCGCTGCTAAGTAATACAAATTAAAATCTGGTAGTGCTGTGCCCCCTAAATCAGTGGGGTTCTTCAGCACTTGCCAGGACAGTTTGTGTCGGGTCTTGCCCCACACAAAGAAATTTAGAATGGTTTCTATGGCTTTGAAAATTCTAAGAGGTAAGTAAACCGGAGCATGCCACAGTACATATAGGAACTTGGGAAGTAGGACCATTTTGATTAAGTTTATGCAGCCCATTACGCCCAGGGGCAGTCTGGCCCACGTCTGTGTCTTGGTTTTCAGGGTTGCGAACAAGGGATCTATGTTCAGTTTGACATACTCTTCCAGGGAGCAGGTGATTGTTATACCTAGATATTTCATGGAGCTAACACAAATAAGGGGGGAGGAGGCCCGGGTTTCTGTAGGGGCACCGATGTCTAGGGGAAGGACCTGGGATTTGTCCCAATTTATTTTCAGACCTGAGTATTTTCCGAATGTTTGTATTACTTCAAGGGCTGTCGTTAGGGAGGGGCCAGCCTCTTCCAAGTATAGTAACATGTTGTCTGCATATAGACTTACTGTCTCTATCAAGTGCCCACATTGCAGACCCTTGATTCCTGGGTGTGATCATAGTATGCCAGGGGTTCCACCGCTAGGGCATATAAAAGGGAGGACAGGGGATCCACTTGATAAAGTTGGGTCCGAATCCAAACCGTGCCAGACACTCCCAGAGGTGGTCCCACTCTACTGAGTCAAATGCTTTTGCGGCATCTAGAGACACCATGACTCTGGATCCTATCTGGTCGTGTCTGGCCTTCAGATTCAAGTATAACCTGCATAGTTTAAATGCCATGTTTTTTGCTGGCATAAACCCAGTCTGGTACGGATGGACCAGGGTGGGGATCACCTTGTTCAGTCGTAGCGCCAGGACCTTGGCCAAGATCTTGATGTCTAGTTGCAGAAGGTATATTGGATGATACGCTTCGGGGAGTTCTAAATTTTTCCCTGGTTTGGGTATGAGTACTATAAAGGCTTCACACATTGATTTAGGTAAGGAACCGGATGCAAATATATTTATATAGTTCGGGCAGTCTGGGAATTAGGGTGTCACTGTAGGTTGTGTAAAATTTCAAGGGGGAGGCCATCTGAGCCAGGAGCTTTCGATGGGTTAAGGTGGGACATCGCCTCAACTATGTCCCTCTTAGAAATGGGAGCTTCCAACATCTCAGTCTGGGATTGGGATAGTGTGGGCAGGTCAATGCTAGCTAAGAGTGCCTCCACCTCCTCCTTGGGGTTGTTGGTAGTAGAGGTGTAAAGGGATGCAAAAAAGGAGCGGAACTCCCCAGCCACCTTGTCAGGGTCACTGATCAATACATCAGTAGCATTTCGTAGGGAGACCACAGTAGGTGGCCTGTGTTCCAGATGTGCTAGGTAGGCTAAGAGATGTCCCACCCATTCCCCACACCCATACATTCTCTGTTTACTATAAAAGATTTTTCTCTCTGCCTTTTCAAAGTGGAGGCTATTTACCACCCGGGCCTGTAATTTCAGCTGGTTGGCCATGGCTGGTGAGGGGTTGTTAGAGAAAATTTTCTCTACATCTGCCATGTTTTGTTCTGCCTGCCTGACCACCTGTGAGGAAGTCTTCCTATATCTGGATATGAGCTGCAAGAGTATCATACAGGCTTTAAAGGAATCCCAAACTACATCAAATGGGGCTGAGTCCCTATTGGTTCGGAAAAATAATTCCCACTCGTCTCCGGCCCCCTCTATGTCAGGAACCACCGATAACCAAAAGGGGTTACGTTTCCACACATAGGTTGTGGGGGAGAGTCGAGTCGAAGCTCAGTCCAGTAAGGGGCAAGGTCAGAAAGGATGCGTGGGCTAAAACCCACATCGCCACGGAGCGAGAGAAGAGAATGAGATATTAATATTAAGTCTATTTGTGATGTAAAGTTATGCGTTGCTGAGAAGCAAGAGAACACCTTGTCTTGGGGGTGGCAGTGCCTCCAGGTGTCTACCAAGGCGAGTTCAGTAAGGAGTTTGCCAAATCTTGTGTGGGAACGGGTGGGATTATTGGTGGGCGTCAACATCAGTCTGTCCAGCTCCTTGTCGACAACATTGTTAAAATCACCCATCCAAATTGCCGGAACAGTCGGGAATTGGAACATAAATGTCAAGCCTTCTATCAATACATTAAATTGGAAGGGAGGTGGTATATACATTGCCAATATTAGGAGCTCAAGTCCATTGATTATAGCATGCAAAAATAGGAACCTGCCCTGGGGGTCAGATCTGAGTGTCAATAAAGTGAATTGCGCAGTTTTGGCCACTAAGATTGCGACCCCTTTGGAGTTAGGGGTGTAAGGGGCCTGGTAGAGCCATCCCACCCAGGGTTTCTTGAGTGTTAACATTAGCTGGCCCATGAGATATGGGTTTCCACCAGCACCATGACCTCAGCATGTTGTGCCTTGAGATATGATAGTGCTGCATTTCTTTTTGGCTTGGCTTTAATGCCACATTCCAGGTAATACATTTCAAATTAGGCATATCACAGCAGAGCGACAATCGGTGTCCGCGCCAGCCCAAGATAGCGCCCAGCGGCACAGGCCCATCCTGCAAACAAGAGGGCGCAAGGTGTCATCCGCGGGGCTCGGTGCAGCGAGGACAGGATATTGGTATACGATCCACTGGGGCCCAAGGGGCACATCGGCAAATGGGGCCCCAGTGCATTGCTTGTGTGTGGTGTTATTCATCAAATACCGACAATTAGAACTTCACATCAATCAAAATGGTGAACCAACAATAAAACTCTAAGAAAACTTGAACTAACGCTCCGGCATGTCCAGACAGGCATCGTCCCAGGTGTATTCCAGGGGCTAACTGCTGTGACTGAACAGGCCAGGGAAACAGTGCTTGAGTTGCATAACAAACATTACAGTTGGTAATTAAAACAGCGGGGTCTGTTAGGACTCCCGTAACTAGGGGGATGATTATCTGCTGAAGAACGTGTGAGACTCCTGGTACAGGGCCTCCAGGATAGTATGCAAGGGGGAAACAAAAGGATATGACCGTATGGATCCATGTCCTGGGCATCACAACGGGTGGTAGCTTGTGAAAAACAAATGTTCGTGGCTTTGATCACTTCCTACCCTCAAGGGGTCCAGAGGAGGGGGAGGGAGGGGGATAAACTGGTATAGTGAGCAGCAGGTATGTCCAGGGGGAAGCTGACATAGTGCGGATATTCTGGAGAAGAACAGCTAGCATGTGGAGTCATGGGTGGCATTGGGCATGGGGTAAGAGACACAGTGCCTTGTTAGAGGTAGACAGTAGCATCCAGATAGATTGGGTGTCCAGCGTGTCATCCATCATGGCAAGGTCCAGACATGTAATGAAGCAGGTTAGCTGTGTCTTACGCGGGCGCTTGATTGGGTGCCGCTCTGTCTTCCAGTCAGGCAAAAACAGCTTCTGGTGTATCAAAAAAGTGTACCTTGTCTTCTCCTACGACATGGAGTCTCGCAGGGAAGAGCATGGCGTATGAGTAGTGCCGGATCCGATGTTGTCGCTTGACTTCAGTAAAGTGCGCCCTCTTCTTTTGAACCTCCACAGAAAAGTCAGGGAAAACCCCGATCTCGCCATTTTTGAAGGGGATGTTGCCTTTAACTCTGGTGTGGTGGAGGACTGCATCCTGGTCTCAGAAATTCAATAGCTTTGCAATAAAGGTCCAGGGGGATGCACCTTGGGGAGTGGGTCTGGCAGCTAGTCTGTGGGCTCTCTCCACAACGTACGACGTGGAGAACTCAGATCTCCCAAATGTGGAAATGAGCAGACTTTCCAGAAACAAGGGGGGGTCGGTACCCTTCGCTCCCTCAGGCAGCCCCACAAACCGCAAGTTACACCTGCGAAGCCTGTGTTGGAGTCGTTCAGATGCAATCTGCAATGGTGGTACCTCATCCTCCACGCGGCTAATGCGGGTTTCTGTCTCTGTGACCCAGTCTCTGAGTCTTTGTAGGTCTTGGCAGATCAGTGACACATTGATTTTAACCTCCTCAATTTTGCACGTTAAGGTGCTTTTGCAGTCTGATATTGCCTCCAGCACGCGTGCAGTGTCCTCCGTGGCCGAGTACACATGCGGAGGTGTGTCGCCGCCATTTTCTTCCGAGGCCCCTTTCTCTTTGAGTTGATATTTGTTCAACTTTGCAATCGTGTCCGTCACTTTTTAGGTGACGACATGGTCGCCGAGGGTGTGAGAAGTCAGAGGCTGTGTTTGTGGGGTATGGAAAGCAATATTAGCCCCAGGATTTGCGGTAACAGAGTTTGTACAAGCAGAGCTCCCGATCAGCACTCCTCACACCATGCCGGTCCAGGCCACGCCCCCATTCATATGTATATTTTAGCTACTATGTTTAATTATGAATAAATAATTTTTGTCCATAATACTTTCAATACTTTTCAATTTTAACTTCGTGTGCCTTTAAAGTCCACCATATTGGATTTTCTTTTGCTAAAAATAGAAATAAAAGGTAAGGTGAGGGGGCTGGGGGAGGGGGGGAAGTGGAGGAAGAGAGAAGAAAAAAAAAGAGATTTCCCTCACCTCCCCCCCCACCCCATACTACACCCACCCACTGCACTATCCATAGTGCCTATCCAGACATTCAATAGCTGCCTGTGGGTTGTCAAAAAAATATACTGCATCTTTTGTCTCTATTGTTAATTTAGCAGGATATTGCATTGAGTAAGACAATTGCAGAGACTGCAGTTTCTTTTTTACAGCTTGGAATTTAGTCTGCTGTTTTTGAACTTTAGGAGAAAAGTCCGGAAAGAAAATCATTTTTTTCCATTAAACATGACTTCCTTCAAATTTCTAGCTCTTCTAAGAATGCGATCTCTATCTCGTTGGTTAAGAAGTCGTATTAGGAATAGGGGGGCTCCTGCAGGTAATGGCTTACTTGGTACTCGATGTACTCTTTTAACCGAGAAAGACATCAAAAGAAATTCTTTTCCAATCATCTCCCAAATCCATGTTTCTGCAAATTCGTTTGGGTTTGCTCCCTCAGATTTCTCTGGGAGACCCATCAGCCTTATGTTGTTATGTCGAAAACGATTTTCGAGATATTCCAACTTATGGGCATTAGCATCAGATTTTTTCATTGCTTCTTTAACAACCTTGCCAAATGGCTACGTTGAATCTTCAAATTCTTTGACCCAGTTTTACAGTACAGAGGTTCTCTGCCTTATTTTCTGTACGCCGTGACGCAAGAAACTAAATTCTTCTTTGAGCTCCTTTACTTGACCAGTCAGATTACCTATGGAGCTCTGGCATTGTTGTATTACCTTTAACACATCTAGTAATGTAGGCTATATTGGTGTTATTGATGTTGTTGTTATTTGCATATCATTTGGCTGTTTATTAACCACTTCAGCCCCGGAAGAATTTACCCCCTTCCTGACCAGAGCACTTTTTGTGATTCGGCACTGCGTCGATTTAGCTGGCAATTGCGTGGTTGTGCAACGTTGTGTGTTTGTATAAACAATTTTGAAAAAAATGAATCATTTTGTACTTTTTGCTATAATAAATGCCCCCATTTTTTTTTAAACTATTTTTTTCTCAGTTTAGGCTGATATGTATTCTTCTACATATTTTTGGTAAAACATTTTTTTATTATATATATATATATATATATATAGAGATAGATATATATATATAGATATATAGATAATATGTTAATACAGCGATCAATGCTATAAAAATGCATTGATTACTGTAAAAATGTCACTGGCAGTGAAGGGGTTAACACTAGGGGGTAATCTAGGGATTAACTGTGTTCCCTGCGTGATTCTAACTGAAGGGGGAGGGGACTGACTAGAGGAAGTGACATATCGTGGTTCCTAGCTGATAGGAACACATGATCTGTTACTCCTGTCAGAACAGAACAGGGAAGTGTGTGTTTACACTCGTCCCTGTTCTGTGTCTCCTGGTCACGATCGCTCGTGGCCGGTGGTCATCGCGACTGTCAGCCACGAGCATCGGCACCCCCGCTGTGCAGCGGGTGCGCGTGCGTCTGCTATCCTGTCCCCGTGAACCGATGTATAGCTACGACGGCTCGCGCAGGGGAGCCAACCTGCCGCAGTATAACTGCGGTGGTTGGCCAGGAAGCGGTTAATATGTGTTTTACCACTTTCCTCCTTCTCTTCCACTTCGCTAGCCTTTTGAGCTGAATATTCTGAATGTTCATAGATTTTAGTTACGTCAGTGGAAGAAGCTTCCGTTTCTTCCTCAGCCATGTATCGTGACGCTTTATTTTCCCTGTCTTTTAACAGCAATGCATATTTTGCAAGTTTTGTTGCTGCAGCTGCGGCTGTGGCTTCCTTTACCTTTTCTTTTGTGGGTTTTCCACTTTGTGTTTGTTGGGGGGATTCCGCCATCCTCTTGCATGGAGGCATCAGTTTCAAAAGCCCCCTGCCCCTCTTTCCATATTCTATTACCACCCTTTTTTTCCATTCCTCCTCTTTCTTCCTGTTATCCGCTTCTTGGTTAATTTTTTTCCCTTGGTTTGTTTTATAATACATATATATATATATATATATATAAAACTATCTATATATATAGATATATGTATCTATATATATAGATAGATATATCTATATATATATAGATATATAGATACAGTGGGGGCGGAAATTATTCAGACCCCTTTAAATTTTTCATTTTTTGTTATATTGCAGCCATTTGCTAAAATCATTTAAGTTCATTTTTTTTCCTCATTAATGTACACACAGTATCCCATATTGACAGAAAAAAACAGAATTGTTGACATTTTTGCAGATTTATTAAAAAAGAAACACTGAAATATCACATGGTTCTAAGTATTCAGACCCTTTGCTGTGACCCTCATATATTTAACTCAGGTGCTGTCCATTTCTTCTGATCACCCTTGAGATGGTTCTACACCTTCTTTTGAGTCCATCTGTGTTTGATTATACTGATTGGACTTGATTAGGAAAGCCACACACCTGTCAATAAAAGACCTTACAGCTCACAGTGCATGTCAGAGCAAATGAAAATCATGAGGTCAAAGGAACTGCCTGAAGAGCTCAGAGACAGAATTGTGGCAAGGCACAGATCTGGCCAAGGTTACAAAAAAATTTCTGCTGCACTTAAGGTTCCTAAGAGCACAGTGGCCTCCATAATCCTTAAATGGAAGATGTTTGGGATGACCAGAACCCTTCCTAGAGCTGGCCGTCCAGCCAAACTGAGCTATCGGGGGAGAAGAGCCTTGGTGAGAGAGGTAAAGAAGAACCCAAAGATCACTGTGGCTGAGCTCCAGGGATGCAGTCGGGAGATGGGAAAAAGTTGTAGAAAGTCAACCATCACTGCAGCCCTCCACCAGTCGGGGCTCTATGGCAGAGTGGCCCGACGGAAGCCTCTCCTCAGTGCAAGACACATGAAAGCCCACATGGAGTTTGCTAAAAAAACACCTGAAGGACTCCAAGATGGTGAGAGATAAGATTCTTTGGTCTGATGAGACCAAGATAGAACTTTTTGGCCTCAATTCTAATGCCCCGTGCACACGGTCAGACTTTGTTCGGACATTCCGACAACAAAATCCTAGGATTTTTTCCCACGGATGTTGGCTCAAACTTGTCTTGCATATACACGGTCACACAAAGTTGTCGGAAAATCCGATCGTTCTGAACGCGGTGACGTAAAACACGTACGTCGGGACTATAAACGGGGCAGTGGCCAATAGCTTTCATCTCTTTATTTATTCTGAGCATGCGTGGCACTTTCCGAAAACGGATTTTGTTTATAGCCTGCTCTCAAACTTTGTGTGTCGGAAAATCCGATGGAAAATGTGTGATGGAGCCTACACACGGTCGGAATTTCCGACAACAAGGTCCTATCACACATTTTCCGTCGGAAAATCCGACCGTGTGTACAGGGCATTAGCGGTATGTGTGGAGAAAACCAGGCACTGATCATCACCTGTACAATACAGTCCCAACAGTGAAGCATGGTGGTGGCAGCATCATGCTGTGGGGGTGTTTTTCAGCTGCAGGAACAGGACAACTGGTTGCAATCGAGGGAAAGATGAATGCGGCCAAGTACAGGGATATCCTGGACAAAAACCTTCTCCAGAGTGCTCAGGACCTCAGACTGGGCCGAAGGTTTACCTTCCAACAAGACACTGACCCTAAGCACACAGCTAAAATAACGAAGGAGTGGCTTCACAACAACTCTGTGACTGTTCTTGAATGGCCCAGCCAGAGCCCTGACTTAAAACGGAGTTCCACACAAAAATGGAACTTCCGCTTTTCTGAACCCTCCCCCGATCCGGTGTCACATTTGGCACCTTTCAGGGGGGAGGGGGGTGCAGATACCTGTCTAAGACTCTTCCTGTCAGTCCGCGCTGTCTCCTGGGAAACACACAGCTCCCAGGAGATAGCGGGGACCTGTTACGATGCGCAGTGCGACTCGCACATGCGCAGTAGGGAACCGGGAATTGAAGCCGCAGCGCTTCACTTCCTGATTCCCTCACCTAGGATGGTGGCGGCAGCTGCAGAGAACTGAGCGGGTTCTCGGCGTCGCCTGCCGACATCGCTGGACCCTGAGACAGGTAAGTGGCCATGTGGCAGTATTTGTAGCTGCTGGCTTTTAATTTTTTTTTTTTTGGCAGTTTAGGTGGACCCCCGCTTTAAGCCCAGTTGAGCATCTCTGGAGAAACCTAAAAATGGCTGTCCACCAACGTTTACCATCCAACCTGACAGAACTGGAGAGGATCTGCAAGGAGGAATGGCAGAGGATCCCCAAATCCAGGTGTGAAAAACTTGTTGCATCTTTCCCAAAAAGACTCATGGCTGTATTAGATCAAAAGGGTGCTTCTACTAAATACTGAGCAAAGGGTCTGAATACTTAGGACCATGTGATATTTCAGTTTTTCTTTCTTAATAAATCTGCAAAAATGTCAACAATTCTGTGTTTTTTTCTGTCAATATGGGGTGCTGTGTGTACATTAATGAGGAAAAAAAATGAACTTACATGATTTTAGCAAATGGCTGCAAAATAATTAAGGGGGTCTGAATAATTGAATAATCTGAATAATTTCTGTCCCCACTGTATATATATCTATATATATATATATAGATATATATAGATATATATAGATATATATATATATATATATATAGATAGATATATAGATAGATATATATAGATATCTGTCTTTCTTCTTATTTGTTTTTTTATATATTTTGTATTTGTCTTTTTTTCCTTTCCCTTCCCTTCCTTCTCCTTTTTCTGTCTTTCTCCTTTTCTTTCTTCCTTTCCTTTTCTTATTTCCTTTTTTTTCTTCTTTGTTTGCTTCTTCCTTATGTCACCATTTTTTTTAAATTATTGATTTTAAATTACAGTTTTTAATTACAGTTCTTACTATTTCAAGTTTACCTGCTCCTGCAGTCGGGTTCTTCCGGATTCTGCCGAGTCCTTACAAATTTTTCAGAATTTTAATGATGATTTCCGATTCTCCGCTCGGTCCCTGAGCAGGAGTCAGGTGCCAGTGCCGGCACCGATCTCTCTCTCTCTTCGTGTCAGTCCAAAAGCTTCCGGAGTGGAGACGCTCCCAAGCACTCCCACAGATTATGAAGGACTCAGCCAGCTCCAAGGACCGAGACCCTCTAACTCCTCCACCGCATCAGACAGAGACCTAGGAGGGGGAGAGGGGACAGCCGCAGCCAAAAACTGGACTCCAGTGACTCTGAGCAGCACCTCTGAGGCCCCAGCCCCAGGCCAGGCACAGCATGGACACAGTAGGTAGGAGCTCTGCTGCGGTATTGGCACATATACAGCTTTTGTTAAAGAAAAGAAGTCTCTTTTGAAGTAAAGGGAAATTCAGGGATACGGTTTTCCTTGATCAGAGAGGACCAAAAAACAGAAAGCAGTGAGAAAGTCGCGAGAAATCCCCTTTTTTTATTTTTAATGCGACTTATTCAAACACAGCCGATGTCTGCTATCCAAGCAATCAAGGCTTGTCATTCAGGGAGTTAGCCAGTAAAGAATGGAAGGGACAGAGCATGTCCTACACACGTCCTCTCACTCTTATGTCCACATCACTGTGAAAACCGTTTACAATTACGGAATAATACAAATTATTAATTACCGCACATACCTTAACAATGTGTTTGATATACCAAGGTTTGGTACATATTATTCTTTGATAAACTAGTTTAACAGAGAAATGTCCCTAGACAGTACTTTTTGTGCTGCATTGAAACTACGCATTTGCAATCACATGATAAAAATGTTTGCATTGGCAAAAATCTGATAATTATGAGAAACAATAATTCCCTTGCTTTCCATATTTCCTTGAATTGCTTAATAATGCAATGAAGGTCAAACAAGCAATTAAACAAAAGACAAAGCAGAGGTAGACACTCAACACATCACTGGAAGGAAAGATTGCTAAGATGTTCTGATACTATCTCAGACAAAAATTTGCATTAAGAAAGAGTAAATCCAAACCTTGTTTTGTTGTCTCCCATGTTAGCTGGAAATTGCTAAGAGATACACAGGAAATGAGCATCTTAGGTTTCCAATTTGTAAGGCAAGATTTCAATTAAAAACTCCTGACAAACATAGGGAATTGCCCTTTAGTTTACCAAAAGCGTAACTACACTGCATCTGAGCACCACAAACCAGAAATGCTGTTTAATTCATGTTTAATATTTAAAGCAAACACACCCCTCCATCTATGTGTCTATGATTTATTCTGATGAGAAATTACTTCTAAAAACACCCCCCGTAGCATTTTTGGCCTTGGCCATATTGAGCAAGGGCAGCTGATTTATGTAGCATTTACTTCCTGGAACCATAGCTGTGTTTAGCTGGGAAAACCCCTGCTCCCCTCCTGAAAACTCATGGGATGTATGACATCATTTGACTAGACCTGGAAACCAGGAAGTAACTGTAGAGATGTAAAAAAAAGTTTAAAACAAGTAAATATTATATACTTTCCTATTTATTTACTAATGCTAGCAACATAAGGATTCAAAATAATCAATGTTAATTAAGAGAGTGAAGTTCCACTTTAAGTATTTCCTTCACAAGCCATATTATGATTTTTCAAATAATGTAATTACCTGATATTAAACTTTGAATTGAATTTGAACATGTCAGCAAAAATTAGGAAGTGCCTAGTCTTAGATGATGTATGTGCAGATGAGTGCATGGGTCAGTTAACAAAATGGTTTTCATGTTTATACTGATTAGCAGATGAAAGACAATGCAAGGGTCCCTAGCACTACGCGGGACCCTTTGAGACAGTACAAAGGGCCTAGGTTTGATATTGGCTATTGGTTAGAGGGAGATATTCTCCCCTAGCAACAGGCCCAAATTGGTTTAAATTGGGGCTTTTTAAAGCCTGCTGCTACACGGGTTCCCTCAGTCTCCAGGACCAGAACGGAACACCCTCCCTTTTTCTTATCAAAGTTTTCGTCATGATGTTTATTTAGTGACAGTTTAGTCAGCCAGTATATCTGGATGGACATTGTGACTTTATTGGATTTGATGTTTTCATGTTATGCCAGGATGGCTGGATTTTCATCTGGTATGTTATTAGGTATTCATTTAGGGTTACCCCTTGAATAACACCATGGCCAAAAAAATAATCCAAGAAAATCGTTGAAATAAATACTTGTGTATGTTGTGTTATTATTTATAATGTTTATAAGTTGGCTCCTTTGTGCAGTCCCATGCAACAGGCTGAACAGTGATACAGATTCTGCAGAACTGAAGTCTCTTAAAAAGGAGATCACCCTTCCGGTGCTATGTGGTCAAACCAGCTCCGAGGTAACAGAGTAGAGTATATACAATATTTTTCAAAAATGTCCTGTATTTATTGGTTTGGCTGTAACTAACCTTTAATTTAGTGTTGTCACCTGCAAAGAAGCAAGTGAATACTAACCTCTCCTGCTGCCTGTGCCACCGAAAGCCACTCTGATGAAGAGGAATTTTCTCAAATAATCAACATTTCCAGTAGTTTTTTGATTTGTCCCCCTGCTGTGCTTAGTGGTTCCTCCCACTAACCCCCCCCCCCGCATTGCTATATTCTGTGGTATGGGTGTTGGCGAGAGGAACCACTGAGCGGCAGACACAAAAGACAGACACTAAACATTACCAAAGAGACTTTTGGGGAACTACGCTCCCTCACATTAGCATTCAGCTGTGCAGGCAACAGAAAAGGGTAAGCATTTACATGTTTTTTAAGGACACTTTTTGCTGCCATTTCAATTAAGGCTTTTATGATCAGCAAAAGCATTTTTGCTTGAACATGATCCGATTATGAAAATCAGAAGAACTTCACCTCATTCCCTAATCTCTAGGGAAAATACCCTTGCAAACTGCAACTTTCCTTGCAAAGTGAACAGTTTATTTGCCTTTAGTAAATCAACCCCAACGTTTCAATTTTCTTATATATGTATGTGACATATTTAGTTACAGTTTCTTACGTAGAGACAGTGATTGGCAATGCCTTTAGAAAAATAAAATGCTTCTCCTCTATTCCTAATATTGAATTTTTCCACTGAAAACAATAACTGATATGGGAGAGCAAATGGCTATTGCCACCAGTTGTTTTTCTTTCTCTGATTGGTTGCTTATAGTATATGTCAGTCCCAACACATTTTATTTTCTAGCTTTGGATATAGGGGAAAGATCTTTCAGGTTTTACTGATATCCAGGGCTCTTTTAGGGGGATTTACCCTCACTTTGTGGTAAAATGTTGTCAGTAGGACAGGAAATAAAAGTATATATTGATAATGAAGCCCAATATAGCAGTAAAAACCGGACAAGAGGTTTAAAGAAGAAGTCTCACTTTGCCCCTGGGGAACAAAACACATTATTCAAAATCAAAGTATATGTGCTAAATAACAGGCTTGTAAATAAAGCAACCAGGGCATCCTGGGTGAGGTCATGTCTCTGATGACTACAAGTACCTGTCCTTTTTTTCAGCTTTGAGGGAATTGAAATCAGCTTTTATTACAGTACTGTACAACATAGGCAAGCTTTCAACCCATGAGGGCTGCTATGTATATGTGCTGTGAGTACAACTGTTTTTATTTTTTAACCCCTGCGGGACGGCTGTAGACATGGAGCTGCCATTGAATAATATCACCTCTCTACAGTACACACAGGCTGACTTCTGTGCCAGAAGTCACACAGCACCTCTGCAATAACACTCACTAGAGCACAGATTTACTGACTCCTGCGTGAACCACCTTTTACACATTTTTATCTTTCTATGTAAATAAAAGTTGGATACTTTGTTTAACCACTTCGATACCATGCACTTTCGCCCCTTCCTGCCCCAGGACAATTTTCAGCTTTCAGCGCTGTCACACTTTGATAATTGACAATTGCGCAGTCATGCAACACTGTGCCCAAACTAAATTTTTATCATTTTCTTCCCACAAATACGGATTTCTTTTGGTGGTATGTGATCACCTCTGGGGTTTTTATTTTTTGCTAAACAAACTAAAAAATACCCAAATTGTTGAAAAAAAAAAGTTTTTCTCAGTTTCTCAGTTTTTTGCCACTGATGGGCACTGACTGAACCACTTCCCGGATGTCAATATGCAAACGAATGGGCGGGAAGTGGTTAAAGGAGTTACTCGGTCAGCATACGGGAGAGCCCAATGTACATAAAGAGAATGATGAAACATGCTAGACCTAAAGGGGAAAACAATGGTCCTGGGATATAATGTGCAGCCTCTATGCCTTAGCAAGTGTTCTGTCCTGGACAGCAAGGTGGTCAGCACATTGGAGGCTGCCCAGAGGGCTGTCATGAAAGGGATATGTTTACGCTCATCTCTGAGCCCCCCTCCATCTCTCCCACCTATTTACAACATTAAAGACATGATGGGCACTGATGAGGCGACACTGATGGGCACTGATGAGGTGACACTGATGGGCACTGATGAGGCGGCACTGATGGGCACTGATGAGGCGGCACTGATGGGCACTGATGGGTGGCACTGATGGGCACTGATGAGGCGGCACTGATGGGCACTGATGGGTGGCACTGATGGGCACTGACAGGCGGCACTAATGGGCACTGACAGGCGGCACTGATTGGCACTGATAGGTGGTACTGATTGGCACTGACAGGTGGCACTGATGTGCAGCACTGATGATGAGGTACTGATGTGTTACTGACAGGTGTTACTGCTGGGCACTGATTGGCACTGTAATGGGCACTGATTGGCACTGTGGTGGGCTCTAATTGGCACTGTGGTGGGCACTGATTGGCACTGTGGTGGGCACTGGCAGTCTTTTATTATGAGGACACTGCTGGGCACTTATTGGCATGTGATTGGCACATCTAAGGGGGCTGTGCTGATAATCAATGTGCTGATTATCAGCACTGACCCCCCTCCTCTGACAGGCATAAACGCCGATCGGCTCTCCCTGTCAGTGCGAACCGAGGAATGCCACTTACCACCACTTCCTGGTTCACGCGATGATCAGCTGTGATTGGTCATAGCTGATCATGTGGTAAGAAGCCTCCGACAGTGGCTTCTTATCACGATCGGAGATGCGGCATGTCAGACTGACACCCCACACTCGTGATCGGCATGCGCCAGCATGTTATCCTGCTGGACATCATATGACGCCCAGTCAGGATAACGGAACTACTTCCCGGATGTCAATATGCAAATGACTGGGCAGGAAGTGGTTAAAGGAGTTACTCGGCCAGCATACGGGAGAGCTCAATGTACATAAAGAGAATGATGAAACATCCTAGACCTAAAGGGGGAAACAATGGTCCTGGGATATAATGTGCAGCCTCTATGCCTTAGCAAGTGTTCTGTCCTGGACAGAAAGGTGGTCAGCACATTGGAGGCTGCCCAGAGGGCTGTCATGAAAGGGATATGTTTAAGCTCATCTCTGAGCCCCCCTTCACCTCTCCCACCTATTTACAACATGAAAAACATTAAAAAAAAACTTCCAACTACCTTTTTTATTTATCAGTGGCTATACATAGCAAGTCCAAAGAGGATAATAATGCCAAAGAACAACAGAAAGCCTCATGCTGTGAATCTGTACAGTGTCCCTGATTGGTGTTTGTCAATAAATCAGCCAGGAGTTCCCGAGTGACATCACTGTCCAAATATGGTTACCACCCCGCTAAACAAAAATCATTGCCACCATATTTGTCAATTACATCACCCAGGATCCCCTGACTGGTTTGTTTACGATTTACCTAAATAACATAAGTTTTGTTCATTGAACTGCTACTCAGGGCCGGCCCTACCATAGGACCCAGTGGGCCCATAGTCCCAGACGGCATTTTAAGAGGGGCGGCACAGTCACCCGTGTAGGCTGTTTCCCGAGATCTGCCTGGGCTGATGTGAAATGTTGCACCCAATTAATGTGCAGTCCATGCTGCCTGTGAGACAGTATCACACTGAGCCGATATTGATGCCGACAGAGCTGCTCAGTGTGTGACACAGTCATGTAATGTAACTGAATGCAGAGAGAGACCAGCTGTGAAAATTAAGCCTTGATGTCGGGGGTGGGCGGGCGGGACCCAGCAGCTATCAAACACCAGCCAAGGGGATGGGGTCTGGGCGGGCCGCTACATGTCTGTGGCACCGCCCCCTTTCTTAAGCAGCCCAATCTTAGGCTGGTGTTTGATAGCTGCTGGGTCCCGCCCACCCCCCACATCACCGCTGAATTTTGACAGCTGGTCTCTCTCTGCATGCAGTAACATTACATGACAGTGTCGCACACAGTTTCACTAAGCGTCAATATCAGCTGAGTGTGAAACTTCCTCTCCTCTGTCAGTGCCAATCAGTGCCACCTGTCAGTGCCAATCAGTGTTTCCAATCAGTGACACCTGCCAGTGCCAATCAGTCCCACCTGTCAGTGCCAGTGTCACCTAACATCAGTGCCAAACAGTACCACCTGTCAGTGCCAATCAGTGCCGCCTAATATCAGTGCCAACCAATGCCACCTATCAGTGACAGTGTTTCCAATCAGTGCCACCAATCAGTACCACCTATCAGTGCCCATCAGTGCTGCCAATCAATGCCCATGAGTGCCACCTATCAGCGCTCATCAGTGCTGACTATCAGTGCTGCCTATCGATGCCCATCAGTGCTGCCAATTAGAGCCCATCAGTGCTGTCAATCAGTGCCACTAAATGCTGCCAATCAGTGCTGCCTATCAGTGCCAATCAGTGCCACCTATCAGTGCCAATCAGGGCCCATCGGTGCTGCCTATCAGTGCCAATCAGTGCTTTCTATTAGTGCCAATCCGTGCCGCCTATCAGTGCCAATCATTGCTGCCTGTCAGTGCTGCCAATCAGTGCACTAGGGATGGGGCGATGAACTCAGCAGCCAGGCACATTGTCCATGGGGGGCCGGCCTGGTGGGGCACAACTGACATCAATTGATGTCTATTAATTCCACATGCTGATCTTTAGTATAATAAATCACCACACTACTATTTACAATAAACTACTAGAGGTAAAATAAAAAAGTGTAAGTAAAAGGCCTGACGTTAAGTAATGTTATGTGTTCCCAAACCACAAAAAAAAAGTGCAGCGCTAACTTACTGATCAATAACTTAACAATAATGGTGGAATCCTCTAATCTATGGAAATCTCAATGGTCTTCAATATTACGACAATACTGGTCTCTGATACGCAGCTTCACATATAATACACATCAAACTGAAAATAAGACATACTGTATAAAATGAAACTTAGCAGGGATAGTGGAAACCCCTCCTATAGATATTGACTATAAAAAAATGTCTTCATCAGTTTAGGCCAATATGTATTCTGCTACATATTTTTGGTTAAAAAAATGGCAATAAGCATATATTGATTGGTTTGTGTAAAAGTTATAGCGTCTTAGGGAATATATTTATGGCATTTTTAATCTGATTTTCTGATAAAATTTAATTTTAGTTATCATGATATAAAGTAATAAATGTAGGGGCTTTTTGGTGGGCATGATTTTTTGATTTTTTTTTGAGGGGGGGGGGGATTTCATTCTTGGGCCCAGGCAGCACAATGTCTTGGGCGGGCCCTGCTGTTACCTCATCTTCATTATCCCACAAGACATCAGATCACTAACCATCGGGGGGAGCTCTGACGTCATGAAGCAAATCCCTGCTCTTCTACCAAGATTGTCATTTCTACACAGATACACAATGTTAAACAAAGCATGATACATTAGTAGGAAGGAAGTAAGAAAGAAGTATGGAGCCAAGGGGTAATACTGGTGACTAATCTATTGTTTGTAGCTTGCTTTTTTAAATTCATTACATCTTTCACTGTACAGGTCTTCTTTAAGATTGATTTATATTTTATTAAACACAGGATTCAGTGCTTAGGTAAGGGTATAGCTGCACCCTCCCCAAATAAAAACACCACAAAGTAGTGTCCAAAAAACAAATAATTACAAAAAGGGGAATGGCTAAAAAATTGTGGAAAATTGCATATGTGTCACCTAATTATTATTAATAATATACAGGATTTATATAGCGCCAACAGTTTACGTAGCGCTTTACAACTTGAGGGTAGACAGTACAAATACAATACACTTTAATACAGTAGGAATCAGAGGGCCCTGCTCCTTAGAGCTTACAATCTAAGAGGGAAGGTCAAGAGGTAATAACTGTGGGTGATGTGCTGATTTAGAAGATAAATGTACAGTTGTTAGGTGGGGGCCAGAAAGGCTTCTCTGAAGAGATGAGTTTTCAGGGATCTTCTGAAAGTGGATAAAGTAGGAGAAAATCAGGCGGATTGGGGTAGAGCATTCCAGAGGATGGGAGAGGCTCTGGAGAAGTCCTGAAGGCGAGCATGGGATGAGGTGACAAGGGAGTTTGAGAGCAGGAGGTCTTGGGAGGAGCGAAAAGAACGATTAGGTTGGTATTTTGTGACTAGGTTAGAGATGTAGCTGGGGGCCAGGTTGTGGATGGCTTTGTAAGTTATAGTTAGTATCTTGAATGTAATTCGGTGACTGAGTGGCAGCCAATGTAGGGATTGGAAGAGAGGTGTAGCACACACTGAGCGGTTTTTGAGGTGGATGAGCCTGGCAGCAGCGTTCATGATGGACTGCAGTGGGGATAGCCTATTTAGAGGTAAACCAATGAGGAGGGAGTTGTAGTAGTCGAGGCGGGAGATGACCAGGGAGTGGATTAGTAACTTTGTGGTGACATTGGTTAGGAAGGGGCGTATCTTGGAGATGTTGTGGAGATTGAGGCGGCAAATTTTGGATAGTGATAGAATGTGAGGTCAAAAGGTTAGTTCAGAGTCCAGGATTACACCTAGGACCATGGCGTGGGGAGATGGGTTGATAGTTGAGCCGTTGATATTGACAAAGAAATCAGGGGAAGTGGCACCTGAGGGAGGAAATATCATGAGCTCGATTTTGGATAGGTTGTGTTTGAGGAAGTGATGTGACATCCAGGCTGATATGTCTGCTAGTAAGTTGGTAATGCGTGAGGAGACAGATGGAGAGAGTTGGGGGGTAGAGATAGATTTGGGTGTCATCAGCGTAGAGATATTTAAAGCCGTGGGAGGCAATCAACTGACTCAAGGAGGTGGTGTAGATTGAGAAAAGGAGAGGTCCAAGAACAGAACCTTGGGGGACCCCAATGGAGAAAGGAAGAGGAGAGGAGGAAGTAGAGCTGTAAGTGACACTGAAGGAGCGGTGAGATAGGTAGGATGAGAACCAGCAAAGAGTACAGTCACGGAGACCAAAGGAGTGGAGTTTATTAAGGAGGAGGGGGTGGTCCACTGTGTCAAAGGCAGCAGAGAGATCCAGGAGAAGTAGTACAGAATAGTGTTCACTGGTTTTAGCCGTTAGTAGGTCATTTGAGAGTTTAGGGAGAGCAGTTTCCGTGGAGTGTTGAGGGCGAAAACCAGAACGAAGGGGATCAAGAAGTTTATTCATGGTCAGATGGTCGCTTAGTCGGTTGTAGACCAGTCTTTCAAGAAGTTTGGAGGAGAAGGCGAGTAAGGAGATGGGACGTAAGTTGTTGAGATTGGTGGGGTCCAGTGAGGGCTTTTTAAGTATGGGGGTGACTAGTGCATGTTTTAGAGAGTTTGGGAAGTTGCCACAAGAGAGGGAGAGGTTGAAAATGTGAGTTAGAGAGTGTAGAATCGAGTCAGAGGGTGAGCGTAGCATTTGCGAGGGAGCAGGATCCAGGGGGCAGGTGGTTAGATGAGTGTTAGATAAAAGTTTAGCAACCTCAGTAATAGTAGCAGGGTTGAATGAGGGAAGTAATGATTGTATCTGTGGACATGGGGTGTTGCATGGGGGAGGTTTTTGCGCATTGGCGATCTCCTCATGAATTGTATCAATCTTAGTTTTGAAGTGATTGGCAATCCCCTGGGCAGTGAGTGAGTTGGTGGGTGGAGGCAGTGGAGGACAGAGTAGAGTGTTGAAGGTAGAGAAGAGTTGACGTGGACTGGATGAGAAGGTGTTAATTAGTGTGATAAAGTAGGTCTGTTTGGCAGTGTGAAGGCAGGAATAGTATTTTAGGAGGGCAGATTTATATTGTGTGAAGTCTTCCTGGATCTTAGTCTTATGCCACAGGCGCTCAAGAGCGCGGCTACGTTTTCTGAGACTTCTGGTGTCATCTGTTTGCCAAGGTGGTAGCAGTCGGGCCTAATTCTGCGGGGGTGAGGGGAGCAAGCTTGTCTAGGGAGGAAGACAGTGAGCTGTTGTAGATGAAAGTGGCTAGGTTGGGGCAGGACAGAGGTGAGATTTTTTCATAGACGTGATCAGTAGCAGAGTAGAGAAGAGAAGGGTTGAGGTGGCAAAAGTTTCTACGTGTAACTGTTAGGCGGTTGGAGGGAGAGGAGGTGGAAGACAGGGAGAGAGCAAAACTAATAAGGTGGTGATCAGAGAGTGGGAGAGGAGTTTTGGAAAGGTTGCACGGAGTGCACAGATAGGAGAAGACAAGATCAAGGTGTTGCCGTTGGAGTGGGTAGGAGCATGTATCCATTGCTTCAGGTCAATAAATGAGGTTAGACTGAGAAGTTTAGAAGTAATAGTAGTGTTAGTGTTAACAGGGATGTTGAAGTCACCGAGAATAATTGTGGGGATTTCAGAAGAGAGAAAGTAGGGTAGCCAGGCAGAGAAGTCATCAAGGAAGGCTGATACTGGTCCAGGGGGCCGGTAGATGACAGCAATTCTTAGAGAAATGGGAGAGAATAGACGAATGCAATGTGCCTCAAAAGAGGAGAATGTCAAAGAAGGAGGTGGGTGAAGTACCTGATAGGTGCTGCATGGGGCTAGAAGGATTCCCACTCCACCTCCCTTCCATCCACTTGGTCTGGGGGAGTGAGTCCAGAGAAGGCCCCCATGGGAGAGGGAAGCAGGATAAGTAGTATCTGATTCATGAAGCCAGGTTTCAGTAATGGCAAGTAGGTTAAAGGAATTTGTCATAAAGAGGGTGTAGGGGGATGGGAGGATTGGGCAAAGACAGATGATGGTGGCCCAGGGTTTGGGGATATGTCACCAGAGATTAGGAGAAGCAGGAGGGTGAGGGAGGATATGTGGGAATGTGATTTATGTGAAGGGGCATGTCTCAGAGTACTGGAGGTTTTATCAGTATATGGATGTAGAATGAGCAAGAGTTGGTAGGAGCAGTGGTAAGGAGAGGACAGAAGGCAGGGTGATATGCATAAGCAGGCGGGTGGAGAGGGGGGTGAAGGTAAGAGAGTTTGAGAAGAGAGGACACCAGTGTCAGAAGCAGTGGTAGAGAGTGCATGTTTACAGAGTGGAGGAGAGCTTAATAGAGAGACAGGGTCACCTTTGTAAATTTGTAAATTGATATGTGACCGTATGAGATCTACATGGGATAGTGGAAAATATGTGAAGGTAAGTCCCTATGTAGTGTGATAAGTCAAAATTTCACCACCATTTTTTACCACTTTTTGATTTTAGCAAAGTATACTGTCAAGATCTTTTAAGTAGGTAGATTTTACTTTTTTTTTTCTTGCTTTTTTAAAATAATCAGGCCTGTTTTAAAGGGCAGATAAATGTATTATATAATGGTTTTATCACCTATTGGTTTGATGCTTTTCCCCCAACTGCCACTTGCGTTATCAATAAACTTAGCTCCCCAACTCTCATTTGTTGTAGTTTGCATGTTTTTGTTCACCTACTCTGACCTCACAAATCCTTTAATTTCAAAGGAAATCTTCCCACCGGATATACCGTATTTATCTGTGTATAACATGCACAGGCGTAGAACACGCACCCAAATTTTAAGAAGGAAGTTTAAGGAAAAAAAAACTTACATTTTAAATAAAGAACTTTGAAGCAAAATTAGGGTCACAGCTCATCAATGCACCCTGCTCAGTGCCCACCTGCAGCCTCTAAATTGCCCATCAATGCACTCTGCTCAGTGCCCATCTGCAGATATTAAATTGACCAACCATGCAGCCTGTGTTGGATTATCCCCCCTGTCTCTGAGGGAAGAGGAGGAGCGAGCGATTTCACAGAGCTGCGATCTCCTGTGTACCTGGCGCTCCGTCACTCACAGCCACGCCTACTGGCCCTGCTCATATGCTAGACAGAACAGTGGCCCAATGCGGGGCCAGGAGGCGTGGCTGTGAGTAACGGAGCGCCAGGTGCACAGGAGATCGCGGCTCTATGTAATTCAGCGGCGCTCGCTCCTCCTCTCTCAAAAACAGCGGGGATCGGTGTATAGCAGGCACCCATGATTTTCCCCTGATTTTAGGGGAAAAAAGTGCATGTTGTATAAGCCGATAAATACGGTATATACATTTTCACAAAATCAGTAGTTGCAATAGATATTCACACTCACACAATCACTTACATTATATTTGCCAAGCATTTACTGGTAAGATATTCTCCTGCCTATAAGTTAAAGCCAATCTCTCAGCAAATGAATCCCCCTTCTTTCTCTTCCTACCTACAGTATCTCACAAAAGTGAGTACACCCCTCACATTTTTGTAAATATTTTATTACATCTTTTCACTGAAGAAATTACACTTTGCTACAATTTAAAGTAGTGAGTGTACAACTTGAATAACAGTGTAAATTTGCTGTCCCCTCAAAATGACTAAACACACAGCCATTAATGTTTAAACCGCTGTCAACAAAAGTGAGTACACCCCTAAGTGAAATAGTCCAAATTGGGCCCAAAGTGTCAATATTTTGTGTGGCCACCATTATTTTCCAGCATTTCCTTAACCCTCTTGGGCATGGTGCTCACCAGAGCGTCACATGTTGCCACTGGAGTCTTCGTCCACTCCTCCATGACGACATCACGGAGCTGGTGGATGTTAGAGACCTTGCTCTCCTCTACCTTCCATTAGAGATTGCCTCACAGATGCTCAATAGGGTTTTGGTCTGGAGACATGCTTGGCCAGTCCATCACCTTTTCCCTCAGTTTCTTTAGCAAGTCAGTGGTCATATTGGAGTTTGTGGTCATTATCATGTTGGAATACTGTCCTGCGGCCCAGTCTTTGAAGGGAGGGGATCATGCTCTGATTCAGTATGTCACAGTTCATGTTGGCATTCATGGTTCCCTCGATAAACTGTAGCTCCCTATTGCCGGCAGCACTCATGCAGCTGCAGACCATGACACTCCCACCACCATGCTTGAATGTAGGCAAGACACACTTGTCTTTGTACTCCTCACCTGGTTGCCGCCACACACACACGCTTGATACCATCTGAACCAAATAAGTTTATCTTGGTCTCATCAGACCACAAGACATGGTTCCAGTAATTCATGTCCTTAGTCTGCTTGTCTTCAGCAAATAGTTTGCGGGCTTTCTTGTGCATTATCTTTAGAAGAGGCTTCCTTCTGGGATGACAGCCATGCAAACCAATTTGATGCAGTGTGTGGCGTATGGTCTGAGCACTGACAGGCTGACCCCCCCCCCCCCCCTTCAACCTTTGCAGTATTGCTGGCAGCACTCTATGTCTATTTCCAAAAAACAATCTCTGGATATGATGCTGAGCACGTGCAATCAACTTCTTTGGTCGACCATGGCAAGGTATTTTCTGAGTGGAACCTGTCCTGTTAAACCTCTATATTGTCTTTACAGTTTCAGGGTCTTGGCAATCTTCTTATAGCCTAGGCCATCTTCATGTAAAGCAACAATTCTTTTTTTCAGATCCTCAGAGAGTTCTTTGCCATGTTGAACTTCCAGTGACCAGTATGAGAGAGTGAGAGTGATAACACCAAATTTAACACACCTGCTCCCCATTCACACCTGGGACCTTGTAACAATAACGAGTAACATAACACCGGGGAAGGAAAATGGCTAATTGGGCCCAATTTGGACATTATCACTTAGGGGTATACTCACTTTTGTTTCCAGCGGTTTAGTTATTACTGGCTGTGTGTTGAGTTATTTTGAGGGGACAGCAAATTTACACAGTTATACATAAGCTGTACACTCACTACTTTACATTGTAGCAAAGTATAATTTCTTCATTCTTGTCACATGAAAAGATATAATAAAATATTTACAAAAATGTGAGGGGTGTACTCACTTTTGTGAGATACTGTATTTACAACATTAAAACATTTAAAAAACCCGACAACTACATGTTTTATGTACCTGAATCTGTCACAACTCGACCTTCTGTGGCACCCTTTCCTGGAATGATGACCATTGCTCCATCAATGCAGTTTAAGCCTGCTGCCAATTGGTCTTGTTGTTGTCCCTTAGCATGACATGATCATGCTGCAGCTGGGGTCATCAGAACCCAGATACACTCTGCTGATGGATAGCCAATGGAAAGTGCCCAGGCAGAAGGACGTTCCCACTATAATCCAGAAGAAAAAGGCTCTATAACCAGTGTTTCACGTGAATATGAATTTAGGTGGGTATTTGGCGATTAGGTAGTGGGAGTACTGTTTAGTGATGGGGGGTGGTATTATATATACAGTATATATAGGAGTTCTAGAAGATTCCTGGAAGATTAATGCTCCAATGCTTCTGCATATGGTCCAGCTTTATAAATAAACACCCTAGATATATTTTCACTATTTCATCCCTGGTGTGCTTTCCTATTTTTATTGAGTAGAAGCTGGAAAGTACATTCATAAGGAGGAATCATTTTTGCCACTTTTTTCAGTCATCCAACTGTTTGGTTTCTTTTGTACATCGCTTTTTGACATTATCACTTTACATGAGATACTGGCCAAATGGCCAAAAAAATATGCATTTTTAGCAACAAAGAATGATAATTTGTGCCTAGATTTGAATTGAAAAAAATATGCTACTTTTATAAATATGTTTTACATCTGCAATTTCTGCCAGCAATTCTGACTATGAGAAAACGTTCATTAATTTTCCTATTCGCCCAGCTAAAATACTGTATATTTAAAAGAAATGGAAAAGCACAATTGTACAGCATATTTTAATTATAATGCTTGTGCTCGGATCAGTGCCAGCTACCCCATTTAATTAGGTGGTAGTAGTTTTGACTTTTTTTTGCTGTGCGAGAATATCTTGTTAACGTCTTAAAGTCTTAATGAGATTTCATCACACAACTTGTAAGTTCTGAGAAATGTAAATAGGGTGTATCTACTGCAGAGTGTAAATCTAGAGGGAGCTGCATTAGTTAAAAGATTTCTCCTTCTCTTCTGCAAGACATGTCCCAGAGGATTACTGCAGTTAAAGTGTTTATAACTCGGCGCACTGAGAATTAAACTAATGGGCAATGATTTGGAGCAAATGAGACCTTAGAGATGTAAAACATTCACACAGTTCATCCATGATAAAAACACTATTATATTTATAACATCTTATATGTTTGAGCACAGGTCATGAATGAAGTGGGAACATGACCTAAAACTGCAACTGTCTTAATAAGTTTACAGAGACTGCTTTTTGAAAAAATGTATTTGCTTAGTTACAACAGTCTTCACGTTGGGTCTAGTGAACAATACAAACACCACAGAGTTTTCTATATTATTATCCCCGTGTGCAGTTCATGAACAAATACAGCAGTTGAGCCTTTTCTTCTGCTCTAATGACCATGACCTCTGTAATGTAATGACTCATCCTTGGTAAGCATGTTATAGTAATATTTTTTATACTAGGTTACCACCAGCTATATGACTTGCAAAATGGGCAGTAATGCTTTAGTAAATTTTTATACAGGAAATTTACAAAACAATATATATGTGGATTTTACTATGTATGTGTGTGTGTTATTTTTTTACATTAGTTTAACATTTTTATTGTTATAATTGTATCAGACAATTACAGCTTTCAACAGAGGCACACTAGACTCCATTTTACAAAGTGGTATTTTCTTCTGTAAATTTTGTAGTAAAAGATCTTATAGCGTTTAAAAAAAAAAAATGTAGCAATTCACAAAAAACACTGCTAAAATACTGCATGTGGTATTTCATCAAAATATGTGGTATTTATCACATGAAACCATGCGTTATTTTATCACAATGTGAAATTTAGTGGAATGGATATAGTGGAGAAGAGTTAGAACTCCTGTCAGTTTTTATTGCTAATAAAGAGGTAAAAAGGTTTAAACCGTAGAAATATGCCAACTCACTAAGTCTGTGTGGTCCCTGCAGCATATGTATTAATACAAACGAATAAAAGGTGACTAGAATACCAGTCAAAGGGAAGCTGTTTTCACAGGACACACATGGTGTATCAAAAACAACTAAATTAAATTAGGTAAATACAAAACATATTTTCCCACGGCCGGCGGTCAAAACGTTTGTATCCTGAACGCGATTCTTCTGTATTCAGGGGAGGTAGGTTGAACCTCACCTATCCGCAGCAGCACCTAAACTCTGGTAAAAGCATATACATGGACACATAGGGGTTGGTTTACTAAAGGCAAAAAGACTCTGCTGACTTTCATCATCCAATCATGTGCAAGTAAAAATGCTGTGTTTTTTAGTTTCCTTGTATGTGATTGGGTAGTCTTTGCAAAGTGAAGCTTTGCATCATTTACTAAGCTCTGGAGCAAACTGCCCTTGCAGAGTGCAATTGCACTTTGCAAAGTGCACAGTCTATTTGCCTTTAGTAAATCAACCCCATAGGCTTTTATGGAGTTACGTTTAAAAGCTTTGGCAAAAAAGCACCAAAAGCTCCTAAACTCAAGTTTAGGAACTGCTAGTGTACATGAAGCCTTGATATTAGCCATTGCCATTCTCTGATGTTCTTGAACGTATCACTCTGGTATCCATGTATCAAACCATCAAATTGATGACACCCCTTTAACAGCTCAAGTTCCACACCTTTGTAAGAATACTTGTCTATTTCTAATCCCATTCTGTCTTGCAAATATTTGAGACAAAGATATCTCTAAATATAATTGTGAATAAGTAAAGTATTCCTACTACATATGTTCTAATAAGGGATCAGACCATATATGCATATACATTGTATTATGTTTGGAGTGATTGGGAGGTTTGCAGTAAATGATGGATATTTCACTACATGTAATGGGGTGGATTTACTAAATGTAATGGGGTGGATTTACTAAAGGCACATAGACTTTGCAAGTACAGTTACTCCAGAGCATAGTAAATGAGGGGGATCTCTGCTGACTTCCATCATCCAATTATGTGCAAGTAAAAATGCATTTTTTTAATTTTTCTTCCAGATAATTGGGTATTCTTTGTAAAGTGAAGCTTTGCCTCATTTACTAAGCTCTGAAGCAACTTGCAAATTGCACAGTCTATTTGCCTAAAAGTAGAAATATAGGCACAACTTTTTTGTATTCATAATAATAATAATAGAATTATGAGTATGGGGTACATCGTACCCCTAACCATTCACCTGGGGAAAAAGTGTCAATTAAAAAAACACACTAGACAGGTTTTGAAAGTAATTTATTAGGCAGCTCCAGGGGTCTTCTTCCGACTTTAGGGGTCTCTTCCGACTTCCGACTCCGCTCTCTCCGGCCTCTTCTCCCGATGTCCGGCTCTTCTCCCGCTCTCCGGCCTCTTCTCCCGGTCTCTTCTCCAGGTCTACGGTTCTTCTCCTGCTCTCCGGTTCTTCTGCTGGGATCCTCCCTCTTCTCTTCTTCCGATGTTGACACGACGCTCTCTCCCGCTGTAATGCCGTGTGCGAGGTGCGCAACGACTTATATAGGCATGGGGCGTGGTCACCGGGTGATGTAATCTGGTGACCCCCCCTTATGGCGTCACAGTCCCCACCACGCCCCATGCCTATACAAGTCTTTGCGCACCTCGCACATGGCATTACAGCGGGAGAGAGCATCGTGTCCCTTCTTCCTGTCAGAAGAAGAGACGAGGGAACAAGACGACGGAGAAGACCGGACCACCGCTAGCAAGAGAGCGGCAAAAGAGCAGAAGATAGCGGAGGAGCCCGGCAGAAGAACCGGACACCGGGAGAAGAGGCCGGAGAGAGCGGAGAAGTCGGAAGAGACCACCAAGAAGACCCCCGAAGCCGCCTAATAAATTACTTTCAAAACCTGTCTAGTGTGTTTTTTTAATTGACACTTTTTACCCAGGTGAATGGGTAGGGGTATGATGTACCCCATACTCATTCACATAGGGTGGGGGGCTGGGATCTGGGGGCCCCCTTATTAAAGGGGGCTCCCGTTTTCCGATAAGTCCTCTGCCCGCAGACCCTGACAATCAACGGCCAGGGTTGTCGGGAAGAGGCCCTTGTCCTCATCAACATGGGGACAAGGTGCTTTGGGGTGGGGGGGCCGCAGGGTGCCCCCTTCCCCAAAGCACCCACACCCCATGTTGAGGGCATGCAGCCTGGTACGGTTCAGGGTCCCCACCCCCTTTCCTGACCGGCCGAGCTGCATGCTCGGATAAGGGTCTGGTATGAATTTTGGGGGGACCCCCACACCATTTTTTTGGCGTAGGGGGTTCCCCTTAAAATCCATACCAGACCTAAGTACCTGTTATGCTCTTGGAGAGGAATTCTTTCTTGCGCTCGCTGCAATAGGAAAATGTGGTTTACCTATTGCAGCCAGCGTGAAATGTACAGTACCCTGTCACCGAAAACCAGCGTGATGGGATCGCGCTGGAAACAAAATCTTGCGGGCAGGTACTGTATTTACTGACAGTTATGAGTGTTTTGTGATAACTACCACAAAACAGTATAGTGAATTGACAGTTGTAGGTTCGCGTGCGATATTTAGGGAAAATGTGTCCGGATACCTACAGTATCTCACAAAAGTGAGTATACCCCTCACATTTTTGTAAATATTTTTTTACATCATTTCATGTGACAACACTGAAGAAATGACACTTTGCTATAATGTAAAGTAGTGAGTAGGTATGAGACAAACACCCCCCAGTTCGGTTTGCGCCAGAACATGCGAACAGACAAAAATTTGTGTGAACATGCGAACACCGTTAAAGTCTATAGGACACGAACGTGAAGAATCAAATATGTTCATTTTAAAGGCTTATTTGCAAGTTATTGCCATAAAAAGTGTTTGGGTACCCGGGTACTGCCCCATGTATCAATGCAAAAGAAAGTTTTTAAAACGGCCGTTTTTTTTTCAGGAGCAGTGATTTTAATAATGCCTAAAGTGAAACAATAAAAATGAAATATTCCTTTAAATATCGTGTCTGGGGGTCCCCTTAGTCTGCCTGTAAAGTGGCGCATCTTTCTCATGTGTTCTACTGTGCCGCAGCAAAATTACATTTCCAAAGGAAAAATTTGTATTCAAAATTGCTTGTGGCTGTAATGTATTGCCGGATACCTTTGGGTCTGGTATGGATATTAAGGGGAACTCCACACCAATTTTTTTTTTTTAAAACTGCGTGGGGTCCCCCCAAATCCATACTAGGCTTTTTGGGTCTAGTATGGATTTTAAGGGGAACTCCACTCAAAAATGTAAAAATAAAAAGATGTGGGGTCCCCCCCAAAATCCATACAAAACCCTTATCCGAGCAAGCAGCCATGGCAGGCTAGGAAAGGCCTCCTGAACCATACCAGGCCACTTGCCCTCAACATGGGGAGAGTGCTTTGGGGTACCTCCCAAAGCACCTTGTCCCTATGTTGATGGGGACAAGGACCTCATTCCCACAATTCTTACCGGTGGTTGTGGGGGTCTGAGGGTGGGGGCTTATCGGAATCTGGAAACCCCCCTTTAACAAGGGGGCCCCCAGATCCCACACCCCCCTATGTGAATGGATATCGGGTACATTGTACCCCTAACCCATTCACCCAAAAAAGTGTCAAAAAAGTAAAAACAACAGGAGACCTGAAAAATAGAAAAAAAAAAGCTCTGCCTCGATGGGATGTGTCCCGCCGACTGATATCTCTTAGCTTTGACAGCTGTTATATAGGCAAGGGCGGGGCAACACAGTGATGTAAATGGATGACCCCGCCCCCTCTGATGTCACTTGATGCCAGAAGGAGGGTGTCACCCGGTTACGCCATTATGGCGCTCGCAGCAGAGCGCTCTGTAATTGGCCAAAGCATGCAGGTCAGGTGCATGCTTTGGCCAATCATCAGATATCAATGCACTGCGATCTTGCAGTGCATTATGGGGTGTGCCGTGGTGCTTGAATTTGGTGCAAACGCCCCATAATATTCGCTGTTCGGGCGAATACCCGATTTTCGAGTCGAACTTAGCCATTTTACCTCACCGGTGTCATGTGACTCAGTGCTACAAGGTCTCAGGTGTGAATTGGGAGCAGGTGTGGTAAATTTGGTATTATCGCTCTCACTCTCTCACATTGGTCACTGGAAGTTCAATATGGCTCCTCGTGGCAAAAAACTCTCTGAGGATCTGAAAAAAGGAATCGTTGCTCTACATCAGGGATATGCAATTAGCAGACCTCCAGCTGTTGCAGAACTACAAGTCCCATGAGGCATAGCAAGACTCTGACAGCCACAGGCATGACACCCAGAGGCAGAGGCATGATGGGACTTGTAGTTTTGCAACAGCTGGATGACCTAGCCTATTAGAAGATTGCCAAGACCCTGTAACTGAGCTGCAGCATGGTGGCTAAGACCATACAGAGGTTTAACAGGACAGGTTCCACTCAGAACAAGCCTCGCCATGTTCAACCAAAGAAGTTGAGTGCATGTGCTCAGCGTCATATCCAGAGATTGTTTTTGGGAAATAGACCTATGAGTGCTGCCAGCATTGCTACAAAGGTTGAAGGGGTGGGGGTCAGCCTGTCAGTGCTCAGACCATACACCGCACACTGCATCAAATTGGTTTGCATGGCTGTCGTCCCAGAAGGACACCTCTTCTAAAGATGAAGCACAAGAAAGCCCGCAAAATATTTGCTGAAGACAAGCAGACTAAGGACATAGATTACTGGAACCCCATGCCCTGTGGTCTGATGAGATCAAGATAAACTTATTTGGTTCAGATGGTGTCAAGCATGTGTGGAGGCAACCAGGTGAGGAGTACAAAGACAAGTTTGTCTTGCCTACAGTCAAGCATGGTGGTAGAGGGGTCATGATCTGGGGCTGCATGAGTGCTGCCCGCACTGGGGAGCTACAGTTTATTGAGGGAACCATGAATACCAACATGTAATGTGACATGCTGAATCAGAGCATGATCCCCTCTCTTCGGAGACTGGGCCACAGGGCAGTATTCCAAGATGATAACAACACCAAACACACCTCCAAGACGACCACTACCTTGCTAAAGAAGCTGAGGGTAAAGGTGATGGACTGGCTAAGCATGTCTCCAGACCTAAACCCTATTGAGCATCTGTGGGGCATCCTCAAACGGAAGGTGGAGGAGCGCAAGGTCTATAACATCCACCAGCTCCGTGATGTTGTCATGGAGGAGTGGAAGAGGACTCCAGTGGCAACTTGTGAAGCTCTGGTCAATTCCATACCCAACAGGGTTAAGGCAGCGCTGGAAAATAATGGTGGCCACACAAAATATTGACACTTTGGGCCCAATTTGGACATTTTCACTTAGGGGTGTACTCACTTTTGTTGCCAGCGGTTTAGACATTAATGGCTGTGTTTTGAGTTATTTTGAGGGGGCGGCAAATTTACATTGTTATACAAGCTGTACACGTACTACTTTACATTGTAGCAAAATGTCAGGGGTGTACTCACTTTTGTATGATGCTGTATATACAGCATGCAATCTGGTTCTGTGAATTGAGCCCACTGTCACCTATTCAATGAATGAAGGATTTAGCTTGTCATAGCTGACATAGTGATCACATGTTTGAGAACCACTCTGATTGTTGACTGCTAGCAGGGATATGGTTTATTTATCATTCCTCAGCATCGGGCATCATACTAAGAGATGATTTAATATAGAATGAGGGCAAGAAGAGCGGAGCGGAGGACAGAGGAATACCTAACACACGTACATACAAGGAAGTGCATTGCTATTTTTCAGGAGGAATATCAGGTATAAATTAAGTTTTTCAGATGCCTTAATTTTTTTCTCAGCATTTACATGCCGCCCAAGATACCAATCAAAAGTTATAGTAATGGGTATGTGGATAGGGTGCTTGAATCACTACTCAACATTTTGATGATGAACTTTAATTGGTAGTAAACACTGAAATAAGGCTTACCTGTAGGTAATATGGTAATGTATGAATATCTCCTAAACTTGCACTGTTTAGGAGATAGTCAGAGTGCATGCAGCTGGTGACTTCATCACACCCCCGGCCACTCATGTAGGCAGAGGCCGCGAACCCAGAAGGAAGACCAAGCGAAGATAGAAGCCCTCTCAGTGATGACAGCGAGATGCTAGAGGGATTTGTTTTAAGGTAAGTCTCCCATAATGTGCTAGTATGTAATGCATACTAGCACATTATGACATTGTCTTGCAGGGCTTACTACTGCTTTAACAACACCTGGGTTTTATCCATTTAGTTGTCCCTTCTTATAAACGTGGCTTCTAGACACTGTGCCTTTTCCTTTCCCTTTCAGGCAGTTGTTTTCATGCAAGATTCCTACAAATTTTTCCCAGGATTTACATTTTTCCAATTGAATTCAGTGAATCCTGGGTGAAATTTGTGTGAATTTTGTGTGTAAACATTTATTAATAGACCCTGTAATCTCCTCTGCAAGGGATCTGCACCACAAGCTTTGCTGCCTGTGATTTGAGAAACTAGGAGAATCAAGCCCCATAGAAATCCAGTAGATGTGGCTGAACTGTGAAAAGACTGGGAGCATGGGCACTATGGTGGTGACATTGCAGAGGCTGAATGAGCCTGAAAATCATTACCACCAAGAACTAGGATGCCAGAGTGACTGGCAGGATCAATGAATGGGTAAATTCGTCAAAAAGAAAACTTTACTTAAAAAATAAAGGGCACAGATACATTGGAAAAAAATATTAGGGATTAGTTACTTTTTTTTTTTTGGTTTACAATCTTTTTAACTGTAATAATATCACTTTACAGAGTTTTGCATAATTATCTTCATCTTTTGACTATTTCGTTGGTCTATTCAGTATACTAGTTTTCACAGCCAGAGAGAGCAGTGGAGGATTGTAGACCCAAAAGCAGAATGAAACATATAGATAAAAGTCCATTATATCTCAGAGAAAGGCGTAGATTATTTTACTTAATAAACCTTACATATTTATATGGTAATTTTCACCTCACACCTTGTGCTTGATGGCTTGCTTTTTAATATGTAAATTACAGTATAAATTCATCATTATATTGAAATTTTGCAACCTAGCAACCCACGAGCTTTCAGCACATTCAGTGTGTGCAGAAAGAGCACCGTCAGATTAGCTTTTCAAGGCTTTATTTGTTTGTTTTGAGCTTTATATTTTAAAGAAGAAAAACTAAAATATTTGCAAATGGTTTCCAAAAAAGTCAAATGTGCTATTCACATTGTGTATATAAACATTTTCTATTTAATTTCATGCAAGAATGGATTTGCTGGATGGTCTCTTTTTCAAGAAAAAAAAAATAAAAATAAAAGTAAACAAAATTGTACTTCTTAGAGCATCCCCCAAGTAAATTTTTTTAGGTTGCTCACATATAAAATAATACCATGGTTCAAACACAGTATCAAAATGGATGGCAACATTAAAATTGTTATTATTTTTATAAAGAAACACGCTAATTCATTAGACAACTACTCCAGATAACAAGTATTTCCAGTCAGTTAACTGAAAATGCTGTCTAGAAACCACTACAGCTGTGTTAAAGCCAGGAGGTCCAGCAGGGCCCCCCAATGTGTATCATGTCTCAGCAGAAGTCCCCCCCCCCAAAAAAAAAAAAATGGCAGTAATCAACAAGCTCACGCCCTAAGCATAAATTCCCTCTGCAAGTCAAAATTCTCCCAAAACAAAAATGCAAAAAAATCCCCCTCCTCCCAGTTCAAATCGCCCTCTCAGCACAAAATTCCTCCCCCCATCCCACCTTCCAGCTCTAATCCCCCCCCCCAATTCCAACCCCACCCAAAAAACATCACCTCTCCTAGCACACATCCTGTTTCTCCCAAATCCCCCCTAGCACAACCCCTTTCAAATTACCCTTCCCAGCACAAATCCCCCTCCACCCCTCCTAATACAAATATCCTCCCCTCCCAGCACAAATCCACCCCCCCCCCCAATCCTGCCTCACACACATATCTTCCCCCTTCCTCCATTTCCTCCTTCCAACACAAATCCCCTGACAAATTACACTTCCTAGCACAATCCCCCCCCCCCCCCCCACATACTTCTCAATGAAAGCACAAATTATTGTTTACCCCCCCCCCCCATTGTGTCTCCAGTACAATTTCCCACCCCCTCACTCCTGAATCTTACAGCCAGAAAATACTGAAGTAGCGAGGCGTTTCAGGTTGAGCTGTGCTCTTTCTGTCAGGACAGCGATCCTTCATACAGCAGATGACACTGGATCACTCTAACATTGTACTATGCACTATATGATTAACCGTCCCCATCTCCTCCAAGGACTACTGTTCTTCTGGCAGCAGGAAATGTAGGTAGAGGGTGGGTAATCATATAGTGCATAGTCCAATGTTAGAGCGATCCAGTGTCATCTGCTGTATGAAGGATCGCTGTTATGACAGAAGAGAAAGAGAGCACAGATTAACTTGAACCACTGCTACTTCTCCTGTCTGGAGTTTACAGTTTACTTTAGTTCACTGCGCCATCTGCTCTCCCTGTCCCATCTTTGAGTGCAGGTATAGGTAGAGGAGCTCAGCAGGCGTGGGCACAATGTCTTGAGGGGGGCATGACTGAAATATGGGGGGGGCACAGCCCACACCATCACCCCCCTTGATCCGGTCATGAGGTCCATTGTGTGTCGAAAGAGAAGGTAGTGCTGGAAACATGTAACTTACATGACTGCGCATTTGCAGGATATCAGTGATTATAGGGAGCTAGTAAAGACACTCATGTCTGTGTCTTCATGCAAACATTCAAAATGTAACCAGAGAGTACACGAATAAATACCTTGTTAAGAGCAAATTAAAAGTAAAACTATCTATTAGTAATTCATGAAGCATCTCCCAGATACTTATATATTTGTAGAAGGTCCTTCTCATTCTAATGTCAAGGACCTGCTATTTTTCACAAACTGCTGGACCTATAGAAGACTATGCACCCACGGCCGTTCCTTCAGAGAGCATACGCCAGTGATGTAACTGGCTGCATGCAATGTAAATATCTCCTAAACGGTATACGTTTAGGACATATTTTCACCACCTATAGGTAAGCCTTATTATAGGCTTACCTATAGGTAAATATCTGCAGGGGAAGTTTACTACCTCTATAATGACGGCACAGGCAGCAATCAAAACGCAACAAGTCAAATTCTATTGAGGAAATTGCTGCTGAAACCATTTACCAGGACACCACCTCTCCTGCTATAATCAAGTTGTGGACTATGTTAGATCCTGCTGTTTGAACAGAAATGAAACTTTCCAGCTCTCCCTGACACAGGTCTATTTACTAAAGGCAAATCCACTTTGCACTACAAGTGCACTTTGAATTGCAGTCGCTGTAGATCTGAGGGGGACATATAAGGAAAATAAAAAACAGCATTTTAGCTTGCACATGATTGGCTGATAAAATCAGCAGAGCTTCCCCTCATTTCAGATCTTCCCCTCAGATGTACAGCGACTGCACTCTCAAGTGCACTTGTAGTGCAAAATGGATTTGCCTTTAGTAAATAAACCCCACTGTCTCCCTCTTACATAATTGCGTCTATTCAATATCGGACACAGTATATAGCGGTTGCTTGACCAGTATGCCCAATGAGACCAAGGACTTCTCGGATGATTCTCTTGTGGACAAAATCCTGGCAGGATACCTTAAAATCCAGACATTGTAAATGAATGTTGGCAAGAATCTCACTTACAGATTATCCACAGGGCCTTCATTCCAATTCTTTTACACAAGGATAATGCTCAAGCTTTTCACTGTCCTCTCTGTGATTCCCATTGACCTTCTCTCCTACACCGTTTTTGGTCATGCCCCAACATCTAAATTTTCTGGGATCAAGTTATCTAGTACATATCTGGAGTCACAAAGGAAACTATACATAACGATCCACTATTATTGCTGTTTAGCCATGACATTGCTCCAACCAGTAAAGACACCAACCAGATTTGTGGGTCTTTTCATTACTCTCAATGGTTCTATCTCTCCCAGATGACAACTTGGAAGCTGATCCTCCAACAGTGGACATCCCCATCTGTCCTACCTACAGCTGCTCTGAAAAAAAGAACTGAAAAATTCTAATGTATAGAAATCAAACTGGACACGGTGTTATAACTCTTCACTCCAACTAAGCGTTCCTTTGTCAGGTGGCGAGCATTTATGGAAAAAACTTTGAATAAGTACATTAATGACTATTTTTTAATACTCTGAATGGTATGCTAAAGCCGCTCTTGGGAATGTTTTAGGAAGAATCTCCTTCTCTGACAAGTCTTTAATGGCTGGATCTTCTTTTCTCTTTATTGTTCTAGCTTATTTTTTTCACCATATTACTGAGTACTATATATCGTTATACTGTACTTTTTGTTTACTGGCAGACATACATACTAATACTAAGCCCTGTGTGTAATTTTTCTTGGAACATTTAATAAAACCCCTACAGAGGTTGTAATCGCTCTTCACTCTATCCACAACTTTAAAAAAATGTGCCTTTAAGCAGGGGCGTTGCTAGGTCTACAAAAGATCTGGGGCTAGAGCCCATAGCAGCATAGTAAAGAAAGTAAAGAAAGTCATACGCTTGGGCAAGCATACACATGTATATACAGTAATATACGTGTGTGTGTATATATCCCCAGAGAGCCCCCCACTTACATCAGGGTCCCCAGAGAGCCCCCTTACATCAGGGTCCCCAGAGAGCCCCCCTTATATCAGGTTCTCCAGAGAGCCTCCTCCTTACATCAGAGTCCTCAGAGAGCCCCCCCATATCCTTTCATCAGGGTACCCAGAGGGCCCCCCACTTATATCAGGGTTCCCAGAGAGCCCCTCCTTACATTAGGGTCCCCAGAGAGCCTCTCCCTTGCATCAGGGTCCCCAGAGAGCCCCCCACTTACATAAGGGTCCCCAGAGAGCCTCGCCTCCCCTTGGGGACCGCTGCAGAGACTCGGGGCTATTGGCCCCAGATTCGGGGCTATAGCCCCAAAAGCCACCCCCTAGCGACGCCCCTGCCTTTAAGTATACTTTAACTCCTCAGTACTCAGTTTCGCAATCTTCTCCTGCACATACTGGCCAATGTCATGCCTTTTGCACTTCTCTCCTGCACATCTTGCCTCCTGTCATACCTTCTTCACTCCTCTCCTGCAAATGCTGCCTCCAGTTATACCTTCTGCGCTGCTCTCCTGCACATACTTCCCTCTATTATACCTTATGCACACCTCTCCTGCATATACTGCCTGCTAAGACAGTTGCTTTCCTCCACTATAATGGACACACTTTGCTGGTACTTAAAATTGTTAAAGTGTTATGGTTAAATAATAATTAAAGTGGACCAGGAGTGAATGGTCAAAGCGATCACCTATATTTGCAAAGTGCAGATAATATTGTTATTTTAAACATTTTATAAGTTGACAGGGAATGATAGAAAGCTTCCTTACCTTAGGAGATGTGTAAAATGGAAGACTTTCTAAGTAAAAAAGGAAAACTGATGTGTTTCCCAGTATCACTGAGTTAGGAATTTTAAAAGGGTGCTAAAAGGAGAAGCTTGGTATGAGGCCATTCAAACATGACTGTAAAACTTTTATGTCTTAAACTATGCTGTGCTCTTATGCCCCATACATTGTTGTCTCACAGCAGTTTTCAGCTTGAGAGAGCAATCCTATTTTAATATACTTTACACCAAAGAATATGGATTGTGATTTAAGGTTATTTGTCACTGAAAATAAAAGTAGGGTCATTCGTCTTTTTTTTCTTTTGCTCTTTATGCTTTAACAGTGGATATTTGCACTTTTTTCTTTATTTAGATTTATATTTTCTGCACCAAGTAAAGAGAACTTGCCCTGAGTTAGCCCACTATTTTATCTATTTTTTCCCAGATCTTTATTGTTTGTAGATTTTTCTGTAAAGAAGCGTAAAGAGCAACTTCAATCAACTAGTAAAAGGAATTAGTTACCTGCCAACGTTATCAAGGGGTCTTTGAAAATCAGTCCACTTGCCATTTACAGTGTACAGATAATGTATATTTGTAAGGCAAATATACTAGGGAGATGAATGGAAAAGAACAGAAGTGGGTGGGAGAAAACACTTGAAGCCAGAAGGAAAGTGGAGGGTGCAGAGGGTGACATCATTTTTATAATTATCCTATTACTGGTAGTATTGATACTACTGGTATAACTGATGTTGTGCACATACCCAAATACAGTCAGCTTTTGGTGTTCAACATAGAAACCTATCCATGGAAAATGAAGCAATAGGTCAGCTGAGAGTCTAATGACATGCACTCAGCTGAAAGTCTGAGTAGAAAAGCCTGCCCTCTGCCAGCATGCTTCAGAGAAGGTACCTTTTTCTTTGTGTGGATGCAGTGGTCACTGTGGAATGCAGATATACCCTCTGCCATGTTCGCTATAGTGTTACACTTATCAGTACGGGCTTTGCTTATTGCAGAGTTATAGGACTGATTCAGCCGGGGGGGGGGGGGTCAGAACGTAGCAGAGAGACTACTGCTTTACCACAGAGAGCAAGGGTCTTTTTTTTACCATGCCTGCAGGGGACAGGCTTTTCTGTAGCTGCATTTTAAAGAAAACTAACTCTGAGAATTGTGAATGTCTTTTGTTTTGATGACATATTAACAACAACTTACAAAGCCATCCACAAATCTGTCCACAACTACATCACCAAACTCATCTAAAAATATCTAAATTGTACATGTTCTTTCCCAATACCTCCTCCTATTTAATAACTCCCACATCACCTCCTCTCATGGTCATTTCCAGGACTTCTTGTCGGGGCTGGGCTCAGCCCTCCCTTCTCAGTGCTCAGCTGTCGGTTAATTGCCAGCACTCATCGTTCCACAGTGCCTCACCTAGTGATCATTTCCTGCTTGTCAGCCAGCCCCCTCTGGCTATTTAAACTGCCTTGTTCATTTCTCCCATGCATTCGCCTTGGTCAACATATCTGAAGATTCTCTGCTGTGTTCCTGTTAAAGACTTGCCTGGCTGACGTCCCATCTGGTTCCTGATCCTGTTTGCTGTCTCTGACTACGCTGATTTCTAGCTTCCTGATTTACTGGCTTGCACTGACTACCCGCTTTGATTACCAAACCCTGGCTATGTTTTGACTACGGTTAATATTTGTTCCATTTTTACCACTATATTAAAAGGTGTGATTTTTACTACATTTTTTTGTCTCAGTCTGATTCATGGTTCCTGACACTTCTCTAGAATCTCTACCATTCTTTGGAGCCCCAAACACCCCAAACTGCATGGTTATCTCCTACTCAGTCTGCTTTTAGGCTATCCCTGAAAAATTGTCTCTTCAGTCAAGCCCATCCTGCCTCTAACTACCAACTGAATTTTACTTTTTTCCATCAACTCATCCCCTCACAGCAACTACCCTTTGTATTACTTTCCCTTTTCTTTAGAGGAGGGTCCTCCTAACCCTATTGTCTTGAATTGTATTGTTACTGTACTGTGTCTCTTTATTTAGTAATTCCCTGCACAAACTGTTGGCGCTATACATCGATCTGCCATACCATTATGACCACCCACCTAATATTAAGTATGGCCCCCTTTTGCTAAAACAGCCCTGACCCATTGAGGCATGGACACCAAAGTAGTATCCACATGAATGGCAGGACCCAAGGTTTCCCAGCAGAACATTGCCCAAAGCCTCACACTGCCTCTGCCAACTTGACTTCTTATACCGCATCCTGGTGCCATCTCTTCCCCAGGTAAGTGACGCACATACACCTGGCTATCCACATGATGTAAAAGAAAACGTGATTCATCAGACCAGGCCACCTGCTTCCATTGCTCTGTAGTCCAGTTCTGCTGTTCTTGTGACCATTGTAGAAGCTTTTGGCTGTGGACATGGGTCACCATGAGCTTCACAGCCCCATACACAACAAACTGAGATGCCCATTTTTTTCTGCTTCACCACATCAACACAACATGTTCACTTGCTGCCTAATATATCCCACAAATTTTCAGATGCCATTGTAATGCGATATTCCCATTACCTGTCAGTGGTCATAATGTTATGACTAATCAGTGTATATATTATGTATATTTTTTAATTTATTTAAACTCAAAGTTCAATTGGGCTTCAATATATTTTTTATTCTAAATGCTCTTTAACAGTAAATGCATGTTTGAATGTAGGATGTATATAAAGCTCTTCACTAAAATGTAAAGTGTAAGAATATTTCTTTAGTATGTGGCTATCTGGAAAAATTAGATCCATTTGCAGTTTGATAGAGACCATTTTGGCAATAGGAAAAAAATCACAGGAATAGAAGAAGAAAAAAGAAGAGGGGTAAAACTCAGATTGATGTCTATCATGAGTTATCTGTAGTGGTACAATAAAAATAAAATGGCATAAATGCTGCATAATTTAAGGTGACATTGATTCTGAATGTTCCATTGAAAGCAAATGGCCCTTTGAAAGTAATGGCTTCTCACAAACCCCATAGAAAGTAATTGATTTTGCCTGGTCTGTGCAGGTGAAATATGCCTGAGAAAACCAGAAGAAAAAGCACTACTAACAGAATAATACTAACCTCAAATTGTTGAAAACACTGCAGCAAACCTTACTGGCACTGCTATACAACTATGGCAACACACTCCTTTTGTATCTATGTATTTTGGTATGTAAACATGTATATTTATATTTTAGATTTTGGATAAAGCCTGCTGTGGTACAATTATTCCTAAGACACACAGCATTTAAATGTTCAGCATTGTATTATCATTAAAAATGCGCTGTTCAAAAACACAATATAAAATGCAAACGAGTATAGAAAAAAATCGAGAATACATGCAACTCTTTTGTTTCGTTAATATATTTTAATATGCATCATAAATACAGATATACTGAATGTATATAAAATGTAATTATCCTTTGTTTTTGGGCTTAGTGCTTTGAGAATGAGACATGTATGTGTAATGTTTAGAATATATGCTTGGTACACATTTTTAACTATTTGCTTGTGGTACATTTTGAACATTCAAACAGATTGTACGCAGTTCCTACCTATTATATTCCACAACCTTCTCCCATACAAATTTAATAAATGTGCTTTTACTTACTGATATTTTTCTATGAAAGGAATACCCATCCATTTCAGCCCTGCTTACTGGTAGATTAGCCAGCAAACCAACCAAAGAAGCACACACATGGTGGCAAAATACCATAAGCAGCAGTACCACGAGTGACTCATTATAAACTAGCATGCACCTTGAGAAAAGTGCCTTGATATGTTCCCAACTTTAATCCGTGTAGGTCAGTTTGCTTATCTGAAGTGGATACTGATACTTCCTAAATGATACCCAAGTAATATCTTAAAGTGATTTTAAACCCTCACTTTGTAAAACCACTGATTCAGTTTAAAATAGAAAAGAAAGGCAAATCATTTCTTCTTAGCCTTCTTTCGCTATGCTATGCTTTCTTTATGCAATGTGAAGCAAGAAAAGGATGGTTCAGAAGAACACTAGAAGTGGGTTCCTAGTAGTGGTGAGCAAAGTAGCTTTTTGTAGTCTGACTCTGAGACTGATTAGTGTCTTTCTCAAGAGAAAACCAGTAGTAAAGGTAATCAACAGCTCATAGCCCATAACTGTGCCATGTAAAGAGGGGATAATATACTGTGACCAAATACAAGCTTGGCTGGTGATCAGTGACTATAAACCTATTCCTTTAAGTGAGGCATTTTCTTTTTACATGGTAACCAGCAGAACTCGGCACACACTATTTCACTTTTGTGCCATGATTCTAACTAAAAAAGTAAGCTAATGTGCCTAGGGTTTTTATTTTTTCGGGTAAACTCTGGCAAGATTTCTGTGCTCATTCCCTATTTCTCTATGGCCCCTTTCACGCTGGGGCAGGAGCGGCGTCGGCGGTAAAACGGCACTATTTTTAGCGCTGCTTTACCATCGTTTTAGCGGCGCTAGCGGGGTGGTTTTAACCCCCACTAGTGGCCAAAAAAAGGTTAAAACCGCCCGCAAAATGCCACAAAGCGGTGCTGCAAAGCAGCTTTGCCAGCGGTATAGCCGCGCTGCCCCATTGATTTCAATGGGCAAGAGCGGTGAAGGAGCGGTGTATACATCGCTCCTTCACCGCTCCGAAGATGCTGCTTGCAGGAATTTTTTTCCTGTCCTGCAAGCGCACCGCTCCAGTGTGAAAGCCATCGGGCTTTCACACTGGAGACACAGCAGCAGCTGTTTCAGGGCACTTTGAAGGCACTATTTTTAGCGCTGTAGCACCTGCAAAGTGCCCCAGTGTGAAAGGGGCCTAAAACTGTCCCCTGGGTAAAAACAACTAAGCACCACCTGTGCGTATGTGTGTGTATATATATATATACAGTATATGTGAGTACACACCTCACATTTTTGTAAATATATTTTATTATATCTTTTCACGTGACAACGCTGAAGAAATGACACTTTGCTACATGCTACATGTAAAATAGTGAGTGTACAGCTTGTATAACAGTGTAAATTTGCTGTCAAAATAACTCAACACACAGCCATTAATGTCTAAACCGGGGATATGCAATTAGGGGACCCCCAGCTGTTGCAGAACTACAAGTCCCATGAGACATAGCAAGACTCTGACAGCCACTAGCATGACACCCAGAGACAGAGGCATGATGGGACTTGTAGTTTTGCAACAGCTGGAGGTCCGCTAATTGCATATCCCTGATCTAAACCATTGGCAACAAAAGTGAAAATGTCCAAATTGGACCCAAAGTGTCAATATTTTGTGTGGCCACCGTTATTTTCCAGCACTGCCTTAACCCTCTTGGGCATGGAGTTCACCAGAGCTTCACATGTCAGAGACCTTGCTCTCGTCCACCTTCTGTTTGAGGATGCCCCACAGATGCTCAGTAGGGTTTAGGTCTGAAGACATGCTTGGCCAGTCTATCACCTTTACCCTCAGCTTCTTTAGCAAGGCAGTGGTCGTCTTGGAGATGTGTTTGGGTTTGTTATGTTGGAGTACTGCCCTGCGGCCGAAGGGATGCTCTGCTTCAGTATGTCACAGTACAGGTTGGCATTCATTGTTCCCTCAATGAACTGTAGCTCCCCAGTGCCGGCAGCACTCATGCAGCCCCAGTCCATGACATTTTCACCACCGTGCTTGACTGTAGGCAAGACACACATGTCTTTGTAATCCTCACCTGGTTGCCATCACATACGCTTGACACCATCTGAGCCAAATAAGTTTATCTTGGTCCCATCAGACCACAGGATATGGTTCCAGTAATCCATGTCCTTAGTCCGCTTGTCTTCAGCAAACTGTTTGCAGGCTTTCTTCTTGCATCATCTTTAGAAGAGGCTTCCTTCTGGGACAACAGCCATGCAGACTAATTTGATGCAGTGTGCGGCATATAGTCTGAGCACTGACAGGCTGACCCCCCTCCCCTTCAACCTCTACAGTAATGCAGGCAGCACTCATACATCTATTTCCCAAAGACAACCTCTGGATTTGACGCTGAGCATGTGTACTCAACTTCTTTGGTCGACCATGGCAAGACCTGTTCTGAGTGAAACCTGTTCTGTTAAACCGTTGTATGGTCTTGGCCACCGTGCTGCAGCTCAGTTTTAGGGTCTTGGCAATCTTCTTATAGCCTAGGCCATCTTTATGTAGAGCAACAATTATTTTTGTCAGATCCCCAGAGAGTTCTTTGCCATGAGGTGCCATGTTGAAATTCCAGTGACCAGTATGAGAGAGTGAGAGCAATAACACCAAATATATATATATATATATATATATATATATATATATATATATATACACACACACATACAGTATATATACTGGGCCGGCGCTACCTATAGGCAAGGTAGGCACTAGCCTAGAGTGCACATAAGTCAGCGGCGCCGCACTGGTGTACCGTTGGCGAGGGTCCTTGGGGCCACCTAATTTGCCTACTGTGTATGTTGGAGTGGGAGGAAATGTCCCCCAGTCAGTCTCCACATGCCCTAACAACAGCTGAATTCCACCTGGGCTCCCCTTCCACACAGTGTTTAGACACTGCCCCCCCGCCACACACTGTGACAATCAGAGGTTACATCACACTGCAGAGCCCTGTTCCCTGTATCCAATGAGGGCACTGCTGACATCTCCCTCCTCACCCACCACGTGTGCCTGGCTCTCCATACTTCCTGCTCTCGGAGGAGCATGAATATGTCGGGAGGAGGGGAAGACCTGAGATGACAGGGGCACTGTGTCTAGAACCGGACACAGGTGAGCTGTGTCATTGCTGCTCATTATCATAGTTGCTCTGTACAGCATTGTCTGTGGGAGCTGTATAGTGTGTGCTGGGGGCAGAATGAATCTGTATTAGGACAGACCTGAAGTGTGGATATGGGGTGGGCACTTCAAGTTACTGCTATGTCAGTCTCTGACCATCTCTTGTATTATGGCCGCACAGTCTCTGATCATCTCCTGTATCTTATCTGCACAGTCTCTGACCATCTCTTGTATCATGTTTGCATAGTCTCTGACCATCTCCTGTATCATGGCTGCACAGTCTCTGACCATTTTCTGTATTATGGCTCCACAGTATCTGACCATCTCCTGTATCATGGCCGCACAGTCTCTGACCATCTTCTATATTATGGCCACACAGTCTCAGACCATCTCTTGTATCATGTTCGCACTGTCTCTGACCATCTCCTGTATTATGGCCACATAGTCTCTGACCATCTCCAGTATCATGTCTGCACAGTCTCTAACCATCTCTTGTATCATGTGCGTAAATGGTAGCAGCCATTAAAGGTGGGGTAAAGATGGGCAGAGCACAGGGGGTGGAGTCAGGGGTGGAGCCAGGGGGGCAAAATAGGGTTTTGTCTAGGGTGTCAAAAACCCTTTTTTTTACATGGAGAAACCCCTGCTAATAATTATTATATTTACAGCTCAAACTACGTTAGTATGATGATCAATAAGAACAATGTTCCTTACATTTGGGAAGAATACCCCACTCTGCCCCCCCCCCCCAAAAAAAAAAAATAGCTAAAATGATCATTGGTCTGAGTAGTTACTCATCTGAGATGCAAAAATTGCTTACTGCTCAAGGAATACCTAGCAGCCTCTGGAGGAAATCTGGTTGAGAAACCCGGACACAGTATATACTGTATACAGTATCTCACAAAAGATAGTACACCCCTCACATTTTTGTAAGTATTTTATTATATCTTTTCATGTGACAACACTGAAGAAATGACACTTTGCTACAATGTAAAGTAGTGAGTGTACAGCTTGTACAACAATGTAAATTTGCTGTCCCCTCAAAATAACTCAACACACAGCCATGCATGTCTAAACCGCTGGCAACAAAAGTGAGTACACCCCTAAATGAAAATGTCCAAATTGGGCCCAATCAGCCATTTTCCCTCCCCAGTGTCATGTGACTCATTAGTGTTACAAGGTCTCAGGTGTGAATGGGGAGCAGGTGTGTTAATTTTGGTGTCATCACTCTCACTCTCTCATACTGGTCACTGGAAGTTCAACATGGCACTTCATGGCAAAGAACTCTCTGAGGATCTGAAAAGAAAATAATGGTTGCTCTACATAAAGATGGCCTAGGCTATAAGAAGATTGCCATGACCCTGAAACTGAGCTGCAGCACGGTGGCCAAGACCATACAGCGGTTTAACAGGACAGGTTCCACTCAGAACAGGCCTCACCATGGTCGACCAAAGAAGTTGAGTGCATGTGCTCAGCATCATATCCAGAGGTTGTCTTTGGGAAATAGACGTATTAGTGCTGCCAGCATTGCTACAGAGGTTGAATTGGTGGGGGGGTCAGCATGTCAGTGCTCAGACCATACGTAGCACACTGCATCAAATTGGTCTGCATGACTGCCATCCCAGAAGGAAACCTCTTCTAAAGATGATGTACAGGAAAGCCACAAACAGTTTGTTGAAGACAAGCAGACTAGGACATGGATTACTTGAACCATGTCCTGTGGTCTGATGAGACTAAGATAAACTTATTTGGTTCAGATGGTGTCAAGCGTGTGTGGCGGCAACCAGGTGAGGAGTACAAAGACAAGTGTGTCTTACCTGCAGTCAAGCATGGTGGTGGGAGTGTCATGATCTGGGTTGCATGAGTGCTGCCGACACTGGGGAGCTACAGTTCATTGAGGGAACCATGAATGCCAACATGTACTGTGACATACTGAAGCAGAGCTCGATCCCCTCTTTTTGGAGACTGGGCCACAGGACATGGACTGGCTAAGCATGTCTCCAGACCTAAACCCTATTCAGCATCTGTGGGTCATCCTCAAATAGAAGGTGGAGGAGCGCAAGGTCTCTAACACCCACCAGCTCTGTGATGTCGTCATGGAGGAGTGGAAGAGGACTCCAGTGGCAACCTGTGAAGCTCTGGTGAAGTCCATGCCCAAGAGGGTTAAGGCAGCGCTGGAAAATAATGATGGCCGCACAAAATTTTGACACTTTGGGCCCAATTTGGATATTTTATCTTAGGGGTGTACTCACTTTTGTTGCCAGCGGTTTAGACATTAGACAGCAAATTTACACTGTTATACAAGCTGTACACTCACTTCATTGTAGCAAAGTGTCATTTCTTCAGTGTTGTCACATGAAAAGATATAATAAAATATTTACAAAAATTTGAGGGGTGTACTCACTTTTGTGAGATACTGTATATATAAATCTTTGTTTTATAAAGGAAAATATACAATGGTACACCATATCCTGATTATTAATTCATGCAGCTCGTTATCAACAGGATTCCATATTTCTTCTGATTGTCAAGTATCTTAGACCCACTCTGACAACAAACTACCAAAATGTGATTCATTAGTACAATCTGTTTAACTGAGAAGGGGTGTACTTGTTAATCAAGTGCATCTTTGTATTTAACATTCTTCCTTCATTGAACTGCTTGTACTTCCAATGCTCCTCTTAAAAAATAAACTTTTAAGAAAGAATAGCTAAGATTTTATGCAAGCACATTTTTAACTGTGATTTGATTTATAAAGTTAACCATTCATTATCCCAGATCTTTTGCTTGTTTGCTTGACTTGCTGTATAAGGAGAAATATACTACAATACTCTCGGACTGTACTTGAGGTACACCCTCTACCCCTGCTACTAATATACTGCAAGCGTTTTTGTAAAGCTGGATCTGAAATTCACATCATGTGGATATGTACAATAATCTAGAGCACATATACAGTATAAATAGTAAAGGGGTTCATTGGACTCTTACTAATTTATTACACTGTGTCCTCTGCAACTACATGCAAATGGGATCTTCACTGAATGTCATGCAACAAGCAATAATTCAATGTGTAGTTTAAGTTAACTATTTTTTTCAACATTACAAATACATTTGAGCACCTCTAGTAAATAGTGTTCTGACAAGCAAAATACTTTTTCCAACTCGGCATGTAGAGGGTCACCTTTTTAACTTTTAGTGAAGTCACTCATGTGGTGTTCAGCACTATCATCCTTAAAGCGGAACTTCAGTCATTTTTTCATCTTTCCATCTATTAAATCTTCTGCCCTTGTTGTTTTAACTTTGGATAGTAAAACATTTTTTTTCTGCAAGTAAATACCTTATACAGCCCACTTCCTCTTCCTTGTCTGGTGAAAATCCTAGGCTTATGACATCATGCACAGCTCTCTCTCTTTCACTCTTGTGAGCGTTTGCCAGGAAGGTAGGGGGGATGAGTTATAAGAGAACCAATGAGAGGTACAAAGCTGGAGGTGTGCCTCTGTGTGTCTGTATATATCCAGAAAGTGAACAGGGAGCAGCTTCAGCTGCCCACAGTTAAAATGCATGAAGCCAGACTCAGTGGAGGGAGATTTCTGCAACATATTTAGCAAGTACAGAATCACAGTATATATCAAATAATATGCAAAGTGGCTGGAGGGAAGCTTCAGAATGACAAAGATGTTTTTATTACAAATTATGTGAGCAGACTGCAGTTCCTTCTTATGCAATTGATGTTGGAAGTCTCAAATGGCACTGTCCACAGAACTTCATTAAAGATCATGTGATAGCCAATCCCTTTGGTCAGACCACCAGCAGTCCTCTAAATCCCTCTCATTAATTAAAATAGAGAATAAAAAATTATTCCTGAGTCAGCCTTGTTTTGGGAGGGAGAATGCACATGGTAACTACTGGCCACCAAAGCAAAGTCACAAAAGCGATCAGCATATATTAATTAACCGCCCGATGGAATGGGACATACAGTGTCTCTCCCCTGAGATTGCTCATGCTTTTAGAAATGTCTTCATAGATTTGACCTGACCTGAGTAATGATTTGGATTCCATTACTCTTCCCTCTCTATCTGAACATTACCAATTTATGCTGGAAGCCCCTATAACTCCTTGAAAGAACTTCAGCAGGCTTAATCAGCCACCTGGCAGAAATATATAAAATCTATGAGGAGGTTCTGCTCCCAGAGTTATTAATGGTTTTTAATACAGCCTTTAAAGAGATAACACTACCACAATCAATGAATGAGGCTCTCATAATTTTCCTTTTAAAACAAGGAATGGACCCTCTGTTGCCTGACTCATATCAGTTCCTTTCTCTTTTAAACTCCAATGGTAAGCTCTTAGCCACAGTAATAGCAACCAGACTATCTACTACCATCGATACTTTTGTACACCCTGGTCAATCTTAATTAACAGACAAAGGCCTTCGATACTATAGAATGGATGTGTCTGTGGAAAATACTATCCAAGTTTGACTTTGGCATGCATTTGATTAGATGGCTCCAAATATTGTACTCTGCCCTTGTAGCTAGAGATTAGGTCAATGAGTGCATGTTAGACCCCTTCCCTCTTTTTATAGAGACTAGACAGGGTATCTTCTCTTGCCCCTACTGTTTGCATTGGTCTTAGAGCCACTAGCTGATGGAGGCCAACCAGATTTGTTTAGAAACATTTAGATACTGGGCATACAGTTTTCTGCAAACCTGGAAAACTACAATATGTCATAAATGTAGAGCCTCTTCTGCTGAAGTTCAAAAAAGCTTGTAAAACTTTATCAGCAGTGAGAAGATCAAATTTAGTCAAAATATTCTGGATGCCACAGTTGTATATTTTATATGACTCCCCGCTTTTGATCCCACAATGAGTATTTACCACATTACATTCCCTTATCTCTTCAGTTCCTTACAACTACGAATAGAATGGTGCGGACTCGCGATCCTAAATGACAGATTATATTTAATTGCAGCCCAACTTCAACATCTTGGTGGGTGGGGCACTTTAAATGAAGACCTTACTTAATGATTGCTTACCGCCTTTCTCCCACACTACCCTCTTATATCCCTTCTAGAAGCTGGTCAACTTCACTTGCAGCAGCAATTCCCCACACAATCCCTAATTTATAAAAGGTGGAAGGCTACACAGACAATTACTGAACACACTAGGTTCATTCAATACGCCCCACTATGGAACAATTCAACCTTTCCTGAATTAGTCAAATTAGTGGGGTTTGATACTTGGAAACAAGCTTGCATCCTCGTTATTCACCAATTATACCATAATAATTGCCTATCATCATTACAAACTCTATTTGAGCAATATCACTTGCCCAAACACTAATTTTTTTCACAATCTCTAACTCCGTCATGGTCTTCAGACACAATTCTGTATTACTCCCTTAGTCCAAAACTAATCTTGATTATTAAGATTGGTGGAATCAGCAAAATAAACCAAAAAGGGGCTCATAGGTGAACTCTATTCTGTTCTGCTGACTGCCTATAGTGTTATGGTTCAGCTGTGGTATAGAGAGGGATAGTGACAGAACCTAGGTCCCATATATGAGGATCAATGGTCTGAAGTCTTGGAAGCCATTCCTCTGGTCTCTTTATCCCCCACCCAAAAACTCACCCAACTGTTCATAGTCCATTGCACTTATTAAATCCTGCAGGAGCTGTATTCCTGGATAAAAGCAGCATCTCACAATTGTCTCAGACAGTGCCAGGACAAGGTCACCTAGAGCCCAGGGCAAACATGCCAAATTGTGCCCACCTTCCCAAGATGTATGCATTGTGTCAGCGAAAATCCCATCCCCCACAAAAAAATTGAGTACTGATCAGTATGCCCCCCAAGCATAAATCTCCCTTCCTCCCAGTAAAAATCTGCCCCCCTGCTGAAATCCCCCTCCCAGCACAAATCTCTGCCCCCCCCCGCTTGCATCCTCCCTCTCCCCCCAAAACAAAACAAAAAAAACCCTCCTAGCACAAATCCTCTATCCCTCAAATTTTCACTCCAAGCACAAATCCTCTCTCCTCACTCCAAATCCCCCCCTTCCAGGACAAATTCCCCCCATTTATCCCTTCTAGCACAAATCCCCCCCCCCCCGAAAAACAAAAAAAAATTATATATATATATATATATATATATATATATATATATATATATATATATTTCCCCTCTGCCATATTACTTTTATAGCACAAACCCCCCACATCTTTCCTCCTAGCACAAATCCTCTTCCCCATCTCCCTTTCCAACACCAATCCCCCCAAATCACCACTCCTAGCATACCTCCCCAAATTTGCCCTCCTAGAACAATTCTTATCCCCTGCTGCCCCCAAATTCCCATTCTCAACACAAATCTCCTCCCCCCAATCTCCTTGTGTTGCCCCACGCCCCCACCTCACATGATACCACAGTGCCCAGGGCAGCCGTCCCTCCAGTCCACCCCTTGTGCCGGCCCTGGTCCCAAGTGACACTGGCACCTTAGTGCACATACTTTGGAGGTGTCCTAAATTATTCTGGCATGGACCTCTATAATTCAGGCAAATAACAACCTCTGTGAGATAATTCTGCTGATGGACCCTAAAATTGCACTCTTAAACATCATCCCAGAGGGCTCAACATCTCAAACACTCATATTTTTGATTACACATTTGCTCTTTCTGGCCCACAAACTAGTGGCTCAGAGATGGCTTTTATCTACCCCTCCATCATTCCACCAATGGAAACAAGTCGTCCAATATACTCTTGATAGAGAAAAGCTGACATATCAAATTCTATAAATTGTGGTCTCCTTAGTTACACTTACAATTTCTCTTCCAATTTCAATTTGCTGTAATTTATTATACCAAGCTACTATGTACATTTTGTAAGATTGCCTTCTTGTGGCCGGTACCTGAACACACTATAGAGTTATATTCTTTGTTTCTTTTGTATGTTAAAAACAAAAAGTTTAACAAAATGCTTGATAAAAAACAAGATCATGTGATACTTATAGCAATCGGGGGGTCATAGAAGGGAAGGCCCAGAAAAAATCTGCAAAATCAGTACATTCTGTATTACATGTTGTACATTTTGTATTTTATACAAAATTTTATACAGTATTTTCAGTATTTACAGGATGATGAAGCATATGATTTCATCCTTAACAACTTGGGCTTTCACACCGGGGAGGCATGAGAGGTGCCTTTCAGGTGCTATTTTTAGCGCTGCAACGCCTGAAAAGTGCCCCAGTGTGAAAGGGGTCTAAAAAGTCCAGTTTTCCCAGTGTTTGGTGCCAGGCCTCTTGCTCAGTCCATAGGACTGAGGCTACTTTCACACTGGGGCAGTGGCGGCATTAGCGGTAAAGCAACGTTTTTCTGCCGCTAGCGGGGTGCTTTTAACCCCCACTAGCGGCCAAAGAAATGTTGTGGCGCTGCTAAAGCGCTTTGCAGGCACTTTGCAGGCATTTTGGCAGTGCTGACCATTCATTTCAATGGGCACCGCAGCAAAGATGCTGCTTGAAGGACTTTTTTTCCCATCCTGCCAGCGCTCTCGGGCTTTCACACTAGGGAGGCATGAGAGGTGCTTTTTAGGTGCTATTTTTTGTGCTAAAATGCCTGAAAAGAGCCCCAGTGTGAAAGGGGTCTAAGTTCAAGTACATTTCTTACAGCTTTTATATCTGCTATTATTTTTTATTATGGTAGCTTATAAACACCATTGTTTCTCTCAGTCCTAAAGTTTAGTAACAACTTTGGTAGAGCACATATAAAATTTGAGGCCCTATGCATGTTTCCAGGTTAACATCTGCCATGCATTTGCTGCCTTTTTAAAGTGTCAAATGTCTGCCAAACAATACAGTGCACATGCTGTTAACTTAATAGTTAGAGTACATATAGAATTTGGTGATACTGCAGGAGACTGTTTAGCAATTGTTAGGGGATATGTTCCATTATACCAAATAAGGGGAATGATGTAACTGTTGAAATTAAAGATTTTTTTTTTTTTACATTGGAGAGAACTCTTTAGCCACTTGCCTACTGGGCACTTATGCACCCTTCCTATCCAGGCCAATTTTCAGCTTTCAGTGCTCTCACACTTTGAATGACAATTAGTCTTGCAACACTGTACCCATATGAAATGTTTGTCCTTTTTTTCACACAAATAGAACTTTCTTTTGGTGGTATTTAATCACCACTGGGTTTTTAATTTTTTGCGCTATAAATAAAAAAAGACCGAAAATGTAAAAAAATTCTTTTTTTTTGTTTCTGTTATAACATTTTGCAAATTAGTAATTTTTCTTCATAAATTGTGGCCCAAAGTTTTACTGCTACATATCTTTGATAAAAATAACCAAAATCAGTGTATATTATTTGGTCTTTGTAAAGGTTATAGAGTCTACAGCTATGGTGCCAATCTCTGCACCTCTAATTTCTTGCGACACTAACAAGTCAGGACAGTACAAATACCCCCCAAATTACCCCTTTTTGGAAAGTAGACATTCAAAGGTTTTTAGTAAGAGGCATAATGAATTTTTTGAAGTTGTAATTTTTTTCCCACAATTCTTTGCAAAGTTGTAGATTTTTTTTCACAAAATTGTCATATTGCCAGGTTATTTTTCTTACATAGCATATGTATACTTGCAACTACACCCCAAAACACATTTTGCTACTCATCTTGGTTATGGCGATACCACATGTGTGAGACTTTTCCACAACTTGGCCACAGAGAGAGGCCCAACATGCAGGGAGCACCATCAGGTGTTCTAGGGACATTATTATTATTATTATACAGGATTTATATAGCGCAAACAGTTTACGCAGCACTTTACAATATAAAAGGGAGACAATACAGCTATAATACAAAAAAATACAAGAGGATTAAGAGGGCCCTGTTTAGGAGAGCTTACAATCTAATAGGGTGGGTCAGCTGGTACAAAAGTTTGTAACTGTGGGGAATAAGCTGATGGAAGTGGTAAAAGATTAGTTGGGGGCGTGATAGGCTTCCCTGAAGAGATGAGTTTTCAGGGATCGCCTGAAGGTAGCAAGAGTAGGGGATAGCTGGACAAATGCGTGATCCTGATGCTGGCGTGGATGAGGCACCGGCGCCATTTTGCCTTGGCTCTGGAGGAAAGAACTCCATCAGCTTCTGGGGACGTTTCCTTTCTTTCTTGTGCCTGGGCATGTTGATGTCTGTAGCCGCTGGCCTGAGGAGGCAAAACACCATATTTTGGTGCCTGTGTGCTGTTCGGATGGGTTGCTATCAGTGGCTATCAGTGGCGGTATTTTCTAATACAATTTAATTCTTTTATCTAAAACTTTTGATGAATTGATGTTTATAAATTACTCATACAACACCTCTAAAGTCCCGAGGTTAGTTACCTCTAGTCCCTTACTGTTTTTCCACTTGATAAATTGAGATGTGGTGTTTGTATTTGGTTTCCTCCCTTCCATCCTTTATCCAATATTGTATGGTTGTCACTGAAACAGGTAGTGAGGGCAATTTTTTTAGTCAAGACACGTGTTCTGGTGACAACAGTCTAAGAAGCTATTATTTCACGTTCAAGAGACATCAATTAACTTCCTGATGTGTCTTTCTGGGACAGTTGGTTAGGGTAAATATCCTCCATAGTAAAGGGCCCTAATCCATTCTCCACTCTATCCAAAGTGAAATTATCTGCTGTCTATGTCATATCTATATAGGTTTCTCTTTCAGACAATATCTACTCTTATGCCCCGTACACACGATTTTCCGACAACAAATGTTGGATGTGAGCTTGTTGGCTGAAAGTCTGATTGTGTGTTTGCTCCATCGAACATTTGTTGGCGGACTTTCCGCCAACAAATGTTGGCTAGCAAGTTCTCATATTTTCCGCCAACAAAACTTTGTTGTCAGATTTTGCCAGATCGTGTGTACACAAGTCCGTTGCACAAAAGTTCACGCATGCTCGGAATCAAGTACGAGCCGGAAGCGTTCGGTCTTGTAAAACTAGCATACATAATGCAGACATCACGTACGTCTTATACGTCACTACATTCGAAATTGTTGTCCAACATTTGTGTGACCGTGTGCATGCAAGACAAGTTGGAGCCAACATCCTTAGAACAAAAATCCACAGTTTTGTTGTCGGAAAGTCTGATCGTGTGTACTGGGCATTAGAAGTTACTCCCGAGGATACAGTCTTGAAGCAATATTCACCAACATTTCAATATGTTTTGTAGTTTCATTTCTCCAATCTCCACCCATCCATTTCTAGAGCTATAGTAAAGTCTCCAGCAAACAAATATCAATATTGCCTTTGATCTGTTAAGAACATGTAGCCAGCAGTTATAAACTTCCATTTTATTGCTTCCATTTTTTGTTCCGGCACCTCTAAAAGCTTTTCTTATGGATATCTCTCAGAGCAAATTGCACAAATCAACTCTTCTTTAACCAGTTGTCAGCTGGAGGAATTTGCCCTTTTTTCTGTCAAGCTATTTTTGAAAGTAACCTTAACATTATTTAACATAAAATAATGTTTATTTTTGCAGAAGATATACCTTCACACTGATACCCTAAACACTTTCAAAGCTGATCACATAAATTCAAATCAGCACTGATGCTGCCCATGCCATAGCAATTTAGTGTGCGTTTTTTTTAGTGTGTAATTTTCATCAAACTCTGACACTTCCGAGAGTGTCAGAGGCTTCCTGTGCCAGACAGCTCTTACTGTTCTCTCCCTCCTGTTCCTGACATCACTGGGATGTTTGGCTGCTGTCTTTGAAGCCTCTGGCGCTCTGTGAGTAGCAGCAGTGCACAGGCACAGGTGCTGTATGTTTCTGCTGGATTAATTGAATGTCTTATGAATCAAACTTTGCTCAGTTCACTCATTTCTAGTGGCATATGGTTGTAATTTATTCTTGTTTATTACCCACAATATTGATCAGATTTTGGTTTGCTGATTGTGATTATTAATTGGATTTTATGGGTTAATATGCCATGCACATCAATATTTCTCAGTGCGTTTCCTTATTTGCCTACAGTGTACTGTAAATGAAAATATGTGTGTGTAGGCTAAGGGCTCGTACACACTATAAGAAAACCGGGCGAACATTTTCATCCAAAGAATTTTCGTACGATTTTCGTATAGTGTGTACACAACTTTCGACAGCCGATTCCTAATTTTCGTACGAAAATTCCCCGAGGGACAAACTCCAAAGTTTTTCTCGTACGGGAACAGAACAAATGATTTTCATTCAATGTGTACCATTTTCGTACGATTTTCGTACAAGAAAAATCTGAAAAGAAAGACTGCACATGATCAGAAACAATAAACAACAAAAAAAGCCTTTGTCATACGAGAATATTCGTAGGAATTTTCATTCAAATTTTCTTTCATTAGTTCCGATTTGCTGTGAAACATCGAGAAAAATCGAATGTTCGCCCGATTTTCTTATAGTGTGTACCCCACTTAAGACTGTGTGACAGAAAGTTCTTCAATGATGTTTGCCTTGTGCTTAACTACTGTAACATTTTACTTCCACACTTCAGCAAAATATGAGAAGCATGTCCTTTTAACAAGCTATGCAGTGGAAAATGTTAATTGTGTTGCCCAAGAATATACAGTGGATTGACATATTCTTTCTTGCGTCAACATAAAAATACAACAAAATTGCTTTTTAAAGAAATTCTATGGAAATGGAGCTCTAGGGATCCATGTGTATCATCAATCATTTTTTAGTGTAAGATGTTAGTGACATGTAAATAAAACATTGTGATAGAACTCATTAAGGGCCCATTCACACCAGCAGGGGTGTGTGATAATGTGCACTGGTGTGTGCTTTGCATATGTGTTGTTTTATGTTTTTGTGGTTTTTTTTACTGTATTTACAATTTATTTAACTCTAGGTGCAGTCGTGCATTTCGATAAAATGTACTGTTGGTATTAACAGGCCCTATGCAAAGAAAGGATTTTTGCCTTGTCTTTGCATTGGGATAGAAATGGGCAATGCTGTCCAAAGGGGCTGGTGTGAACTAGCCTTTAAGGATGACATTGAATTTAAGCAGCTTTCACTATCTGGTTTCTACAACATGAATGCAATATTACAGTTGCTTCCAACATTTCTGTTAGACATAAAAGGGTTATTTTCTTCCACATCCAGTCTGTAGGTAACAATGGGACCTTTGCCATGATGTTGTATAGATCTGGGTGGCTAATTTCTGACAAGTGAAATACAAAGGTGCTGAATGGGATAGGTCATGACATACCAGATTTCAGGTACTGCTGGAATTGCAGCTTACTTTTTTGTTTAACAGATGTGATGGTGAGGCATTTCTGATTTCCTGAATCCTGGGTCAGAAGCAGTTGAGAATTGTTCATTTAATTGGGTATGTATGGTGGATTGGCATATATTATATACATTGTTATGGACAGGAATATTTTCACATGCAGCCAACAGATTGAGCTGTCAGATTCTTGTCATGTGTTTTCCAAGCCTTATCTTCTCTTTCGGAAGAAGCCTGTTGTTAACAGATTCCAGCAGTTCAAGCCAAAATTTGTACACCAAGTCGGAGCAGTGGTTCTTTATCCTCCTTTCAGCTGGCTTTGTGCAAAGTTTCAAACCTAGACAGAGGGACCATATTAAATGGAGGGCAGATATCACTCTTCAATCTCCTATGAACACCACAGCATTGACTACACACAGTCACACACTTTACTTTCCAATAAGAAAATGCACCCAGTAGCATGGAGCCTTCGGTGTCTTATAGAGTGTTCTGTGAATATCTGTAAATGGAGTAGAGATCACTCACGTGACTTTGACGGGTCATGTCCCTCTCCCAGGCACTTTTTTTTCTGTGTATATATAGTTTCCTGTTTATTTAGCTTGGGTTCAAACCCAGAAGCTCTCTCCATGTTTTTAGGTAGGGCACACCACCAACAATCAATCTATCTGTTTATCCAATTCTGAAATATAATGTATTTTTGTATTTATTTAGTGCAGCAATGTGACCTCTTTGCTTCTCTTCTTATCCACTCTCCACATCCAGGGTCAGTGAACAGCCCGTCCACCTCCTGTGGTTGTGCAGAACAAAGTGAGAAAATGCTGTCAATGATGTACACTGAACAGCCCCCTTGCAGGTTTTGCTGCCTGTGACCTGCCAACAACAGTCCCCTTACATGTTTTTTTGAATAAAAAAGGCAAACATACAAAACAGTGAACCGATGCCAAGGCCAGCAACTGAAAGTAATTTTAAACTGGAAGAGTACATACCACATTCCAATAGGCCTCTTTTATTTTATAAACAATAACAACAGATAAAAAGACAAAGGGCTCTTTCACACGGGGCGGATCAGTCATGATCCGCCCCGTGAACACCCGCTTGCTCAGCGGGGATCGCTCCGCCGATCCCCGCTGAGCAGAAAGATGACAGGTCCATCGCTGCACACTGTGCAGCTACGGACCTGTCAGAGCGCCGCTCTCCCCTATGGGGGATCGGATGATGACGGTCCGTAGTGTCCGTCGTCACCCGATCCGATCCGAAAAACGGATGGAAAAGTAGGTTTTTCCTCCGTTACACTTTTCGGATCGGAGCGGGTCGGATGTCAGCGGACATGTCACCGCTGACATCCGACGCTCCATAGGGATACATGTATGTCCGTTTTTCATCCGAAAACGGAAGAATGAAAAACGGACATACGGATCCCTCGTGTGAAAGAGGCCAAAAGGTAACTAGGTGAGAGTACCTCGATACTAATATGGTGCATTTGGAAAGTAATGATCAGTATACCTCTCAATGATCAAGGCCTAGAGAGTGAGCTACACATAAACAATAAGAATAAGAATAAAGAGAGAGAGAAAGGGCCCGAGAGCCTGCTCAGGGGCCAAAAAAAATGATCCCAGCCTCCAGATATTTGGTAGATCAGTGATTCCATCCTAGCACCATAAAACAATACAAGCAAAAAATTGACACCAGAAGTAGAACCAGAGGGCAATAAACAGGCTCAGTATGCTGGCTACTGGCGGTGAATAATAAAAAAAGGGGGAAAAAAAACAGGGTAAGGAGGAGGAAAAAAAGAGGAAAAGGAAAACGGGGGTGGAGGGGCTACAAAAGAGAAGGTAAGCCCCACCCCAGGGGATCCAAGGCCATCACAGGTAGACTAGACAGATATTCTACAGGTTGAAAAAGTGGGTAGGCAAACTCATTGCTGGAAACTGGTCCAGCTAGGGTTGCCAAATGCCAAGAAATATATCCCGAGTGTTTGCGAATATCGCCATGAGCTTCTCGTTTCACCATCGCCCCATGCACTTGCCACTTCACCTCCTCAAAGGCGAGAAGAGGTGTTTTCCATGCCTTCGCAATGGTTTGTTTAGTGGCCATAAAAATGTGCATTGCCAGTAGACATGTGCATTCGTTTTCGTCCGAATGCATTTTCGTCCGAATTTCAGGTATTTTCGTTATCGTTTTAACAAACGATAACGAAAGTGCAGAATCCGAAAAACGAAAAATCCGACACAAACAAATGCTTTATTTTCGTTTTCGTTGCAACAGTTGCAACAGTTCAATATAGATAGGAGATTCGACATGATGATGACAATAACAATCTGTGTCCATCAAACCTGTGGTCGAATGTGCCTAACCTTAACTCTATTAGTCCAAGGTTATTCTACATAGAGCCAGGAGGAGGCATGAAATCACCGACACAGAAACTTGCTGTATACAGCTAAAGTAGGTAAGTTACACACAATCTGACAGTGGGGTTGTCATTCATTTACATGTACAATGCATCTGTTATTTTGGGGAGGAAAAGCTGGAGTTCTGCTTTAAAACAATTGCAGTCATCTAGCAAACATAATAAGGAATGATTCCTTTACACATGGAGCTGTACTGTTTCTTTGCACTTTCAAATATCTATAGCTATTTATCTTTTTCCCTAAGTAATGTTTAGTTTTTATCTAACAGCCCAATTGAATTTACTATGAATGAATGGCCGATTTTCTTTCATATTGGGATTACAGCACCTGCTGATTTAATAGAGAACCAGCTACGTTCACTTTGTATATAATGCAGTCATGCAATATTCTTTAATATAAAACAATATAGAGAAATGAGCCTAAATATTTGCCTCCAGTAAGTGGCTGGCAGCCTGCCACCATAGCCTCTGCCATGGGAACTCTAACGTTGTGCTGTATTATTAAAAACAAATTTTTCACAGTTTTCTAAACAAGAAGAAAATATTTTTTCCATTCTATGAAACTATGTATAATCAAAATTGCATGGAACAATTTTTCAGCAAAGTTATATGATAAATAAAAAGATATTGGATACTTTTATCCTTTGATATTGCATTTGTTTTGGCCAATTTATGACCTCAATACTAAAGTGGACCTAAAATCTTCTTTACAAAAATGCCCCCCCTCTTTACTTGGCTTCTGGCTAACTCAAGCACATAATAAAAGAGCTGATATAATTACCTATGTAGCGCTGGTAGATTTTTATCTACCGCTGATAGGTAAATTTAGTGGGTCACTTATTATAGGAAGTTAGATTTGCCTCTGTTCCAGCTTGGCTGACGTTGCATGCAGTCCAACATTGTGTCGGTGGGTGTCGTTGTCACCATCGGCAGGTGTTGGAAAAGCAACGTGTTGAAGCGAATGAGTGCTCCTCTGTCTCGGAGATAACTCGGTGGAGGTGGTCCTCCGAGTTGAATTCTGGGAGAGGGTATTAATGGGACAGATGCCATGTTTTAGGGTTTGTTTTCAGCCACCTGCTGGCCCTCCTGGCCGACAGGTATGCACTAGGAATACCACCTCGCGGTCCTCCGTTCCGGAGGCCCGCGACGCTGCGGCATGTGGGTGGACCCAGAAGCCTGTCTGGGGCCTACCACAGCAGCGGAGGAATGGTCCTGAGCTGTCTATCCTGAGTGAAGAAGCTGAAAAACCGAGAAGATCCCAGGGGAGGACCCGTCATGGAAGGATCATGCAGAGTGCTGGTCTGGAGAGGGGCCTGGTGACTCGGTTGAAGGACACATTCCGAAGTAATCTTACAGTATAGTACTGCCGGGTTTGCTTAAAGGTTCAAGTACTGTATCTGACATTCATCACAAACCAATACATCCTGTGGCAGAGGATCGTACGGGTTTTATTCCAGATAAGTCTGTGGCAGATACATTTGTTCGTGCTACGTGCTGGCTACTAGGCAAGTGAGAGATGTCTATCCAGGCGGGCAAAGATTGAATCCTACGAAAGGGGGACTATTCAATTGCAAGTGTTCAATTACAAAGAATGTTCTGAAGAAATACAACAGAAAGGTATTTGAGCTTCCCTGCAGCTTTCCTACTACCTCTTTCCTGCTACTTCCCTTGTTAGTTTTATTAAAGCATTGGAAAACCTACTCAAGTGTTTGGTGCTTATATCGTCCAGAGGTAAACTCAACGGAACCCTAGACCCAGTGCCAGTGAAACAGAGGTATTGAGAGTGAAGGTAACAAGCCCGCTTAAACCAGCCACTCCACCGAGAGTTATTGCTACACCTATAATCAGAATTGGGTCTCTCTACTGTCAATAGTACACACCAGTACCTTTGCATCAGGCAAACTTGACCCAGAGCCATGGCTGGTAAGGATTTTATAGTTTTTAACCATTTGCCGATCAGCCGCCGTAATTTTACTGCGGCCGGTTGGCACAGCTGCGCAGAACGCCATAGCTGTACGTCGGCCGCTTTAAGAGCAATAGGAGGCGCCCGCAGCACGTTACCAGGGGCTATGCTCATGGCCAGGGGCCGCGATGTCCGCCGGCCATCTGTGATCACTCCACAGAGAGCCAGAACGGGGATCTGTCAATGTAAACAAACAAATCCCCTTTCTGACAGAGGAGGAGAGAGAGATCTGAGCGATCTCTCTCTACTTCCTGTCAGTAAACTCCCCCCCCAGTTAGAAACACCTCCCTAGGGAACACTTAACCCTTTGATTGTCCCCTAGTGTTAACCCCTTCCCTGATAGTGCCATTTATACAGTAATCAGTGGCTATTTTTAGCACTGATCGCTGTATAAATGTCACTGGTCCCAAAAAAGTGTCCGATCTGTCCGCCGCAATGTCACAGTCCCACTAAAATTCACTGATCGCCACCATTACCAAACCTATCACACTATAACTTCTGCACAAACCAATCAATATACGCTTGTTGTGATTTTTTTTTTTTACCAAAAATATGTAGAAGAATATATATTGGCCTAAACTGATGAAGAAATTTGTTTTTTATTTTTTATTTTTTTGGGGGATATTTATTATAGCAAAAAGTAAAAAATATTGTTTTTTTTTTCAAAATTGTCGCTCTTTTTTTGTTTATAGCACAAAAAATAAAAATCCCAGAGGTGATCAAATACCACTAAAAGAAACCTCTATTTGTCGGAAAAAAGGACACCAATTTTGTTTGTGCACAACGTTGCACAACCATGCAATTGTCCGTTAAAACAATGCAGTGCCGTATCACAAAAAATGGCCTGATCATTAAGGGGGTAAATCCTTCCAGGGCTGAAGTGGTTAAAATTATAAAAGAACATGTGTCTATGACATAAGTAATAGTGCATGTAAAGTATGCAGCATGTACATATTTTGACAGGCTTGTGATTAGGTCTTGATATCCCTACTCCAGCTAAGATGTAGTTTAGGCTGTGGATACTATGGGGAGTGTTTATAACACTTGTCAAATTTTTACTGTTATTTATACCCCTTGGGGAGATCACTTTCCTTCTTGACCAAGTTCCAGTGACTACGAAGACAAAGTAAAACGAATTAAAAAAAAGTGTTGCACCTGTTGAAGTAATACTAAAGTCTCTTTTTTGCATAAAAATAACAAACATGTTATACTATTACTTACCTGCTCTGTGTAATGGTTTTCCACAGAGCAGCCCAGATCCTCCTCTTTGGCGCTCCTGGCCCATCCCTCCTATTGAGTGCCCACATAGCAAGCAGCTTGCTATGGGAGTACCCGAGCCGCAGCTACCTGTGTCCATTCTGACACTGAGCCGCAACCCGGCCCCACCTTTCCATCCTCATTGGCTTTGGTTGACAGCAGCGGGAGCCAATGGCCAATGGATCAGGTTGGCAGCCATTATTTCTTGAGCTGGAAGACATCATCTGTGAATGGATTGCTGAGGGCTTTGGTTGTACGCAGGGCTGATATTCAAGTATTTGCCCTTGCAATGGCACCACAGAAATATCCCCAGAAAAATTTAAAGCATCACACTGCTGGCTGGATGGCTTCCTTCAGCGAAATAAACTGTCCCTAAGAAGATCGACAACACTGTTCAAGCTGGAAGATACTAAAGTTGTTAAACGTGCAATTGCATTCAAGTTCTTTGTTGATGGTATCGACTTTTCTAAATATCACTCTCCAACATGATTGCTATGGATGAAACTGCAGTGTTTATGGGCCAAGGATCTCACACAACAATTGATCAGAGGGGAGCCTCGTCAATCTACTGGTTATGAAAGTGCAGGTTTTACCTGTATTTTGGCAATTCGTCTGGATGGAAAGAAAGCCACAACTCTAATCATTGCAAAGCACAAGAAAGATAAGCTTGAATGTGTTTCAGGCATTTATGTTCTTGAAACTGAAAAAGCTCGGTGCACACAAGCAGTTATAAGGAAGTGGGTTGATTTAATGCTGCCACTTGTTTTGAGAGGTGGCCAAAGAGGTCTGCTAGTCAGAGATTCAGAAAAAACTAAATAACCTTGCGCTAACTCAAAACATGTTAACTCAAAACGTGTAAGCCGCTGACACTGCAAAAAGAATTTTTGCTGAAAACCATAAGATGTATAAAATACGTGCAGCGCTGTAAATTAGTCAAAAGTGAAGTGACAAAATGTGAGTGTCAACATAAAAATGATAAATGTCCATTATGGACATTATTATAATTATATAATTATAATAATAATTATATAATTATTATTATTATTATTAATAATGGACATTTATCATTTTTATGTTGATACTCACATTTTGTCACTTCACTTTTGAATAATTTACAGCGCTGCACGTATTTTATATATCTTATAGTCAGAGATTCAGCCAGCACACAGTGTGCAAAAGACAGGAAGAACTTACTTGCAGAGAGAAGAATAGATCAAGTAATGATTCCCACAGAAATGACTGCTTATCTCCAGACTCTTGATATTGCAATAAACAAGCCATTCAAGGACCATTTGCACATGTAAATCAATGAATACACTGAAAATAGATTGGAGAGAAATCAGCAGGGAAATTTTGTGAAGCCTAGCCTGCAAGAGGTGATGACATGGGTGAAGAATTCATGGGATAAAATCGCTGGCCGCTGTGTTGCCAACGCGCTACGAGCAGGCTATAGTACTTGGACAAGAAGTATTTGTTTAACCACCTCAATACAGGGCACTTTCACCCCCTTCCTGCCCAAGCCATTTTTAAGCTTTCAGCGCTGTCGCACTTTGAATGACAATTGCGCGGTCATGTTACACTGCACCCTAATGAAATTTTTATAATTTTTTCCCCACAAATAGAGCTTTCATTTGGTGGTATTTGATCAGTTCTGCAGTTTTTATTTATTGCGCTATAAACAAAAGAAGAGGGACAAGTTTACTTTTTTCTATAATAAATATCCATTTAAAAAAAAAAAAAAAAATCCTCAGTTTAGGCCGATATGTATTCTTCTACATATTTTTGGTAAAAAAAAATCACAATAAGCGTATATTGATTGGTTTGCACAAAAGTTATAGCGTCTCCAAATAGGGAATAATATTTATAGCATTTTTATTATTTTTTTTCCTTTACTTTAGTAATGGCGGCGATCTGCGATTTTTATTGTGACTGCGATATTGCGGCAGACATATCGGACACTTTTGACACATTTTTGAGACCATTTACATTTATACAGCGATCTGTGCTAAAAAAATGCATTGATTACTGTGTAAATGTGACTGGCAGGGAAGGGTTAACACTAGGGGGTGATCGAGGGGTTAATGTGTGTCCTAGGGAGGTACAAGGGACACACATCGGTCTCCTCTCCTCTCTGACAGGACGTGGATCTGTGTGTTTGCACACACAGATCCACGGTCCTGCTCGGTTGCTGGGCAATCGCGGGTGCCCAGCGGACATCGCGGCCGCCGGGCACGCGCATCGGGTCCCCAGTGACGCGGCAGGCGCGTGCGTGCCCCCTAGTGGCTCAGGAAGGCGGTCACGTCATATGACGTCCGCCCTGAGCAAGAGCTGCCTCGTCCACAGTCATATGACAGTGGGCGGGCAGCTAGTAGTTAACCGCCTGCCAACCAGCCGCAGTCATTTTACTGTGGCAGGTCGGCACGATTCCGCGAACTGTCGTAGCTATACGTCGGCTCGCAGGATCGGGATAGCAGGCATGCACAGTGGGGGGTGCTGATGCTCGTGGCCAACAGTCGCGATGACTGCCGGCCACGAGCGATTGTGAGCAGGAGACACAGAACAGGGACAGTGCAAACACTCACTGCCCTGTTCTGTTCTGAGAGGAGTGACAGATCGTGTGTTCCTATTAGCGTGGAACCACGATCTGTCACTTCCTCTAGTCAGTCCCTTCCCCCTTCAGTTAGAATCACCTCCCAGGGAACACAGTTAACCCCTTGATCGCCCCCTAGTGTTAACCCCTTCGCTGCCAGTGACATTTTTATAGTAATCAATGCATTTTTATAGCACTGATCGCTGTATAAATGCCAATGGTCCCAAAAATGTGTCAAAATTGTCTGATGTGTCCGCCATAATGTCGCAGTCAAGATAAAAATCACAGATCGCCGCCATTACTAGTAAAAAAAAAAAATAATAATAAAAATGCTATAAATCTAACCCCTATTTTGCAGACGCTTTAATAGCGTGTAATATACCAAAAATATGTAGAAGAATACATATCGGCCTAAACTGAGAAAAAATGTACTTTTTAAAAAAAAAAACTGGGGATATTTATAATAGCAAAATGTACAAAATATTGTGTTTTTTTTTAAATTCTTGCTCTTTTTTTTGTTTATAACGCAAAAATCAAAAACCGCAGAGGCGATCAAATACCACCAAAAGAAAGCTCTATTTGTGGGAAAAAAAGGACGTCAATTTTGTTTGGGTGCAGCGTCGCACGACCGCGCAATTGTCAGTTAAAGCGATGCAGTGCTGAATTGCAAAAAATGTCCGGGTCATTCAGCAGCCAAATCTTCCAGGCTGAAGTGGTTAAGGAAAGTTCTATTGCTGTACATAAGCACAATGGTTCAAAAGGCAATGGAGATGCAAGAACTTCAGGCCAGAATTCAGGTTTGGAGAGTTATGACAATGTTCCAGAAGAAGATGACTGAATTTGAATAAATGTAGATTTTTTTACATACCGTAAATAAATAAGTCATTCCCTGAAAAGAAGCCCTGGTGTGTTTTTTTGTAGGCAAAATGAACATAAGACCCGGTCTTATTTTCAGGGAAACACGGTAGCTGGTGCGCTAATTTGTTGACATACTCTGCACCAAAATCTGTGTGAGCAGGAAGAATTTCTACCAAAAGCAGGTGGTATAAATGTCTTCCTGTAAACTTTATACTTATTGGAGTTCATTGAGTATTAAAGTAAATAATATGGTATCCACAAATTTTTTAAGCTCATTTGTGCAGCCAGCCCTCTAAGTCATACTGCAGAGGGGGCTTCTATAATACATACAGTATCTGAGTATCTGCAGTATAAGCAACTAATACACACATGTAAACCTCCATACTAACAGCTCAAGAATTTCTGGGTTTTCCATTTGGGATAGAGTAAGGGGAGGGGGTTATAACCCCTGTCAGTGTATTTTTTGCCATCTGTGTCCCATTGGGGAGATTTGCCATGACTTTCTGTCCCATAACGGGAAGTGAGAGATAATACCCACACATTAAGGGACTTCCTTGGGGACCCTCAGGTCACCAGAACTATTGTCTCTATTGGAACATTTCCCCTCTATTACTTTTCTGGGGACAACCCACAATTTGGGGTTTTCTTTACTTCCACTTTTAATGATAATAGGACAAATAGGGTAAATCTGCCTAACAGAGGCACAGGCAGCAATGAAAACCTAAAAAGGTAGGTGTTCTAATCCATCTCCACTCTGTCCAAAACAAAATAAAAAGTTTTGACTTTAGCTATACTTTAAGTGTGTATTTAGATAATATTATTTTGACTTAAACCTGTCTAGTGTCATAAGACCAGTTTACATTGTGTGGTTACATTGTATTAAGTCATAAAATTAGCAGCTGCCTCAATGCTCTTGTTTGGTGTAAAACCACCAAGCAATAGCACGCATGTGTTCTTTAAAGCTGGGTTCACACTATTGCGAATTGGATGCGGGTTTCCCCGCAATAGCAGGAGATTTTGACCTGCTATGAAGCCGGTTCACATATCTCCGCTGCAGCTCCGGTGTGAATGTGCGTCTTTTGGTCCGTTTCAGGTCCGAATTCAACCAAAAATTCAGGCTGAAATCAGATCTGAAAAGGTGAATGGGGATGCACCAGACCCCTGCTGTGAACCGTATGCAAAGATAGTGGGAACCCAGCCTTAAACTTAAAGTGGTTGTAGGGGTTTTTTATCTTAATGCAAGATAAAAAGTCTTCTGTGTGCAGCAGCCCCGCCTAATACTTACATGAGGTCCATCTAGATCCAGTGATGTTGCATGAGAGACTCGGCTGTCTGGGACTCCCCTCCTCATTGACTGAGATAGCAGCATGGCGCCTTTGGCTCCTGCTGCTGTCAATCAGTCAGTGAGCGAATAAGGAGAGAAACGATATGGGGCTGGGCCGGGCCCGGACACAGGGAGCTGTGGTTCCGCTCCAGTGCCCCCATAGTGAGCTACTTGATGTGGGGGCACTCAACAGGAGGGAGGGGCCAGAAGGGCTGATGAGGGACCAGACAAGAGGAGGATCTGGGCTGCTCTGTGCAAAACCATCGCACAGAGCAGGTAAGTATGACATGTTTGTTATTTTTAACAAAAAAAAAAAAAAATAGAAACTTCAGTATTACTTTAAAGGGCATAACATCCGATACCACAGGTGTATACCTCATATGGACTGACATTACGAGACCTATTTTTTAAAATGCTTGCTGGCTATGTCATCATGCCATTCTGCAAATGATAAGGTTTCCAGCAGTACAGAAAAGGCAAATGTTATCTACCAATTTTGACTTTCATTTTGAGAATTTGTGTTATTTATAATAATGGGAGCACAGAGCTGTCTTTTATGATTACAGGAGATGCCACATCTCTCGGTTTGAATGACAAATCTGGTCAGCTTAAGCTGAATGGTTCTATCACCCACAAATGACACATCTGATAATGCTTTGAGACAGGTCTCAGCATCAAAGTGAAACAAAAAGGTTTCCATTCACTCTTTGAGATGGAAAAAAAGAAACCCAAAGTGAATTTTAATGAAGTTTATCTCAAATGGCATCCTTAATTTAATAATTGCTTAGCCCATAATACTTCTACCTGATCCATTTTCTTGGCTTTCTGAATGTTATAGTTTAACATGTGTGTTGCTGCAAGGCTCCTACTAAAGTGCCAATTAGTCCTAGTACACAAGTACGCTGGATCTTTCTAAAACTTTGTTTCCTGCGTCTGTTGTTTGCAGTTCTCAAACAGTCTCCGAACTGGTGGGATTATTGTCCCATGATTACCTTGCACACTAATAATAAGCAACCAGAATGGAATTTGCCGCTGGTGATATGCTCAGTCTATTGTATGTGGCATAATTGACTTCACACAGCCCGGTCACCCTGCAGTCCTCACAGCTGCTTAACAGCCAACTCATTCTGCATACATATCACTTTGCAGATGGGTAAAATACATGTTGGGCACGGTGTTGGATCTTCAAAGACTTACACATTTTCAATGAAATTAGGATATAAACACCACAGATAACAATCATCTATTCTGCCAGTTATTAACCTGTATAAATTCTCAGAGCCGCAGTTCCTTTCACTGTGAATTTGATCGTTCTGCAATATAAAAGAAAGCATTTATGAATTATTTGTGTATAACCATAACACATCAGCTAATGGGTATTGCAAGGAAAGTTTAATACTAATATAAACATTCTAACATAAAAAGGCTTTAGGCAAACATTGAAATTTGAGTTAAGGCAAAAGTCTAGCTGTAATCCTATTTTCTATGAGTTATCCATTATAAACTCCATAAGCCCTTACTGTAAAATCATGGATGTCTGCAAAATAGTTCTGTTCTCCCCTATTACAGCCAAATTTATCTCACTTGGATGGTTGGATCTGGGTCCAGGTGTCAAAGGTTGGTCTCTACCTGAGGTTCTGTCATGCAGAAGATTTCAGTAATTGTTAAGCATGTGAGCATTCAGTTACCGACGGAAGCTGTGTGATACCAGATGGGGAAGAGAGGGGAGCGAGTGTTGTTACATGGTCTGCAGGTAAAAGAAGGAGATTGTTGCTTGAAAATCATTTATTCTGTTACTGTAATGCTCTCAATCAGACTCTCCCTAAACAATTTGCATGTTTTGCAGACAAAGTAAGGAAATCTAGAAGAGACTGAAGAAATAATATAAAAATATGGCTAACACTTACAGTATGCTGTTAAAAATGCTCTGGTAGTATACTCTAGCAGACTTTCCCAGAAACATTCAAACTGCTTATAAACCCACTTATAAAACATACTAAAAAAGAACTCCAGTAAACAGCTAAATACATGTATCTGAACTGTCTTATTCAGTTTGACTGGTTGTGGTTGTAATCAGTAGGATCCCTGTCAGATAGCATAGTCAGGTTGGTGACCTTCCTTGTCTCCACATCAATTATGCTGAAGGGACTTGCTGACAGGAGGAGAGGGCAGAGTGAGTGTTCTTATAGCTTATGAGTGTGTTTGCCCTCTTTCGTTGTCAAGTCTGCTGTCTGAAAGGGGTACCTGATCAAATACAATGGTTAAAAAGAAATCCAAAAAACCTGTGACAGTTGAGATAATTCATATTTATGTATTTGAAATGTATTTAGCTGACTGCTTAATGTTTAGATTTAACTTGACACTTTTGGCCTCATGCACACTATGAGTAAAAAATGACACTGCGGTGCGGCTGCGTCCTGGGCACGTTTCCTTGTACCAACTTCTTTGAAGGGCTAATCCCTTCGCTGTATGGCAACCAGAAGTGAAGTCATATGCCATCCCGGAAATGACGTAACAGCTTACACAGAGGAGCTGTGTGAGACGCCAGAGAACCGACATGCTGACAGGTGGCGGTGCTGACTTTCACATTGAGTTGTTTGTCTATGGATATGTAATTTGTTGGGCATACTCTTTATTCATGTTTTCAGACCTTTTTTTTTTGTCTAACTTGCCTAACTTTTGCATGGATTGATTAGATGGATTGGATTGGGATGGAGAGAAAGTGCATATGGAGGAAGTGATTAATCTAAAAAGTGCTTTATGCCGATCATTTTAAATTGTGAAGCATAAGGATCTGGTGAGTGATAGCCCCTGTTCCAGTAACGCCCCAAGGCCTCCTTCCGCAAGCCTGGCAGAAATTGTGGGTTCCCCAAAATGGGGAATAATGGGGACTCTAATGATGAAAGCTCTCCTTTGAAAATAAGTCTGTAACACATACTTATCGTAGGACCTATCAATGGGTGTGTCTTAACCGCAGATGGGAGCTCCCTGAAGCACCAGGGTGCTTTATGTAATAGGGCACTACTCTGTGCTTGGGGTGCAAGAAAATGTAGCGCTAACAAAATGTGTCCACAAGTGATGAGTGCAATAATCAAATAGTATAAATAAATATTCCAAGTCCAACATAGTGAAATGAATGGATATATAAAGGTGAAAAAATATTTATGTGAGTCTCATATCACAAATCTCAAAAAATGTAGTCCGCAACAATGGAGTGATGTTCTTCCAACATGCAAGATGCAATATGAAACATCAACAATGGTGAATCCTGAAGGTCAATAAGATTAGATACTCTTACCTGAGCAGTTGGACCCGGATGTCAGCAACACCAATTCATAAAAGCCTGGACAACCGAATCAGTGTCTCTCTCAGACGGAGGTAGAAACCCGGAGTCTCCAGTGATGTCTTCAAACGACCTCATGGATCACGACCGAACTGGAAAGGTAACCATCCAAAAAGAACACCACGACAGCTCTTATTGAAGTACAATGTGTATGAAAAAAGAGAGGGGGGCTCCAATGGTGTAGGTCAAAAAAGTAAGTTTATTAAAACCAACATAGATAAAAGTGAACACGGTGAATAAAAGCAATGTGGGGAGCGATGAACCTGTAATCACTGGTATGTAGGTCATCGCTTGTTGTTCCTCCAGAGTTTTAGCAAGTAATTTGCCACATTTGTTTCCAGACTCATAAACGTGTTTAAGTCCAATCTGTGTTGCCCTTTTAGCTTTAAACATGAGTAAGTCAGTAACCTGTCTATAAGCGATCAAAAGGTCCCATTCCACGTCTGAGTAGGAAGCATGTTTATGAAGCGATTCTAATCGCTGTACATCTCTTAGCAAGGATGTTAACTTTGCCTCCCTCTCTCGTTTAATCCTAGCACCATGTTTTGTCAGTACTCCCCGAATCACTGCTTTATGGGCTTCCCAGATCACTCCGGGAGCACATTCTGGAGAATCGTTGGCCTGAAAATAACATGTCACCTCCCCAAGAACATCTTCCGTCACAACGGGGTCTTGTAACAGACTTTCATTAAGTCTGCATATCACTGAGCCAGGGCCTCGGCTCCCCGACATATTATACCTTAGGAGAATTGGCGCATGGTCCGACCAGGTGATAGCCCCAATAGTGGCTTCTGCCACTAAATGTGGGGGGGGGGGCGGGGGAGAGCGGACAACCAACCAAAATATAGGGGGGCAAAACTCCCCAATACACGTCACACTACAATTCCGACAACAACTAACGATAGCCTCTTGGAGTGGGTGCTATATTGCAGCCTCTCCAAGAGATATCAAAGCAATTTGCTTTATGCACTCAACCCATTGCCTCTGTACTGTATGAGTGCTGGCCTAATTGGGGGAAGTGATTAAGCATGACCAAAAGGAGGGAGTCCCCGGCTGTCTTCTCCAACCCCTCCAAGAGAAAACAAATACGAAAACAGCGGCAATGCCTTTAAATATCTACTTTAAATCTATCAATCAAATCAACTTATCTAATATGAAAATCCAAAAATAAAGAATTATTATACTTAGAACTTAGAACCTAATATAATATAAGAGATTTAAGGTTCTATTCAGAGAAATAACTTTAACCTGAAATCAGGGACAAAGTGTGATTGTTTTAATTCTTCTCATATATATCTGATTATATGATTATTTCTGACTCCAGTTCTAGATATGGGAGGGGGGAAAAAAAAAGGTGACCCCCCCCAACCCCTCACCTCTCCACGTCCTTACCCTCTATCCGATCTACTCCTTGCGTATTGTGCATAGTGTATTAAATATGACCCTCTGTTAATCTCGTGATCCCAATTTGGATAAACCATAGTGGGAAAATAAATAAATAAAATAAAAATAAATAAATAAAACTCATTAAAAAAAAAACCCATCCTTACCATACCCAATAGTATCACTCTCCTAAATATGAATTTATTACCTCACCCTCCTGCCTATTCATACCAGTATTTTCCCATACCATATACTCAAGTAACCGTCTATAATCCCATATGTTGTGTGTTTAGTGCAAACAAAATCAGTGTCCAAAAAAATAATTTTAAAGCGCCCCTGTCCCTGCATGCTTGCACACAGAAGCAAACGCATATATACGGCGTGTGCACATATATAAACGGTGTTCAAACCACACATGTGAGGCATTGGCACGAACGTTAGAGCAAGAGCAACAATTCTAGCTTAAGACCTCCTCGGTAACTCTAAACAGGTAACCTGTAAAAATATTTAAATTGTCGCCTATGGAGATTTTTAAGTACCAAAGTTTGGCGCCATTCCATGAGTGTGCGCAATTTTAAAGCATGACATGTTGGGTATCTAATTACTCGGCATAACATCATCTTTCCCATTATATAAAAAAACTGGGCTAACTGTTTTGTGTTTTTCTTTAATTCATGAAAAATTGTTTAAAAAATTGCTGCGCAAATACCGTGTGACATAAGAAGTTGAAACAACCGCCATTTTGTTCCCTAGGGTCTCTGCTAAAAAAACAAAACAAAAAAACAACATATATAACATTTGGGGGTTCTGAGTAATTTTCTAAAAAAAAAAAGATTTTTACATGGAGAGGAGTGCCAGAATAGGCTTGGGCGGCAAGTGGTTAATATTTAGTCTTAAGGAAAGAAAGGAAAGAGGAGACATGACTAAATCCTTTAAATACATTTCAATAAGGTTCAAGAAGGCAGTATTTTCAATATGAAGTTAAGATCAAGAACACAGAGTCATGACTCTAAACTAGCAGTAAAAATGTTCAAAACTAACCTTTGAAAGTATTATTTTACAGAAAGAATAGTTGATATTTGGAAGAGACTTCCAGCAGAGATAGTGAATTAAGCTGGCTATACATGGACAGAAAGTCATCTGGTTCAGCAGGAACTGGTTGAATTTTGCTCTGTCGAATGGTCCTGCTGGAAAACCAGTATTCAGTCAGCACACACATCCAATGGCTGCGGCGCTGATCTGTGTATTCTGACAGGGGGGTTAGTCCCTGCTGTCAGAGCACAACAGTGCAGCTGAAGAGATTTCTGCATCCACATCACTTGTGTGGATGTGGGGATCTAAGTTATTTCTCCATTCAACCTGCTGGTTCAAAAAAAAAAAGCTTTAGTCAACAGTAATGCCGCGTACACTCGGAATTTTTGTTGGAAAAGCCTTGGTTGGTTGTTCCGACGGAATTCTGCTCAAGCTTGTCTTGCATACACACGGTCACACCAAATTCCGACTGTCAAGAACGCAGAGACGTACAATACGTACGACTGGTACTATAAAAGGGAAGTTCAATACCCAATGTGCCACCCTTTGGGCTCCTTCTGCTAATCTTGTGTTTATCTCGTGTTAGTAGAAGTTTGGTGAGAAACGATTCCCGCTTTTCAGCCTCGTGCTTTTCAGATCGTTACGGCTCTCCAGTTTGTGCTTGTGGGTTTGTATCTGGTTTTCAGTGCATGTAGTCAGTTCGTATCTGTTTTTCAGTGCGCTCTTGTCCGCTCGTTTCTGATTTTCAGCTCGCTCTTCATAGGCCTTTCTGTTCTTCAGTGCGTTCTGTTAGTTCGTTCTGACCAGCCGACCGTTTTGAAGCCATGTTGCGTTTACGTACTCATCGTAGAGTTCGTGCTATGCGGGGGCTTGGTGTTGGGGTTCTTACTTTGACCCAAGCCCAGTCCATGAACAGGGCGGGGAGGAGTTCATGGACGAAGAATTGGTTACTCCAGCGTGACCAATTCTCTCATATGCCTTTTCTGCGGGAGATACAGGAGAATAACCCTGATGATTTCAGGAATTTTCTCCGGATGACGGACCCCGTTTTTCACCGTCTGTTGGCTTTGCTGTCCCCTCTATTATGAAGCAGGACACCTGAATGTGGCAAGCCATTTCTCCCGAGCAGAGGCTAGTTGCCACATTGCAGTACTTGGCGACAGGGAGAAGTCTGCAGGACATCAAGTTCTCGACAGGCATCTCCCCCCAGGCTCTGGGGATCATTATTCCAGAGACCTGTTCTGCCATCATTCAGGTCCTGCAGAAGGACTATATTAGGGTAAGTTTTCTCCTTTAACATCACATTCTATGTATTTAATGTATGCTAATGTATTGTATTTCTTTCATCATTCCGTAATTACCATGATTGTAATATGTTGTGAATGTCCCCTTTGTGCCCATGCATGCTGTAAGCTTTTAAAGCCCCTTTTTTGGCCTACTTGCATATTTGCCTTCACTAACCTCCTACAGAATGCTACCCTAGGCCCATACACACCTAGCCTAGTCACTTAACAATGTATTTTGTCAGCTCCATTGTAGTGCTTTACCCTAAACACCCCCTAAAATATGTCCAAATGTTATTGTTGGACAGGCAGTCCCAAACTGGGGTCCCAAACTCATTTATAACCCCCCCTAAAATGTTTCCAATGAGCCATCAGAGGTGAGGAATCTGATAAGTAGACCTTATATTTTTGTGTTTAAATACTCCTTAAAATAAATGTTATACTGATGTTGGCCAAGAATGTTTGTGTCTAATCTGCTTGCAATGTTATGTGTAAAAATACTAATATTTTTTTTTCTTTTTTGACTCCACAGTTTCCTTCAACTCCACAGGAATGGCAGACTGTGGCCTCCCAGTTTGCCCAGAAGTGGGACTTTCCTAACTGCAGAGGGGCAATCGATGGGAAACATGTCTTCAATAGGGCTTCAATAGTATCATGTTGATGGCGGTGGTGTCGGCAACATATGAATTTTTATATGTGGACGTGGGGAAGAATGGCCGGATGTCGGAGTCTTTGCCCAGACTGAGTTCTACCGACATCTCCAGAGTGGCGGCTTGGGATTGCCACCTGCAGAAGAGAACGTTGAAGGACTCCCATTTGTTTTTATCGCCGATGAAGCATTTGGTCTGGGTGATCACCTGATGAGGCCATTCCCCCAGAGAACTCTCACCCCGGTGAAGAGGTTTTTTTTATTACCGGCTGGCCAGAGCCAGAAGAGTCGTGGAGAATGCCTTTGGGATAATGGCCAGCCAGTTCCGCTTATTTGTTATGGCAATTAATATGGCGGAGTACAAACTGAACCACATAGTTCTAGCATGCTGCATACTTCACAACTTTTTAAAGAGAAATGCTCCCAATTATGTTGCCTCAGTTGGGCCTGAGGCCGGACTTCCTGAAAATACACTGACGGCCCTGGAAGCTGTCCGTCCTGGCTTGCCCCCCCAAAAGCGCCTGTGAAGTGTGGCAAAAATATGAAAATAATGATGAATCCGCGCAATGGGGATAGGTAAAAAATTGATTCAGTACCGCTGCCTCCACAAATGCAATCACCACTGAAATGGAAAAAGCTGAACCGAGAAGAAATTAGGTGTGGGTGCGGCGCTGTTCTGGTTTTATGGCAAAGTGTTATGACACTGTGATAACATATTAAAGTCACCTCTGATAGGTGAGTGAAAGTATGAAAATGTTGGTTGATAAAAATTCTTGAAAAACTTTATCCCAAAAAAGGAGTAACAATCAAAAGTGATTTTGCATAAAAAAAGAAAATGATGTGTATGTAATTTGCTTCAGACAGTGGCTGATCCTATGCAACTCACTGTTTACCATGTGGTGATGTTATATCAAAGTATGTCCATGTATTCATACCATACATTGATTTGAAGTGCTAAGGTGAGTGGGAAGGAAAGAGGAAGGGGGGGGGGAATTGAAGGGAAAGGGAGGGGGGGATCCAGTCAATGGTAAAGTGACTTGTGCTCAAAATAACAAGTGTTAATCAGAAAAAACAATGTTGCTTTGAATAGTCTTAATTATAGTGCGCAGGTGATAGTTGTGCTTGAAAGCTTATTCCTCTTGGTAAACAATATTATTCAATGCAATCTTCTTATTCCAGTGTTCATTAGTGACAGTGCTTGATATTCATGCTCTTACTGTGCAAACACTCATCGGATACTTTCACCCCTGCAGGGGTATTGCGCAGTCACAGTCTATGCCACTGTGCAGCAGTTCCTGGCAATCCCGGATCGTGTTATGCTAACGTAAAAGAGAAGGGGTGCCCATAGCGTAAAAACATTTAAAACCTTTATTCCAAAAGTAGCAGAATGGTACTCACATTGTAAAAGTTCAATTCAAGCATAAAAGATCTGAGTTTAAACTGTCAAACTATCCTGTATTCGTTGGGAGATGACGCACACCGATATTTGAGGCCAGAAATAGGAAAATGAAACATTGCTTGGAAGTGGAGTACAATTGTCTATTTTGGCAGAGTTTCAAGCTGAAGACATGATTTTTTCCCTTACCAAAGCTTGGCTACTCACCTTTTTTGGACAAGATCCACACATGGAGACACCCCAAGTATCCACTGGAGTACCTGTGTGGGACACCCTAAAAAGTTTGTTCTGGTGTCCCACACTAGTGCTCCTGAGTCCAGATGTGTAAACAGCTGCTGAATGTCCTCTCCTTACATTACACTGAATCAAGTTTGCAATTCATTCTAGTTTCAAACACATCTAGACAACAATGTCCTAAACTTCTTTTATTACAAATTAGCATGACCAAATGTAGTTAACCCTGTATCTGACAAAAACATCATATTTAGTTGGCAAACGAATGATGTTTACTACAACCGATTACTGTGCTCATGAACATGAAAGTAGCCATTTAAAACTGTACAACAGTAAAGAAAAGCACATGGAGCAGCATGCAAGTAATAATAATGATAGGGACACACAACAAATACTTAATTTTTAGAAGCAGTTTCTTGATCCTTCTGTACTGATCATGCTCCCTCAATTTCAGGTCTGGCCAGCGTTACCTCAATTGATAATTGGATCGTCGTACCCCAAAATTCCTGTGCAGACTTCTCACTACTTTAGACATGATCTTGGCCGTTCTCACATTTGGGTTTGGGTAAGGTCCATACTTCCCATCATAGTCGGCCCTCTTCAAGATGTCCACCATCTCCACCATCTCTACAAAGGACATTTTGAAGCCATAAATCTCCTGTGGGATCGGGACATTTCTAGCTCTGGGCTTTCCTCCTCGTTGCTGCTATTACGCACCTGCTGTGTCTCCGCCATGTTCCTCTCCCACTGCGACGAAAGAGAAGGGGCAGGAAATATTCTAGAAAGAACGTCCGGGGCGGGCGATGCATGCACAGTGTATATAAAGCTAACACGCATGTGTCGTACCTACGTTCTGTGTGCGGAGGAAGGAGGACCGGAAGCGCCGAAGGTTCTAATGAAGGTAACATTTTAACTTGGGACATTAGTGGCCTATACTGATTCGAGATTGAGGCCTATATTGAGATAAGATTAGGAGAGTTTAGCCTGATTTTAGTTTTTTTGTCTTGCAGCAAATATGAAACAATTCAAAGACCCTGAATTCATGGGCCAGTTCATAGACAGATACAGGGATATGAGAAATTTGTGGGAGGTTAAAAACCCCTTATATTGAAATAAACCAGCTAGGAAGGCATCGCTGGAGAAACTGCTGCAATTTGTGAAGACGTAAGTCCCTGATGCAGACATTGAGTTTTTGGATAAGAAAATTGGTAGCTTGAGATGCACGTATAGGAAGGAGCTTAATAAAGTCCAGGCTTCCATGAAATCAGGAGCAGCAGCAAAGGATGAGTATGTGCCCAGTCTGTGGTACTACAACAGGATGCGGTTTATGGAAGACCAGATTAAAGCCAGGGAATCACTTTCTACACTTCCGGCCCCCCTTCCATCCACCCTTCCCTCAACCCCAGCTGAGGCTTCCGAGGACCAACCTGGGCCTTCCTTCCTGGAAGAAGTTGAGGAGCCCAGCTGGAGGTATAGTATTTTTTACCATATTTATTGTCCGAAAATTATTGTTGTTAAGTAGATGTTATTATTGATAACAAATTAATGATTTAACAAAAAATGTTTTACATATCAATAGACAGTGGGGGCCAAAAATAATTGTGACAAGAATGAAAAATGCTGGGCTCAGAATGATAGTCTTTTCTATTTATTAACATTCAATTTGCAACATTCATAAGCTGAAAATTGTGTGTGATTGATGAACCAAAAACTAAAACTATGTCCCTTTTTCATACACAGGAAGACTGCAGCCAGAACGAGGCTCTGGAATGTGGCAGACAGGAGGAGGCGGGGGTAAGTGTCAGCCAGGAGGTGGCCAGGCCCAGTAGCCTCACCCAATCCCAGGTGGCTCCCCTCCACCTTGCAACAAAAAGGTCCAGGAAGGGGAGTAACATGGAGGAGGCAGCACTGGGCCTTATTATGGAGGCTAATGCAGCCCTGAAAACACCCCCCCGAAGCTGAGGAGGCCTATGGCTGCTATGTAGCTGCAAAATTGCAGCAAATTGAGGAGGGCCAACGCCTCATCTGTGAGAAGATTATTTTTCAGGCCCTTCATAAGGGGTTGAGGGGCCAAATGACTGATAACATGCACTTATGTGCGCTCGCCCATCCTCCTCCTCCTCCTGCCACAAGTCCACCTCCAGAGCCACAGCCTCCAAGGAAGGCTGCAGGGAAGGCTATAGCAAAGCATGGAGGGAAGGCTGCAGTAAAGACATAAAAGTCATGGCCTGGGTTCAGTCTGGTCTGACAGAAGACGCAGGCTGTTGTAGTACCACAGCCTGGGGACATATATGTCATCTGCTGCTGTTCCTGATCTCTGGGAGTCCTGGACCAGATTGTGCTCCCTATTATATGGACTTCTCAGGCTACCAATTTTTATTTACAAAGAGTTGATGTGTGCCCTGGGGTACAAAAGCTTTGCACATTCAAGCAGTTTCTCCAGCATTGCCTTCCTCTTTATTTTGTTATGAGCCAGAATAAATGGAGATTTTTTTATATGTGTTCATATAAATAGGACAGTTTGTTTGTGAGTAGGCAGGTACGTTTCAAAAATACAATGTCAAATTAACAAGGGACACCAACCAACCTCCTTGAGCTTTAAAAAGATCATAATGTTGTTGTGGAAACTTGACACACACAAAATAAAAAAAAAATATGGAGATCACTAGAAAATAATTTAAAAATAATCAAAAAAACAGGGGATCTTGATTAAAAAAAAAAGATGACTAAATAAAATAATTCTAAACATTATAATGGAGATTTGGCTTTAAAAACAAAAAAGATTATTCAGGAGATCACGAGATATAATAATGAAATCAGTTTGTCAGAACTCTGTGTGAATATCAGCAGCCAAACAAATTCATTCTTCTAGCATTATAAATGCGCTGCATTAAAAGATCCAATAATTTGCAGCGTGACGAATGTGCTATCTCCATTACGAACGCTAGTTTTACCAGACCGAGCGCTTCCGTCTCGTACTTAATTCTTAGCATGCGTGTTTTTTTGCCTGTCGAAATTGCATACAGTCGAGCGGCATTTCCGATGGAAAAATAGAGAACCTGCGCTCAATCTTTTGCTGGCAGAAATGCCGCCAGCAAAAGTCAGATGGAGCATACACAGATTCCGACCAAAAGCTCACATCAGACTTTTGCTGGCGGAATTTCAGATCGTGTGTATGCGGCATAAGTGTTTTAAAACAGGCTTGGGAACAACATAAATCCATACTTGGACAAAAAGATAACAAAAAGAGGGGCAGACTTGATAGACCACTTGGTCTTTTATTTACATAGAGATATACTGGAGAATTTTCTAAAAATAAACATGCATATCATAAATAAATACATATTTTTTAAAACAGTGTTTCACATTTTTTTATTTGTGTTCACAAAAGGTTCTATAAATGTTCCTATTTCTAAAGCAAATACAAAAAACAAGCATCCACACAAAATTGTAATTGTTTTTATTTTAAAATATGCTTTCAATTGTCTAAATCAGTACACCCAAATTTTTTTTTTTTTACAAAATAGGACTTTCACTTTATGAAAGTAAGACAGAACACCCACAATGTTATTATTATTTTACAAGTCCTAAATGTGTTTTCTATGAAAGAGTACATATAAAGTAGTACAAAAGGAAAAAAACGGAAGCCCATGTCATTTTAAAAACACACATACACACACACACACTATTTTTTAGTTTCGTTTTTTCACAAATGCAATAATCATCTATTTTGTTGACTGTTCGTTCTAGAATGATGTTATTCATATTCAGTCACATTTTTTCTTGCAGGGAAACAGATATTTCTTTATTCATTACAAGTCCTAAATTTATTTTCTATTAAAGAATACATATAAAGTGGTACAAAAGGAAAAACTGAAGCACAGTAAATATAAGCCCATGTCATTTTAAAAACACACATACACACACACACACTATTTTTTAGTTTAGTTTTTTCACAAATGAAATAATCATCTATTTTGTTGACTGTTCATTCTAGAATGATATTATTCATATTCAACCACCTTTTTTCTAGCAGGGAAACAGATATTTGTTTATTCACTTTAGTATCACAGGGAATGATAAGTTAATTTGCTGAAGGCATATTCTGTGCCTGGTTTATGCTGAGAATGAGAATGTGTTATCCCAAATTGATTATTTTTCTGACTTCAAAGGGGGAAACATTTAGCCTGTTGAATCTAGCAAGTACATTTCCTGAAAAAAAAAATAAGAAAGGAAGCAAAACTTGGTCACGTAATATCAGTTTATGTCATTGATGCTGAACAATTCACAAACCTTGCACAAATTGGAAACTTTTACTACTGACACATGTTGCTTTCATACCTACCAATGATTTTGTGGCTAATGTTGGCAGTGACCTTTCAGATGTTCTAAGCAATAATTATTGCTTTAGCAATTAAAGAGAATTTCAAAGCCTATAAAGCTTAGCAGATTTAATTACATGCCCTGGAGCCCATCTTTACAAATAAATATTGAGTGAGAAAATATGGTCAGCAATAAGAAAGCAAACTTCATCACGTATGTAATGAGCTCTCTTTTTTTTACCATGTACCTTACATTATGTTTTGTCCTAATACTTTGATTAAACCTGCCTTTTGTATGTCCTTTTTTTTCTAACAAATAGAGCTTATTTTGGTGGTATTTGATCACCTCTGCGGTATTTATTTTTTGCGCTATAAACAAAAAAAGACAGACAAAAAAAAACAATATTTTTTCTACTTTCTGCTATAAAAGATATCCAATAAAAAATGAAAAAATAAATCAAATGTTTTTATAAATTTAAGCCAATATGTATTCTGCTACATATTTTTGGTAAAAAATTTTCAATAAGTGTATATTGATTGCAAAAAATTGGTCTGGTTGATGGTACAACACCCCTAGGCTAGACACCTCATCCCAACATAGATAGATACAGCAAGGAAAAATAAGGGGATTTTTGCGGTGCCAAGTACAAGGAAACAATGAGAATTTACTTTCATCAGTTAAAATGAAAAAAAGTTTTATTACATAACATAGTTAAAAGAACATGCCGTTTTAAAGCAATGTAGAATTACAGGCATTTGGTGGTCATAAATGGAGAGATAAATTGCAGATCACAATTAGAGATATTGCATACTAGCCCGACATGTTTCGCTGTTAGCTTCCTCAGGGGATGTGCAAGGCTTAATTGAAACCACTAAACAAATGAAAAGAAGGTTATAACATAAAACTTACAATCAGAATGTAGGTACAGAGTATTTTGACAAGGTTTGAGCTTGGTTGCAAAAATAGAGCATGGATATGAACACTTACCCAAATGACTGACCCAAACTACCCAAACTACCAGGCTGAACCCCAGACAAAACCCCAAGGAACCCGAACCAAAAGAATCAGTCAGGCGTGGCCATAGAGGGCAGATAGGGGGACACTAGAGGGCAGTGAGGGTTCATAAAGTTAGACTAATAGAAAGGTAAATGTATAAATTTGAAAAAAGGGAGGACAATCGTCTCTTAGAGTAAATACTCACAAAAATATATTTGTTTGTCTAGTAGTCCATGAAGGAGATGCACTTAATTGAATCTAAGATGGGACTCTGTGGACTCGGCTGCAAAAGGCAGACTGGAAAAATAAATAAAAAAAATCTGTATAAATCTATGCTTGAGATCTGGGGAGCATAAGCAAAAATGGGAAAATGTGTAAAAGGAATTCTTGGTGAGGGTAAGGCAGAAAAAGTGACCAAAAAGAGGGATTTGCAGAAAAAAACACAGATTGAAGGAGCCATAGGATATAGGAAGGAAGAAAAAAACCCACAGTGACTGCCCTTATAATGAAGGGAGGGAGCGTTGGTGGTAGAAGGAGTCATTATGAGTGGGAAGCCAGTGAACGAAAAGAGAGATAGGAAGCAAAGGCTGAGGAAAAAAGCTTGCAGTTTTAGGTATCCCAATTAGACTATGTAGTAGCTTACCAGTCAAGAAATCGCCACAGTGTAGATGTGTCTCCCTCCGGCTCTGGCTGAAATGACAGTCAGATCAGCCAGTTTAAATCTCCCCTCCGATGAGCCAGCGTGTGACATCGCTGGCTCGAGACGGGCGTAGAAACGCCTGTGCGCATGCGCACAGGCAGCCTACATCCTCTGACATACCTATGACTATTTCAACATAAATTGTTGCCAAGTCAAAGGTGTTATTGAAGGGGATGTTAGTCTTAAATAGATCGACGGAAGTTGTTAAAGGCACAATCCCACTTATCTAGTCTGTGTTTGAAGCTCTTGTCTATTGTGTTAAGCAGATCTCATACACTGTGAAAATTATCATTCTAGACCATTTCTGGGCATAACAGCCTGAGATCCTCAAGTACAATGTAAGCACATAAAGCTTTCCCAAAAAAGTGATGACTAATGGTGAAGAGCTCTGCACCAGGCATTATTACATATTACATATTACATTTCTATTTGTTTTGTCCTTTTAAAGACCAAGCAGGTATATAAAAATACCTTTTGATCTGACTTCTAGTCTGGACTGACAACAAACAGCAATTTTGTAAGCTAAGTAGTGTCAGTCCTGTCCAGTTTTTATTTGCTCAAGTACTTAAACATTTCCACCTCTACAACATAGACATTTATTTTTTTTGTAGTCCAAGACAAGAACTAAGAGGAATAATTCCGTCCCTTGGGATAAAAGCTAGTGAATAAGAGAAGTTTATTGTTAGGTTTACATACAATTTCAGAATCTGGACCCCAGGAAGAAATCCACATAATATTGGGATGCAAGCTCCTGCAGTTTTTCAGGTGAATCCAGGACAATGGGGTTGATTTACTAAAACTGGAGAGTGCAAAATCTGGTGCATCTCTGCACAGAAACCAACCAGCTTTCAGTTTTTTTGTTAAAGCTTAATAGAACAAGTTGACGTGGGAAGCTGTTTGGCTACATTGCACAGCTGCACACGATTTTGCACTCTCTGGTTTTAGTAAATCAACCCCAGTGTCCCAACAAGTCAACAGTGCTGTTAACCATCATGCCATCCACAGCCACCTTATTTTTTAGCAAAGCTAATATGTGGTACTTTATCACGCTGTCTGTATTCAAAGCATTTTTAAAATGAACATATTTCCCTTTAAACTGTTGACCTTTTCTTCTGCAGACATTTTTGCTGATACAAAAAAAATCCTGTATTTAAAAGGAAAATCAAAGGAGGAAAATTATAGGACCCGTTGTTCTGTGCATAGGAACTTGGCAGCTAATTCACCTAATGATCCAAAAATGCTTTTAAAATATGATCACTTTTATGGTATTGAAGTAACAAGGAGAAATTGAAACCAAACCTTCCCTAGATTACACTATACAGCATTTCTTAGGAATGTTATCATGAAAGGAATCAAATGATTCATACTGTCTTTTATATTAAATGTCCAGACAGCATAGAGAAAGTAGATTTATCATTTTTTCTGAACAACCTCAGACAACAAATGTTCTGAAATTTATTAGGCTCTGATAGAATAAAAACATGATACAAACCTACACATTCTTATAGGAATGATATCAGCGGAGGAATTACGTGTGTACATTTTTCTAGAAAGATTCCCTATACTCAGTCTAACAGTACGGAGTTTGTGCATTCACATGATCTTTAGATAGCGGGGTTGAATTTTAAGAGTTTGTTTACTTAAAGTGGTTCTAAGGCCTAAACATTTTTTATCCTAATGCATTAAGGTAAAAAAATGTTTAGGCATCGAATTTAGCCCCTCAACCCTCCCCCCTTATACTTACCTGATCCCTCATTCGATCTAGTGCTGTGCACATCTGCAGCTCTGCTCTCCCCTCACTTCAGTGTCTCACTGGCTTTGCTGGGACCATTGGCTCCCAGTGCTGTCAATCAAAGCCAGTGACGAGGGAGCAGGGGGCGGAGCCTAATCCCGCTATCTGTGTCAATGGGCGGAGCAGCGGGGCTCGGGAGCAAGCACAGACAAGTCCCCCCATGAGAAGCCGCTTCCCATGGGGGCACTGGACAGAGAGGAGGAGCCAGGAGAGTCAGCGGGGGACCTGAAAAGAGGAGGTTCAGGGCGAATCCATTGCAGAGTGCAGGTAAGTATAGAGATGTTTGTTGTTTTTTTTTTTATTATTTCTATTACAATCATTTTAAAGCAGATCTATACTCAACTGAACTCAAGTATAAAAATATACGAACAAGACCACGCTTACCACCAAAAAAAGGGGACATAAGAATAATAACAATAAGAATACGCTGCTACTCTAATGTCCCGATAAAACAAAGACCTCTCGAGTATAGCAACAAATGTAAGGTAGCGGTGAATTCAAGGATGCTTATCCAATAACAATGTGCAAAAAATGTTGCAATGTGCAAAAAATTGAAATAGCTATAGTATACAATCTATAATTCATGTAAGAAAAGATTATACATAAAGTGCAATGTGTGCATAAGTTGATACATAAAATGTACAATGAATTCAAGTGATAAATGAACATAGACAGCACTATGTCAAATACTGCAATCGAGTGTGAAACGTGCATATAACATAACATTGATGTCCATATACTCAGAATGTGCTAATGCAAAAAGATAATACAAGTACAGGTAGGAAGGAAACAGAGTGTGTATCCCAAGCTTGAAACCAAAGGGGCTTCGGTATGTCTCCACCACATGTGCATGAATTCAAATACAGGTGCTTCTCATAGCAGCTGTTGATGGTCAGCGTCACAAGCTCCTCAAGCAGCTCCGAATCCCTCCTCACCCAGAAAGCGGAATATACAAAAGAAAGGGTCTGCACATAGTGTAAAACTGTCACAAATGTTATTTATTTACATCCAGATATGCTTATGCAATCAAATGGGCTTTAGGCCTGTTTCACACGGGCTTCAGCTTGTATTAGAGCAGTGTGAACAGCAAGCTTTGACAAAACATTTGCAGAACTTTCAGCAACTTTTGTTGAAGCTTTTAAAGTTCCATTCGGGTGCAGTTTGTAAATGTTGAGCACAGATCCTAAAGGGAGTGTTAATTGCCACTTTAGCGTCTTCTAACCTGTAAGTAACATCAGAAATGTCCTGTTAGTAATATTAATATTGTAACTGGGATAAGTACTAGCAAGGCTAAAGGTTTTGTGCAGTCCACAGTGTGCCGCATGTACAGTGCATCCCGAAAGTATTCACAACGATTCACTTTTTCCACATTTTGTTATGTTACGGCCTTATTCCAAAATGGATTAAATTCAATATTTTACTCAAAATTCTACAAACAATACCCCATAATAATAACATGAAAGAAGTTTGTTTGAAATCTTTGCAAATTTATTAAAAAAAAAAAAAAAAAAAAATCGCATGTACATAAGTATTCATAGTGTTACTTTATCCAACTAATTTTTTTGAGTCTAATGCCCTGTACACACGATAGGATTTTCCGATGGAAAATGTGTGATAGGACCTTGTTGTCGGAAATTCCGACCGTGTGTAGGCTCCATCACACATTTCCCATAGGGATTTCCGACACACAAAGTTTGAGAGCTTGCTATAAAATTTTCCGACAATAAAATTCGTTGTCAGAAATTCCGATCGTGTGTACACAAATCCGAAGCACATCGTGCCATGCATGCTCAGAATAAATTAAGAGAGAAAAGCTATTGGCTACTGCCCCGTTTATAGTCCCGACGTACGTGTTGTACGTCACCGCGTTCAGAACGATCAGATTTTCCGACAACTTTGTGTGACCATGTGTATGCAAGAAAAGTTTGAGCCAACATCCGTTGGAAAAAATGCATGGATTTTGTTGTCAGAATGTCCGATCAATGTCCGACCGTGTGTACAGGGCATTAGAGTGATGAAACATTAGGCCAAGCATTTTATTGCTGTCTGAGGCTCTGTTTTGAAAGATTTCTTCTTTCTTCCTACCCAGGTGACTACATAGTCCTTGGGAGAGAAGCAATACAAAAATGACAGGATTTCTAGCTGTCCACTAATCTACTACCACAATAAATAAATGAACACACACATAAAGGCAGCAATAAAAACCTAGCAGTGGTAAAGGTGGGGGTGAATTTGAATAGATATTGCTTAACAGTAAATTAGTGTTCCGCCCCTCTTTTGCCTCATCTGAGTTTTGACATTCATACACCTATAACTGTTCTGTATCTTTCTTCTGATAGACTCCGTACCATTCTCACTTTGAATGCACAACCAGCTCATTCAGCCCTTGCACTGAGGTGGTGGATATGCTCCATTTCCATTGCATCTGTTGTCTTATGAAAAAGCCATAACCTCTGTTGCACTCCCCCTGTGGGCCGAAGGAATCTAACTCTTTCCCCGTTCTTCCTCCAAAAAAGGATAGAGTTTCACTTTCATTTCTCCTTTATTCATGGTTATTTCTGTATTCCACAGCAAACACTGATATAATTTAGAGTACTTTTTCAATACGCAGCCTGATCTACAGTACATATTCATCATTTTGTACATCCTTTCCTCCACCTGACTCCAAACTAGACAGTGACTTGTAACTGAAAACTTACTTAAAGACATTTAAAACAAATGTGTTTTTTGCTGTTTTCAATTTCAGCTGCTTATCAGCATTCAGGCTCTGGCATTTTAGAGGCTTTGGATTTAATAAACAAAGAGGATAAGAGCATGCTGCCAGTGGGAATATAATATTATTTTGAAGAATGGTATCCCACTGTTAGATATGCAGCAGTGAGAATATTGATTTCTCCTGTGTTGGCTGTAGGTATGAGACTTCCTTCTCATACTATTCCCTCACTATGGAAGAAATTCTTCTTTTGTGTCTGCTGTTACCGTAATAAAAATGGAATCCTGGGTTAGTGTATATTTCATCCAGTGAAACAATTGAAATATGAGGTCTTTTGAAATCATATTGCTGCTCAGACTTTTTTTTTAGCTAGACCAATATTTACAGTCTTATTTAACCACTTGACAACCGGCCCATAGCCCAAGGACAGCTACAGGGCGGTCCGATAACTCTTGGAGGGCGTACATTGATGTCCTTCCAGAATCGCGCTCCCGTGTGCCCCCTGGGACGTGCACACGGGAGCATCCGTGACCTGGCGCATCACGGATCATAGCGGCCGTTTACCACGTGATTGCTCCATCAAATGACGTCAAAAAACAAACCAGAGTGATATCCGGTTCTTCTCTCCCCTGTGAGCGGAGAGGGGAGAGATCAGATGCAGCAGCGTTACGGGCTGGATGTGTAGTGCCCACAGCGCTGCTTAGTGACACTGACAACTGCAGCCTCTGCCATCCCTCCACCATACTCTGCATCCTGCCATCCCTCCACCATACTCTGCATCTTGCCATCCCTTCACCATACTCTGCAATCTGCCATCCCTCTGCCATCCTGCCATCCCTCCTACATACTCTGCCATCCCTCCACCATACTCTGCCATCCCTCCACCATACTCTGCATCCTGCCATCCCTCTGCCATCCTGCCATCCCCCCACCACACTCTGCCATCCTGCCATCCCTCCACCATACTCTGCCATCCCTCCACCATCTATCCCATCCACCCCCAGCCTTACTCAACTATACCCAGCCATACTCAGTGATACCCAGCCGTACTCGGTAATACCCAGCCATACTCAGTGATACTCAGCCGTACTCGGTGATACCCAGCCATACTCAGCCATACCCAGCCATACTCGGTGATACCCGGCCATACTCGGTGATACCCAGCCATACTCGGCCATACCCAGCCATACTCAGCCGTATCCAGCCATACTCGGCTGTACCCAGCCATACCCAGCCATACTCAGCAATACTCAGCCATACACAACCGTACTCAGCATTACCCAGTCGTACTCAGCAGTACCCAGCCATACTCAGCAGTACCCAGCCATACTCAGCAGTACCCAGCAGTACCCAGCCTCTGTATGTGGCCAGGCTGTGGAAGTCTCCCACATGTGGTATCACCATACTCAGGAGAAGTAGGCAAATCTATTTTGGGTGTCATTTTTGCTGTGTACATGCTATGTGTTAGAAATATTGTATGAATGGACAACTTTGTGTAAAAAAAAAAATGCATTTTCATTTTCTTTCCACATTTTCCAAAAACTTTTAGAAAAAAATCTCATGTTCAAAAGACTCATTATGCCTCATAGATTATAGGTTGGGGTGTTTTCTTTCTAAATGGGGTAATTTTTGGGGCGTTTCCATTTTCCTCGTGCTCCAGGGCCTTCAAAAGTGTAGTAGGTAGTCAGGAAATTGGATGTGTAATTTATGCTCCAGAATGCCTGAAGGTGCTCCCAGCATGTTGGGCCTCTGTATATGGCCACACTGTGTAAAAGTCTCACACATGTGGTATCGCCATACTCGGGAGTAATAACAGAATGTAATTTGGGGTGTAATTTGTAGTATGTATATGCTGTGTGTGAGAAATAACCTGCTAATATGACAATTTTGTGGGGAAAAAAAACCCTGATTTCGCAAAGAATTGTGGGAAAAAATTACATCTTCAAAAAACTCATTGTGTCTCTTATTAAATACCTTGGAATGTCTACTTTCCAAAAAGGGGTCATTTGGGGGGTATTTGTACTTTCCTGGCATGTTAGGGTCTTAAGAAATAAGATAGGCTGTCAGTACTTCAGGTGTGATACATTTTCAGATATTGGCACCATAGCTTGTGGACTCTATAACTTTCACAAAGTCCAAACAATATACACCGATTTGGGTTATTTTTACCAAAGATATGTAGCAGTATAAATTTTGGCCAAAATTTATGAAGAAAAATTACTAATTTGCAAAATTTTATAACAAAAACGAAGAAAAATGCATTTTTTTACAGAATTTTCAGTCTTTTTTTAAAAAAAACCCAGAGGTGATTAAATACCACCAAAAGAAAGCTCTATTTGTGGGAAAAAAAAGGACAAAAATGTCATATGGGTACAGTGTTGCATGACTGAGTACCGTAATTGTCATTCAAATTGTGAGAGCACCGAAAGCTGAAAATTGGTCTGGTTAGGAAGGGGTTTAGGTGCCCAGTGGTCAAGTAGCTAATAGAACAACCCAGGGCATTAAAGTGGTCTTAACAGACTGCTAACACTTTAGGGCTCTTACATTTGTGTGCCAGATATGTAACTGATTTTAGTGCCTATGTTTACTTACCTGCACCCCGCAATATTCTCATGGGAGAACTAGTGTATCTAAAAGACTAGTGCTACCTGCAAACAGCATGTAAAGTTTGGACAGCATGCTGAATACGCAGGATATGCAGATATAGAGTTGGGTGGGCATCAGAAACACTGCCCCCTTACTGCTCATATTTGCAACCTTAACCTCCTTAGCGGTATTCCCGAGTGTGGCTCCGGGTGAATTTTCACTACCAAAAGCGTTAACCCCGAACCACACTCAGGATCCCATTGAAGCATCCATGAAAAGTTACTTACCTTGTCCCCAGGGCCCTGCGATGTCTCCCTGCTGTGTGTGTGAGCCGTGTCTTTCCGCTCGATCTATCACAGTGCCGAGCTCTGTTCCCTGCGAACATTGTGACGCACGGGGACGGAGCAAGCTGCCAAATTCAAAAAATTAAAAACACATTACACATACAGTACACAGTAATCTAATGCCGTGTACACACGGGCGGACTTTCGACCGGACTGGTCCGACGGACCGAATCCAGCAGACAATCCGACCGTGTGTGGTCTGCATCGGACTTCCGATGGACCGTTTCGGTCGGAAATCCGACGGACTTTAGATTTGAAGCCTGCTTCAAATCTTTACGCCGTAACTCCGCCGGACTCAATTCGGAAAGCCCGTTCGTCCGTATGCTGGTCCGACGGAGGCAGGGTGCTGCATCTCACGCTTGCTGCAATAGGAAAAACAAATTTTCCTATTGCGGCGAGGGGGAGGCGACAATGTCCCTTAGGTCTGGTATGGATTTTAAGGGGAACCCCTACGCCGAAAAAAACGGCGTGGGGTCCCCCCATAATCCATACCAGACCCCTATCCGAGCACGCAGCCCGGCCGGTCAGGAAAGGGGGTGGGGACGAGCGTGCGCCCCCCCTCCTGAACCGTACCAGGCCGCATGCCCTCAACAGAAGAACCGGACATCGGAGAAGAGGCCGTAGAGACCCCCGAAGTCGGAAGAAGACCCCCGGAGCTGTCTAATAAATTACTTTAAAAACCTGTCTAGTGTGTTTTTTTAATTGACACTTTTTCCCTAGGTGAATGGGTAGGGGTACGATCGATGTACCCCATACTCATTCACATAGGGTGGGGGCCGGGATCTGGGGGCCCCCTTATTAAAGGGGGCTTCCGGATTCTGATAAGCCCCCCGCCCGCAGACCCCGACAACCATCGGCCAGGGTTATCGGGAAGAGGCCCTTGTCCTCATCAACATGGGGACAAGGTGCTTTGGGGTGGGGGGGGCCCGCAGGGCCCCCCCTCCCCCAAAGCACCCCCCCCATGTTGAGGGCATGAGGCCTGGTACGGTTCAGGAGGGGGGGCGCTCGCTCGTCCACACCCCCTTTCCTGACCGGCCGTGCTGCGTGCTTGGATAGGGGTCTGGTATGGATTTTGGGGGGACCCCCCACGCCGTTTTTTCGGCGTAGGGGGTTCCCCTTAAAATCCATACCTGACCTAAGGGCCTGGTATGCCCCGCGACGGGGCTCGCAAGGTGTCAATTTTGCCAATAAAAGCGTCCCATCATCCCCAAGTCACATTCGAAATGAACAGACTTGTTCATGGGTGGGCAAGTCCGTTCATTTGGAAAGTCCGCCGTAACTCCGTCAGTGAATAGGCCCGCCGGAAAGTCCCGTCATGTAGGCAAGGCTGTCCGAAGTCCGGTCGTGTGTAGGCAAGTCCGTTCGTAAAAAAAGTCCGGCGGAAGTCTGTCAAAAGTCCGTCGGACCAGTCCGGTCGAAAAGTCCGACCGTGTGTACGTTGCATTACAGATTACATTACTGTGTCACATTATTTCACATCCCTTTTGTCCCTAGTGGTTTGTCCAGTGCCCTGCATGCAGTTTTATATTATACAGTATATACTGTTCTTTCTGCCTGAAAACTGGAGATTGTCCATACCAACCAAAAAGTGTCCCTTTACATTAAAAGCGATTTTAGACCAGCTAAAAAACAGCCATAATAAATTAGAATCACTTGCAGAATTGAGCGATAGTGATTTGTGGGGAAATTCGTCATCAAACACTGAAAGTAATGACAGCGACACTTCTGCAACTGAGCAAATTTCAGTGTTTTTGATTTGATTACATTATTGAATTATTATTATTATTTTATTATTTGTTATAATTATTTATAGTTATTTGTTAAATTATAATTTATGATTTTGTGTTTCAGACTTTATCATACCCGGGCTGTCTACTAGACTCTTGTTTGGACAGATTTAGGTGTGTTATTCCAAAGAATTACAGGCCTACAATATAAAACGCCTAATTTCCATGCAAAACATTGTACCGCTTTGAGCATCAAAAATCTGAATTAATCATACCGCCAGGGAGGTTAAAGTCATATGTCCTATGCATAAGTTATTGATACTAGCAAAAGGAATAAAAGCAGGTGCCTACAAAAATGTATTTGGAGGGAACTCGCAGATGTGGTATGCTCAGAAGTGGACTTCAATGACCCTGTTCCCTCTGTGATGTGCATTTTCCTCTTAGTCAGACTTTAGGGCTAAAAGCAGCCTATTGGCACACAAATTCTAACCTTTGAGCATGCATTGGGTATGCCTGCTTATACTTGCAAACTCCATTCAGTATTCACAGTAATTTTTGAATAGCAATGCTCACAAAACCAAATTTTCTGGGGGTTTTTTTTACATTTTTTATCTGTTTTTGTAAGAATATTGTCCCCGTATGTAAATTACATTCAATATCAAAAAATAGGAATGTACTACAACAAAAATATATAAATACTTTAATGCTAATCTGTCTTCATATAAAAAATTAGTACTGAATGGTGATAAAACAGTAGCTCTAAGGGACATGTGAGGCAACATTTAGCAGCTTAAGCCATTGCTGACATTGCTGACTTTGTTCATCAAGTAAAGATATCATGGGAAAAATGTTGCATGAGTTATTTAAGATGTAAAAGTTTCAGACATTATAAACACACTCTTTTTAACAGGCATTAGCAAACAGACAAGCTGGTATTCTCCTAGCCATTCAAGCAGATTCTAGCCGATATATTTTTCAACTTTTTGGGGTGCTTTCGGAGGCATCTTGCAAAAAGGAAACCCATTAGCCTTCATTCACAGTGTATTTCTAGTGATTTTTAACCTTTCTCCTAGGTGTTTCTGCAAGTGTTTTTGCACTTATGTCAAGCCTCAGACATTTTTCCCTGGGCTGGGCTAGGGAAGAAGAGCAATTATAGAGGAGGGGAAGTGTTATTTGGGTGCAAAAAGACCTTTTAAAGTATATTGGGGCTAAAAACGCCTGAATACATTAACCTATTGGCACCGGCTGCACACAAATATACAACCTCTCGGCAGCTGGGCCTTGGCACCAAACGGCCGCATATTTGTGTGCAATATTGCAAAAACAGCTGTGCCGAGAGTGCCTGCCTTGCGCGCTCCCATCCCAGTTACCGGTGGCTAACAGAAAGCTCCTAATCACTGCTTACGATCAGGAGCTTTCCGATCATGCGACCACCATGACAGCCAATCACGGCGGTCACATGATCATAAATCCCATCCCGCCTCCCTGCATCCTAAACCACTTACTTTTGAGTGTAGGGTGTAGATCATAGGATGACTGAGTGTACAAGTGTGAACGAAGTCATTTCAAAAGAATGGAATTCTAAATGTTGATCATAACCAGGCGTGAGGAAACAAGCTGAAAAATGATAAAGAGTGAATCTTAATTAATGTCAGCACAGGGAGTGCATCCTGACAACTTCTTTGCGCCACTTATCCAGGAAAAGGGTCCTGATCCTTTACCCCTTTACTGGCTGAACAAAAATTGAAAAGAAAAGCTAATATTGTTAAATGTATTAGTCTACCTCCAGCAGAGCCTTGAACTAAGTTGGTCATTAATTAATTCAGACATTTTGGCGTTTCAATAATACCTTTTGTTTGCAACAAAAAATATTGAAGATGCAAGCTTTTGGACCAATCTGCTTCCTAGTGCCTAACTGTAACAGATCTAAGACCGTATTCTTTTTTTTTTACACCCAATCTGGGTCTCCTCCAATTTTGCATGAACATAAAGGACTGAAGGCAAACAAAGATTCAGTGGCTTATTAAGTCTGCATTTTTGTTATGATGGCATGGCACAGCCACAACATAATCTCCTATTAGCCAGTGATGGTAATTGTGAGTGGAGGTCTTCTTCACAAAACATGTCAGGAATTGATTCAGTGGCTCACCAGTAGAACATATCTGTACAAACTGCCTTGTCACTAATTAAACCTATTATGGCAAAGCTGACATATATCAAAGAAACAAACAATAAGAGTGTTTGATGATGTAGGTATCTGTCTCTCAATCAATATAGTAAGACTATAATAAGACTTTGAAAACACTTATGAAAGTATAAGGACTTGATACCTCCATATTAAGATGTATTATAAAACAGAATCCTAAAACCTGGTTAATAAATTATAAATGGCAGTGGTAGGCACACTTTATAGCAGTGTTATGGCTTATGTACAAAAATGATGTAAAACTAAAGTTGCATTTACAGCAGTAGCAATGAATCAGGCATTAGCTTTCATTCTCTTATCTGCACTAGAAAAATGGTAGCTGCAATCTGAAGGTTGCAGAAAAACACACCACTCCAGCAGCACTCTGTATGTATGAATCCTAGCATTTTTGCCAATGATTAGCAGAACAAGCTTGCACAATGTGCTTCTTATTTGTGTATTTGGCATAGGCAAAGCAATGTACTTGGCTGTAACTGTACAATGTGTTATGTATTTGTGGGTTAAATATTTCTGGAAGCAGAATACATGGCATAAATGTCATGGGCACTGGTGTATATAGCATCGTTGTTTATACTTCTGTACATAATTTGCTGTCAGAATAGTGTTTCTAAGCTGTATACAACCTTCAGTCTCCTTTGAATATTTCTGTTTCATAAAATAGGTGTATTATTGCCACATTTTTGATCTATTATCTGTGTTCAGATGACCTGGCCTGCTATAGTTGATTGTTATAGGCTTTAAGAATAGACAGATTTTATGCACAGCATGAATCTGCTGCAATGTGTGTTTACTGTGGAAACATTACAAATCTTCATTTCTGGGTCAGACAGTTATACTTTACAATATTATAACAAATGATCCCCGGTATCTGTAAATGTCATATGAAAATGTAAAGCCCATCTCTTGGCAAATATCAACCTCCTCATCCACCACTTCCTCCTACCCCACTCTAACTCCATGGTATATTCATAAAAAAAATATAAAAAAATACTTTTTTTACTCATTTATGTCTGGCATTACTTGTCCCTCAGTGGCACCTCTTCCCAGGAGTGAAGACCAGTGATCCTGTACTGTAGTCTGTTACAAACATTGAGCTGTGTATACCAGGCTCTTAAAGTGATTGTAAATGACCTTGTAAAACAACACATTCAGTTTAAAATATTTTTTCCCCGTTTTTATAACATTTCCTCTGTTCTCAGTTGCAGAAAAGCTGGGGGAGGAGAAGTAACAGCACTTTGATCTTCCCAGTAAATGGCTGTGTGTGGGGGTGGGGGGGGCATGTCCGGAGTCTGATCATTGGCGGAGAGCAGGCTGAGTTCCCAACATAGCTAGAAAACTGACCATGGTGTGTTCTCCTGCTTAGTGTGGTCAGTTTTTTTTAATAGGAAAGCAAAGAGGCTGGCAGGAATACCAGGGATTTCACACAAAAGGAAGCAAAATGAACTGGATACTGTTTATTCGCTTCCCGGCCACCGTCCGTCATATGACGGCCAGGCGGCACGGCTCTCGTTCTGGGAGGGCGTCATATTAAACAGGGAATGCGCGTGATCGTGCGCGCGCATCCCTGTTCCTTTGGTGGCGGCGTGTCACGGAGACACCGCTCGCCACCGAGGGGGGTGAACAGCCATTGGTCATGACTTCATCACGGCCGATCACAGATGGTTCCGCCCCACTGTGCATGGCGCATGCGCTCGATCACCGGTGCGCTGCTCGTGCACGTCGGTGGCGGCGTGTTCCCAGGAACACTGCTCGTCACGATGCTGGTAAACACCCATTGGCATCACGTTTACCACGTGATCAGCTGTGATCCTTTCACAGCTGATCACTAAATGTCAACAAACCATGGTAATGAGATGTTACCGGTTCTCCTCCTCACAAACCGATCACACTGATTGCCCCCCCAATAAAGAGGACCTGTCATCACCCATCATAGTACCTGTCACAGTTCATCTGAGTACCTGTCAGTCCATCAGAGTACCCGAGTACCTGTCACAGTCCATCAGAGTACCCGAGTACCTGTCACAGTCCATCTGAGTACCCGAGTACCTGTCACAATCCATCAGAGTACCCGAGTACCTGTCACAGTCCATCTGAGTACCCGAGTACCTGTCACAGTCCATCTGAGTACCCGAGTACCTGTCACAGTTCATCTGAGTACCTGGGTACCTGAGTACCTGTCACAGTCCATATGAGTACCTGAGTACCTGTCACAGTCCATATGAGTACCCGAGTACCTGTTACAGTCCATATGAGTACCTGAGTATCTGTCACAGTCCATATGAGTACCTGAGTATCTGTCACAGTCCATATGAGTACCCGAGTACTTGAGTACCTGTCACAGTCCATATGAGTACCTGAGTACCTGTCACAGTCCATATGAGTACAGAGTACCTGAGTACCTGTCACCGCCCTTTAGAGTACCTGAATACCAGTCAGCAGCCCATCAGAGTACCCGAGTACCTATCTGTAGCCCATCAGAGTACCCGAGTACCTGTCACCAGGCCATCAGAGTACCCAAGTACCTGTCACCAGCCCATCAGAGTACCCGAGTACCTGTCACCAGCCCATCAGAGTAACCGAGTACCTGTCACCAGCCCATCAGAGTACCCAAGTACCTGCCTGCAGCTCATCAAGTTACCCGAGTACCTGTGTCCAGCCCATCAGAGTACCCGAGTACCTATCTGCAGCCCATCAGAGTACCCGAGTACCTATTTGCAGACCATGCCTCATAGAATATACGTTGGGGTGTTTGCTTTCCAAAATGGGGGTCATTTTGTGGGTAATTCCAATGTCCTGATGCTCCAGGACCTTCAAAAGTGTGATAGGTAGGAATGAAATGAGATGTGTAATTTATGCTCCTAGAACGGAGATACTACTTCAATGTTGGACCTCTGTATTTGGCCAGGCTGTGTAAAAATCTCACCTGTGATATCGCCATACTTGGGAACAGTAGCAGAATGTATTTTGGGGTGTAATTTTTCCTATATACATGCTATGTGTTAGAAATATCTTATAAATTGACAACTTTGTGTAAAAAAAAAAGTGTTTTCATTTTTTTCAACATTTTCCAAAACCTGGAAAAAAATTAACCGTTCAAAAGACTCACTATGCCTCATAGATTATACATTGGGGTGTTTGCTTTCAAAAATGTGGTCATTTTATGGGCAATTCCATTGTCCTGGTGATCCAGGGCCTTGAAAAGTGTAATAGGTGGTTGAGAAATGAGATGTGTCATTTATGCTCGTAGAACGCCTGAAGGTGCTACTTCAATGTTGGGCCTCTGTATGTGGCCAGGCTGTGTAAAAGTCTCACACATGTCGGGAAGAGTAGCAGAATGTATTTTGGGGTGTAATTTGTTGTATGCATATGCTGTTTGTGAGAAATAACGTGATAATATGACAATTTTGTACAAAAAAATAAATAAATAAATTTAAAAAAAATCTTAATTTTGCAAAGAATTGTGGGAAAAAATGACAACTTAAAAAAACTCACCATGCTACTTACTTAATATCTTGAAATGTCTACTTTCTAAAAAGGGGTCATTTGGGGAGTATTTGTACTTTCCTGACTTGTTAGTGTCTCAAGAAATGAGATTCACCTGATGTACTGAAGGCCTGATCAGATTTCAATTTTCAGAGATTGGCACCATAGTTTGTAGACTCTATAACTTTCACAAAGAACAAATAATATACACTAATTTGGGTTATTTTTACCAAAGATATGTAGCAGTATAAATTTTGGCCAAAATTTATGAAGAAAAATTACTAATTAGCAACATTTTATGACCGAAACAAAGAAAAAGGCATTTTTTTCACAAAATTTTTTATTTAAAGCACAAAAAATAAAAAACCCACTAGTGATTAAATACCACCAAAAGAAAGCTCTATTTGTGTGAAAAAAAGTACGCAAGTTTCATATGGGTACAGTGTTGCATGACTGAGTAATTGTCATTCAAACTGTGAAAGTGCTGAAAGCTGAAAATTGGTCTGGACAGGAAGGGAGTGTAAGTGCACTGTATTGAGGTAGTTAATACAGGTACATTGTACAGCAGGCACATACTGTATGAGGAATATGAAATGTTGGGTTTACATACTCTTTAAAGCTGAAATCCAGGCACATTTTTTTTTTGCCCACACTGCATGTTAACTGCTCATTTTAGTCTAGGGGTTTGGAGAGCCGAGTCCCTCAATCTTCCCAGAGCAAGACCGGTCACTGCAGTTCCTGCCTCACTGCAGTCTAGCAGTCTTTTTCAGTGGACTGTTCCTGACTTCATCTGTGCATCGACCGGCTCTGAACATGAAGACAGTCCACCGCTGGACTTGGGGGGGTGCCAACTTCCAGAGAATAAAGCATTGGATGAGTATAGGCTCTATGTTCACCCCTGGATAAAATGAGCAGTTAACCCATGTAGTGCAGGCACAGCAAATAAAATGCCCAGCTTTAAGTGTTAATCTGAAATTTGTAATGCCACATATTTGATAAAGGGGCTAGAGTAGAGGGCTAATGCATTATTGCTAAAAGCTAGTGTATTGGCTGGATCATAATGGATTAAGATTTGACATTTTCAGTACCCATCCCCTGAAGTTCTTTTGTTGAAGATAATGAATAGCTAAATGTTTTTGGGGGAATTTAGTTTTTAATCAAATTTTTATTTTTAATAAAACCATGTTTTCTGCCTAATTTGAGTAATTTTGGTTTAGTTTATTTATGTAATAAAAATGGCCATGGCATAGATAGATGTCTACCCCCTGACTCCAGTGAAAGGATCTTTTGCACCACTTACCGCTTATGAACATACAATCTACAATCATACAATCTAATGCAGTGGCGGCTTATGTTTTTTTTTTGGGGGGGGGCGGCAATCAACCAACCCACCCTGCCAGCAGACTTATCCAGCGACACCCCCACCCACCCACCCCGTGCGCAGCCTAGCGGTGCGGACTTATCCAGGGGGACCCTAATGATAACTGTGGCAATCAATTTTAAAGCACCCCCGCTGTCTGCCCGACACTTACTCATTCCTAGTGGAGGGTCAGGCAGCGGGTGAATGGCAGCAAGATGTGTCCCGGTAGCAGCTCTGTTTCTTCTCATGGAGACGCTGTGCGTCTCTTCTCTCCTCCTTGCAAGGTGTCCAATAGGATCGCCTGTACTGTCAGCCAATCAGGTGATGGATACCAGACCCGCTTCCTGTTTGGCTGGGAGGAGGATCAGTGTTGCAACAGATATAATATAAATTCGCTTTTGCAACACACCTGGGTGGGCTCAGGACGCATGCTCTGTGACCTGAGCCCATGCTATTTTGAAGCCTATTAGAGCCTAATCAGGTGCTTCAACCCCCCCGCCGCTGTAATGCATGTGTCCGGTGACCCGAAAAGGGCTGGACACATGAATAGGGGGGCGGCCGCGGCGGCCGTGGATAGATCCACTACATATAGGGGGTGGAGAGGAGAGAGGGGGCAGGGCGCCGCTGATCTAATGCATGGTACCCACGATAAGATTATCAGGCGAATGGTCGTCTCTTTTTTTTTTTTTTGCATGCTAGTCTCCATATCGAAAATGAAGAGTTTACTAAAGTTATGAAAATTCTCATACGACAGAATAAAAATTTGAAAGTGATGTAATGTGTTGTAGTGTATTTGTATTGTATTTTGAACGACAGCTGTACCGAATTAACGAAAATCACACGATCTGGTATTGTACAGAAATATTTTCTTGCTCGTCCCATCTGATAATTTCACATGAATTGTCGCGATCGGCTCTCGAAAGCTGCGTACTAATGATCAGATTATTGTATGATCGCTTTGAAAGCGGTATTTTTTGTACGAATTTCTGATCTGTGTACGGGCCATAATGTGCCTACTAAAGTCATGCACACACATATCAGAAGATTGCCACTTTGATATTTTATGCATAATAATCTGCAGGAATTTGCAAAGGCATATGTAAAAGTATATGGTTTCCCGCATAAACCTTGTGGTAATACATTGCGATTAGTCTAAAACGTATCATTTAAAAATGCATTACTGTTAAATAGGACTTGATTTTCAGATGTCTGTTATGAGAAGGATGGGAGCCAGCAGCCATGTTTTACAGTATTTGCAGTACTTTATTTTATTTTGTTCATGTGTGTATTTATTCTTTAATTCCTTTGTACAGTGCATATATACGCTACAAAACCTAAAGCTGAATTTTGGTCAGCCTTTAAGATGAACTTTTGGGTGTCCCCCAGAATAGTAAGGGTTACATTCTTGTTTAGTCTGGGGGTGTAAAGTAGAGAAATACATACATTATTCCCCCCCCCCCCCCACTACCAAAGCTGTTCGCTGTGCTCCAGTCCCTTCAAAGTTACAAGAAAGCACCTGCAGGACCAAAAAAATGGGCAGCTTTGATGGACTATTCATCCGTCATGAAATTGGCGGTGCAAAACTCTGTAAGCATGTTGAAAAAGGTAAGTATTTTTCTGATGTACACCCCCAAGACTAAAGGAGCATTTAACCATAACTGTCTTGGGAGGGCACTTATGATTTATTTGTTGACCGGGGTTTGGCTTTTAAGTTTTATTTAACAGCTTTTCAATGTTTCTAAAAAATATGCTATCATTCTACACAACTGTCCAACACATGACCTCTAATAATTACATTTTTTTATTCAAAGTCTTGCTGTAATGTTTGGGATAGAGTGCAGCTTCATGTCTTTCCTGTTTTCTGTAGCGAGTTAGATATAAAGCATTTCAGAGCTTATAGCACATAAAGGCATTCCATTATATTGCAGAACTCCTGGCTTACCTTCAGATGCTCATTGGCTCGGTGTCAACTTGTGTTTTCTATTAGAGCTGAAGGAGTATGCTCCATGGAGAGGCTTGGAGAGACTCTTAGCAACTCACATACTATTATTCTTCGATCAGTACTAACCCGCTGATCCAAGCTAAATAGCACCCAGGTGACAGATTTTGTGACTATTATGAGTGTGTAATGTTTATCTATGCTCCAGGCACAATGTTAACAGGTTGTAAATCTAGACAGATTAAATACTCCACTGTGAGTTATTCCTAGTCTGGAAATACATCAGTCTCATCATATATACTATATATCATAGATCTTTTCTTTTGTTCCTTTCTGACAGCAAGTCTTCCTTTACAGCTCCTTTCCACTGTCTTTCTATGTGCCTCTTTACTTATTTTCTGTATTGTTTTATCCAGTTTGACTCAGACTTATATATATATATTTTATTTGCTTGGACAGCAAACCAAGCAGTTATAAAGCAATTTACATACATAGGGTTGGTACTATGGCAGAAGGAAAATAAATTCTCTTTTGAAAGCAGTTAAATTTATTATTAGCAGTACTCTTATGCCGCGTACACATGGTCAGATTTTCCGACAGGAAATGTTCGATGGGAGCTTGTTGTCGGAAATTCTGGCCGTGTGTAGGCTCCATCGGACATTTTGCTTCGGAATTTCTGAGAAACAAAATTTGAGATCTGGATCTCAAATTTTCCGACAACAAAATTCCGACAACAAAATCCGTTGCCCTAAATTCCAATCGTGTGCACACAATTTCGACGCACAAAGTTCCACGCATGCTCGGAAACAAGCAGAAGAGCCGCACTGGCTATTGAACTTCAATTTTTCTCGGCTCCTCGTACGTGTTGTACGTCACTGTGTTCCTGGCGATCGGAATTTCCGACAAGATTTGTGTGACCGTGTGTATGCAAGACAAGTTTGAGCCAACATGGATTTTGTTGTCGGAATGTGCAGTCGTGTGTACGCGGCATTAGTCTGTCAGTAAAGAGTCTTTGTCAGAAAAAGTTTTTGCTAACTTGAATGGAATTTTATTTATTTTTTTTAACAAACCTGGCACAGACAGAATTAATTTAAATGTCTCAGAGGCAGTGAGAAAGCATCGTAGAATGCGCCAAAATCATGTACATGTTTGTACCAGATACCTAATTTTGGCGTAGTGCTTTACTATTTGTCTCACACCTGAGTAAATCTGGAGCTCCACTCTTATCACACTTTGGCACAAATGCACTTTAAATTGTTGCACATCTTCTCTGAGGGGGACTAGCACATTAAGCTTTCTATTGTATTTGGTGAATTGCTTTTAAAATGTCGCACAGCTTTTCCATTCTAATCTTCCTATTGCACTTTGGCTCTATCTGGTCTGATTGTCGCATGCCTCTTTCTGAGAAAAACTGGTGCTCTAAAACTCCTATTGCAGTTTGGCACAATGCTGTTCTAACTGAGGTATGCATCTCTGAGGAGAATTGGCTCTACAATTTGCTCATACACACCCTCTGAAGTGAACTGGCGTTGGCGCTTTCATTTGGAGTGATGGTGCTCTAACTGGCATACACATTACTGTCAGATCTCTGTCAGGTTGACCCTGGTATAATGTGATCACTGTGACCAATCACACTGATCACATGTCAAATGTACACAATGAATGGCTTTCATTCATAGCCGTTCATTGCGTACTATTGTGATCTCTGCAATTGACCACAGTGATTACATGGTAAGGACAGGGCACAGCACTTCACAGCACACCTGTGCCATGTGATAGCTGTGGCCAATCTCAGCTATCACAATTGTACGCAATGCAACATGAATGGATGCCATTCATAAAAATAATTGCTTATGTAGTATCCTCTAGTGTGGTACTGGTAGTGGCACTGTAGGAAAATTCACATGACTCATGTTAAAGCCTGTGAGTCTTAATTGGGTCAGGGTTCACTAGAGTTCAGGGCTGGGAGACTCATCCTGGCAGCTCTCTGGTGCCTCCCCCTGGTGTCTGAAAGGTTGGAGAACCTTTTAGAATTAGAGGCCGAGGGTTAGGAAGAGATGTAATGATTATTTATGGGGCCTTAACCAATCCCCAGAGGTGGACTGGCAGGGGGCAGAGACAACCCCATAAATAGACATGGGCCATTCCAGCCAGGGAGTCCTTGGAAGATGTAGATGGAGAACTGAGGAGAGGCTGTTGGTGGCCCTTGAGGAGACACCTCAGGCTGGAGGCTCGGGATAGCTGGCATAGAAGAATCCCACCACAGGAGGCAGTTGGAGAAATACCTTCAGGAGAGAGAGCGGAACAGAGCAAAGGACAGACAGTGAGTAGAGATCAGCACTGAGCAGGGGTTCCACAAGGGGAGAGACTGTCAGCTACAACTATAGTCTCTGAAGACATCAGTGGGCTTAGTCTTCATCCTTGCCCTGGGGAATCTCCATGGATGTGTGCCAGTTGGCGAGGACTGGGGCAGAAAGTCAGTCAAGAGGACTGGAAGAAAGATCAGCCAGTTGTGGCTGGAGGCAGCCAGGTAGGCTAGCATTTTCTGCAAGCAAGTTGAACTGGAATCAATGGCCACAGGGAAGCAGAAGAATGTGGATCCATTCTGGCCTCAATCTCTCTGTGCACCAAAAGAGAGTTGGTCCTAATTAGCTTAGCTACAGTTTCGCAAGAGAATATCTACCATTATTTTATTTTGAATTTGTCACAATTGATTGCGACAAAATGATAAAGTGCCTCAAATAAGAACTAGCTGAATTTGGCTCATGGCTTTTAAATAGGAAGAAAAGTGTAGCAAATGGTTATTGAATTTGGCGCAATGCATTAACAATGGCTATTAATGCTGGAAAAGTGGCACAGGACCTTTATTGAAATCCCCCCATTACCTCTTGTTTTAGTATGGGTGGTATTGTATAGAAGTGACCTGGTGCTGACTTAAAAGCTTGGTAGCACAGGTGCCTCGCCCTTTACATTGGAGATCTTGTCGAATCTCATAGTTAGACTGCCAGGTCTATGGGATTCTGAGAGATTCTTTTAGTTCAGTTTTCATAATTATTAGTTCATATATTAACCTGGAATTCATTTTAACCACTAAGATCCAACCTATAGCAGTTTTACTGCTACAGGGCGGCACCTCTGCGCCGGATCATGTATATTTATTGGATCCGACTCTTCTGGGTAAGGGGCATGCATGCGCGCCGCCGCTGGCTCACTTCCGCTGTGTTTACAGCGAAGCCGATCGGCGGGTAGTGCGGTCTCGATGTTCACAGGCATCCGCCGATCGTCAGGCAGAGAGACAGAACAGCAATCTGCCTATGTAAAAAAGGCAGATTGCTGCTTTGACAGGAGGGAAGGGATAAAATTTGTGTCCCTGCAAAGCAGGAAATAAATTCCATCTCTTCCCCTAGTAAATGCACCTCCCACAGTACGCATAAACACTGGTTAAGCAGACAGTTAACCCTTTGATCACTCCAGATGTTTACCTCCTTTCCAGCCAGTGTCATTAGTACAGTGAGAGTGCACAGTTTTTATCACTAATCACTGTATTAGTGTCACTGTTTCCCAAAAAGTGTCAGTTAGTGTCAGAATGTCCACCGCAATATCACAGTCCCGCTATAAGTCGTTGATCACCGCCATTCCTAGTAAAACAAAATATCCCATTGTTAGTAGACGCTATAACTTTTGCCCAAACCAATCAATATACGCTTACTGGGATTTTTTTGTACTAAAAATATGTAGCAGAATACATATTGGCATAAATTGATGAGGATACTAGATTTTTTCATTTTTTTTAATTTGATAGGTTTTACAGAAAAAAGTAAAAAAAAATATTTTTTTTTCAAAATTGTCAGTCTTTTTTTGTTTATAGCGCAAAAAGTAAAAAATGCAAAGGTGATCAATAGGAATGAGCCCGACGTTCAACTCGAACGTAAGTTCGACTCGAACATGGAGTGTTCGCTCGTCGACGAATACCAAACATTATGGGAAGTTTGCAGGAAATTAGAGCGCCCACGGAATGCGCTATAATGAACGGCGAGACCATCAATGCACTGCGAGATCGCAGTGCATTGACAGCTGCTGATTGGCCAAAGCATGCACCTGAAGGGCCTGGTATGGATTTTGGGGGGGCCCCCACGCAATATTTGTTTTTAATTTTGGTGAGGGGTTCCCCTTAATATCAATACCAAAACCAAAGGGCCTGGTAATGGACTGTCATTTTGCTGTGGTACTGTTCTAAAAACGGGAGAGATGCACTACTTTACAGGCATACTAAGGACACCCCCCCCCCGTCACAATATTTAAAGCAATATTTAATTTTTATTGTTTCACTTTAAGCATTACTAAAATCACTACTCCTGAAAAAATAGCCTTTTGTAAAACATTTTTTTGCATTGATAGATGCCCCCTGGGGCAGGACCCAGGTCCCCAAACACTTTTTATGACAATAACTTGCATATTAGCCTTTAAAATTAGCACTTTTGATTTTTCATGTTAGTGTCCCATAGACTTTAACGGTGTTGCGGAGGGTTTTCGAATTTGCCTCGAACACCGCATATTGTTTGCTGTTCGGTGAACAGGCGAACACCCAATGTTCGAGTCAAACTTATATTCGACTCGAACATCGGGCTCATCCCTAATCATGACACAGGAAGGAGTTGACCAGCTGACCTCATTAGCACACACCCTGCATCATCCACCCTCTCACTCCCAGGTGCACGTTTTTTAAACGAAATGCAATCAATCATTGATCACCCTTCTCACTAAATACACAATATACAATCAGATTGCATAGTGTATGGCCTTTTTTATACACTTAAAATGACTAGCTGCGCTTTCAGTGCCATTCATTCTTAATGGCACACCAAACATAGAAGCAAACAAACATTTTGCCATGTGAAAAAAATGAGGGGCAAATGCTGCAAAATTCACAGTAAAAAACATGCAACCCACAAAATGCCAAAAAGTCCCATTAACCACATGTAGTGCAACCAATTGAAATCAACAGACTGCCCTTTGCATGTCAGATCAAAAACGAGACACAAAATGTGCGCTCCCACTATGCTAGATGTGAATGGGGCCTGAAAGTGAAGTTGGTGCAAAAAACAAGAACAATGAGGCTCCATTCACATCTGTGCGTTTCCTTGCATTTCAGAAAAGCGCTTTACCAAAAATTGCAGTAAAAAACGCACCAAGCTCCGCTCTAAAAAAAAGTTCTGAAGCTTCTTTGGGGCGATTGCTGTGTGTAGGGCGGCCCATTCAGGTGGGTGGGCTGCCTTATGTGTGATGAGTGAAAATGCTCCAAAACACCCCCCCCCCCCTCGCTAAAGAAAAAAAATGCATGTGGGAATGTGAGTTCCCGCTATGCAGAGTTGTGAACGGGGTTTGACAGCTGAGTGTTTCTGTCCACTCCCTCCTATGTACTTGTATAAAGATGGCCATACACTATGCAATCTGATTGTATATTTAGTGAAAAGGATGATCACCAATTGATTGCATTTCATTTAAAAAAATGTGCACCTGGGAATGGGAGGGTGGATAATGCTGGGTGTGTGCTAATGAGGTCAGCTGGTCAACTCCTTCTTGTGTCATAACCTAAAGTCTGTTCAGGAAGAAAACAGTAATAATGGAAACGTCTGGAAACATGGATTAGGACAAGAAAAGTAAGTGACTCTAAATTTAATGGAAAGCTTTCATATTTTTGCCAAAAAAGTACATTAATGCTCTATCTGTGCAAAGGGTAGATGGAATTTAGAAAAAAAAAAGTGTACAAAGGTGAACTTACCCTTTAAGTATTTATCAACACATTATTTCAACACAGAGCCAGGTTTCCAATTTAGCTTTTGCACCTAAAATCTACGGCCCCTATCGTTAAGGCTGGGTTTACATATATGTGAATTGGATGCATTTTCAACCACATCCAATTCTCATGACACGGGAATGTGACCGGCTCTCAATTGAGCCAGTCCAGACATGACAGGAGTGGCCGCTGTGCAGTTTCAAAAAGGGTCCTGTGCGTTTTTGGGTCCGGTTCAGGTGTGAATTGTATGTGTGTGTGTGCGTTTTAGAATCTTTTTAAAGAAGATGGAACTGATTTTTTTTTTAAGGAAAGAAAGAAAGAAAGGAAGCAAAAAATTGTGTGCAAAAGCAAATAGTCGGCTCAAGTAGCCCTGATTAATGATACACTATACAGTCCCATGCCTTTTTGAATAATTCTTTGCAAACACAGAGGATTGTAAAGAGGCCTGACTTCCACCATTAAGGTTCTATGCAGTTTTACTAGAGATTTAAATAAACTGTTCATCAGATTTTCCACTGCTGATAACTTAGCAAGGGTAGCCGAAATCTAAAATGTAAAAACTGATTTTGCAATGTGTCAACCAGCTGTAACGTCATGGCACCTTCCCGCAAGTGTGACAGATTTGAGGTGACAACACAAAGTACTGTAATATATCTACTTCCAACCTTCGGCTTTAGTGGTACTTTCGTACATCACAAAGCTTGGAACTTAAAGTAAAAGTAAATTTTTTATTTATTTGATCTAAGATTGATTTTGTAATTTACTAAGTGATTCTGAATGGTTAATACCATTGTAGTTTTCCATCAGTGGTTTCACAAACAATGCTTCTGATTAAAGGAAAGTCTTAACTAAAGACACAAGTATTTGTTCTGTGTAATCCTAATTATGTGGTCTATTTAAGTACATGGCTACCACAAAAATTTCCAGAATTCAAACGGGGAATAAAAATATTAGTGACTGTATATATTTTTTGGAAAGGTTTGTTTACCAGCTCTTAGAGGAAGTCATGCTTCATTACCATACACATATTTGTAGAAGTCGAGGGAACGCTCTATACTCATAGAATTTTATTTTTTTCTGCATCATTGATGTTGGCTTATTTCCATATAGCTTCTAGAGATGCATAGAGTGAAATGACTTAAGTGCCGTGTTGCTGCATTTTCTGTTTTCAGGCATAAAAAGGCAAATGGAACTCTGATGTCATAGAATAAGAATATTGGTGACCTTATAGTAAACAGTATACACACTATACGCTCTAAGCAATCAATATCCATATATATAGTGCCAACATGAATATTATAAATGCATATGTATAAAGAAACTTCATTAAATATATCTACAATAAAGTGCTGCAGTGCTCAAATATTTAATAACATTCCGTGTACAAACATGCTTTGTTATTGAAAGTCCATATTGAACATTATGTCGAAGATCCCCATATAGAATATATAAAGTAAAGATCCTTGTGAAAAGTGCTCCAAACTTAGAAATACGTGCCAGCACTTCCGTGCTCCCTCTTCGTGGTTATCCTAACCTCAAAGCGTGTGACCGCACAACTAAATTTGGTCTAAACACGCTAATGAGCCTCCCCTGGGCTCTGTGGAAGTAACTGCTCAGATGTCCTGGATCCTCATAGAGTGGTAGCTTTGTGATAATGAAAAGAAAAACAAACCGGATAGTGCAATAACACTTTAAATTACTTTATTTAAAAAAAACATCTTTATTGTAGATATATGGCATGAAGTTTCTTTATACATATGCATTTATAATATTCATATTGGCACTTTATGCATGGATATTGAATATTGATTGCTTAGCGCGACACTTTATTGTTAAATATTTATTTTTTCACATATGGGACTGTGAACAGTGTCAGCGGCTGAATTGTTGTATGCATGTGTGGATACACAAGCATATGTATCTTATTACACTATAAATTCATAAAAACAGTATACACAAGTTGGTCCCAATTTCTTCTACAAATAGGAATGCTGACAAAGTTGTTTCTAAAAATGCAGTACACTTTACTGTATTGCACCAACATCTGTTTTCCTGATTTCTTGTTCCCTGTCAAAAAAATACATTCATGGTTATTATATATAGGAAGGCAGCTCATTGATAAAACTGGATCGGGATCCCACCCATGATTATACCACGGCTTTATTAACAGATACAATAAAAGTGACAATAAAAGTGACCATATTAAATTATTTCTCTTTTAGCTACATGACATTAAACCACCCTAACACAAATACTAACAGTTAATGACACTGTATTTGCACAGGCATTTAGCCACAATACAAATCCCAACAGCAGGAGTCTACTCATTCGCACTGTGTGAAAAGCCACGAATAGCTGCAGCTGATGGACATTGTGGTGTATGGGCTCAATGACTGCAGCTATCTGCTTGTTAGAATTAATGGGGAGGGGTGTCCCGCGCTGATGGTAAAAAACGTATTCAATGATATTGGCTACTGCCTCCACCGTGACACTTACCTAACTAGGATCTAGATATAAATAAATGTAAACATGTAAAGTGGCACGTGCTATTTAAACTTAATGAGTGGTATTTTCCAGTAGTTAAAGTGCTTAGTGTTAATTGGATGTGAGATGAAAAATTAAGATATTATATGGGTTACCTATGTTATAGAACCTTCGTGATTGCTATTAAAACCTTCAATAAACCATAAAGTGATTTGTGCTATGCAAAATTTGTGGTTGATACCATAAACATTTACTTGAGCTATTAATCCTAATTTATATACATTGCAAAATTGATAAATAAAATTGATGGTAAAAAATGGGCCCTGCTGACAAAGTCCCATAGGACATAACGCGTATGGGGGAGGAGCTAGCAAACGTCACCCGCGATCATCTCTGGCAGCGTGATATACCTTGTCACTGGCGTTGTTATACACGCTGCTTTTATCTCTTTTACTGCATGCCGGTTGGCGTTTTCTGCTTGAGCACAAGTTTTTTTGTATACTATTGTGGTTTTAAATAAACTTACCTGGTAGAGAACACTTAGATCATTTTTTTCTCCATTCCATATACTGGTTCTTGGATCATCTGCTGCACTTGATACTTCTGTTCACTGCATCTACCCATTGCATCTATCCTGTTTTGTGGATACAAGCCTACATGACCTTCTGTTAGCTCAGTGGTCCATCTTATCTGGTAAGAGTTTGACATTGGTGGTGGAAGATCAGTCACTTATACCATACAGCGGTTCTAATTGTGTGTCCTCCATGTGGTTTCCCTGCCTTTCAGGTGTAGCCAAGTATTTTTCCTGTACCAACATCTATATATAGACTAATATATTGCGCTGCACTAGTTTCACTCTTTATAAGTTCATAAAGAATAGTCGAAAATGTTTTGCAGTAGATACACAGTATGTAAGCAGATTTATTAGGCCGCAATTTAGGTGAGAGAGACAAGGCAAGTTTTATCACGCAAAGAAGAAATATAAATATAACTGATCAATTACTTCCCACATCCCTAGTGCTGTAGGAGCAACAACACATATTAATCTTATAGAGGGGCTTTTTATGTGATATAGTAATGACAACATACATTTTGTAAAAATATAAATGTATAAATGTTATGGGTACAAAGCAATACTAAAAAGTTTACCAATCATGATCTGTTGTTAAAATATGACAAGATAATATAAGATCTGATATGCTCTCCATTTCAAGGCTAGATCACACAGTTTTTATTGAACAGACTACATTGTTTCCTTTAGGATATGTGTTGAATGTAACTAAAAAAGTGATGCAAATACAATGAGTAATAGTAACAGTTAGAGATGGGCTGAACACCTCCCTGTTCGGTTTGCAGCAGAACTCCCAAACAGGGGAAAAGTTCATACCTGAACTGCGGACTCCATTGAAGTCTATGGGAGCCAAACATGTGAAATCAAAAGTCCCTAATTTGAAGGCTTATATGCAAGTAATTGCCCATAAAAATGGTATGGGGGTCTGGGTACTGCCCTGAGGAACATATAGTATCCAATAAAAAGTATTTTTTTTTAAATCAATTGTTTTTAAAGGAACAGTAATTTTAATGATGTTTAAAGTGAAACAATAAAAATGAAAAATTCCTTTAAATATAGTGCCTGGGGGTCCCCTTAGTCTGCCTGTAAAGTATTGCATCTGTATCATAGTATAGAACCTGCTGCAGCAAACATGAACTTTCTAAAGAAAGAAAACGAGTCAAATAACATTTAAATTGACTCCCAATTCCCGGTCCCCCTCAGTCTATACCAGGCTCTTTGGAACTGGTATGGATTTTAAGAGGAACCCCACGCTAAAATGTAAAAAAAAAAACACGTGGGCCGCCAAAATATATACCAGACCTTTTATCCAAGCATGCAACCCAGCAGGTCAGGAAAGTGGGGGGGTTTAATGGATGAACCATACCAGGCCAAATGCCCTTAACATAGGGGGTGCTTTGGGGCCCCAAAGCCCCCTTATACTTATGTTGATGGGGACAAGGGCCTCTTCCCCACAACCCTGGCCAGTGGTTGTAGAAGTCTACAGCTAGGGGGCTTATCAGAATCTGGAAGATCCCGCCCCCCATGTGAATGAGTGAATTATACCCCTACTTATTCACCAAAAAAGCTGTCAAAAAGAAATAAAAACACTACAAGGGTTTTTGACAAGTCCATTATTAAAAATATTAAAAAAGAATTTGAAAACATGTCCCCCAATGTGGATCCATTGTCAATCGCAATGCCTGCCACACCCCTGGACCCGAAAAAAGAAGGCAGACTGCCAAACACCGCCTCCGCCATCTGACAGTTCTTAAATAGGTAAGGGGTGGGGCCACCTGGTGACATCACCTGGTGGCCCCACCCCCTCAGGATGTCACCGACTCGCAGAGCCCCCCTGCCCCAAAGCACCCACCTCCCAAGTTAAGGGCATGTGGCCTGGTATAGTTCAGGAGGGAGAGGGGCGCGCGCTTGACCCCCCCTTTCCTGGTCTGCCGGGCTGCATGCTCAGATAAGTGTTTAATATGGATTTGGGGGGGTCACGCCATTTTTTTAAATGATTTTGTATTGTAATCATTTTTCTTCTTTCAGCTGTCAGTGGGTGAGTCTTTCATTGTTAAGGACACAGGGGCCAGATTCCTGGCCCCACTCCTTAACAACATATTGACTGTGCGCTCAGCAGGTGAACATCCTGAAGGTGAAATTCGAGGGTTCGGCGATGTTCGGCCCTAACGTTTGCTCAGCCGAGCAGTTTGCCCAACGCTAGTAACAGTCAATTGTAAAGCTATGGTTTATGTACCATAACATTATAACTGGATTATTACTAATGATTTGGGTTATTGATCTACGTTTTTCAAACACACTCAAAGGGAGTAAACATAGTTTGTAAAATACATTGACCAGAGTATTGCCATATTCCCACTAGTCTCTTCAATATCATCCTGGAATTAAGTACCAGAGTATTGCCCACTTCTCACTAGTCTTTTCAATATCTTTTCAATACCATCCTGGAATTAAGTATGTTTATGACACAGTGAAAATAAGGCATATGGTGGGTGCTATGGTACTCTTATGCATGAGCTGGTACAAATTGTGTAATCTGGCTCTGAATTGCAAGGCATACCATATTTTCTGGTAATATTTTAACAAATGGGTATTGATATAAGTTTTTCAAACACACTTAATGCATCCCCTGAGGAAGAAAACACTTTAGTTTTTGAAACACATTGAGGAGAGTATTACCCACTTCCCAACAGTCTATTCAATGTCATCTTGGAGTTAATTATTGTGGTATGACATGGTGAATAAAATATACGGCGGGTGATAAAGGCACTCTTATGCATTAGTTGAGAACAAATTTTGTAATCTGGCTCTGAATTGGAGGGCATACTAGATCTTATATTATCTTGTAATATTTAAACAAATGGTCATTATTAGCTGACTTTTTAATATGGAGTTATATGAATAAAATAATGGTTTTACAAAATGTAGATTGTCAGCAAATTAGAGAATATAATTTAAGAGAAAAGAGTCAGAAATGTTGAACTGACTCCAGTTCAAAAAGTAAATAAGTAATACAGGCATACCCCACTTTTAAGTACACAATGGGTTTTATTTACTAAAGCTGGAAAGTGCAAAATCAGGCTCACTTCTGCATAGAAACCAATGAGCTTCTAACCCCAGCTTGTTCAATTAATCGTTGGTAATAAAACCTGGAAGCTCATTGGTTTCTATGCAGAAGTGAGCCTGATTTTGCCATTGAAATGAACTAATGTTCAAGCACTAGCTTTTAGATGCGTTTAGCAGCTTTTAGCATCTTCTAGCAACTTTTAGTAGCATTGAGTGTTTTTTCTGCCCAAACTCTGCTGCTCCTGGATGCACTGGCAGTGAGTTTTTTTTTTTCTGCCTCTCAGGCTTCATGTACACTGGCAGCTCCTGAATGTGGGAAAATGTAAAACACAGTAAATACGTAAATCGTGTTTTGGCCACAATTTTACCGCGATTTTGCTGTGTTTTGCATTTTCCCGTGCCTGCGTTCAAAACATTCCTATCCTGAATGTGATTCTTCCATTTTCAGGAGAGGGGGGTTAACCTCACCTAAACATGGCAGCTCCTAAACTTTGCTAAAAGCCTATGTGTACATGGACACAAAGGCTTTTATGGACAACAATATGGCTTTTATGGAAAACAATAGCTCCGAAAGCTAAGTTTAGGACCTGCCGGCATACATGAAGCCTAAGGCTTCATGTACACCAGGCCTACATTTCTTGTGGCCTTGGAAAAATGCAAAAGACGGAAAATTCACACACATGAAAAATGGACAAATAGGCTTTTATGGAGTTGAGTTTAGGAGCTTTGCCAAAAAACCCACAAAAGCTCATAAACGCAAGTTTATTGGCTGCTAGTGTACATAAAGCCTAAAAGCTCCTTCCACTAAACGCTGTTAAAGCCTATGTGTGCTCGGATATATAGACTAACATAGGGACGTTTAGAGGCAGGAATAGGGCAGTACAACCGGCCTTGTTGTACCGACCCCCCCCCCCCCCCATCAGCTATACAGTGGAGCTCGGGCATCAGTACAGTTCGTTATTGCATTTAAAAAAAAAATTGTCTTTTAAACTCCTCTCCCGCTCCTACTTGCTTACAGAGAGGGGTTATATCATTTTCCTGTGCCCCATCAGGTCAACACAGTGGCCCAGGAGGGGAGTGCAGCGGAGGGACTATTTACTTTTGGGGTGCATGCAGGGGCGTTGCTAGGTCTACAAAAGATCTGGGGCTAGAGCCCATAGCAGCATAGTAAAGAAAGTCATATGCTTGGGCAGGCATACACATGTACAGATTATACGTGTGTATCTGTGTGTGTGTGTGTGTATATCCCCAGAAAGCCTCCCCCCTTGCATCAGGGTGCCCAGAGAGCCCCCCTTAAATCAGGGTCCATAGAGAGCCTCCCCCTGTGATCAGGGTCCCCAGAGAGGCCCCCACTTACATCAGGGTCCCCAGAGAGCCTCCTCTCCCCTTGGGGACCCCTGCAGAGACTCGGAGCTATGGGCCCCAGATTCGGGGCTATAGCCCCAAAAGCCACCCCCTAGCAACACCACTGGGTGCATGTACATCACGCTGCCCCTCTATTCTATTAGTTCAGACTGGCAGAGTGATACTGTGATTCTCCATTAGGCTCCCGGCTGCAGTCCTCACAAGATGTGAAGAAGTTGAGCGGCTGACAGGAAAGAGTAGGAGGACAGCGTGGCTGCACTGTACACAGTGAATGGGGAATAGAGCACGGAATACTCCCTGAGCCCTATTATATGTCTCACAGCACAGCAGGCTATCAGCATTACAATTATCACACAGGCAGCACAATAAGCAGGTGCTCTATCATGGCTCTAGGTCACATTGCTTTTGGGTTCTGACTTTGTTATGGCTGTGCTGTGTTACAGTCTCTTACATACAGTACAGCCATAAGTTAACAAAGTCAGCACCCAAAAGTAATGTGACACAGAGCCATGACAGAGTCATAACAGAGTCATAACGGAGGCATGATAGAGCACCTGCTTACTGTGCTGCCTGTGTGATTATCATAATGCTAAGAAACAGTGAGATGCTAATTTACACTTTATTTGGAGGAGCAGTAAATGTGCAGAGGAGCTGCATTTTTACTGTCCCTCAAACCAATCCCATTTAACTGCTTCCCATCTAGTGATGTACCAGTATGTCGCTGGATTGGGAGGGTGATATCTCGGTCATCACTACAGCAATGATCAAGATATAATTTTTTAGCCCCAGGGATTCTGCACAAAGTAAAAGTACCGTATATACTCGAGTATAAGTCGTTCCGAGTATAAGTCGAGGCCCTAATTTACTACAAAAAAAATGGGAAAAACTTATTGACCCGAGTATAAGACGAGGGTGAGAAATGCACAGCTACTGTAAGTGGAAAAGAGGGTCAACAATGCCCATTTGCAGCATCACTGTGCCCATTTGCATGCCTCACTGTGCCCATTTGCAGCCATAGGTCCCCTGAACTTCAAACTCGGTAGTTAAGGGTTCCTAGATGCCCCCTAGCTGCAGCCAAAATTTGGGGTCTCAGAACCCAAAGGGTCCTGAAATGACATTGCTGCAGATGGACACAGTTGACTGAATTTGGGGCCCCGTATCTCGGGGCCACTTAGGGCTAGGAACCCCAACTTTGGTGTGCAAACCCAGTGGAAATAGCACCATAAAATTTCCAAAGCTGGGGTTTCTAGCACCAAGTGGCCCCGAGATACAGGGCCCCAAACATCAGTTCAGAAAATGTCAAGCACTTTTCTGCAGCAGAGAATGACATTTTCTGAACTGGTTTTGGGGCCCCGTATCTCAGGGCCACTTGGTGCGAACCCAAGCTTTGGATATGTTATGGTACCAGTTCCACTTGGTTTGCACACCAAATTTGGGGTTCCTAGCACCAAGTGGCCCTGAGATATGGGGCCCCAAATTCGGTTCAGAAAATGTCAAGCACTTTTCTTCAGCAGAGAATGACATTTTCCGAACCGATTTTGGGGTCCCGTATCTCGGGGCCACTTAGTGCTAGGAACTTCATCTTTGGATAGATACGGGGCCCCAAAGTCGGTTCGGAAAATGAAATTTTTTGCTGCAGAAAAGTGCTTGACTCAAGTATAAGTCGAGGGGGGCACTTTCAGCACAAAAAAATGAGCTGAAAAATTCGACTTATACTCGAGTATATACGGTAATACTAGTGGCTAAGAAGACACTGGATTACTTTTACAGGCAGTGGAAGGGGGTCCCACCACCACCTTTACTGCTTTTAAGATGTGACCAGTAGCATCCGGTTACTGGGACACAGTGAGAAGGATGGATGTCGTTCCTCCCACCATTTGATGTCAGAAACCAGAAGTGACAAGGTTTTTATCACTTCTGGTTTTCGGGCTCATGTAAAGAAGCCATTGCCAGCTTGAACAAGCATCTGATGAAACTGATCTAGGTTTGATCAGATGCTTTGGAGGCCAGAGGACAGATATGGGGTCCAAGAGACCCCCAGATCTCTCCATAAAGAGGACCTGTCATGGCCCATGCTATCACAAGGGATGTTGTTCATGCCCTGTGAAAGCAAAAGCGAAATAAAAACGTAAAGATACAGTGTAAGATTTTTTAAAAATTTGTAATAAAATACAATTTAAAATAAATTTAAACTGCCCCCACTCCTTCGTGCTTATTAACTGCAAACACATGCATTGGCTCCAAATGCATATGTAAACGGCAACAAACCTGCATTTCGTTTCAAGCCGGGGTCAGGGGTGGGGTCAAAAGCATGGTTCAAGGGGGCCCCGTCAGGTAGGCTGTATAGGGCCCCATGATTTCTAACAATGAACCAGTGTACATAAGAACTTAACACAAAACACAATATTGTGGATATGTTATTGAAAAGAAAATTGGTCTAAAGAAATCTTATAAAAATCATGCAGTGTAAGAAGCACCACTGTCCAAAGGTGTAACACAGCTCAGATCCTTTTTAGGATGGTCTAATTGGTATAGTCGACTTGAGCCAAACATAGCAACTGTGCAACACCTACTGAATTGATTGCTGCAGAAAGGTCAAGTAGGAATATCATGAACAATGTAAAAAAGCACTGAAAGAAATAAAGAACTGGGCAGCAATCTCAATGTTTTTATGAATTCCAGTCTTCCCTTGCTGATAAAATTAGACTGCAATACTTCCTCCTAAGCAACTGTATTATTCAGTGTTCTCCAAGACAGAAGTAAAAAACCTGTAGCATTTGCTTCCATATCACTTTTGTAGTTAAGAATGTCATTATGCCCATATAAACAAGAATGCCATTATGCCCATATAAACAAAACTTTTAGGGGTTGATTCACTAAAGGCAAATAGGCTGTGCACTTTGCAAGTGCAGTTGCACTTCTTTTCCTCAGCGCTTAGTAAATGTGGTATAGCTCTGCTGATTTCCACCATCCAAGCATATGTAAGTATATGTAAGTAAAAATTACCTTAATTTTTACGTTATTTTTTTTTTTCCTTGCACCTAAATGGGTATTTTTTACAAAGTAAAGCGTTACGCATTTACTAAGCTCTGAGTAAAATGAATGCAACTGCACTTATAAAGTGTACATTCTATTTGTAAACCAACCTCTTAATCTTGTGGGGGGGGGGGTTTAAAAAATTAGATGGTTTCTATATTACAGAAAGTGTGGCTATAAAATTTTCCGACAACAAAATCCGTTGTCGGAAAATCCGATCGTGTGTACACAAATCCGACGCACAAAGTGCCACGCATGCTCAGAATAAATTAAGAGACGAGAGCTATTGGCTACTGCCCTGTTTATAGTTCTGACGTACGTGTTTCACATCACCACGTTCAGAACGATCGGATTTTCTGACAACTTTGTGTGACCGTGTGTATGCAAGACAAGTTTGAGCCAACATCCGTTGGAAAAAATCCATGGATTTTGTTGTTGGAATGTCCGATCAATGTCCGACGTGTGTATGGGGCATAAGACTGAGAACCGAGCGTTCAAACACCGCTGATCGCTCGGTTCGCAGACCTCCGTGAGCAGAGTGCTGGCAATTGTCAGTGGCTCTCTGCTCTGCCCTCCTGCTCTCACTGGAGCACTGGGCTGTGGAGGGGGCGGAATGGCTGGCTCCGGCTCTCAGCGGCTCGCTGAGAGGCCGAGCCAGGTGTCGGTCCAGGGTTGTGGGTGGATCCCGACCATATGGTCTCGATCTTGCCCCTAGCTTGGACCAGCTCTCTGTCATCAGGCAACAACGGGCTTCAGCCTGCTGTCTGCTGAAAACGGGTCACAGGCGTGCAGAACGAACTGCACTCCTGTTATTCACAGGAGAAGTACAGCCAAATGAGCTTTGGCTGTACTTCTCCTTTAATACTGCTTTAAAGTGTTATTTTACCTGTAGACCCCTTTCACACTGAGGCATTTTTCGGGTACAGTACTTTTAGGCTAAAAATAGCACCTGTAAAGTGCCTGAAAAATGGCTCCCCTGCAGTTTCAATGTGAAAGCCCGAGTGCTTTCACACTGAGGCAATGTGCTGGCATGACGTTAAAAAGACTCCTGCAAGCAGCATCTTTGGAGCGGTGAAGGAGCGGTGTATACACCACACCTAAACTACTCCTGCCTATTGAAATGAATGGGCAGCGCCACTAAACCACCGGCAAAGCGCTGCTGCAGCGGCACTTCGCGGTGCTTTGCAGGTCATTTTAACCCTTTTTGAGCGGTCGGCTGAAAGCCTCCACAAAAATGACGGTAAAGTGCCGCTAAAAATAGCGGCGCTTTACCGCCAACCCTGCCGATGCCCCAGTGTGAAAGCAGCCATACAGAAAAAATGTAACTAACTAATGTAGACTAACACCATACAACCTCCCCCCAGCCCCCAGGATTTGAAATCCCCCTCTTCTCCCTTTTCTCTGTGCAGCACTTCCAGGATGGACCAGAGCAATGTACTGTGACAGCGCTGACCAATCAGAATAATACGCTGCACAGAGAATAGGGAGGAGAGCAGGGATTTCAAATCCTCGGACCTCTGGACACAATGTGTGGACACTCACAGTTCAGCAGACTGAGGACTGGGGGGGTATGATGTTAGTTCACCTTTAAATTTTTTGTCTGTAGAGGCGAACAAACACTTTAAGCACTTCTTAAGGACTAGAGATAAACTGACACCACACACTGGCCCTCTGTTACTTTGAGTAAACGTGAACAGATCAGTTTTGAAAGATGGGTAATCTGGGGAGCTTTGTTATAATACCTAAAAAGTTTCAATGTAGAGTAACTGTTAGAATATTATTCCAAATTCATAATTCGGCACTTATAGGCAAGTTTGCAAAACATATTAGGTTTTATGATAAGTCATAATAAATACAGTTTGTGTGAATGACCTTGATCAAATGTTCAGTAAAATAGATCTTCATCTGAAGCTGAGTCAGTAATATGTTAGAAGCTTCTGGTGTAGCTAGTTTAAGAATGACATATAAGGTATCTGGTATAGAATGTCAAGGGAGGTCCAGAATAGATCAGCATCTATGTAGCTAGAGGAATAATACATATTTGTTCAAATACTGTTAAGTTGGGACTAGCATAGTCTCAGTCATAATAATATTTGTAAGTATTTACTTATTGTAGTTAAAGTTGGTAATATGTGTTCATTTTAGTAGTTATTTTACATGATCAGCACATTATTACAAGTATAGAGTGTTACATGTGAGCTTGTCAATCAAAATCCATATATGGATCTGAGTTAGTACCTCCTCTAGGATGGCATTATGTGTGCCATACAAGGTTCTGAGTTCTGGTGAGGTTATAACGTTTACATGTAACATATAGAGCCAACACTTCAATATTGAAGGACACACATACACCCTCTAGGAGAGAGGCACACACACACACAGAAGACCAATCTCCTGTCAATTGCACAAACCCTTTGATGAATTGGAACAGCTGCAATCTCTCAGAACTGAAGGCAACGTCACTTCCTGCTTCTTTTTGGAGTCACAAGACAGCATGAAGACAGAAGGCAGCAGCCATGAAGCACAAATGCTTTCATAAGCTTATTACAACTATTTATTCTATTTCATAAATTTTTACCTACACTGAACTGAACTATTATACTTTTTACATTGTATTTATGATGCCAACTGTGTGACAATAAACTCACACTTTGTTTTAAGTCAGTCTGACTATCAATACTATTCATCCAAAAATGCCCTTGAGATACAAGAATATTAAGTATTTCTATTATTCTTCAGTAACTAACAAACTGCAGACGAGACATGTAGGACTGGTAAACTGGAGACATCTAGGACTAGTGGTCTGAAGTTGACCAGCAAAAAAATCAGCTACTCAATCATGCCCCAACCAACTACCAGTTTCTTTTCATCCTTCAGAGTAGTTCTCCTTTCTGTTGTAAGCCAGCTTTATGTCATCACATAAGAAATTGCCAATCAAAGGGTATGGTAGAATGAAGAGAATGCTGTAGAGGAGGGAAAGCAAATTGTAATATGGTGGGAATACAGAGTGTAGAATACAAGGCTGCAGAGAGGTCAAATGGCAAACAATGTATTTTGGAGTCTTCTCATTCATCATTTGGGAAATATTGAAAATACCTCTGAGGACAAATTTCCTCCATTCTCCCAAGCTGTACCTCTTGTATCTTGGTCTTCATCGTACCCAAGGTAGCAACTTATGATCATTTGAGCTAAGATGATAACATATCATCAAGAAGCCAATGGTATATATTAAAATGGTGTTCTTTAGTAAAATAATGATTGCATGGGCTATCCATGACAATACTAACTGATATTGACTTAACCTGTAATTGTGACATTTTATTTTCCTTTTCTTTACAAAAATCATATTTTCAATTTTTGAAATCTAAAAATAGACAACTTTTTTTTTGCTTTTTGTTTTATATTTATCCTTGCAAATTCCACATTTAATGAATATTAAAATGTCCCTCTGTAAGTATTTGGTTAACTACCAAATTGGTTTTGTTTTACATACTAATTTATCCAATGAAGAGCTATAATTGATTTTTTTTTTTATTCACTTGATGGAAATTGCATGCGACTTACAATTAACGGCACATGTTTATAGCCTGCCAAGATTTTCACTTGTTGATGATGACTACAGAGCAGACTATTAAAAACAGAAAACAGTGGGATAGGAATACATTAATTTGCCAAATACACAATGAGGGAACTGAAAGTTATGCAGAAAGACCTCTTCTGCTTCTTGTACACTCTTGGCTTCCCTCCCGCTCACCCACTTGCCTGCAGCAGATTCCAGCTGCCTCACATATAAACACACAACACCTGAGTCACTGTATTCTTACATTTCTCCTATAGAATAGGACCCAAGTCAGTGTATTTCACAGCTCTTCAGAAAAAAACAAAAACCTGAATCACTTTTTTCATATACAGTATATCCTAAAGAAGAGAAAGGAAGTTAGCTATGCTACTGGAAAAGGGTGATAATGAAGGGGAAATTAGAAATAGAAAAGGAAGAAGGTGAGACTTTTTTTTTTTTTAATCGGACAATAGGGCGAAAACGATTGAAAACACATTTTTTTTTAAATGAATCGTTTATGTTAGGAGTATGGTGAAACCACTGATTGTGTATGCCTGCATTTAAATTTTATTTTTTAAAAGATATAATTTCCCAAGTTGATCTTTGCTTAAAATAATGTATTATTTAATAGCAGGTCAGCGAGATAAGCACAGCTTGTGGTTATGAAAAAGCGATGTATGAGTACAGGTTTTTTGTTTGCATACTAAACTATACTTACATTAGAATCATCATTAATTATTGACATTGTTTTTGACTATATGAGATAAACAGATATGAAAATAGGCATATTTTGAATATTTACCCATGCTTTTATTACTGTTCCAGTGACTGCCTTGTCCCATTAGCATTTCATAATGGGTGAAAATCCAAAACATTTGGCGAGCCATCCAATCTATTAATTATCTGAAAAAGTTCCAAAAAAAGAAAGTAAATATGATCTCTGTGCCTATAGCTGCAAACATATCTAATTAAAACCACCTTCTTGAAATATTATAAAGTCAGCAGTCTAACCTGCATACTTTTAAAAATGTATTTTACTGCCTCTTGCAAACAACTTTTCTTGATTGGGTGGTTAATAGCTGAGAATACCAACATGGTATGTAGAAGCCCAAAAATTGAGAACAACATTTTCCACCATTCTAGAAGCAGCAAATATCACATGCATTACGTTTTTTACCTCTTTCTGGAATAGTTTTTTTTCCACAATAAAGGTTTATTCAGTTATTCAAATTTAATATAACAATGTACACTAGAATTGTTATGGTCATGGTCAAACTAGAACCGTGGTGAACCCACCACTCACTTCAGCTTGCTAGATGGTAAAGCACAAGCATGACATGAATACAGTATTTCAGCCACCCATATTTTAATCCTTTCACAAGTCAAAGATTCAGCTACAGCTCATAAGCACCATCAGCCAGAATACAAATGCAAGCACAGTGTAAAACGCACTAACTACTGTCATAGCCTGGACGCTCCATCCTTTTTTTTTTTTTACAGAAATTAAATTTTTTCTCCTAAATATAATTGGTCACACAGCAGCTATGTTACAGTCATATGTAGAATCTTACAATAAGACCCCTTTCACACTGAGGTGCTTTACAGGCGATAAAGCACTAAAAATAGCGCCTGCACAGTGCCTGTAAAGAGCCTCTCCTGTCTCTCCAGTGTGAAAGCCCGAGGGCTTTCACACTGGAGCGGTGTGCTTGCAGGACAGTAAAAAAAGTCCTGCAAGCTGCATCTTTGCAGCACTGTAGGAGCAGTGTATACACAATGGGGCAGGGCCGCCAAACGACTAGCAAACCGCCGCTGCAGCGGCGCTTTGAGGGCAGTTTTAACCCTTTTTCGGCCGCTAGCAGGGGTTGAAACCACCCCGCTAACGGCCGAATAGCACCGCTAAAATGACGGTAAAGTGGCGCTAAAAATAGAGCCGCTTTATCGCCGATGCCCCCAACGCCCCAGTCTGAAAGGGCTGAGCTTTTTCATACAAGGGGCCTGATCAAAGGCAGTGGCGGGGTATACCTGCTGTAATTATCATTCAACATTGCAAGCTAATTAGCTCTTAATCCATTAAAATGGGTAAAGGAAAAGATCACCTGCATTACTGAGGGATAATTGAAGGTGGTATGTACGTTGTCACTTAACTTATCATACATTTTAGGCAATGACCTGCTTTAAAATGAAATCAAGCAGTGGTATTTGCTGAATTTTACAATGCACTGAAAAGTTCATTTTTTAATAATGAAAAACAAAAAATGTTGAGGTTTTGATGTAGCACCCTGCAATATCAACATTATCTCTTACTCATAACAGATTTGGACTGGTATTTCAAGAGGACATTATCAGTGCAGCCATTGCCCCCCACTGTGCTGTCCTCAATACTTTTCTCACCTTGGTGTCCATTTATGAAACTGTGAACAGCAGTCATCCCAAGGATTGCCGTTGATCTCAGTTCATAAATTGTTTATGAAACAGAGATGATCAGAAGAGAACATGTTCTCCGCCAGTTATCTCCGCACACTGAGAATCAGTCATTGACACAGAAATGGTCAGTTTATGAAGGTGCGATCTCAGCACTTCACTGGAGATCTGTGTCCTAATTCTTCCTCCCCGATTCACCAGCTCAGAGGTGGTGAATCGGGGAGAGAAGAGAGAATCTGGGGGGATCTGAGGAGGAAGGAGGAAGATTATTGACTTCATTCCTGACGTCCTGCCAGCGCACCGCTCCAGTGTGAAAGCCCTCGGGCTTTCACACTGGAGTAAATAGAGCCGCTGTTTCAGGGCACTTTGCAGGCTTTATTTTTAACGCTATTGCGCCTGCAAAGCACCTCAGTGTGAAAGGGGTCTAAGTCTCATGAGATTCCAGTATCAGGGGGCATTGTCCACTGTTTGAACTGTTTGTAGATCACTTTACTTCACAAAAAGGAGAAGCAATCTACACCGCTTCAAAAACTGGCACCCAGAGGAGAGAGATCTCCTCTGTGAACGCTGGAGAATAGAGCAGTGGATATTTTCCACTGCTTCATAAACGGGCACCTTTGTCCAGAATCATCATCTCCTTCTTTATTTCTTCCTTGCATCACTGATTGCCTTCAACTACTATTCACCTAACTTGTTTTTCCAATAGATCAAGCTTTCTAGGTTTTCATAAAGGTTGCATCTCCCACATGCCTTTCTTTCAAGTGTATGAAGTTGTTTCTTATCCTGCTGGAACAGACACTGTAACGATTTGTACACAATACCTGTGATCTGCTGTCTTTAGACAGCACAGTTCACAGGTAAAAGGCACAGAGCCAATTAGAGTTGCTCTGTGTCTCATGATTGCATTGATTGCCAATCACAGTGATCACACATATAAATGCAGCTTGTGTTTATATTTCATAGCCCTCCACTTTTATTTCTCAACTTATCCCTTTTATTCCTCCTCTACCAGTGCTTCTCTGCCGATTCTGTGAATACTACTGCTCTCAATGATCACCAACAAAAGAGGGACATGTAAGCTCTGTGTGTGTGTGTGTCTGGAGGGGGGGTACATTGACTACCACTGAGTTGCAAAGGTATACACACTGACCACCAGTGTAATATGGCATAGATACCACCAATGTAAGGGTGTACAGACACTGACGACCAATGAACGGAGGCACAGACATTGACCGCCAATGCAGGGGGGACACATACTGTCCTCCAATGTAAGGGGAACAGACACTGACCACCAACGTAAGGAGGGCACAGATATTGGCTGCCAATGTAATGGGGGCACAGACACTAACCACCAATGTAAGGAGGGCAGAGACATTGACCACCAATGTAAGGGGATACCACAGTGACCACTAATGTAAGGGGGTAAAGACACTGAATGCCAATGTAGAGAGGGCACAGACACTGACCACCAATGCCACCAGTGTAAGGGAGACACTGACCAGCAATGTAAGGGGGCAAAGACACTGATCACCAATGTAAGGGGTACAGTCAATGATACAAAGGGGTACAGATATTTATTCCTCCCACTGACCACTGATGCTAGCTTTTTTCTCCTCCTGCCAACCACCAATACCAGGTATTTTATCTTCTCCTGACTACCAACACAGGGCTACTAATGCCAGACATTTTTTTCTGCCTGTTGACCACAGATGCTGGTCATATTCTGTTGACCGCTGCAGTCTATATATTGCATTATACATAACTAAGTGATTACCTTCTTAGATTACATAATCCTGACTAAAGTGGTTATTGTCTCAACAGTTTTTGGTTGCTAAGTTATTTTTACTAATATTTTAATAAAAGTCCTCACTAAGGTAGGCTTAGACAAAGCATTACCTATTTGTCCATTATGTCTATTTCATCACATTCACTAAGCAACTTGAAGATTCCCTTTGGCCATATTACTGGGCCAAGAAATCTCTATGGGTGATGTTCTATTTTACTACTAGCTCCCCCCCCCCCCCACACACACATTTTTAATAAAGCCATACATACCTTTATGGGTATACCATACATACCTATAGGTCTTCGGAACACTCTGGTGATGTCAAGGGTCCTTCATATTCTCCTCTAGCAGTGGCTGTCCTTACTCATGCTTCAAGCAGTGCTCACATTATACAACTGGGCCTACGTTGGTTTTAACTAAACTGAAGTTCTGCTTTCAGGATACATGGAACTCTGTGTGCCCTCTATTACTGACACAGACAAGACTGTCTCACAGATATTTCACCCAGATCCTGCTCTGTACCTGGTAAGGTTTAAAATATGTAATGTGAGTACCAGACTACACTGTCCATGGAACATTCTGTTATTACAATATAAAACATCATCCATCCTAATATAACCAAAGCAACACTTGTCATTTAACATTGTAGAGGTTTTGGAGTGTAACCAACAAGCCAATATGATCAAACCTATGACTTTAAAACATTCAGTGAGTAAAAAAAACAATGCTTGTGGCATGATAGCACTTTTGTTTAAAGCACAGTTTTAGATCTAACCATGCAGGCCCAATGTATAAATCTGAGATGAAATAGAAACAGTCTGTGGAGGAGCAGATGGAAAGTGCCAGCTGTGACACAAATGGAGCTATTCTTCCAGTTTAAGACTTCTGCAAAGTAAAGCAATTCGTGTCTTGAATGGCACAACTTCAGCGCCTCTTGAAACTAAGCATTTTGTTTTCCATACAGCGTTTCACTGTGTACGCAATAATTACATATTATATGATTTTCAAGAATAACATCAGTACAATACTTAGTTCACTATGAGCCTCATGTATAAAAGTGACTGAAAGAAAAACATCTGTGTAGCTCACAGCAGCTAACTAGATTCTTCTTTCCATTTCTTTCGTCCCTTTCCGGTTTCTAGGACAAGTTAAAAAGGTAAAAGCTGAACAGTTGCTATAACTAACACAGGCATTTCTTTTTAGGAATTTTTTTAATGCAACAATTTTTTTTAACATGATGAGGCTTCTTAAAAAAAATACAGTTTTAACTAAAATATGATATTAAAGCTATGTTACTAATACAAAAAAAAATATCAAAAAGTAACAGAAGGGCAGAAATACTTATCTTTCCTGGAGAAAATGGTGCTCTTGGTACTCTCCTGTTTCAAGCACATGTCCAAAAGTTGATGTAATTGGTCATGTGAGCTCTGCAAAAGGAAAGGATAAAGTGGATGTAAACCCCCACATATACCCAGTGAAGTGTACAGCCTCAGATTATACAGAGATGAAACAAATCCTCCTACATAAGTTTTACTTGTACAGTATATGTGCTGTCTTCAACTTTCTAGACTGTTTAGAATGTGCACATTGTGTTAGAATTTTCTCTTCCTGTTCCACCATTGGGTGTGGATTCTTGGCATACGCTGTGTGACAGTTGATTGGTGGAAAGGCACACACCCCCTCTCCACATATGCAGAGGAAGGAAGAAATGTGCAGAGCTCTGTGGTGAATAGATCAGCTCTCTGCTAATCTATTTCTATGCACCATCCCGACACAAATTTCAGGCTGGTTTTATCTCGGTTGTTGGGGAGCCTGTCAGAAGTTATCAGGCTGATAACAGAAGAACCGAGCAGCAGAAAGACATGAGACTTAGGGCTTTGGGGAGAGATAAGTAAACACTACAGATAGATGTGCCCATGTGAAATTTCATGAATGGGGTTTACATTCACTTTAATATTGGTTGTTCTTTCTCCTAAAGTGATGTTACATGTTCATTTAAAAAAAATAATAAACATGTTATACGTATCAGCTCTGTGCATCAGTTTTGCACAAAGCAGCTCCTATCCTCCTCTTCTGGGGTCCACAACTGATGCTCCTGGCTCCTCCCCCCATCTAGTATCCCCCTAGCAAGCCGTTTGCTATGGGGAAGTACTCTTGCGGTTTGGACCCCAAGCCACACTGTGGATTTGATGGACAGCAGTGAGAGCCAATGGCTCCCACTGCTTTCACATAGTCCAGTGAGGATGGAGAGACAGACCAGCGCTGCTGCTCTCATGCGCAGTGCTGGACCAAGATCATGCTCAGGTAAGTATTTTGGGGCGTTGTGCGGGAAACTGAGACTGAGTAAGCACATTAAATGCTTTTAAACTTGGCTGCATAAACCATAAAGGAACATTTGATATATTTCAGTAGTTGTATGATGCCTCTAAACTTCTTAGTCTAACCTCCTCATTTGACCTGAAGCAGTTGGTACATGCTTCTACTCACTCTGATCGCAACCCCTTCGACCTTGTATTCTCCCACCTATGCACTCTTTGCAACCTCTCCAAGAATACTTTTCCTCTCTCTGATCACCCCTTGTTAGTTTCGCTCTCTTCCTGTCTTCCACCTCCTCTCCCTCCAACTGCCCTTCTCTATTCTGCTACTGACCACCTCTGTGACAAAATCTCACCCCTGTCCTGCCCCAATCTAGCCACTCCTGTCTACAATAGATCCCTGTCCTCCGCCCTGGATAAGCTCACCCTCCTCACTACACACAGAACCAGACCTTGGCAAACAGATAACACCAGAAGTCTCTTGAGCGTCTGTGGCATAAGACTAAGTCTCAAAAAGACTTCAAGAAATATAAATCTGCCCTCCAAAAAATTATTCTTGCCTCTGCACTGCCAAGTAGACCTGTTTTATCACTCTTATGAACACATTCTCATCCATTCCCCATCAGGTCTTCTCTAGCTTTATTTCTCTACTTCGCCCCCCCACTGCCTCCACCCACATCAATAATAAGATTAGTATGTTTCGTAATGAAACCCCCACTCTACAGATATCCTCCCCACTTAACCTGATGTCCACAGGTACACTCAACACTTCCCTTATTCAACACCGCTACTATAGACGAGGTTGCCCACCTAACCACCTGTCCCCTGGAGCCAATTTCCTCTCAAATACTGCAGTCACCCTCTTACTCTATCCTACACTGCCTAACTCACATCTTTAATCTCTCCCTCTTTTCTGGCATCTTTCCTAACTCTCTAAAACATGCACTAGTCACCCCCATACTTAAAAACCCCTCCTTGAACCCCACCAATCTTAATAATTTACATATATATATATATATATATATATATATATATATATATATATATATATGTGTGTGTGTACCGCTACTCCTACTATATTCATACATGAAACAAAAAAGAACTCAAAACCATACATGCTTGTGTGGTGAAAAAACCTGTTCGCAAGTGTAGTGCCACCTGATGAAAACCCTGACGAAGTTACGTGACCATGTTTTAGTGACATTGCGGTTTACCTACAGTATGTGCAGATGGTGAGTATGTTTTTAATGTTTTTTTTTTTTAAATGTGGTTTTAAAAAATGGAAAACACTACATATATGTCTCTGCTTGTCTTGACTGATCGTGATAAAGTGGACACTATCTGGGACACTTGGATCCAAGGAAGGGGAAATAATAAAAAAAGGCTTGTAATGATCTGTGTGGGTGATTCCTTTAGGGCAGGGGTAGGCAACCTTGGCACTCCAGCTGTGGTGAAACTACAAATCCCATCATGCCTCTGCCTCTAGGAGTCATGCCTGTGATTGTCAGGGTCTTGCAAAGTCTCATGGTACTTGTAGTTTCACCACAACTGGAGGGCCGAGGTTGCCTATCCCTGCTTTAGGATGAGAGCACATCTTGTGGGGAGTGGAGGAGTGGAGTAGGATTGTAGTAGGAGTGGTGCTGCACATATATCTAGATATCTAGATATATAGTTTTATATATATATATATATATATGTATATATATATATATATATATTTACAGTGGGGACGGAAAGTATTCAGACCCCCTTAAATTTTTCACTCTTTGTTATTTTGCCGCCATTTGCTAAAATCATTTAAGTTAATTTTTTTCCTCATTAATGTACACACAGCACCCCATGTTGACAGAAAAACACAGAATTGTTGACATTTTTGCAGATTTATTAAAAAAGAAAAAATGAAATATCACATGGTCCTAAGTGTTCAGACCCTTTGCTGTGACACTCAAATATTTAACTCAGGTGCTGTCCATTTCTACTGATCATCCTTGAGATGGTTCTACACCTTCACTTGAGTCCAGCTGTGTTTGATTATACTAATTGGACTTGATTAGGAAAGCCACACACCTGTCTATACAAGACCTTATAGCTTACAGTGCATGTCAGAGCAAATGAGAATCATGAGGTCAAAGGAACTGCCTTAAGAGCTCAGAGACAGGCAGTGGCAAAGCACAGATCTGGCCAAGGTTACAAAAAAATTTCTGCTGCACTTAAGGTTCTTAAGAGCACAGTGGCCTCCATAATCCTTAAATGGAAGACGTTTGGGATGACCAGAACCCTTCCTAGAGCTGGCCGTCCGGCCAAACTGAGCTATCGGGGGAGAAGAGCCTTGGTGAGAGAGGTAAAGAAGAACCCAAAGATCACTGTGGCTGAGCTCCAGAGATGCAGTCAGGAGATGGGAGAAAGTTGTAGAAAGTCAACCATTACTGCAGCCCTCCACCAATCGGGGCTTTATGGCAGAGTGGCCCGACGGAAGCCTCTCCTCAGTGCAAGACACATGAAAGCCCGCATGGAGTTTGCTAAAAAAACACCTGAAGAACTCCAAGATGGTGAGAAATAAGATTCTCTGGTCTGATGAGACCAAGATAGAACTTTTTGGCCTTAATTCTAAGCGGTATGTGTGGAGAAAACCAGGCACTGCTCATCACCTGTCCAATACAGTCCCAACAGTGAAGCATGGTGGTGGCAGCATCATGCTGTGGGGGTGTTTTTCACCTGCAGGGACAGGACGACTAGTTGCAATCGAGGGAAAGATGAATGCGGCCAAGTACGGGGATATCTTGGACAAAAACCTTCTCCAGAGTGCTCAGGACCTCAGACTGGGCCGAAGGTTTACCTTCCAACAACACAATGACCCTAAGTACACAGCTAAAATAATGACGGAGTGGCTTCACAACATCTCCGTGACTGTTCTTGAATGGCCCAGCCAGAGCCCGGACCTTAACCCAATTGAGCATCTCTGGAGAGACCTAAAATGGCTGTCCACCAACGTTTACCATCCAACCTGACAGAACTGGAGAGGATCTGCAAGGAGGAATGGCAGAGGATCCCCAAATCCAGGTGTGAAAAACTTGTTGCATCTTTCCCAAAAAGACTCATGGCTGTATTAGATCAAAAGGGTACATCTACTAAATACTAAAGGGTCTGAATACTTAAGACCATGTGATATTTTTAGTTTTTCTTTTTTAATAAATCTGCAAAAATGTCAACAATTCTGTGCTTTTCTGTCAATATGGGGTGCTGTGTGTACATTAATGAGGAAAAAAATGAACTTAAATGATTTTAGCAAATGACTGCAATATAACAAAGAGTGAAAAATTTAAGGGGGTCTGAATACTTTCTGTTCCCACTGTATATCTATATATCTATATATCTATATATCTATATATATATATATATATATATATACATATATATATATATATACATATATATATATATATATATATATACATATATATATATATATATATATATATATATATATATATATATATATATATATATATATATATATATATATATATATATTTATACACAGTGCTGTGAAAAAGTATTTGCCCCTTCCTGATTTTCTATTTTTTTGCATATTTCTCACACTTAAATGATTCAGATCATCAAACAAATTTTAATATTACACAGAGATAACCAGAGTAAATCCAAGATGATTTTTTTTAAATACTATTTCATTTATTAAGGGCACAAAGCTGTCCAAACCTGCCTGGCCCTATGTGAAAAAAGAATCGCCCCCTCCCATGCTGAATCATAAATGAACTATGAGTAACCACAATTTTTTGGAAAGCTGAGTTAAATTTCACTTGCCACACCCAGGCCTGATTACTGCCAGACCTGTTGAATAAAAAAATCACTTAAATAGAAGCTATCTGACAAATTGAAGCAGGCTAAAAGATGTCAAAAAGCAACACATAATGCTGTGATCTAAAAAAAAATCAAGAACAGATGAGAAACAAAGTCATTGACATGTATCAGTCTGGAAAGGATTACAAAGCCATTTCTAAGCCTTTGGGATGCCAGCGAACCACGGTGAGAGCAATTATTTGCAAATGGATAAAACTTGGCACAGTCGTGAACCTTACCAGGAGTGGCTGGCCAACCAAAATCACTCCAAGAGCACAACAACGACTCATCCAGGAGGTCATAAAAGAACCCAGAACAACATCTAAAGTACTGCAGGCCTCACTTACTTCAGGTAAGATCAGTGTTCATGATTCAACAATAAGAAAGAGACTGGGCAAAAATGGTATCCATGGAAGACTTTGAAGGCCAAAGTCAAATATTCTGTGGACTGATACAAAAATGTTACTTTTTGGAAGGTGTGCGTCCCGTTACATCTGGCATAAAACTAATACAGCATTTCATAACAAGAACATCATACCAACAGTCAGACATGGTCGTGGTAGCGTGATGATATAGGGCTGCTTTGCAGCTTCAGGACCTGGACGAATTACCATAATTGATGGAACTATGAATTCTGAGCTCTATTAGAAAATCTTAAAGGAGAATGTCCAGGCCATCAGTTTGTGTCCTTAAGCTCATGTGCACTTGGGTTATGCAGCAGGACAATGATCCAAAACACAACAGCAGGTCCACCTCCAAATGGTTCAAACAAAGCAAAATGTAGGTTTTGGAGTGGCATAGTCAAAGCCCGGATTTAAATCCATTTGAGATGCTGTATCATGACCTTACACAGGCCGTTCATGCTCGAAAACCCTCCAATGTGGCTGAATTAAAACAATTATGCAAAGAAGAGTGGGCCAAAATTGCTTCACAACAATGTGAAAAGCTCATTGCCAGTTATCGCAAACGCTTGATTGCAGTTGTTGCCGCCAAGGGTGGCACAACCAGTTATTAGGTTTAGGGGGCAATTATTTTTTCACATAAAGCCAGGCAGGTTTGGACAGCTTTTTTACCTTAATAAATGAAACCATCATTTAAAAACTGCATTTTGTATTTACTCTGGTTATCTTTGTGTAATAATAAAATTTGTTTGGTGATCTGAGTCATTTAAGTGTGACAAATTGCAAAAAAATAAAAATTCAGAAAGGGGGCAAATACTTTATCACACAATTATATATATATACACCATGGTCAATTCATGCTATTCTATGTCTATAGACACTTTACCTGAGACCATCATTCAAAGCCTGTTATGAGTTAATAGAGCAATTGTTTCATAGAACTCCAAGCACAGAAATACTTCAAAAGATTGAAATAATATAGAGAAAAACATTTATTGTAGAGACATCTGATGGGATCAAATCTTAAGTAAGCATTTTCTCCCTCAAAATGGACAAGTATATTTTCTACATCAGCTAATGGAGTGGGGTGTACAGGCAACAACCTTGCAAGTGGTATGAGTCACTCATCTGTATACAGTAATATTGCTTTCATTTTTAAGTGGTTCTATAATTAAACATGATGCAAGAATAAAATACAGTGTCTTGCAAAAGTATTCACCCCCCTTGGCTTTTTACCTATTTTGTTACATTACAGCCTTAAGTTCAATGTTTTTTTTTTTTTAATTTGAATTATATGTGATGGTTCAAAACACAATAGTCTAAGTTGGTGAAGTAAAATTAGAAAAATATATACATAAAACTATTTTTCAGAAATAAAAAACTGATAATTGGCATGTGCGTATGCAGAGTGGCCAGAAGAAAGCAATTACTTTCAGAAAAAAACAAAATGGCACGTTTTGAGTTTGCGAAAAGGCATGTGGGAGACTCCCAAAATGTATGGAGGAAGGTGATCTGGTCTGATGAGACTAAAATTTAACTTTTTGGCCATCAAAGTAAAAGCTATGTCTGGCACAAACCCAACACATCACATCACCCAAAGAACACCATCCCCACAGTGAAACATGGTGGTGGCAGCATCATGCTGTGGGGATGTCTTTCAGCAGTTGGGACTGAGAAACTGGTCAGAGTTGAGGGAAAGATGGATGGTGCTAAATACAGAGATATTCTTGAGCAAAACCTGTACCACTCTGTGTGTGATTTGAGGTTCACCTTCCAGCAGGACAATGACACCAAACACACTGCTAAAGCAAAACTTGAGTTGTTTAAGGGGAAACATGTAAATGTGTTGAAATGGCCTAGTCAAAGCCCAGACCTAAATCCAATAAAAAATCTATGGTCAGGCTTAAAGATTGCTGTTCACGAGCACAAACAATCCAACTTGAAGGAGCTTGAGCAGTTTTGCAGGGAGGAATGGGCAAAAATCCCAGTGGTAAGATGTGGCAAGCTCATGGAGACTTATCCAAAGTGACTTGGAGCTGTGATAGCTGCAAAAGGTGGCTCTACAAAGTATTGACTTTAGGGGGAGAATAGTTATGCACATTGACCTTTTCTGTTATTTTGTCCTATTTGTTGTTTGCTTCACAATATAAAACAAAAAATCTTCAAAGTTGTGGGCATGTTTTGTAAATTAAGTGATGCAAATCCTCAAACAATCCATGTTAATTCCAGGATGTAAGTCAACAAAACCCAAAAAATGCCAAGGAGGGTGAATACTTTTGCAAGGCACTGTATATATTCTAAAATTTAAGAAGTGGGATTAATCTATTGATGGTAAATTCTCCACATATCATTAGCAATAGCATTCTATATACCAAGCTTCAAAAATATATATATATATATATTTTTTTTTTTTGCAAGGGAAATCTTAGTAAACAAGGCAAATTCAGATAAAATTCAGAAAAAAAAGTTTAAAGCCTTTGGAGGATTTTGTATGCTTGATGCTCTAAAGTAATATGTTACAGTCAATACAGTACACATCCCATACACAATATAGGGAGGTTTAGGGGTCATGTGTTGTTCTTTTTTCAGCACCCTGGTTTTTACAATACACTGCATGAAAGTACTCTTAAAGGAGAAGTCCAGCCTGAGCTTTTTAAGCTAGGCTTCTCCTATGGGTCACAGGAGTGCATTTCGTTTTGCACTCATGTGGCCTGTTTTCAGCGGACAGCAGTCTGAAGTCCACTCTCCGCTGACGTCACTGGAATCAGTCCAGGCACCGCGTCATCCTGACTTCGCCAGCTGCCTTGACTGATGGCCGTCTCAGGGAGCCGCTGAGAGGCTGAGACGGCCGCTCCCTACCCCTCCACAGCTCAGCGCTCCAGTGAGCATGGAGGAGCAGAGCAGGGGAATTGCTGTTTGACAGTCAGCAGCTCTCCGCTCCAGGAGGTGAGAGAACCGAGCCATTGGCAGTGTTTGGTGGCTCGGTTCTCAGTGGAGAGGTGGCGGGGGACAGATGCAGCATTGGTCTGATGTTGTATCCACCTAGGTAAGTATGAATCTACTAAAAAAAAACATACTTCTCTTTTAACATGACCACCTACTTCTTTAGAACTTTTATGTCAACTATTGGTGTAGTCTACTCATACATTATCGCTCTTATATGGTTTGATACATGTTGTCCATTTCCCTTTTAAACCATACTAATTGGTTGAGTGGGAAATAGAACTACAATGTACCTTCACTGTCTCTGATGTGCTCAATTCTTTTATACATACAGTACACACAAGCTAGATGGTATTGCTGCCCTCACACCTTACATAGGATGGTTTGTAAAATTCTAGACAAATGTTGGCGATATAGAGGAAAGACCACCATGTATTATATTTGGTGAGATTGCCCAACTTAGGGCTTTCTGGACCCAAAACTAAAAAAAAAACACCATCAAGTCATCTTTGGACTAAAATTTGGGCAATATTACTATTATGCTTCATTGTTCTCCTGAGGGCTTGTTGGGGAGAAAACTACACTAAGGACTTGCAGTGCAAGGAACTTCCTGCTTAAGGCATACTGTGGATCTGTCCTCCCTTTTCCACTCCTCCTGCCTCTTGAGTATTATCACACCGATCATTAGATCACCCATTATCAGAGGAGCAGCTTTGACATGAGGAAGCAAAGCCCTGTTCCTCTACCAAGATAGTTGCTTCCACACAGAGACACTACGTGAAACAAGGCATAGTAAGTCAATAATGGGGAAGCGATCAGCTTCATGGAGCCTACAGTAAATCCTGGTGCCTCATTGTTTGACCACTGCTTTGCTTTTTTGGGGTTCAGCTTCCATGGCACTGTTCCTCTTTAACTCTATCCTTCCACCTTAATGCAACCTTTAACCTAACCCTAATTTAAACACCCTATTTACTGACACTAAGCATAACACTAAGTTCTCTCTAAACTGCTTACAAAGATTAGCTTAGTCCAGTGAGCTATATATGTTGGACCATTTACTGATTCTTTTAATCAGACCATTAGGCAGCTAACATATCCACAAGAACGGTAGTAAGGAAGAAGCTGGCAACTACAGGCCAGTGAGTTTACCATCTGTTGTAGTAAAATAAAAAAGAAGGCTCAAATGGAATCTAGGATGGAAAAGGACCTGGGGGTCTTAGTAGATGACAGGCTCAGCAATGGCATGCAATGCCAGGCTGCTGCAAGCAAAGCCAACAGAATTTTAGCATGCATTAAAAAGGGAATTAACTCCAGAGATAAAACGATAATTCTCACACTCTAAAAAACTCTCTTCCCGGGTGCACCTGGAGTATGCCGTCCAGTCCTCAGGAAGAATGTGCTGGAATTGGAGAGAGTCAAAAGGGCAACAAAGCTAATAAAGGAGGTCCTTAGTTACGAGGAAAGGTTACGAGCACTGAACTTATTCTCTCTAGAGAAGAGATACTTGAAAGGGGATATGATTTCAATGTACAAATACCGTACTGGTGACCCCACAATAGGAATAAAACTTTTCTGCGAAAGGGTATTTAAAAAGGCACGTAGCCTTTCACTAAATTTAGAAGAGAAGCGGATTAACCTTTAACTATGTAGAGGGTTCTTTACTGTAAGAGTAGTAAGGATGTGGAATTCTCTCCACAGGCAGTGGTTTTAGCGGGAAACAGCGATAATTTCAAGAAGCTATTAGCTCCTGAACAACCACAACATACAGGGTTATACAATGTAATACTGACATATACTGACATATAATCACACACAGGTTGGACTTGATGGTCTTGTGTTTTTTTTCAATCTCACCTACTATGTAACCAGGGCTTTTTTTCAGGGGGAACTTGGTGGAACTCAGTTCCACCACTTCTGGCTTAGACCCTTTGGTCAAAGTATAGGGAGTGGCGCTGTGTTAGGAGTATAGATAAAAATTAGCAAGAAGTACAAGTGTAAAAAATAAAAGTGTAAAGAATAAGAAATTTTTTGGTATGATCCAAAAATTACTTACAAAAAAAAAAAATATATATATATCCTTGTGTTAGTGAAAACACCTTAAACAGGTGAAAATTAATACTATATGTGCAAAAAATCGCAAATATTAAACAGCATCACTAAATAACATAAATACATCTTCACATGAATAAATATAAAGTGATAAAGTGCCAAAAACAATAATTGTCCACCAATAATGTGTAAATGTGCAATAATTAACTAAACAAGTAACAAGGCGCAATATGCAGATACCTTACAATATAGTACCTAATAGTCCAGGAATGTGGGTGTACAGATGTGTACACTGGTAATATAAAACCACAGTCTCAGTCAGGGCAGCCACCAAGAAACCAAAAGCGAGTTCCAATAGCTAAAAAAAGACAAGGAATAGGGGCGCCTCTGAGAAATTATCATAAACACTTTATTTTAAATAAAATATCCACTCACATGAAAGTAGGAGAAGGCATGTGCAGGAGCGTAGTGAAGGCTGGAAGGCTGAAAAACACAGGGCTGTAGGTAGAAGCTGTATCAGTGTAGCTGGAGCACAATCCAATCCAGGCAAGCAGGGGTGCAGATGATTGAGCACATACACACATAGGTGAAATGCAATGTCCCTGGAGGATGGTATCGGTAGTCCAGTGGAAAAGGAAGGAATCAGTCCAATAATAGCATGAATATCTGTGGAAAGGAGGAGAGAGACGTCTGGCTGGATGGCAGGGCTGCGCTGTATCTCCAGCGATTGTACTGTCCCTGTGTGGTGAGGGAAGAGACACGGCCGTGTATGTGAGATGGAAACGAGGCTTGGAAAGCAGACACAGGCCGGCGCCGAGCTGTGACGTCATCAACATGCGATGCGTTTCTGAAATTGCTAGCTATAGATGGATGGAATAGCCGCATTCCTTTTTCAAGCATCATGTTTACGATCCTACGATCGCTGGAGATACAGCGCAGCCCTGCCCTCCAGCCAGACGTCTCTCTCCTCCTTTCCACAGATATTCATGCTATTATTGGACTGATTCCTTCCTTTTCCACTGGACTACCGATACTATCCTCCAGGGACATTGCATTTCACCTATGTGTGTATGTGCTCAGTCATCTGCACCCCTGCTTGCCTGGATTGGATTGTGCTCCAGCTACACTGATACAGCTTCTACCTACAGCCCTGTGTTTTTCAGCCTTCCAGCCTTCACTACGCTCCTGCACATGCCTTCTCCTACTTTCATGTGAGTGGATATTTTATTTAAAATAAAGTGTTTATGATAATTTCTCAGAGGCGCCCCTATTCCTTGTCTTTTTTTAAATGTGCAATAATTATACACAATAAAAATCATTGATATTGTGTCAAAATCGCAGCTAAAAAACAAAAAACCCTATGTTGTTTGGTGCAAAAAAGTTCATAGCAATTGTGCAGAAAATTCTTCTTAGGTGATAAAGTGCCGTGCTGTAACACCTGGTGGTCCCCCCAATGTGGTTGCACTCACCGGAGCGCTCCACCCCTGCAGGGGTACGAGCGTGTAATGTTAGTCCTGTCACTCCAGTCCTATAGGTGCCAGTTTCCTTCCACGCGTCCCATTTCCAAAAAGCAGCTGTATACACATAGAGATGGGGGCTTCCTGTCCCTTGGTATTAAAAGTCCCCACTGGATATCCGCTCCGTAGACTGAGAAAACGCTAGCCAGCTCATGTTGGAAATGGGGAACCGCGTGGGGAAATGACGTTGAGACGCCAAGGACACGAGTATGTGCCTACTCATAAATGAGGGGGCGATATGGATAAAATTCTCCTTCAACGTGAGACCAAATGGATTCATTCCCTGGCAGCCACTGTCCATCCGAGTTTGAATGAATTCATCAGCTTTAAGTCTTTTCTATTGGTTAAACTAGGCCATTATCTATGAGATTAATTTCTCGCCAATCATATTTGTATAGTAAAAATGTTTTTACAATTTCAATTTTGCCTGTAATTAACCTGCAACCTGGATTGGCAAGTTTCTTGATTGCACCTCATGCATATATAGGTCATTTACTTTAGTTTAGGATGTGATTTAATTAAAGTCAATATTGGGCCAATGAGTTGTTTTTGTCTATTAATAATATATGATGTTTCTCTTACTTTGTGACATTTGAATATACAGTTATTTGTTTGTCAGTTTGATTAATTAGGGCTTGGATCTAGATTAAGTGACCATATGGACGCCCAGTGTGTCATTTTTTGTGGTGTCTGCTTCCTTGGACTCCACTAGATGGCACCAGTTGCCCATTCCGTGATCTCCATCACATCTTGTGGCTTTTATCATCTTGCGCGCAGCTGTGGAGGGCGGCAGTTTAGGTTTCCCCTAATCAGGCCTCCCTCTGGACATTGGTGTCATCATTATGCCGACTCCACGTTTTTACGTGGAACGTCTGATACCAATAGGGTGCCTAAGTCGGCGTTATTTCTAACATCTGATTTTCTTGATGCCCGACGTGGTTAACGTTTTGCATCATTTCCGGTGTGTGATGTCTTGTGGTTTTTGACACTCCTGTTCTTGATGTTTTTTAAATCATTTCCGGTGCATCCTTGACGCTCTGATGTCATTTTTGGTGCGTCCTTGATGTCTCAATGTAATTTCCAGCGTGACCTCGGCATGCACACTGGCACAATAAGGCATCCTCACCCCCCTTTTGACACCAAATTGTCTCCATAGGGGGGTGGAGGGGGATATAAAAAGATGCCAGTCACAGTTAGTACTGATGGTCCAGCATAGGAGGGGGAGAAAATATCGTGGTGGTTTTTTATAGCAGGTAACTAAACTACCTTGGAGGTAATGGTTTTTTGGCTCTTATCCTTGATTGATGGGAGATTTATTTGTGTTGATTTCGTTATTTGTTCTTGGTCTAAAAGGTGGCCTCTAAAGTGTTGGAGCTCTAAGGAAAAAAAACCCTCTTTATTCCTCCCCTCCATTCCCCTCCTGGTTTCTCCACCTATCCGAGAAGGGAATAATGGGAACTGTCTTTGGAATTTGTCATCAAGATTTTTAGCCTAAGGTAGGCCTTTCTGCCCTATTCTTTGGATTAGTGGATCTTTATCCTTGATATTGATTATCCTTTGTCTTTCCCCATAGATAGACCATTAGTGGGCATCTGTTTATACACATATTTATCTCTCTCTATGGTTACATCAATTGGTCCAAATTGATTCATCCCTATGACTCTGGAGCCTTCAAAATCTTTTAAATTTACTCTTAGAATATATACAGGTAATCTATTGACTCAAGTATTAATGTCGCTCAATTCTTGCCAACCCAGGAAATTAAATGTAAAATGTATAGTTGTATATTTTAAATTTGTTATATTCCTTGTCTTTCTCTAAAAAAATATTTTTCTATTTTTGACTCTTTAGTGATCATTTGTACAGTGCCTGATAATAATTCTCCTGAAGGAGCCATTGGTATGGTGAAACATGTAGAAAAAAATCAGTTTGTACCTGTTTATGTATTGTATGATAATTTTGGACATATTCATGTTTTCATATTGCTTTTAATGTTTTTCATATAAATTTATATTTTTCTACTTTTTTGTTTTATTTGTGTACCTTTAAAATCCCCAAATTCTTCTCTGATATGCTTCGCCTAGAATTACAGTAATGTTTGCAGTTGTCCTTATAAATTACAAAATATAAGCTAAATAACAATTTTCATACAACTTGAAGGACTGGAAAGTGAATGTGTACAGGCTTTAGTTGTAATCTTTCTAAAACAGATTAGAAAATTATATAAAATGTATAACTGGGAAATATGGCAAAACTTTCACAGCAGCACAGGTTAGTGCATTATCAAGAAGACCCTAGGTCACTGTAATTATATTGCATTAAAAAACAACTACTGCCATAGTATATTTGTTGCCATGCTATTAAATACCTCTGTGGAAAGGCCTGCTGGGGCTTAATATAAATTATATGCAATGTTTGTTTATCAATTAAAGTATACAAACAGTAGCAGAATTAGTAATTTATCAGTGTTCCAAAATTATACATTTTATAAATTCTGTAAAAAACTGAACTGCAAGTTTTAAAAAAAGCTTAGAACACTGGATAGGTTAATTTAGCTTAATTTATTCTTTCTTCTTCATTATATTATTTATATAGCTCTGTGCTTCACAGAGGAGAGAAGGTCAAGCATTTTAGCCCTTGTTCTGTTCTGAGTGCATCCATGTAAATGCTTAGAATTTGCATTGTTTTACATATTCAGCTTCTTACCAAGGGCCACCTCAAATTCTTCAATATGCTTAGAGCAAATAGTTAATATGTATGTGGTTGGACAAGAACAAGGAAGAAACCAGTGTTTACTCTAAAATATTCTCTGTACTTCCCGGATCATTGAATATAATGTTCACGAGGCTCATCTTTATCAAATATTAATATTTTGTTTTCAGTCTTCTATCCCAGCTTTGGTACATACAACATGTACTGAACAAGACCTGAGATGAGTAAGATTAGCCAAACCTTTTATAACAATGTCCAATCTGTAATTCAATGTTTTGTATAGCACATAACTATGCTCTAAATATCAATAAATGCCATCTCTATTCAAAAACTTGCATTTTGATTATGTGTGATTGTGACCATGATAAATCACATGCTCTTATCTCTCAAGTATTGGACTGGTAGGAATTCTCAGTTCTATTTAACTTATATGATCATTTCTAAGTCAACTGATAGTGTAGCACTTACCTGATCATTTATAATATACAATAATATTTCATTAACTCATTGCAATATGCTTGTATCTATCATACTGAAAAGATTCACTATAACTATAACAGTTTGTAAGTAGGATTCCAGTATAAAGTCCATATACCTTTTTGCTCATATTGTGTTTGTGTAATATTTTGGTGTTTGCTCCACACTGCACTGTGAGATCCATGAGATCCATGGGAAGAACAAGCACTGATAATTAGCAATAAAGGTCTGCACACCACTATTAACCACTTCAATATCAGGCACTTTGCACCCTTCTGCCCTTCCTGCCCAGGACAATCTTTAGCTTTCAGCGCTGTCACACTTTGAATGACAATTGCGTGGCACTGTACTCAAGCAAAATTTTTATAATTTTTTCCCACCAATAGAGCTTTCTTTTGGTGGTATTTGATCACCTCTGCTGTTTTTAATATTTTCACTATAAACAAAAAAAGACAATTTTGAAAAAGAAAAAACTGATGGACACTAATAGGTGGCACTGATAGGCAGCACTGAGGGCACTGATAGGCAACACTGATGGCACTGATAGGCGGCACTGATGGGCACTGATAGATGGCACTGATGGGCACTGATAGGTGGCACTGGATAGGCAGCACTGATGAGGAGCTACTGACAGGCATTACTGAGTGGCACTGATTGGCACTTTGATGGGGCACTGACAGGCATTACTGATGGGGCACTGATTGGCACTTTTTTGGGCACCGATTGGCACTTTTGTGGGCACTGATCTGCACTCCTATGGGCACTGACAGGCGTTTATAGAGGGGGACAGGCTGGCAGATGATGGGCACTGATTGGCAGCTGATTGGCAGCTGGCGGCTCTCCCTGTCAGTGTGAACCTAGGAAAGCCGTTTACTGTCACTTCCTGGTTCATGCGAAGATCAGCTGTGATTGGTCACAGCTGATCTCATGGTAAGAAGCCTCTGTCAGAGGCTTCATACCATGATCGGAGGTGCAGTGTGTCAGACTGACACACCGCACCTCCAATTACTGCTCTGCGCACCTCCGATTGCCGCGCTGCATGCCCCCCATAGGCGCGTGCCGGCTCTGTTATCCTGATCACGTCATATGATGTCCGGTCAGGATAACACAACCACTTTGCCGCCGTCATTTTGCTATATGGCGGGGGGCATATGGTTAACTACACCATTCAGCAACCAACAATATTTTATTATTTAGGGTGCTTAAAGCGATTAAACTGTGGCTGTTGTAAAAAAAAAAAACCTGCAAGGCAATGGCATAATGTGCTAATATGAGATATTAATTTTACCTACAGGTAAGCGTTTTTATAGGCTTACCTTTAGGGAAAAATGGCCAAGCGGGGTTTACTACCGCATTAAACCTCTCCACAGTATATCAATCTGTTAGTACAGTAGTTTTGAATATACAGAGTGAGCATACCACATAGCCAAACTGCTTTAGAAATTATGCAAATGCATTATGCATTAGGCATATGCATACAATTAAATAACAGGCAATGGCGTCACTAGGGTTGGTGTCACCTGGTGCGGTAAAACATGGTGTCCCCTCTCCCTCCAATATTTTTGTTCCCATATAACACTGCATAAAATGGCAATATAAGTGCCATTAATAACTATAAAGCAACTACAAAATGTAAATAACAATATGATATGAAAAGAATAAAATTCCCCCAGAAAATAACAACCCCCAGGGTCAGTGTCAGTATCTGCAATAACAATCCCCATCATTACTGTCAGTTTCCGCAATAATAATCCCCAACATTACTGTCAGTTTCAGCAATAATAATCCCCCAGCATTGATGTCATGTTCCGCAATAATAACCCAACAGCATTGGTGCCAGTTTCTGCAATGATTCCCAGCATTGGTGTTGGTTTCCGCAAAAATAACTCCCTGCATTTGTACTAGTTTGTGCAATGATCCCCAGCATTGGTGTCAGTTTCCACAATAATAACTGCCAGCATTGGTGCCAGGTGCCAGGGATCTAATTAACACTGGCCACTAATTCAGCACAAGGGGGTTAATTAGCACTGCCATTGATCATTAATGCAGTGGTGGCCAGTGACTGTGTTAATTAGTCCCTTTGTGCTGTAATAGTGGTCAGCGTTAATTAACCACTTTGTATTACTTAATGAATGGGTTAATTAACACTGGCTGCTAATGCAGCACAAAGGGGTTAATTAACTGCTACTGAACATTAATGCATTCAAGATTAATGGTAGTGTTCATTAACGCCTTGTGCTGAATTAGTGGTCAGTGTCAGTACGTTAACCCCTTCATGCTGCATATTACTGGCTAATGACAGTGTCAGTTAATTAACCCCTTAACCCCCAATCACAAAACCCACCATAGTTCCCAAGGCATTGTTCCCTCTGGCGAGTGTCACCCGGGTGTGGCCACACACCCCGACCCCATTGCAACGCCACTGACAACTGGTACAGATAACCAAGTATATCATCTAACATCAAGCATAATACAACAAAGATATTCGCTTCAAAGTTTCAGGGATGTAAAAACACCCTTTCTCAAGAACCTCCTAGCTGAGGAGGTTCCTACAGGTAGGGGGTTCCTGAGAAAGGGGTTTTTACATACCCAAAATCTTGGTTTGTTTTTTCCTCCTCTTCTCTCTTTTCACCAGGGTCTGGCTCAGCTTTCCTTTTCATTACACTATCAAGGTTAATGTATTTCTGGACAACAGCTCGTATATGTTTTAAGTGTAGCTCATTGCACTCATATTATGTTTCAATAATCTGTATTCAGTTTAACAAGTTGTTAACATGCCCACGCAGGGGCTAGCATTCACAGTGGTGACACAAGTTAGCTTACAAAAGTAGACAAAATGCAGCAATATGAAAATAAGAACTGATCTAATAACGGAGGATTGGCCTTTTTCATCAAGCGATGGGGACCAAGTGATCCTGGGGATGTTCCCTCAACAGCGGGGTATCCTCTAGGCCCACTAATATCCATACAGTGGTGCAGTTTGTATACTTCTATACAAATCTAGAAAGAGGAGATAGATCAGAAACCAAGAGGAAGATAGGCAGAAAGGTGGCGCTAGGGAAAGAAAGAATGCACACCTGATGAGTAGAGAGCCAAGGAAAGGATAAAGAAATCTAGAAAGAAAGGGTTAGAGGCCTAGAGAGTGGGGAGAAGTAAGGGCTCAGGATAATCAAGGCCGCCAGTCATAGGAGACCCAAGCTGGCTTGGGGAAGAGTAGGGAAGGCATAGTTCCAAAACTTTCAGAAACTTAGCATGCATGAAGACATCTGTTCATTAAGCATCAATGCTGTCATGTGATCTCTTACTCGCTTTAAAGGGACAGATGGTTTCCTCCAGGCTTGAGCAATCGTTCTCTTGGCTGACCAAAGCAGATAGCAAGTGAGCTTCTGTAGGTAGGCGAACAGGCCTGGAATTGGGCAATGTAATAGAGAAAACTTGGCTTCTTTTTGTATTGGGAGGTGGAATAAAGTAAATAGAAGGCCAAAAACAAATTAGTCTAGGGCACATCCACCATGTGTGAACAACATCACCCTGATGGCCACAGCACTGGAAACAGCGGTCACTTTAGGATGGATTGGCATGGATAATACTGGCAGGGACCCAATACCAACGGAGAAGCACCTTATATGTCACCTCCAAGTTGGCTGTAATAAATGAGCATTTGCCCACCATTGCACCCATATTCATGCATGATTTTTGCTGATACAACCTTGGAGTCAATATCTGTGCTGTATTATGCTTGATATTGGATGACATATTTTGGTTATCTGTACCTGTTGTATAATTGTATGTATATGCCTAATACAAACTTCTATTGCTAAAGCATTTGCAATGCATCATGGGAGTTGTAGATTTGCAACAGCTGGAGGGCCACCGGTTAATCACGTCTGAGCTATGTGGTGTGCTTACTCTTTATATTTAAGAACAAGGACTGAACCTGTGATGCAGCCTGCAAACACCACTGCCAGAAGTTTACTGTGTTTTCCCATGATAAAGATAAAATGTGGAGCGGAGAGCAAGGTTGAGGGAGGACTTGTCAACCAACCTGCTCGAGCTGCCCCCGAAGCTGATAAAAGAGTCATTAAAAGCGGCTTCCAGAGCAGAAAGGTGGAGGTGAATGTGGTCTTCACAGGCATCCGAAAGAGCATGTGTGCTAAGAGTGGCTTGTGGTAGATACACATGATTGGCTGCTATTGTGTTGCCAGTCAGAATAGGGAAGTCCATTAAAATGGCAGGATCAACCGGGTAAATATTTGCATTGAAAACATGGATGGTGAAAAGAGTATGGAGAAAGGGAGAGATGATAATTTTACATGTGATGACACCATAAAAAGATTTCGTTTTGCTGAGACTTTACGTGAAAGGGTCACACTTTCATTGTGTCCTTGTAAGAGGGAATTGAAACACGTATGTAAGGAAATCTTACCAATGAAGGCTGCAAAAGCCCCAATGGAGCTGTTCTAAAATGGAACTATTCATACTGGTTTGAGTTTCCTAATAGCTGGGAGCACTTCAGGATCACTAAAACTTAGGGTGTTCTATATTCTATTTTCTTTATCGTACATCGCAGGACACAGAGCACCATAATAATGACTATCTGGGTTATATGCTACCTTTAGGTGATTGGACACTGGCAACCAATAGTAAGAAGGTTCCTCCCATATAACCCCTCCCATACAGGAAGTACCTTTAGTTTTTTGCCAGTGTCTTGAAGGTGATGGTCACGGCTGTGGAAGCTCTTCAAATTTCTTCAATAATGTCCCAGTGAGGATGTTATAATCGGATCCATTCAGGTGTCATAAAAAGCTAAAGTGGATGGTACCCGAGCCTCGGTTCAAGAACGAGGTTTTGCCTGTAATGTGTCCTTTAGGGCACTGGACCCTTGTTATATGGTATTCCTGGTCTTCACTTGCCCAAGAGGACCAGAAGGGTGCTTTACAGGTCCAGGGGTGTGGACCCCGTACAAAGGGGGACCCGGTCCTTGAAGGTCCTCAGTGGCGCTACCCACCGCGATGGGGAAGATTGGGCCTGTATCAGGCCCTGCAGCGAGGACCGGTGAGAAATCCCTCTGGGAGGCCTAAAAGTACTACTATTGTTGCTAACATGATATGTTTTAAATTGCGTGACTTGTGTCCCTACTGTAGGCTGTGGTAGCAGAGGTTACAGACGAAAGCCGGCAGATGCACTTATGTGGGTGTCCCCCGCACGTGGGCAGTGTGTGCCGTGCATCAGGGGCGTGTGCCGCGTGCCCGTGCGCTGTACTCATCCACGTGCGTGGGTGGCGGTCGCCCCGTGCATCGCGGCATGCCTGTGTGTGCGCCGCGCAGGCGTGCGCATGCGCAGTAGGGCACGGGCATGCGTGCGTTGGTCACGTGGTGGCGTGCGAGTATAGAGGGGGGTCACACGCCTGCATGTACAATGCTGCTTGTCGGTCAGGCTCACAGAAGCCTAGTGCATGATGGGACACAGAGGTCTGGGCACGTGAGTTGGACAGTTGCAACAGGTTGAAGGCTGGTAAAGGCTGTGGTAGCGGCTATACGCTGGATCCAGCCATATAACTCAGAGGGAGTGCTTTTTTTCCTCAAAACTTGTAAGCAACGTCTTCCAGGAAACAAGGTACGGGGAGCAGGGCAAGTCCAGGGGTTAAAAGGACTCCTTCAAAAACAGGGGATTAACCTCAGGTTGCTGCAGCATCAGTCTCCCCTGAAAGACCTGCAGCATTTGGCCTGGCTGAGCCATTGCAGTTGTCAGGCGTAGTGGCCACTACCAATATCCCTGCATCGGCTTATGTTACTAAGGATGATTTAGCATCAGCCCTAGCTGGCCTTGAAGGCAAGATTGCTGGTATGATTGCCACAGTAACACAGGGAGGGAAGAAACATCATAGATCTCCCTCTCCTGAGCCCGGTCCCAGTGGAGAGTCACTTGAGCACCAACACTCTTTTAGCCACATGGGTCCTTGTGATTTGGATCCAGAATGGGCAGAGGATTTGGAGGAAGAGGCTGTTAAAGACAAGGAGGAAGGAGAAGCTGAAGAGTCCTCGGCAGAGGACTCAGGTTCTGAGGAACCAATTTCGGCCTCCCAATCCCAGAATTTGTTTATCCAGTCCTTGGCTGAAATGGTGAGAGCTGGATTTAAATTACCCCCGGTACAGGGACCTGTTCTACGTTGGGATCCTCGTGTCCTCAGCCAGGTTCGCAGCCGTTCCTTTTGCATCCTTTATTGGAACAGTTAATTTACGCTGACTGGGACCACCCGGACAGGACATACTTGCCTCCAAAAAAGTTTTCTTTTTTATATCCTATGGAGGAAAAATTCAGGAAGAAGTGGGATACACCTTTGGTTGATGCTGCCATTTCTTCAGTGAATAAAAGCCTAACCTGTCCAGTGGATAATGCCCAGGGGTTTAAGGATCCGGCAGATAAAAAAGCTGGAATCCTTACTAAAAACTTCCTTTGCGGTGTCTGGTTCAGCAGTACAACCAGCAGTTGCGGCTATCGGTATTTGTCAGGCGTTAAAGGACCGTTTTAAGAAGTTGGTCAGGAACCTGCCTGTTCAAGAGGAATTTTCTGACGAATTGTCAGAACTTCCTTGCGCTTAATGTTTTGCGGTAGACGCATTAAAGGACTCGATCCAGCAGATGTCTCGTTTTGCGCTACTCTCAATCCATATGCGCAGAAAACTGTGTTTGAAGAACTGGTCAGCCGAGACGCCATGCAAGAGGCTACTCGCGGCTTTTCCTTTTCACGGTGAGCGTCTATTAGGGGAAGATCTGGATAAATATTTCCAAAAGATCTCCGGAGGGAAAAGCTCCTTGCTTTCGGTTAAAAGAAGGAGTAAGCAGTCTTCTTTTAAGATTCCCAACGCTCCTGGGTCAAGTGCCTCTTCTCCCAAGAGGTATGGACAGCCTCAGACACCTACTTTTAAGAAGCCTCAAGGTCAAAAAAGACCCTGGACCCAGAAACCAGCCAAAACCAATAACAAGTCTTCCTTGTGAAGGGGCGCACTGTGGCGGTTCGCAGATGCTTTATGGGAAATTGGTTCAGGACAGGTGGGTCATTTCCACTATAACTCAAGGTTACAAAATAGAGTTCCGGGATTTTCCCCCAACTCGGTTTTTGGTATCCAGAGTCCCATCAGACCCAGGGAAAAAGAAGGGCCTGTTCTTGGCTTTAGAACAGCTGGAAAGGCAGAAGGTAATTATCGAGGTTCCGCACAAAGAGAGATTCAAGGGGTTCTACTCGAACCTGTTTACAGTGCCAAAGCCGAACGGAGAAGTAAGGCCCATCCTGGACCTCAAATCCCTAAATTCTTTTCTAAAAGTCCGTATGGAGTCGGTAATCGCATCCTTAAGAAAAGGAGATTTTTTAGCGTCCATAGACATCAAAGACGCATACCTGCATGTACCGATTTTCGGTCCACAAGGTATCATTTCCAGTTTGTGGCACTTCCATTTGGTCTAGCCACAGCCCCTCAGGTCTTCACAAAGGTTGTGGCTCCAGTGTTGGCATTGGCAGTCCCAAAAGATCTCAGTGGAAGGATATCTGGACGACCTTCTGTTAAGGGACCAAGCTTACTCCACCTTAGTAGAAAACGTTACAACTACGGTTCGTTTCCTGAGGTTCTTAGGCTGGATTCTAAATATGGACAAATCGGCCCTTCGTCCAGCTCAGGTCTTGACATATCTGGGCCTGATCTTGGACACAAACCAAGAAAGGGTAATTTTACCTCCCTTAAAGGTCAGCTCCATAGTGGAGCTGGTTCGAGAGGTCAAGGGGGTAGAAAGTCCTTCGATTCGACTGTGCATGAGGCTGTTGGGCAAGATGGTGACATCTTTCAGCGCAGTTCCCTATGCGCAGTTTCACTCCAGGATGTTCCAGAGAACTATCCTGGAGGCTTGGGACAAGTCGGTTCAAACCTTGAATCATCCCATGTCTCTATCCCTACAGGTAAAATGGGACCTCTCTTGGTGGTCAAAGACCAGCAACTTGAAGGGCAGAAAATCCTTTCCACCTGTAAACTGGAGGGTAGTAACTACGGACGCCAGTTGTCTAGGCTGGGGAGCGGTCCTGGAAGAGGCTTCCATCCAGGGATAATGGTCCCAAGTAGAGAAGACCTTGCCCATCAATCTGCTGGAAATTCGGCAGCTCGCTTCGCTCTCCTATTTTGGACGTCCAGACTGCGGGGTTTTCCTGTTCAAATCCAGTCCGACAACTCCATGGTGGTGGCATACATCAACCACCAAGGGGGCACCAGGAGCCGAATCACATATTAACTTGGGCAGAGAGACATGTGCCGTTTCTGTCAGCAATCCTTATTCCAGGGGTGGACAATTGGCGGGCAGACTACCTAAGTTGTCAGCAACTGTTACCGGGGGAGTGGTCTCTTCACCCCGAAGTTTTCCTTCAAATCTGTCAGCACTGGGGGATGCCAGATGTGGATCTTCTGGCATCCAGATTCAATGCCAAGGTGGACAGGTTTGTATCCAGGACCAGGGATCCGCTCGCCGTCGGAACGGATGCATTGGTGATTCCCTGGGATTGGTATTCCCTAATTTATGCTTTTCCTCCGATCCAGATGCTACCGCACCTGTTACGCAGGATACAGGAGGAGCAGAAAACAGTGATTCAGGTGGCCCCGGGGTGGCCCAGGAGGTCCTGGTACTCAGACATTGTGAGGATGGCGGTGGAAGACCCGTTGTGCCTCCCATACCGTCCAGACCTGTTGTCTCAAATACCCATATACCATCCTTCTTTACGATCGCTGAATTTGATGGCATGGCTATTGAGACCAGGGTACTGAAAGACCGTTGTATCAGAGGTTCAGTCTTATCTACTCTAATAAATGCTAGAAAGCCAGTTTCTAGAAGTATTTACCATAGGGTCTGGAAATCATACATTTCCTGGTGCGAGAGGAGAAGATGGCACCCTCGCAAGTATACGATTGGGAGGATCCTTGCCTTTCTTCAAACAGGAATTGATTTAAACTTATCTTTAGTAACCATTAAAGGACAAATTTTGACCTTATCAGTTTTTTTCCAGAGGCCAATTGCATCTCATTCTTTAGTGCGAACCTTCGTCAAGGGGATACTGCACTTAAGACCGCAGGTTAAGCCACCCTTATGCCCCTGGGACTTTAACTTGGTGCTATCAGCTCTACAGTTTCAACCCTTTGAACCAATTAGGCATATTCCTTTAATTCTATTGACTAGGAAATTGTTTTTTTGGTGGCCATAACTTCGGCTAGAAGGGTGTCTGAATTGACCGCCCTTTCTTGTAAAAAACCTTTTCTATTTTTACATCAGGACAAGGTGGTGATGCGCCCCGTCCAGATTTTTTACCTAAGGTGGTTTCCAATTTTCATTTGAATCAGGATATCATTTTACCTTCCTTTTTTCCCAATCCTAAGTCTAAAGAGGAAAAGTTGCTTCACTCACTGGATGTGGTCAGAGCAGTCAAGGTTTACTTAAGCATGTCAGCTCCTTTTCGGAAGACTGACTCCCTTTTTGTCCTGCCAGAGGGTCCTAAGAGGGGACAGGCAGCAACTAGTTCAACTATCTCTAGGTGGATTCGCCAAATCATTATCCAGGCTTATGAGTTGAAACGCAGGGTTCCAGCTCAATATTTTAAGGCTCACTCTACTAGAGGCGTTAGTACATCATGGGCAGTGCACTAACAGGTGTCTATGGCTCAGGTTTGCAAAGCGGCCGCTTGGTCTTCAGTTCATACATTCACCACTTTTTACCAGCTGGACGTTAGATCTCAAAAGGAGACTATTTTTGGCCACAGCGTGCTGCAAGCTGCTTTATAAGTCCTGGGCCTGAAGGGGATTTAGGAATACTATGTTCCCTCCCCTCAAAGGCATTGCTTTAGGACATCTCAGATAGTCATTATTATGGTGCTCTGTGTCCCGTGATGTACGATAAAGAAAAATTGATTTTTAAAACAGCTTACCTGTAAAATCCTTTTCTTGGAGTATATCAGGGGACACAGAGGTCCCTCCCTTCTTTTCTGGGATCTTCATTGCTTGCTACAAAACTAAAGGTACTTCCTGTATGGGAGGGTTTATATGAGAGGAACCTTCTTACTATTGGTTGCCAGTGTCCAATCACCTAAAGGTAGCATATAACCCAGATAGTCATTATTATGGTGCTCTGTGTCCCTTGATGTACTCCAAGAAAAGGATTTTATAGATAAGCTGTTTTAAAAATCAATTTTTCAGATTCCAGCTCCAACTGTGTAGCTCTTACCTGTGGCCCAATGCCTAATTCAGCTCAGTGAATGGACTTCTCCAGCCAGTAAGGGAGTACATTGCAGGTGGTATACACAGACTTGATCTAGAACTGTGACTTTCCAGGCTAAAAGCTGCTATTTGCATGTTGAGTTTTATAGCTCCTATGGCCTCCTCAAGTGAATTTAAAATATGTGCTGATATTGCTAGGTGCCCCAGTTTACAAATAAATCAGTAGTGACACATTTAATTTAACATGATGATTATGACACTGGTTTATCAACCTTCTTCTAGACATGCTTAGATTTTATGTGCCTTCCTAATGGACATTATGTCCACAGCCATGGTGTCTTAAACCTGAAGCTGTCAAGGGTGTAATATATGAAATGTTTGCAGAAAGTGGAATTTTTTGGGAGGTTGGTTTACTAAAGGTGATCAAGTGCAAGGAACATTAAAAAAAAAAAAACTTTTGTGTGCACATGATTGGATGATGGAAGTCAGCAGAGCTTCACTTTCTTCACTGAAAATTGCCTTTCAAAGTGTATAGCCTATTTGCAACTCCAACATACATGTTCTCCCTGTGCCTGCGTGGGTTTCCTCTGGGTACTCCACAATGGATAGCACTATTCACGTTCTCTGTCTCCTTCAACACTCCCTCTTATCAAATTTTAACTATGTGTAGGGTTTAGGAGGAGTTCATCATAAAGGGTTGCAGCTAGAGAAAACTTCCAAATGACTAGCATATTCAGTTTCTAAATACATCTACAGTGTATGAACTATAATTATTATAGTATAGAGAAGAGCACCTAGATCAGAAAAGTTGAATTACCACATAGGAGTACCATCATCCCAAATGTCTAGTACACGGAAAGGCAGGGGGTAGGGAACGGCCGCAGTTAGCTGCTTCTGTCGGCCAGTATCTCGATACCCCATGCAGGGAAGGAAACCCAAAAAAGGGGGGGGGGGACTATTGCGGTACTAGGTATAGCCAAATATTTAGTAAGAAAAGGTAAAGAGGAAGGTAATAATATAATAAAATTCCATTTTAATTGAAAACATGGTTAAAAAGTTATAACAGTGTCATATACAGTTGTAATTAAAAGCAGAAGCAGTAAATACAACCAAGAGGATTACACCCCATAGTGATAGTGGGCACAAATAAAGCTTGGGTTCTCGACCGGTTTCGCGGTTTTCACCGCTTCCTCAGGAGGGCAATATCTGTGATACAACATATAATAATTTTAATAAATATACAATTCAAGACATACATGGAAAAATTATTGTTGCAGCAGAATCATTAGAAAGTACAATAAACAAATAAATACAATTTAAGTACAAAAAGGATGAGCTCACCCGTTCAGTAGTTCTCTGTGGGTGTGTAAAGCCCCAAGCAATTCCCCCTGCGGCGGACACAGGGGATAGTAAACAGCCTCTAGATGGATAAATTTGGGTAATAGAATTATATAAGTCAATGGACTAGGAGATCCATAAAAAAGGGAAAATAAAATAAGGGGGTGCCAATCGTGTACCTCTAAGATTGAAGCCGGTGTGCAAGGGGAAGAAACAAGGAATGGGTGGGGATAGGAAATGAAAGGGGGGAAAAACAAAAGGGGGGGGGAGGGGGGAAGGGAGGGAAGGGAAAGGGGGGAAGGGAAAGGGGGGGGGAGAAGGAGGGGGTGAGGGGGAGGGGGGGGGAAAGGGGGGGGGCGACAGGGAAAGGGGGGGGGAAATGGGGAAATGGGGGGGACAGAGGGAAGAAAAGGGGGGAGACAGTAAGGTCAGTAGGAGGAGAACCCACTACTTGCAATAGTTAGGAAAGAAAATCAGAGGGGAGAAAGATTGCACACAGATGTAGAGAGTTAGCACTCACCCCAAAAGTATTAATCTGTTACAGATGCATAAGCTGGGATGGATGAGGACAACATAACACAAGATCATATAGTAGGCAAGAAGAAGTCACCAGCCACTGTTCGGTTGGCAATAGGGACCCCCCAGGAGGACTGGAAAAATTGGTGTGTGCAGAAAGAGATCACAGCAACAACTGCAAATTAAAATTTATAATAGGGTTACCATCCACAAACAATGTATAGGGGATTTACCCACCGGTAGAGAGCAATGGAAGCAACAAACTGGGGTTAAAGTTTGCGAATTAAAGATCATGTGGAATGGCAATGGAAACGGGTAGGGAGGTATCAGGGAGGCGCTCTGATATGGCAATAAACAAAAATACAGGTGGCGTTGTATGAAGAGGCCGTATACAGGGACTTAATGTTAAGCAGAGGTGCCAACAAGGAAGAGGGTCTATCTGGAAGTAGGGAGAATGGGGAAGGAGAGGGGGGCAGCAGAACTTACCCACAAAGATGGTCCTCAGCTGGCTCAGCGTCAGGAAGCTGTAGGCTCGTATAGCGACCATGGCCGGCCGCTATAAGAGCACCCCAACCCAGAAGTCAGGGACGGCGTGGAGGGCGTTTGTGGATGGTAACCCTATTATAAATTTTAATTTGCAGTTGTTGCTGTGATCTCTTTCTGCACACACCAATTTTTCCAGTCCTCCTGGGGGGTCCCTATTGCCAACCGAACAGTGGCTGGTGACTTCTTCTTGCCTACTATATGATCTTGTGTTATGTTGTCCTCATCCATCCCAGCTTATGCGTCTGTAACAGATTAATACTTTTGGGGTGAGTGCTAACTCTCTACATCTGTGTGCAATCTTTCTCCCCTCTGATTTTCTTTCCTAACTATTGCAAGTAGTGGGTTCTCCTCCTACTGACCTTACTGTCTCCCCCTTTTCTTCCCTCTGTCCCCCCCCTTTCCCCATCCCCCCCCCCTTTCCCTGCCGCCCCCCCCCCTTTCCCCCCCCCCACTTCCCCCCCCTCCCCCTCACCCCCTCCTTCTTCCCCCCCCTTTCCCTTCCCCCCTTTCCCTCCCCCCCTTCCCCCCTCCCCCCCTTTTGTTTTTCCCCCTTTCATTTCCTATCCCCACCCATTCCTTGTTTCTTCCCCTTGCACACCGGCTTCAATCTTAGAGGTACACGATTGGCACCCCCTTATTTTGTTTTCCCTTTTTTACGGATCTCCTAGTCCATTGACTTATATAATTCTATTACCCAAATTTATCCATCTAGAGGCTGTTTACTATCCCCTGTGTCCGCCGCAGGGGGAATTGCTTGGGGCTTTACACACCCACAGAGAACTACTGAACGGGTGAGCTCATCCTTTTTGTACTTAAATTGTATTTATTTGATTCTGCTGCAACAATAATTTTTCCATGTATGTCTTGAATTGTATATTTATTACAATTATTATATGTTGTATCACAGATATTGCTCTCCTGAGGAAGCGGTGAAAACCGCGAAACCGGTCGAGAACCCAAGCTTTATTTGTGCCCACCATCACTATGGGGTGTAATCCTCTTGGTTGTATTTACTGCTTCTGATTTTAATTACAACTGTATGTGACACTGTTATAACCTTTTAACCATGTTTTCAATTAAAATGGAATTTTATTATATTATTACCTTCCTCTTTACCTTTTCTTACTAAATATTTGGCTATACCTAGTACCGCAATAGTCCCCCCCCCTTTTTTGGGTTTCCTTCCCTGCATGGGGTATCGAGATACTGGCCGACAGAAGCAGCTAACTGCGGCCGTTCCCTACCCCCTGCCTTTCCGTGTACTATAATTATTATAGCAATTCAAGATGGTCTATATGGGAAAGATATTTTATATTGAAATCATTAGATATGAAAGGAGATAATGCATATACAAGTTGATGGTAGCCAATGAGAATTTGATGTACATTTGATATGATTTGTACAAAATGTGTACAGGTTCTATGACTAATTCAAGGTTCATTTACAAGTAATCTTTATTTGGATGTTGCTGATAATATATGGGATAATTTAATGGCTACAATCCTGTTCTTAAATTTTTCTGAAGATATACTGGTGTTCAGTAAATGTGTCCAAATTTCACAGTGGCTATAGCAAGTTAGAATTAAACTAAAAAAAAGATGGAACTTCCCACTATATTGATGTGAAATAATAAATCAATGTGATATTGTTTCTGTCACCACAGGGCCAAGGTGAAGAAAGGTGTCAACATTCTGAATGTGAAGATCAGTGATGCTCGGCAGTGGGATGTTAAGCAGGAACTGGGAAATGGAGGAAAACATTCCACCACAACTGTAGCCTGTCAAAGAATAGGACCAAGCCCTCGTAACAGGTAGGGTGCCATTCCAACGTGCATCAGCTTGAGTTGTGTCAATAACTGTTAAAGCTATAGAGGGACATCATAAAAGCACTTTTGTTAATGGTGCCTCCATCTGCTTACAGGCTACAGTACATTCATTTCCATAAAATGAATTGGCTTTTGCTGCTCCTGACCACATATTTTCACAATAGTAACTTTATTATCCTTTCCCTCTGCATCTGCGTCTTTCTTTGTATGCCATCTGGTTGATATGGAGCCAGGCTCATTCCATTCAATATACTGTATTTATTTTTTGTATGTTTCATGGTATCACAATAAACTGCGTCCACTGTATCCATTATAATGACTTCTAACAACAAATGCCAGTTTTTGAATGCGGGTGGGGAGAGGAGGCAGATGTCATCCCTAACACCCGTCAACCGTCTCATTTATTGCATTCAGTGTGGTGTAAAGCCTAACTTTATTTTATGATAAGTTTCAGATTATAAGACAAAGCTGTGCATCAACCCAGTGTTAATATTTTTTATTACTTACCTTGTTCTACGGCCATATTCCTTACATTCAGACTTAATGAAGTGAATCTTTCAAAATCAGACTTTTTATTTCCACACCTTTAATATTGTTGTGGCCTGCATCCCCTGCATGAGGAGATATCATTATTACCAACTCCACCTGCAGACTAATCCAAGACACATTGGAGTGGTTTACAAAAAGAGTAGAGGCTGTTCTCTTTGCAAGGTAAATTCTCACTTTGCAAAGTGTTAATACTGTTAAGTGAATAAGCTGAAGCTATATTTACTTTACAATGCCCAATCATGTGTGAAAAAAAATAAAGAACTTCAGGAATTCAGCCACTTTGTAAAATGTGCTGGCATACAATGAGTTAAGTCCAATGAGGTGCATGCTACCTTGTGGACTTATGTCTTTAATTTACATCTGACAGTTTTACAGAGCTCCAGGAGTGAAGCTATCACATTACCCCTGGAGCTCTGACAGGAGAGATGCTGTGTTCTCCTAAACAGCGTATCTGCCCAGCCCTCCCCTCTGCTCATTCACAGAGGCCTTTGTATTCTGTGGATGAGTTTACTTATTACAAAGCGCTCTGTGCTTGGGCAAAAGGAGGAGAGGGGGAAAGCATAGTGGCTATATGCGACTCTGAAGCCCCAGGAGCTGCAATGGGAGGGTCTCGACTTATAATTCTGAATGTATAGCGATAATTATGCTCCTAACACTCAGAAAAAAATGTTACAGCGAATTAAAGAAGTATTCCTTCACTACTCTAAGATTCAACTACTTTTTAAAATGTAAGTCCGGGGAGGTGGCCCAACACCTCATTGGACTTACATTTTTACAAAGTAGCTGAATTCTTGGAGTTCCCCCTGTCCCCCCAATTTTTTTTTTACCTACTATTATTTTTATTTTGCGTTTAATAATGGAGACCTCTACATACAAACGTGTACTGTATGCATGAAGGAATCACCTGATTATCTGTATATATTTTGGTAACATGACTACTTTAGAGATAAATATTGCAAGAGTTAAATTAAGATAAAAATGCATGCAGTATTTATCTGAATTGATCCCCATATGTGATATGATAGAGTGCTGCATGAATACAAACAATGTAAATCACAAACAAACTTAGCCTGTCCTATTGCAGCCAAAAGTGTGCTCAACTTGTATAGCAAAAAAAGAAGTGGTGTGTCCGCCAAGTATGAAGGGTCAAATGGCAAGTCAATAGGAAGAACTACACAGGGAAGAACTCCATATGTATTGTGGCCACTGTCATTTTTCCAAAAGTAATCTACACCTGTTGCATGCTAATTCAGATGTACCAACCATATGCATTGAATTTTTATATTTATTGACTTAATTTCTTATTATAACTCTTGTGGTGGTGCAGCATTGTTAGGGAACTTGGTTGTTGTTATTGGGTAAACTGTTGACATGCAAATTCCTTAGTGCTCCCTATCAGAACAGAGGGCATATGTTGGAAGTTCAACACATCAAACTTGAACAATTAGCAAGGTAGTGTTAAGGCCCTACACACGATCGGACTTTTTGACAACAAACATGCAAATTAGCTGTTTCAAGGCAAAATCCGACCGTGTGCACGCTCCATCGGACAAACTTTTTTGCTTTCATCGGACAAATGTTGGCTGTGCGAACAGACAAACTCGGCGGCAACAAAAGTCCGATGTCGGCAAGTCCGATCATGTGTACACAAAACCATCAGACTTTAGTACAAAGTACAGACACGCATGCTCAGAACCAATGCAAAAGATCAGACAACAATACAGAAATTGACCAAAGGGTGGCACCGGAGAATTGAACGTTCTCTTTTGAAGTGTTGTCAGTACGTTGAAACGTCACTACGTTCGTGTTTTTTGCCTAAAAAGTCCTGCCATGTGTATGCTTAACAAGTTCATGGCCAACACCCTTTGTACAGAAATCCACGGGAAAATTTGTATAAAGTCCGATCTTGTGTATGAGGCTTAAGGGATCATGTTCACTACATGTGCATGCCTTAACATGCTCATTTTATACTAAGCTGCAAGGTTTCCATAGGTATTTATCCCTTCTCTTCCTTATTTTTTGGTAAAACAGTCCCAACACATATACTGTGTCTATAGCAACAGCAGTGAAAACAAGTTAACTTTGATTATTTCCAAGGAGCAACAGAAAAGAGCTTCAACAGTCTCCACACATGAAAGAGAAAATGCAAGTATAAAAAAAAAACGTGGACTGGCGCGGAAAAGATCAAATCTAAGTTTTTAGTGTCTGTTTCTCTGCATAATATCATAAAATGAACTGTGCGTGCAAATGAAAAAAGTATCATGTATTGTGCTCAACTATGACATATCAAAAAAAATAAAAAATGTTCAAACCGAAAGGAGCAAAACACGGATGCTACATGCCGATGACAGAAAATCTTTTAGATAACAGCAGATATTAAATATTACATTGTAAGCCAGTAACATACAGCTTGAACAGAAGGAAAACGTTCTTGCAGCAGCTATAAATAAACACAAATAAAAGTAGTACAAAGATTTGCAGTTATTAAATAATAGGGTCATGTATAGTATGTGCAGACATCCCATCAGAAGTGAGGTAGATATGGCACGATTCAAGAATTTAGACATACAATTTATTGCAGATTGGGTGTTCTCAAACACTAATCTGTTTACTTTCAATCACTACCATTATATATAATCACTACAACACTTTTGCCAGGCCTAGCTCTGGAATTCCTTCATTCAATAATGTCAATCATTTCCCGTGCCCAGGACTCTACGAAAGGACATAAATTACAGGTGGGGATGATAAAAAAATCATAATTTTAAAAAGTGTACACTTGAGGGCCTTAACGAATGGCTTGGTATATAGATCTAACTTAGGGCCTGCTCACACCAATGCATTGCGGTAACACACGTCTTACTGCAAAATGTAGTAGTGCACCGTAATGCCAATCCATTTGGCTAGCATGCTAATGCACCTGTGCTGCAACAAACAAGGGAGGATTTAGACCCCTTTCACACTGCTTTTCGGCCGCCAGCGGTGTGCTTTTAACCCCCGCTAGCACCCGAAGAAAGGGTTAAAACCACCGTGTTGCGGTGCTTCCGAAGCGCTTTAAAGGGCGCTTTGGAAATGCTACCCATTCATTCCAATTGGCAGGGGCGGTGTAGGAGCGCTGTACACAGCGCTCCTACACTGCCCCAAAGATGCTGCTTGCAGGACTTTTTTTCCCGTCCCGCAAGCGCACCACCCCAGTGTGAAAGCACTCAGGCTTTCACACCGGGGAGGCATGAGAGGCAGTTTTCAGGCGCTTTACAGGCGCTATTTTTAGCGCTAAACGGCCTGAAAACTGCCTCAGTGTGAAAGGGATCTTACTAAAACTGGTGCACACAGAATCAGGTGCAGCTTTGCATAGTAACCAGCTTCTAACTTCAGCTTGTTCACTGAAACGTTGACAATAAAACCTGGAAACTGGTTATCACACACAGCTGTACCAGATTTTGTGCGCACAGTTTGAGTAAATCTCCCATATTTTAACACAACAAAATTCACAGTGTGCTTCGCAGTGCACTGCAAAACACCCTGCCTACTTTACTGTTTTATGCATTGAGATGTGTTAAGCTCAATTCCTTTTGAAAGAGCTGCCTAACGCAGCGCAACACACATCAACACATGAAAAATAGTTCCACTGCAGAACAGTGCAATCCCATTGGGGCTATTATCCCTATCTATCTGTACTTGTGATGCCCATATAAGACATAAGGGATGTGGGCATTACTGGGAGTGGAAGGCATGGACAGCAATAAGTATGACGTCAAATGTTCTAACTTTTCTCACTATACTAAAATATCTTTTTGGTTTTGACTGCACAGGCATTGGAGTGATTTCCTATCACATCCTACCTGAGCGGAAGTGTGGGAAAGTCATTGACAGCAATAAATGTCTTAAATATAAATATACCTGAAAAAGACTCTGAACCTCCCCCACTTTGTTTTGGCTAGTTACATTTTTGATTTGAAGCAGAGCCTAAGCTGCTGAGAATATTACATCCACTGCAGTTAAGCTTGTTTACATTTGGGCTCCACATCCCCTTTGTATGTATAATTTACAGTTATTATTTTTCTTTTCAAATTTGAGGGTTTTGAAGGTCCTTTCAAACCTATGCATTGTGGTAACAATCGGGGAAAAAAAGCTGCAGATGCATTTTTTTTAATCTATCCTTGTGTATTAGCAGCCCATTCAATTTAATGGGCTGCCTAACTGCAATGCACGTTAATATACAATCGTAACATAACATGCCAAATCGGAAAGGTGTGAAGGGGGCCTACAGACAACCTCTGTTTAGAAAAATGTGTAGGCTGTCATTGCTGACCTCATTATCAAAATGCTTGCAATCTGTCTGCCTCCAATGCTTTCTGAGTCATTGAAAAACAAGACAGAACTCCTTAGCCAACTCCATCATTAACCTCGAAAGAAATGAAGCCACTGTATCAACATGACAACCAAGCAATTAGCAATTTCAAAAGGAGAGGACAGCAGTGGTCTCTCAAAATAGGTTACTTTTCAAAGTAGAAAAATTGTAACCTGGGGAGATTGTTCTGAAGTCTGTATGATCTGTTTTTTCCAATTCAGCCACTTGCAATTGCTGTCCTGGTGGGCCCCTATTAGGTATTAAATTAACTGAGGGACCTGGAGCAGAGACATATTTTATACTTTCATGTTTTTTATTAGTATCAGATTTTTATTACAAACTTAATACAGTTTTACAGGATGTAACAGGATACCACTAATTCAGTGAAGACTAACATAATTTATCGTTTAAAAAGACTTCAGCAAGATAAAACAATATCCTAAATATCAAATGGCCATAGCCTGGTGGAGACACTGCTTTTATCTGCTAGTGCTAAGACAATTATAGACATTTCTAGACATATACTATGCTTACCTTATTTAACTATTACTCTCTTGGTGTTTCCAACAGTGTGTCTTTTAAGTAGTCAATACATGTTTAATACATACATGGCTATATTACATTTAAAGAATCTTAAATGCTTAATGTGGAAACATCAGCTGGTTATTTTATGCATATGTGAACAACAAAGGCATTAAAGTACTTCAAAACACATTTTCATATTGAAAGCTCAACCCCCAGGGAACAAGATGTAATGTTCCCCCAATTTTTAGCAGCAGATAGAACACACTACAATCACTGTATCATTTACATAATGTCTAATTAACCTATGAAAAATGGTAAGCACAGATTATGCAAATTAGAGCTAATGTCCTAATTACCATTGACGGCATTAGCCTATGTAAATGCTTCCCTTATTTTTATTAAGCTAGGCCGGTATTGTGTTTCATGTTGTTTCATTTAATGAATTACGCACAGATTATTCCAGTTAGGGTAGTCTAAATGCAACATCCTCAGCCCACAGTCAGTCTTACTTGATCAGAAACATACTGTACAGTTTAACAAATAACAAGGTTTCCAGTAATTAGTTAAGTCTAATTACATTTGTTTTAGGCATGTCTCCCACTGGGATGTATTTTGTTTCATCTGATGATGGAGAGTGAGCTAAGGCATCTTTCATAATTACATGTCTGACACAAGCACACAGCAGTGCAATACGGTCTTAATCTTCTTGTACCAGTACCATGTTTGTGTGTTCTTGGAAAGTAGTATATAAAATGTACTTGCAATCAGACTCTCACATTAGAAGGTGTCTGTCAGTAATTTTTATGTACAGATGAAAGATATGAACTATAAAGGTAGTTGAAAATTTAAGGAGCATATCCCACATGCTTAAAGCGGGGGTCCACCTATATATCGTTTTTTTTTTTTTTTTAGTTCATTCACAAACTTTTCTTCTCAGCATTACATACTCACATATTGTGTGTAATATGTCCGCCTGTGTCAGATTTTGTCGGAAAGAATAACTTATATTATTCACTGCAGGCGGTTTCCATCTTCATTGTGGGCATTTGAAGCCCACAAGCATTTATTTCCTGGATGTGGTGAATGCTGTGCTCCCAGCATTCACCGCTCGTTCCCGCACATGCTCAGTGGCATCCTGGGAAGCCTGAGACTAGCTCCCAGGAGTCTGGGAGAGGCTAGAAACACGCCTACTCCCACGGGAGGAGAACCAGGAAGTGCAAAGAAGAATAGAAAAATAAAAGGTAATTACGACGATTTAATTTTTTTTAAATGGCATGTCAGCATCTAGGCAAGGAAGAGAATACATACAGATATTGTTCAAAATTTGTGTGGAACCCCACTTTAAGTAACTTATTTTTTCATCCAGACATTGCTTTAATACACCAGTCCACCCCAATCCCTTTTGTTTGTGATCTGATGATTCTAGTACACATTTGCTGGTAATCCTGGAACTGCATTTCATGCAGAGCATGACTGATGTACAAAATATTCAATCCTATATTTCTCAAAGCTATCAATCAACCTGCCATGGGAGTTTGAATGTAAGTGATAATGCTGAAAGTAAGGAAATCAGAAGTTACATAGCATCATTTTTAGCAAATATACTTTCACTGGCAGTTATAGACCTATGTGTTTTATTCTGTAGGGCATTACACAGACTTCACATTAGGGTATATGGGGGGAACTTTCTGACTTAAAGCGGAATTATACTGCTTTTTTTTTTCTTTACCTAAATGGGCCCCCAGTTGGGTTATGCCATAATGTCCTAATGTGCAATGCATCCATCTTCGCCCAATCTAACCTCCAGGTTCCATGTTCGGCCTCTTCAAGTGGTTCTAAAAGCAATCTTCTTTTTTTTATCTTTATGCATTCTCTGCATTAAGATAAAAAACCTTTAAGCACCCCAATAATACTTAACTATGCTCAATCTTGATCGACCAATGTGCTCGTCTTCTCTCCCCTCTATCACAGGAGGCTCGGCAACAGTGGGAGTCATTGGCTTCTGCTGCTGTCATTCAAATCCTGTGAGGAGGTAGCTGAGGGCCAAAGTGCACTGTGTGTATATCAGTGGATGCATATAGACCAGCTCAGGATTGAGCCTGCAGGTTTGCCCAATAGCAAGCAGCTATGGAGGCACAGTTGGAAGTGAAGGGGCCTGGAGCGCCAGCAGGGGACCTCAGAAGTGAATGTTTGAGGCTGCTCTGTGCAATACCATTGCACAGAGCAGGTACGTTTATCATGTTTGGTTTTTTAATAATAAAAAGTACCTCTACGATCACTTTTAATGGCTGGCCGTGATGACGCCATTCTGCGCATACTCTCTGGACCGCCATTGTGGTGAGTGTGAGGCCTTGTCCCCTTTTTTTTCTGGAAACCTAGTGTATGTATATTATCTCTTGACTTTCCTGACTGTTCTCTAATCCACTAACAGCTCCAGAGTGGCTTGCAGTATTCCTCCTTTTGTACCTGATGCTGACAGCTTGAAACACTCCTCCCTGTTTGAGACCCAATGTTCTTCAAAGGCTTTATTGGCTCCATTATGCAACAGATCTCTACAATGTTTACTGACTCAGAAGACAGGGGCCACAAGCATCATTTTTTATGCATTGTGCTCCAGAGTCTCTGATTTGTCTGCAGCTGCTTTTACACATACAGGTCTAGATGACAAGCAGTCTAATATATTTTTGGATGACCTGAGATAACTCCGAGACTTAAGGTTATCAAAGTGGAAGGATGCCTTTTAGCCTTTGTAACTGCCTGAAGTGAAAGCATATCAGACGCATGCGTGAGAGACGTGGTGTCCAGGGGCTACAGGGTAGAATTTAGAACTCTAGCTTCATGCTGTCTCATCTCCCAATGTCCTTCAGTGATTGGCAGACCTCCACTCTGCCCTGGCAAATCTCTTCTCCCACTGAGTCATTGTCCCCTAAGGGAGGCATTTGACCCCATTTTGGACCGGAAAAGACTCAACACTTTCCTTCATGTGTAGCATCCTCTAGTGTGTGCTAGTTGTTAGTGTTGGTTTGTTAGTGTGGGTTTGTTAGTGTAGGTACATTTAGTCAGCTCAGGGCTAAGTCTGAGCTGTGAATCTAAGGTCAGGGTTCAGTGAGTCAGGGCTGGATGATTCATCCTTCATCCTGACAGCTCCTCTGGTGCCCCCCCCCCCCCTGGTCTAGAAGGTTGTAGAAACTTCTAGAGCTAGTGGATGGAGGTTAGGAGGGGTTGACTTGAATATTTATGAAGGCCTTGGCCAATCCCCAGTAAAAGGCTGGCAGGGGGCAATGCTTACCTCATAAATAGGCATGAGCTATGCCAGCAGTGGCAGTCAGGTAGAAGATGGAGATATAGTGCTGTGGAGACTGTCGGTGGCACTCTGGGATGGGGGTGACCTTGGGCCGGGGCTCAGGTGCTGGAAGAATCCTGCCGCAGCACATGGAGGAAGCACTTCCTGGAGGCATGGGAGCAGGAGAGAGGACAGTGTGAGTAGAGCAGCACTACTGGGGACTTACAAGGGGGGAGACTGCCACATGTAGCCAGTTCTCCCTGAAGACAGTGGTGTGTCAAGTCTACATCCCTTCCCTGGCGGATCTCCTGCAGTCAGCCGGGTGGCCTGGTGAGAGTCAGTCTGGAGGACTTTCGAGGAAAGTTAGCCTGGAGGGCTAGTGAAAGGGGCAGCTGCAGCCAGGTGGGTTGGTAGTGTCTGAAAAGGTGGTGCTGGGACCAGTAGCCACAGGAGGGAAAGTAAAAGCCTATCACTGTATTCTGCTACACATCAAGGGACTTTGAGTTCCTGCCTACAAAGACCCATTGCTAAATCTTACTGTGTCTGTCAGATCCACTTACAGTGATCCAGCTGGAGTCTGCAAGCAAGGGAAGTGCAGGAGGAGTGTCAAGGAGACTGTATATAGTCTGTATATATACTGTGTATAGGAAGGTGTCCCTGAAGTTGTTGCCAAAGGTATGTTGCTGAAGTCAAGAGGGCATCCCATAACCTCCCATCCCCATCCAAGTTATTAACCCTCAATAAACGACAAAAAAAGTCACGGACAGTTCTCTGGTCTCTGGAGTGCCTGTGAAAACTTGGTGTGCCTGGCTGTGCGGGGTGTGGGTTCCCAGTTCATCTGCTTCTGCAGCTCCTTAGGGGGTGCGCTACACATGTAAAAATGTTCCATATGGAAGGTATCTCCCTCCTTCCGGGAGACTTTCTGGGCTGAGTGGACACTAAGTTTCCTGCCTGCGTGTTCCCATTTTTCCAGAGCTTCCTGCATTTTGGAAACAGTGGTGTTAGTCAGTGTCCACTAAGCTGTTCAGACTCTCCGAAGGTTCAGTTGGATCATTTGGAATTTTGGAACCAACCAATGACTTAGAGTATTAAAGTCTCCTTCTAGATGCTAGTCAGACAAATATTCTCCTTCTGCAGGAAAACTCTTGACCTTCTGTTCCAGGTTCAGATTATAAAGTCTAAGAGCTAATAGACACACGGCACACCAGAAAGCCACTACCCAGCTCACTCACTGACAGGAGCTTGACTAATTGTACATAATATAACTAGGTACTAACATTTGTTGGTAAAGTTGATCCAGGGAAAATCCGATTGTCTCTTGGGGGATCAGGAAGGAATTTTTCCCCTGCTGTAGCAAATTGGAGCATGCTCTGCTGGGGTTTTTTACCTTCCTCTGGATCAACTGTATGTAACTATGTAATTGCAGTAGGAACTTATGGCTCTTCTGCTCCAGTTTCTCCTGTGAAATCAAAAAGTGAGGGAGCAGCACTGTGGCTGGCAGCAATGACATGGAGCCAGGCAAGAATTTAGAGGTTGTGGGGTAGGACAAGTAGTGGGGTGTTTTTACCTTAATGCAGAGAATGCATTCAGGTAAAACATCAATAGACTTTAGCAAAACTTTTGGCTTTTGTGTGTTAGTAAAGTGTTATCAAACGCTCTTTGTATTGTGGGAATTCATGTGTGATGACATGTAGCATCCTTCACATCCTAACATCCCATACACACTGTTTGAGAATAGTAAATGAAGGCTCCATCAGATGTGTTTTAGGAAGAATCCTGTCCTCAGCAGTTTCCAACAATAATGTAGTAGGCTACTATAATTTCCTTGTGTAATGGCTGTTTAAAAGCAAGCTCATTTTTGGTAAAACAGGACAACCTAGTCCATTAAACTAATATAGACTATAAGCATAGCGGCTTATTTTTTCCAGACATAAAAGAAAAACCCTGATGTTCATTAAAAAAATAGTGTGGTCAGTCCATATTGATCAAACTGTGTTGTTCATGAATTATTTTAGTATAGAATATGAACAATTGTTCTCTAAAACATGATATGCTGTCTACACTTTGCCATTGCCAAGTCTCATAACATCTTTATCATTCTAGTCTGTTAGTCTCTAGACTTTGCTGCTGCCCTCTGTACCAGAATGAGGTAACGCCACTAACAAAAAATGAAAAGTGCACACAAAACCTTAAAGAATAAATACATACATAAAATAGTATAAACTCATTGTAGCCTTATAGTAAGGACCTTTTCTTTTTACCCAATTACTGGGTCTATATTCGATATTCAAAAAAAATATTGAATTATAATATTATTCAATATATAATATATATCAATACTACTGCTAACTAAAAACCTGTATGTCACTTCCATACTGGATAATTTGTGAGCTAATAAAATATTAATCTACTTATCTGTATTAGCTGCAAGCCTTGGGGCATATGATTGACACAGGTGGATAGTTTGCTACATTCATATGCCACCTCTGGATGCAGCAGCACTCTGTACTATGGTCACATAAAAACGAAACAACTGAGTGCCCAAAACTCAGTAGAAATGCTTACCCTGGACACACTCAGAGGAGTGGTTACATGAGAACAGTGGTGGTGCTGGTCATCGATTTGTACATAATACATATTTAACAGCTGCCACTGGCAGCTCCTGCTGGTCGCACGCAGAATGTGCAGGCAGCGTATCGCTGGCTGTATATATATATATATATATATATATATATTATATATAGATATACACTATATTGTCAAAAGTATTAGGACACCTGCCTTTACACGCACATGAATTTTAATGGCATCCCAGTCTTATAGGGCGTACACACGGTTGGACTTTGTTCGGACATTCCGACAACAAAATCCTAGGATTTTTTCCGACGGATGTTGGCTCAAACTTGTTTTGTCTACACACGGTCGCACAAAGTTGTCGGAAAATCCGATCGTGCCCAAAACTCAGTAGAAATGCTTACCCTGGACACACTCAGAGGAGTGGTTACATGAGAACAGTGGTGGTGCTGGTCATCGATTTGTACATAATACATATTTAACAGCTGCCACTGGCAGCTCCTGCTGGTCGCACGCAGAATGTGCAGGCAGCGTATCGCTGGCTGTATATATATATATATATATATATATATATATATATATATATATATATTATATATAGATATACACTATATTGTCAAAAGTATTAGGACACCTGCCTTTACACGCACATGAATTTTAATGGCATCCCAGTCTTATAGGGCGTACACACGGTTGGACTTTGTTCGGACATTCCGACAACAAAATCCTAGGATTTTTTCCGACGGATGTTGGCTCAAACTTGTTTTGTCTACACACGGTCGTACAAAGTTGTCGGAAAATCCGATCGTTCTAAATGCGGTGACGTAAAACATGTACGTCGGGACTATAAACGGGGCAGTGGCCAATAGCTTTCATCTCTTTATTTATTCTGAGCATGCGTGGCACTTTGTCCGTCGGATTTGTGTACACACGATCGGAATTTCCGACAATGGATTTTGTTGTCGGAAAATTTTATCTCCTGCTCTCCAACTTTGTGTGTCGGAAAATCCGATGGAAAGTGTCCGATGGAGCCCACACACGGTTGGAATTTCCGACAACACGCTCCGATCGGACATTTTCCATTGGAAAATCCGACCGTGTGTACGGGGCATAATGCAACATATATATGTTCACTGCTCAAAAAAATTCAAGGAACACTTTTTAATCAGAGTATAGCATCAAGTCAGTTGAACTCCTCGAATATTGATCTGGTCAATTGAGTAGCAGAGAGGGTTGAGGCACAGTCTCAAGAGCATGGAAGAGATTCCAGGAGACAGACAGTTACTCTAGGAGAGCTGGACAGGGCCATAGAAGGTCCTTAACCCATCAGCAGGACCGGTATCTGCTCCTTTGTGCAGGAGGAACAGGATGAGCACTGCAAGAGCCCTACAAAATGACTTTCAACAGGCTACTGGTGTTAATGTCTCTGACCAAACAATCAGAAACAGACTTCATGATGGTGGCCTAAGGGCCCCATGTCCTCTAGTGGGCCCTGTGCTCACTGCCAAGCACCATGGCGCTTGCTTGGTATTTGTCATTAAACACCAGAATTGGCAGGTCTGCCACTGAGCAGGTTCACCCTGAGCACATGTGACAGAGACGAAAGGGTCTGGAAAAGCCGCGGAGAACATTATGCTGCCTGTAATATCGTTCAGCATGACCGGTTTGGTGGATGCACAGACCTCTACAGGCTAGACAATGTCACCCTGACTGCCATTATTTATCAGGATGAAATCCTTGGACTCATTGTGAGACCCTACGCTGGTGCGGTGGGTCCTGGGTTCCTCCTGGTGGACAACAATGCCTGGCCTCATATAGTGACAGTATGCAGCCAGTTCCTGGAGGATGAAGGAATTGATACCATTGAATGACCCTGCTCGCTCACCTGACCTAAACCCAATAGAACACCTCTGGGACATTATGTTTTGGTCCATTTGACGCCACCAGGTTGTACCTTAGTCTGTTCAGGAGCTCAGTGATGCCCTAGTTCAGATCTGTGAGAAAATACCCCAGGACACTATCCGTTGTCTCATTAGGAGCATGCCCCAACGTTGTCAGGCATACCTACAAGCATGTGGGGTCCATACAAATTACTAAGTACAATTTTGAATTGCTGCAATGAAATTTCAGCGAAATGGCTAGCCTGCTGCAACATGTTTTCACTTTGATTTTTCAAGGTGTCTTTGAATTCAGCCCTCTGTAGGTTGAAAACTTTAATTTTCATCAAATGAATATATATATATATACAGTATCTCACAAAGGTGAGTACACCCCTCACATTTTTTGTAAATATATTTAAATCTATCTTTTCATTTGACAACACTGAAGAAATGACACTTTGCTACGATGTAAAGTAGTGAGTGTACAGCTTGTATAACAGTGTAAATTTGCTGTCCCCCCAAAATAACTCAACACACAGCCAGTAATGTCTAAACCGCTGGCAACAAAAGTGAGTACACCCTTAAGTGAAAATGTCCAAATTGGGCCTAAATTGTCAATATTTTGTGTGGCCACCATTATTTTCCAGCACTGCCTTAACCCTCTTGGGCATGGAGTTCACCAGAGCTTCACAGGTTGCCACTGGAGTCCTCTTCCATTCCTCCATGACGATATCACAGAGATGGTGGATGTTAGAGACCTTGCGCTCCTCCACCTGCCATTTGAGGATGCCCCACAGATGCTCAATAGGGTTTAGGTCTGGAGACATGCTTAGCCAGTCCATCACCTTTACCCTCAGCTTCTTTAGCAAGGCAGTGGTCATCTTGGAGGTGTGTTTGAGGTCATTATCATGTTGGAATACTGCCCTGCGGCCCAGCCTCCGAAGGGAGGGGATCATGCTCTGCTTCAGTATGTCACAGTACATGTTGGCATTCATGGTTCCCTCAATGAACTGTAGGTCCCCAGTGCCGGCAGCACTCATGCAGCCCAGACCATGACACTCCCACCACCATGCTTGACTGTAGGCAGAACACACTTTGTACTCCTCACCTGGTGGCCACCGCATGCACTTGACACCATCTGAACCAAATAAGTTTATCTTGGTCTCATCAGACCACAGGACCTGGTTCTAGTAATACATGTCCTTAGTCTGCTTGTCTTCAGCAAACTGTTTGCAGGCTTTCTTGTGCATCATCTTTAGAAGAGGCTTCCTTATGGGACGACAGCCATGCAGACCAATTTGTTGCAGTGTGCGGCGTATGGTCTGAGCACTGACAGGCTGACCCCCCCACCCCTTCAACCTCTACAGCAATGCTGGCAGCACTCATACGTCTATTTCCCAAAGACAATCTTTGGATATGACGCTGAGCACGTGCACTCAACTTCTTTGGTCGACCATGGCGAGACCTGTTCTGTTAAATCGCTGTATGGTCTTGTCCACTGTGCTGCAGCTCAGTTTCAGGATCTTAGCAATCTACTTATAGCCTAGGGCATCTTTATTTAGAGCAACAATTCTTTTTTTCATATCTTTAGAGAGTTCTTTTGCCATGAGGTGCAATGTTGAACTTCCAGTGACCAATATGAGAGAGTGAGAGCGATAACACCAAACTTAACACACCTGCTCCCCATTCACACCTGAGACCTTGTAACACTAATAAGCCACATGACACTGGGGAGGGAAAATAGCTAATTGGGCCCAATTTAGACATTTTCACTTAGGGGGTGTACTCACTTTAGTTTTCAGCGGTTACACTCACTACTTTACATTTTTAGCAAAGTGTAATTTCTTCAGTGTTGTCACATGATAAGATAGAATAAAATATTTGCAATATTGTGAGGGGTGTACTCACTTTTGTGAGATACTGTATATAGATATATAGATCTATACATATATATATATATATATATATATATATATATATATATATATATAGATCTATATATACAGTGGGGACGGAAAGTATTCAGACCCCCTTAAATTTTTCACTCTTTGTTATATTGCAGCCATTTGCTAAAATCATTTAAGTTCATTTTTTTTCCTCATTAATGTACACACAGCACCCCATATTGACAGAAAAACACAGAATTGTTGACATTTTTGCAGATTTATTAAAAAAGTAAAACTGAAATATCACATGGTCCTAAGTATTCAGACCCTTTTCTCAGTTAGTAGAAGCACCCTTTTGATCTAATACAGCCATGAGTCTTTTTGGGAAAGATGCAACAAGTTTTTCACACCTGGATTTGGGGATCCTCTGCCATTCCTCCTTGCAAATCCTCTCCAGTTCTGTCAGGTTGTATGATAAACGTTGGTGGACAGCCATTTTTAGGTCTCTCCAGAGATGCTCAATTGGGTTAAAGTCAGGGCTCTGGCTGGGCCATTCAAGAACAGTCACGGAGTTGTTGTGAAGCCACTCCATCGTTATTTTAGCTGTGTACTTACATTGTGTTGTTGGAAGGTAAACCTTCGGCCCAGTTTGAGGTCCTGAGCACTCCGGAGAAGGTTTATGTCCAGGATATTCCCGTACTTGGCCGCATTCATCTTTCCCTCGATTGCCACCAGTTGTTCTGTCCCTGCAGGTGAAAAATATTATTATTATTATTATTATTATACGAGATTTATATAGCGCCAACAGTTTACTCAGCGCTTTACAATGTATAAGGGGGACAACACAATTACAGTACAGTTCAATACAAAAGGTACAGGAGGGCCCTGCTCGTAGAGCTTACATTCTAAAGGGAGGGGGTGGTGGTACAAAAGGTAATAGCTGCAAAGAATGATTTGATGGGGGTGTACCATCATACCAAATATCATACCAAATACCCCCACAGCATGATGCTGCCACCACCATGCTTCACTGTTGGGACTGTATTGGACAGGTGATGAGCAGTGCCTGGTTTTCTTCACACATACCGCTTAGAATGAAGGCCAAAAAGTTCTATCTTGGTCTCATCAGACCAGAGAATCTTATTTCTCACCATCTTGGAGCTCTTCAGGTATTTTTTAGCAAACTCCATGCAGGCTTTCATGTGTCTTGCACTGAGGAGAGGCTTCCATCAGGCCACGCTGCCATAAAGCCCCGACTTGTGGAGGGCTGCAGTGATGGTTGACTTTCTACAACTTTCTCCCATCTCCCGACTGCATCTCTGGAGCTCAGCCACAGTGATATTTGGGTTCTTCTTTACCTCTCTCACCAAGGCTCTTCTCCCCCGATAGCTCAGTTTGGCCGTACGGCCAGCTCTAGGAAGGGTTCTGGTCATCCCAAATGTCTTCCATTTAGGGATTATGGAAGCCACTGTGCTCTTAGGAACCTTAAGTGTGGCAGACATTTTTTTGTAACCTTGGCCAGATCTGTGCCTTGCCACAATTCTGTCTCTGAGCTCTTCAGGCAGTTCCTTTGACCTCATGATTCTCATTGGCTATGACATGCACTGTGAGCTGTAAGGTCTTATATAGACAGGTGTGTGGCTTTCCTAATCAAGTCCAATCAGTATAATCAAGCACAGCTGGACTCAAATGAAGGTGTAGAACCATCTCATGGATGATCAGAAGAAATGGACAGCACCTGAATTAAATATATGAGTGTCACAGTAAAGGATCCGAATACTTAGGACCATGTGATATTTCAGTTCTTCTTTTTTTATATATAATATATATAGATATATATATATCTATAGATATACTGTATATATACTTATATACTGTATATATATATATATATATATATATATATATATATATATATATACACAGCTATGTGAAGAAATAGGTACACTTTATGCACTCTATGGAAATATTTGACTTTTTTCAACATATTTGAACAGGCAAACAGTAGGTCTGTTTTCAAGCAGTGCCTGCAGATAAATGTGATATACTTGAATAAGAACAAAAGTTAAATTTGCCTTTTCAATTATTTATTTACAAACATATCAAATTATAGTAGTGTACTGTGAAAAAGTAAGTAGAACTTTGACATCAAAAGCTGGTATTGCCCTCCTGTAGGAGAAATTACGTTTTGCAGATATTAGGAATGCTGTAGCCCACCATTCTCAAGCATCAACAACATTTTTGAACATAATAAACGAAAGTCCTGTGGACTTAAGGCAGCGCTTATCAATATGACTAATCATAAAACATAAGCAATCAGTTCAATATATGTCCATTAACTGAAGTCCGTACATCAATGTAAAATCATAAAAAATGATAAGAATGATAAAAAACACATGGATGTGTCATTGATTGTTGTAGGAAAACCATAAGTCCATTGAAATCATTTGTGTGGAGAACGCTTAAAGAGTTGCTGTCACCAGAGGAAAGCCCACATCACACGTGCACAAGAAAAGAGGGGGGGTGTGCAGGGAAACCCCCTCTTTTTTTTGTTTAATAATTGTTTATTAAAGATTAATATAAAGAAGAGAGTAAACATAATATATGGAAAGCAATCTTTTGAACAGAAAACAAGGGATTCAAAGTGCACATATTCCAAGCATATATCAGTATTCAATAAATTGCCCTTGTAGATGCAAAAAGGAATTGAACAAACAGATATAACCAAGAACTAAGCAAAAGCTTACTTCTATATAAACAAATAGAATGAAAAGAAATTCAATTCAGACATTAATATTGCATCAAGATAGAGCAGGTGATTAGAAAATGGTTTCAAAAGAAGAGATAAGAAGAAAATGGGTGGAGAAAGGGAAAGAGAGTAAAACGGTAGGGATAGGATAAAGGATAGGAAAAGAAACACAAAAAGGAAAAGGGGGGAGGGAGGTGGGGGGGGGGGGGTTGGCATGGGTGTCGTTTTGTGTTAGAGTAGCAATATCAATTGCTATATAGTTATTCAGGAGGAAGAATAATCTACATTCAGAGGGAGATAAATCCTTAGAATTAAGTTAGTTAGTAAGAGACCATTTCCAGTGGCTGAAGAGCTATTCAAAGACTTAGTCTGGTTGTGTTAAAATATCTTTATAGAAGGGTGAAGATATGAATTTTATCCATGGTGCCCATGTTAAAGAGTGTCTCTGAGAAGTACCCCTGATGCTATGAGTTATGTCTTCCAAATGGTGAACTTCTGCGACCTTCTGTAACCCTCTTTTTATGGACGGGATTGTGGATTGACCCCAAAAGATGGGGATTAGGGCCTTGGCTGTGTTCAGCAGATGGGGTATGAGCGAACGTTTATAAGAAACAATGGATTCTTTAGTAGCATGAAAGAGGACAGTCCAAGGATCATTTGGGAGATTAACATCTGAAATCTGAGATATAAGGATGAGAACCTCGGTCCAAAAGGGGCGAATGAATGGGCAGCACCACCAGATATGAGCATGAGTAGCCTTGTTCCCACAGCTCCTCCAACACAATGGGGAACTGTCGGGGAACATTTGGTGCAGTTTGGCTGGGGTATAGTGCCATCTGGTAAGTAATTTGTAATTGACTTCTGCTATTTTTGAAGCGGGTGAGGAGACATGGGCGAGTTTCAAGACTTTGTCTTTCTGTGTGTTTGTAATGGGAGAGTCCAAATCTAATTCCCATTTAGCCAGAAAGTGTGGATATGGAGAATTAGGAAAGTCAGTAAGAGCTTTGTAGAATAGTGAAATAGCATGTAATGGGGGATCTTTTGGGTAGAATATTTCTTCTATCTTGTAAGCCTCTTAACGGGTGGGGGAAGGATCTTAGAAAGCGTTGTAGTTGGTGAAATCTCCATTTATCTAAAAATGTAATCGGTTTAGAGCAGAGGATTTCAGGAAGAGGTTTAATTACATTAGCGTGGAGGACATGATGTAACAAAAAAGGTTCTTCTGAGGTCCAGGATTTAAAACCTGGGTCCAGCAGGCCTGGTAAGAAATAGTGGTGATTTAAGAGGGGCATTAGTGGGGAGTCATATCTCCAGGAAAGCTTCCTATGTAGGGCGTCCCAGATGTCTAATGAGGATGTGGTGAGTGCTGATGTAGTGTGGGAAATGTTCCTATACGCTCGAGGTATCCATGGGACAACAGAAAGATCTGCGCCACTCAGAGAATATTCTATTTGCACCCATAGTTTCGAGTTAAGAGCATATTTCCAGTCAGTAAGTCTAGAGAGTATAACAGCGTGATAATATGTCTTAAAATTTGGGAGTGCCAGTCCCCCAGAGCACTTAGAACGGAAAAGAACGTCTCTGGATATTCTGGGGTGGCTGTTCCTCCAAACAAATCGAGAGACCATCGCTTGCAAGATAGTAAAAAACCCCACAGGCACCCCCAGTGGGATCATCTGAAAAAGAAATAGTATGCGAGGGAGTATGTTCATTTTGATGATATTTATTTTCCCCAGCCAGGAGTGTGACAGACCGGCCCATTTTCGTAAATCCTCCTTAATACTATTTAATAGTGGGATATAATTATACTTAAAAAGAGAATGCAGTTTAGGTGTGAGGAATATACCTAGGTATTTCATGTGGGTCTGTTCCCATTTGAAGGGAAAGAAGGGTTTTAGAGAGGCCGCCTCTGCTCTGGGAAGATTTATGTTCAAAATTTCGGACTTGGATAGATTTATTTTGAAATTAGATATCGTTTGGAAGGTGGAAAAAGCTGACATTAAGTTGGGAAGAGAAATACGTGGCTGTTGGATAAAAAAGAGTATATCATCGGCATAGGCAGCGTACTTGTGAATTCTATCACCTATTTGTATGCCATGTATATCAATGTTATGTCTAATCGTGGCTAGGAAGGGTTCCAGAGTAATGGCAAAGAGAAGGGGGGATAGGGGACAGCCCTGTCTAGTGCCATTGTGTAGGGTAAAGGGGTCACTCAGTAAGCCGTTTATACGAATCTGTGCAGAGGGAGCGGAGTAGAGAGAAGAAATACAGTGATACATCTTTGGGCCTAAACCAAAGTGACGTAAAGTCATCTTAAGATAGTCCCAGTCCACCCTATCAAACGCTTTTTCAGCATCAGTAGAAAGGAGTAGGGTGGGCTGGGAACATCTCCGAACATATTGAATTAAAGAAATTGTACGTAAGGAGTTATCTTTAGCCTCTCTGTGTGGCATGAAACCTGTTTGATCTGCAGAGATCCAGCTAGGCAATAAAGGGAGTATACGGTTAGCCATCACCTTGGCAAATAATTTAACGTCAACGTTTATCAATGAAATTGGCCTGTAACTGCTACAAAGGGCAGGGTCTTTACCGGGTTTAGGGATTACAGTAATGTGGGCTGAGAGGGATTCCGGGCGTAGGCCTGAGGATTGGGAGATTGAGTTAGCATAGGCTGTAAGGCGAGGGAGTAGGATCTCTTGGAATGTTTTATAGTATAGGATAGTGTATCCATCAGGCCCGGGAGCTTTACCTGAAGGGGAGGATTTCAGAGCTGTCTGAAATTCCTCAACTGAAAAATCCGTTTCCATCTCCGCAAGGGCTGACCTAGATAGTTTAGGGAGATTTGCCGCCTTCAAATAAGAAAGCATACGCTTACGCCTCTCTGATGGGGAAAGGGGGGATAGGCCATTTGTGACATTATAAAGATCTGCATAAAATTCTTTAAAAGCTTTGGCAATGTGTGGGGTTGCACGGACAAGCTCCCCTGTTGGGAGTTTAATTTTAGGGATAAATGACTTTGTTTGTTTAGCCCGTAAGGATCTAGCAAGTAGTTTACTTGGTTTATTGCCCCATTCATAAAATTTCTGCGATATGCGTTGAAATTTCCGTTTAGTGTCTAGGTCTAGGAGATTTTTTAGTTCTTCACGTTTAAGTGTGAGGGCATTGAGGTGAGAGCTATGGAGGGAAAGCTTATGCTGTTTGTCAAGGTCTGTTATTTGCTGTAATAACTGTGCAATTTGATGACCATGTTCCCTTTTTTTCCTTGCACCTAGCTCAATTAAACGGCCTCTCATAGTGGCCTTATGAGCCTCCCACACCAGCGATGGAAATGCCACGGAGGGAATGTTCTCTTTAAAGTATTGCGTCAAGTGGGAGGCTAACATGGAGACTTCAGTCGGGTTAGAGAGAAGAGAGTCATTGAGCTTCCAGCTATTGGTGTGGGAAACCCCCTCTTGAAGAGACTCTTACCAGATAAGAGCTTAATCTTTGTATGTATGTCTCTCAGTGGAAAATCTCTGCCAGTATCCTCCTTCCTTTGTATAAAGCGAGACAGCACTCAGACCGTTCAGTTAGTCAAATGAAAAAGAAGGACCGGACATAGCGTAATCTCGTTTACAACAAATTTATTTACCATTAAAAACAAAAGTAGAAACCCCCCTTCAAGATGTACACTTACAAAAAATAGCATATAATGTAGCAGTGTTCACAGAAAAACATTGGATAACATCAGGTTCCCACAGCGTCTCCTACTGTTCGTAGCATATACGGGGGTCAGTGCTGTCTTTCCTGGGCTGCCCGGTGTATCAACGTAAGTCGTGTGGCTCCACCCTGACGCATTTCATCATTCATGACATCATCTGAGGGTGGAGTCACACGGCACTCTCACTCTTTTATGTGTCGGGGACAGGCTAGCCAATAGTAACCATTTCATCCACTTGTTCGGTGGCATGACGACAGGTCCAATGGGCACCAGCAAGTTGCTGCTAAACTATTGGGCTGCTTGAAGCTTATCGTCCACTTACTAAGCGGTACGATCGCATGGTCTATGGAGCCAATAGCCAACTTAGCAGCAGCAGGAAGAGCCTGGAAACCAATAGGATAACAGGGGTTAGGCGGAGGCACATGTGTAGCGCCCCAGACCAGGACGCTTAATAAATATTAGAAAAAAATGCCGTAGGTCAGCTAAGAACCATTTAAGTACATTTTTTCGACCAGAGGGAGATCTGAAGTATACCATTCAAACCTGGGAACCTGCATAAACTTGGTAGACAAAACATTGCAACTTGAACCTTAAACTTTGGGTAACTCGTCCCATCAATGGAAACATCACCAGGTGTTTTTGTCATTCCGTGAAACTATTATATCTGGGAAGTATATCCTCTATATTGTAGGAATAAATGCGGGTCCCCTGGTAAGAGGAGGGTGTTAGGTGTTGGGGGGGGGGGGGGGGGAGTGAGGGAAATGGGAAGAAGGGTGAAGGAAGGGAGAAATTAAGAAATTAAGAAAGGGAAACTATGAAATATACAGGTTGAGTTTACATATAGTTATGATACCTTTATTGTGGGCCCAGATCGCGGCGGGCGACCGCTTTGGTCATTCGTGGGGGGTCACCGGAGGTTAGGGCAACAGGTACCCTTTTTGTAGGTCATAGAGCTGCCTTAGAAGCGCTGCTGGTCTGGCGTGGTGCGGAGGATTAGACGCTCGCGGCCATCTTGAATCCCTCGCGCATGCGCACTCCGATATTGGTCGATTTAATCTAATCAGCAAGCAGTCTTCTGCTGAACATGTTACAGCGGGCCACTGGCTGAATACAGATAAAAATATGTAAGGAAGCACTCATAATTCTACTAGCAGCACAAAAAATATATCTTCTCCTGCATTACCGGGATAAAACACTTCTCCTTATTCGTGCCATTAGAATAGTTATCAATATTAGCAATGCAGTATTCTTACAAAAAATTACGGCTGTTCATTGCAACATCATATAAATAATACAATATACAGAAATCTGATTAGATCAACTAACCTAATATATACATCAATCTATAGAAAAATTACTATAACCAACCACAGTGTTAGAAAGATATATAAAAGAGGTAAAAAAAAAAAAAGGGATCTAAAAACGAATGATATACAAAATGATATGTAAAAAAGATGATATATACAAAGATGATAAGTTAGCCAAGGGACCGTGAGGCGACTCCCTTTGCCAAATTAGAATGTAAATACATGCTAAAATCTACATAAAATCTACACAAGCAGACATGCATGGACAAACCACCTACAGGTAAGCGACTGAATAGCCCAAAGTCGCATATCATAACCCGCTAATATCGACTCCCATTAAACCATTTCTAATGAATACAGTCAAAATGGTTAAGATAACATATATGATATATAAATAAAATAAATAATGCACCGATATAGTAGAGGTGCGACCTAAAATAAATTGCCATTGTTTTAATAGTCGCTGGTGAAGCAATTGACGTCCAATTCTACATTTAAACCTCCAGAGGTCAATGCATTCATCAAATATATCCACCGGGATTCTCTTTTGGATATTTCTCGTACCAAATTGGAACCCCTCCAATTAGGGTGGATCCTATCAATCCTACAAAATTTTAGCCCGGAGAGGTCCTGGTTATGATGTGTTTTAAGATGCAAAGAGACCCCATGATATTTAAAACCAACTTCTATATTGTGGATGTGTTCTGAGATACGTTTTTTGAGGGTCCTCTTCGTTCGACCGACATACATTAAATTGCATGGGCATTGTAAAATGTAGATAACATGCGCAGTGCTGCATGTTATAAACTCCTTAATTTTAAAACTCATGTTATTACCTGTTGAGGTGAACTCAGTCATACCTCGAATTGGTTGGCTAATTTTAGCACAAGTTTGGCACCTTCTACAGGCATAAAAGCCTGCACGGTCCCAAAACATCACTGGTCTCACTGGTGAATCAAGGACTTTCTTAACGACCATGTCTCCAAAATTAGGAGCCTTCCTATATATAAAAGAAGGATTTTTTGGAAGGGATTGGCTCAACACTTTTTCCATACATAAAATGTGCCAGTGTTGTTTGAAAATATTTTCAATTTCCCTATACTGTACATGGAAATTGGAGATAAAACCCCATTCATGTTTAGAATTCCCCCCCATGTGGCTTATCTTCCAGGCATTGTTCCCGTGGGATATTTCCAACAGAGGTGATAATTTTATTGAGCTCCAACTCATTATAACCCTTTTGCATAAATCTCTTTTTAATTATTTCAGATTGTGATTGGTAGTCGGTATCCAATGTACAGTTTCTCTTGATTCTCATTATTTGGCCTCTTGGTATATTTTTTAGCCAGTGTGGATGGTGACCACTAGTGAGAGGGAGATAACTATTCCTGTCAGTTGGTTTAAAATAGACAGTAGTGATTAAGCTTCCTCCTTGTCTAATAATATTCACATCCAAAAAGTGTATTTGATATTTGCTGAACTCATAATCAAGTACGATGTTGTTTTTATTGGAGTTAAGTTCGATCATAAACTCATGTAATGAGCTTTCACTTCCTTCCCATATGAATGTTTTAAACATTTTTGAACACTTCTCCATTCAAAATTCCTTCATTCACAAGGTATTTGGGGGTTTCCTTGAATGAACTGCCCATTTGAAAATCCCCTACAATATATAAATGTGAATCAAAGCTTGGCTTTGACTAGAGCACTCCATAGCACTCCATAGCCCCTTTGTTTCTTCTTGTTGGGCCATTCCTTGGTATTTCCAGTACAACTTCAACTTTTGGACAGATAGCCTCACACTCTCATCAAGCATGTTTGGATATGATGCAGAATGTATAGCTGACCTATTGACCGCAAGCTGTCCAGACTTTGAAGCAGCAAACCATGCTTCACAGTTGTTAGGGAGGTTCTTCTCCTGAAATGTTTGGTGGCAAAATTGTCTACTGTCCAAACAATTATTTTATTGATTAGTCTTCAGCACATGGTTTCAAAAGACCTGGTATAAGTACAATGAAAACCTGTAATCTTGCTCTAATGTTCTTTTTAGACAGCAAGGGCTTTTTTTATTATTACAATACTTCTCATGCAGGTTAAATTGCTGCAATCTCTTTCTATTTGTAGATAGATGCACTTTCACTCCAACTGTTACAAGAGTTACCTGAACATCCCCAATGAGATTCTGGGACTCTTAGAGATTTATTTTAGCAGCAAATGGTCAGATCTTGAATTTGTTGAGCTGGCCAGTCTTGAACAAATTAGCAGTTTGTTGTATTCTATGCCAATTGTAGGTTATTTTCCTTACAGTGCAATGATTGATTTCAAATCATTTTGCAATCTTTTTAAAGCCCTTTTTAAATCAATCACATCAAATCACCATAGGCATCCGCAACTTTCTTTCTGAGGGCTCTATTGATCTTGGCATGATGATACCACGCATACTAATAGAAAGTTAATACCAAAGAGAACACTAGACCCTAGATGACTGAGGTTTAAATAAGACTGGTTGCACCCGCATACTCCCTAAGGAGGTTTTAATAATTGTCACTTAATATGGATTCTAGTTTTAGGATTTGAAGTGGTGGTTGTCAATTTTTCCCATATGACAAATCTGCATTTTTGTTAATATAGATCTTTAAAATGAAAACACCATGTCAGTTTTAAGTGTCATTTATTCAAGAATATCAGATCTGTATTTTTGTTCATTTAGATCATAAAAATGAATACACCTCAGTGGTGGCCCGTGCATTGTGGGTGCACGGGTGCCACCCCCCTGACACCTCCGCCACCCTCCCTATTCATGTGCCTGGCCCCTTTCAGGATGCCGGACACATGGAATACTTTGGCGGGGATAGACGGGGGTGTGTATTCTGAAGCACGTGATTAGAGCCAGAGGCTCTAAAAGGTTTCAAAATAGGATGGGCTCGGGGCACAGAGCACTGCGTCTCAATCCCACCCTGTCGTGTGGTAGAGATGAGCCCAATGTTCGAGTCGAATGTAAGTTCGACTCGAACATCGGGTGTTCGCCTATTCGCCGAATAGCCCACAATTTGGGGTGTTCGCGCCAAATTCGAAAGCCGTGGAACACCCTTTAAAAGTCTATGGAAGAAATCAATAGTGCTAATTTTAAAGGCTTATATGCATGGTATTGTCATAAAAAGTGTTTGGGGACCTGGGTCCTGCCCTAGGGGACATGTATCAATGCAAAAAAAAGTTTTAAAAACAACCAATTTTTCGGGAACAGTGATTTTAATAATGCTTAAAGTGAAACAATAAAAGTGAAATATTTCTTTAAATTTCATACCTGGGGGGGTCTATAGTATGCCTGTAAAATTGCACATTTTTCCCGTGTTTAGAACAGTCCCTGCACAAAATGACATTTCTAAAGGAAAAATAGTCATTTAAAACTACTCGTGGCTATAATGAATTGTCGGGTCTCAGCAATACAGATAAAAGTCATTGAAAAAAACAGCATGGGGGTCCCCCCAAAAATCCATACCAGGCCCTTTGGGTCTGGCATGAATATTAAGGGAAACCCCGAACCAAAATTTAAAAAAAAAATTGTGTGGGGGTCCCCCAAATTTCATATCAGACCCATTGGGAAGTCCCCGTGCGTCAGAGGGGGGTGGGGTCACCCGGGTATGTCACCGTGCGGCCCTGCCCTCAGTTATAAAAGAACTGTCACCCAAGAGGACGGTCATTATGGTGGGTGCCTCCCATGGAGGCAGATCGGTGGTGGTGTGCGGGTTTTGTTTTTTTTTCGGTCCGTCGGCAGAGCGAGAGAAGAAGATGAATGGACTTTGTGGGACATTTTTATTTTTTAATAAAGGACTTGTCCCATGATGTGTTTTGTGGTTTTTTAACATTTTGACACTTTTTTTGTGAATTGGTATGGGTACAATGTACCCATTACCATTTCAAACAGGGGGAGACCTGGATCTGGAGGTCCCCTTGTTAAACTGGGCTTCCTGATTTCGATAAGTCCCCTGCCCACAGACCCCCACAACCACCAGGCAAGGGTTGTGGGGATGAGGCCCTTGTCCCCATCAACATGGGGGCAAGGTGCTTTGGGGGGCTGCAGGATGGTTCCCCCCTCTTTTCCTGCTGCCTGCCAGGTTGCATGCTCAGATAAGGGTCTGGTATGGATTTTTGGGGGGACCCCCACGCCATTTTTTTTAAATTTTGGCACGAGGTTTCCCTTAAAATCCATACCAGACCTGAAGGGTCTGGTATGGATTTTGAGGGGAACCCCTACGCCATTAAAAAAAAAAATGGCGCAGGGTTCCCCGTAATATCCATACCAGACCTGAAGGAAGGGCCTGGTATAGATTTTTTTCTTTTAAATGTTGGTTCAGGGTTCCCCCCTAATATTCATACCAGACCCAAAGGGCCCGATTGGCCAAAGCATTTGGCGATCCGGGTAGACACAGGAGCCGCACCCGCCGCTTCCCGCCACTACAGAAGAAGAGGGGGAAGCCCTGTCACTCAAGGAGAGGAGCGGTAAGTGCCGCCGGACTGACCGCAGGGGGGTTAGTGAAGTGACAGCCGAGCCAGGGGACGTGCCTGCCTGCATTTGATGGGCACAAATGGCTGCATATACTGGGCACAAGTGTCAGAAACCATGAAATCAGACCAAAACAGAAGTACAGTTAATTCACACTTGTTTAATGATAAAAGTAAAAAGAACAGACATAGTCAAAACATAGCCAAAATTTAGTAACCAGAACGAATAGTCAGCCAAGCCAGAAGTCAGGGATCAAAGTAATGGAACAGAAAGCAGGGTCTGGAGTCATAAGGGATGTCAGCAAAGCCAGTCTTTAAACAGGAACACAGGAGATAGTTTCTAGTGATGTGACTAAGGCAAAGGCAGAGCTCCTCTGAACTCGACGGCTTAAGTAGGCAGGACTGACGAGCAGGATCATTAACAGCTGAGTAACTGTGGAGAGGGATGGGAGCTGGCAATTAGCCGACAGCTGAGTGGCCACCTCAGAGAAGGAAGGGCTGAGCCCAGCCCTGACAGTACACCCTCCTCAACACCCCTCCCCCTCGGAGGACCACAAGGCTTGAGGGTAAAACATCTATCATGGAGGAGGACACAGGCATGAACGACCGAGGATGAGACCCAAGAGCGTTCCTCCGGACAATACCCTTTCCAATGCACCAGGTACTGTATGCGCCCACAGAACCTACTGGAGTCAACAATGGACTGTACTTCATACTCCTCATGGTTCTCAACCTGTACAGGGTGAGGACGTGGCACCGAGGTGGTAAAGCAGTTGCAGACCTAAGGTTTTAATAAACAGACATGAAATACATTCGAAATACGCATATTAGAAGGAAGGTCTAATGCAGTGGTGTCAAAACTATGGCCCTCCAGTTGTTAAGGAACTACAACTCCCATCATGCCTAGTCATGTCTGTGAATGTCAGAGTTTTACAATGCCTAATGGGAAGTGTAGTTCTGCAACAGCTGGAGGGCCGTAGTTTGGACATCCCTGGTCTAATGCGTAAGCCACTGGGTTAATCCTGCGAAAAATACGGAAATGCCCAATAAACCAAGGTGCGAACTTCAGTGAGGGAACACGAAGTCGGAGGTTGCGAGATGACAGCCAGACCCTGACCCTAACCTGGTAGGAAGGCGCAGGCAGGCGTCTGCAGTCAGCATGGAGTCTGTACCTATCATTAGCATGACGCAAAGCCTCCTGGGCTTGTGCCCAAGTGGAACGAAGACCACAGAGTCAGGCAACATGGAAGGTTGGAAACCATAATTCGCCATAAATGGGGACAATCAAGAAGCAGAATTCAAGGCACTGTTGTGAGAAAATTCTGCCTATTGTAATTGGTCTGACCAGTTGTTATAATGGTCAGAAATATAGCAAAACTTTACTGTTTTGTTTTTTTTTCCCAAAAAAAAGTTCAAAAAATTGCTGCGCAAATACGGTGCGAGATAAAAAAGTTGCAACAACCGCCATTGTATTCTCTAGGGTCTTTGCTAAAAAATATATATATATAATGTTTTGGGGTTCCATGTAATTTTCTAGCAAATAAATGATGATTTTTACATGTAGGAGAGAAATGTCAGAATTGGCCTGGGTGCTCCAGAACGCCTGGAGGTACTCCCATGTATGTTGGGCCTCAAAATGTGGCCATGCTGTGTAAAAGTCTCACACATGTGGTATCGCCATACTCAGGAGTAATAGCAGAATGTGTTTTGGGGTGTAATTTGTGGTATGCATATGCGGTGTGTGAGAAATAAACTGCTAATATGACAATTTTGTGAAAAAAAAAAAAAAGAAAAGAAAAAAAAAATCTTGATATTGCAAAGAATTGTGGGAAAAAATTACAACTTAAAAAACTCACCATGCATCTTTCTAAATACCTTGGAATGTCTTCTTTGCAAAAAGGGGTCATTTGGGGGGTATTTGTACTTTTCTGGCATGTTAGCGTCCCAAGAATATAGATAGGCCGTCAGTAATTCAGGTGTGATCAATTTTCAGATATTGGCACCATAGCTTTTGGACTTTCTAACTTTCACAAAGACCAAATAATATACACCAATTTGTACTTATTTTTATCAAAGATATGTAGCAGTATAAATTGTGGCCAAAATTTAGAAAGAAAAATTACTAATTTGCTAAATTTTATAACAGAAACAAAGAAAATTTCATTTTTTACTGAATTTTCAGTCTTTTTTCTTTTATAGCGCAAAAAATAAAAAACCCAACGGTGATTAAATACCACCAAAAGAAAGCTCTATTTGTGTGAAAAAAAGGACAAAAATGTCATATGGGTACAGTGTTGCATGACTGAGTAATTGTCATTCAAAATGTGAGAGCACCGAAAGCTGAAAATTGGTCTGGTTAGGAAGGGGGTTTAAGTGCCCAGTTATCAAGTGGTTAAAGGAGTTGTATAGGATCGTTTTTTTTTTTTTTTTAAAACAAACATGTCATACTTACCTCCACTGTGCAGTTGGTTTTGCACAGAGTGGCCCCGATCCTCATCTTCTGGGGTCCCTCGGCAGCTGTCTGGACTCCTCCCGCAAGAGCTAACCTTCCTCTGGGAAGCGCTCTCCCAAGGGGGTTAGCTTGTGGGAGCACTCCCATGTGATACAGCCGGTGGCCATAGCCGCCGACTGTATCACTCGGCCCTGCCCCCTGGCACGCTGCATCATTGATTTGATTGATTGATTGACAGCAGCGGGAGCCAATGGCTGCACCGCTATCAGTCATCCAATGAAGAGCCCACAGGAGCTGGGGGAAAGCAACGCGGGATCGCACCCAATGGCTGCATTTGATGGGCACAGTGAGGCTGCAATTGATGAGGGGGGGGCAGTATTTTTCAGTTTGTTTGCGCCCCCCCGCCAAAAATTTTGAGCACCAGCTGCCACTGATACACCTTGTCAATTTATGTGTCATTTGTTCAAGAATGTCACCTTTGAAACAAAATCTAAAGTTTGCCTATTCAAATATGTTGAAACATTCAACATTTTTCATAAGGTTTACTTACTTTTTCTCATGACTGTGTATACACTGTATGTATCAGTTTTAAAGTATGGTATACAATGTAATAAGTACTTTGCATTATGTTTTGACAGTGACAGATAGCCTGCCGACTTACTAAATACTTGCAAATATAAACACTGTTTAGCATTGGCTGCTGTGTAACATGCCTTCAATGACAATTACATCACTACCATATGTAACTGAATGGGTTCAACACTGAAGCCCAATGAGTATGCAGTCCAGAAACTCAGAAAGTAGTCACTGATGTTACAGGTTTTTTGCTTTTTTGGACTTTCATATTTTATGGCTTCCTTATATTTTAGTTCAGTCAGTTAAATCTGGCCATACTCAGATAGTTTTCTTTTTTCACTCAGCCTGTGGGCTGAGTGAAAAAAGCCAACAGATTCCTCCATTCAAGCTATACAGTGCCCATGGATAAACCTTCTGCTGCAGCTGTTGTATTCCGACATCCAGCACCAGCAGTTTGCCTGAACAGTGGCTCCATCTGATTGGATATCATTTTCCTTTTGACTCTTTCAATTTTTCAATTAAAAGATGTTGGGTGGGGAGGTGGCATTAGAACCATCCATAAAGCGAATTTTAGCAAGTTCATCAGGACCTGGCCGAAATGTGCACAGTATATGGCTGGCTTAGGTAACCTGCAACAGAAATTGTTTTTATTTCTAACATCCAGTCAGATTAATTTCTAATTTCTTTCTAAATTTCTCCATATCTGTTTGCATGTTTAAACCAAGCATAAATTGACTATATACTGAACCGGGTTCTTCTCTCACCAGGATCACAGCATTCTGTATGATAAGTACTATAACAAGACTTGCAGTGCATGTATAGGAAGAACTTGTTTTAGTTTTGTTTTTTTCCAAAAAGTTTTATTTTGGTTTCATAAAATAACAAAACAACTTTTTTTAGTTTTGGATAGAGCAGACAAGGATTAGAACCCCTGTACTATTTTTGTTGCTTTCAGTGTCCCCTGTAGGTCACCCTCTCTATTTGCCCTGGTCACCATTGTCACTGATATTGAAAGTGATGGGAAATTGAACTATACAAGGCATGGGTGCTCAACCTGTGGCCCTAAGGGTTGCAAAACTAAAAGTCCTATGAAGCATTGCAAGCTGCTAACAGTTACAAGCATGACTCCCAAAGGCAGAGGCATGATGGGAGTTGTAGTTCTGCAACAGCTGTAGGGCCACAGGTTGAGTGACCATGATCTATAGGGTATTTACTCTCGCTTCCTGTTGCCTCCTGGGGGCAGGAAGTGAATGGAAAGGGAATAGAAATCTGCCTACAGGTCACAGACAACAACAAAAAATAAACTGAAAGAACTGAAAGGTGTTTTAACCCTTCTTCACACTATACACTTTAAATGAAAAGTGGACTTTACTGCAGTATCCAGGGGGACACATGTATTGTATAACAGCCTGTAAAATTCTCTGTGCTTAATTGTATTTGATTGGTTTGGTTTGTTTTTGATTGGTTACTGTGTGGGGACTTATCATGGCATTAGCTTCATGTACTGTATAGGAGGGTATGAAAACAGATTTGTTACTATTTACCTATATCCATCATTCAGAATTGAACCTGCCCTAGAATTGTGTAACCTAAAAATGAACATACACTTTGCAATCTAATGCCGCGTACACATGAGCGGACTTTATGGCAAACTTTGCCCGGCGGACTTTTCTACGTACTTTACGACGGACTTTCTGAATGAACGGACTTGCCTACACACAATCCACCAAAGTCCGTCGAATTCGTACGTGATGACGTACGACCGGACTAAAACAAGGAAGTTCATAGCCAGTAGCCAATAGCTGCCCTAGCGTGGCTTTATGTCCGTCGAACTAGCATACAGACGGCGGACTTTTCGACCGGACTCGATTTCGACGGATTCATTTAAAACATGTTTCAAATCTAAGTCCGTCCAACTTTTGAGAAAACAAAGTCCGCTGGAGCCCACACACGATCGAATTGTCCGACCAAATCCCGTCCGCCGGGCAAAGTCTGCCGTAAAGTCCGCTCGTGTGTACGCGGCATAATTTTGCTATGTCCTATACGGTGCCTTGAAAAAGTATTCATACCCCTTGAATTTTTCCACATTTTGTTATGTTGCAACCAAAAACGTAAATGTATTTTATTGGGGTTTTATGTGATAGACCAACACTAAGTGGCACATAATTGTGAAGTGCAAGGAAAATGATAAATGGTTTTCCAATTTTTTTACAAATAAATATGTGAAAAGTGTGGTGAGTATTTGTATTCAGCCCCCCCTGAGTCAATATTTTGTCGAACCACCTTTCGCTGCAGTTACAGCTGCAAGACTTTTTGGGTATGTCTCTACCAGCTTTGCACATCTAGAGAGCAAAATTTTTGCCCATTCTTCTTTGCAAAACAGCTCAAGCTCTGTCAGATTGGATGAAGAGCGTCTGTGAAAAGCAATTTTCAAGTCTTGCCACAGATTCTCAATTGGACTTAGGTCTGGACTTTGGGCAATTCTAACGCATGAATATACTTGAATACTTGAATATACATGAATATAGCTCTGGCTGTATGTTTAGGGTCATTGTCCTGCTGGAAGGTGAACCTCCGCCCCAGTCCCAAGTCTTTTGTAGACTCTAGCAGGTTTTCTTCTAAGATTGCCCTGTATTTGGCTCCACCCATCTTCCCATCAACTCTGACCAGCTTCCCTGTCCCTGCTGAAGAAAAGCATCTCCACAACATGATGCTCCCATTACCATGTTTCACGGTGGGGATGGTGTGTTCAGGGTGATGTGCACTGTTAGTTTTCCGCCACACATAGCGTTTTGCTTTAAGGCCAAAAAGTTAAATTTTGGCCTCATCTGACCAGAGCACCTTCTTCCACATGTTTGCTGTGTCCCCCATATGGCTTCTCGCAAACTGCAAATGGGACTTTGTGTGGCTTTCTTTCAACAATGGCTTTCTTCTTGCCACTCTTCCATAAAGGCCAGATTTGTGGAGTGCAGGGCTAATAGTCATCCTGTGGACAGATTCTCCCACCTGAGCTGTGGATCTCTGCAGCTCCTCCAGAGTTATCATGGGGCTCTTGGCTCCTTCTTTGATTAATGCTTTGCTTGCCCGGCCTGTCAGTTTAAGTGGATGGCCATGTCTCGGTAGGTTTGCAGTTGTGCCATACTCATTCCATTTATGGATGATGGATTGAATAGTGCTCTGTGAGATGTTCAAAGCTTGGGATATTTTTTTTATAACCCAACCCTGCTTTAAACTTCTCCACAACTTTATCCCTGACCTGTCTGGTGTGTTCCTTGGCCTTCATGATGCTGTTTGTTCACCAAGGTTCTCTATCAAACCTCTGAGGGCTTCACAGAGCAGCTTTATTTATACTGAGATTAAATTGCACACAGGTTGACTCTAGTAGATTATAGTGTGATTAAAGTGATTATAGGGTATCAGAGTAAAAGGGGCTGAAAACAAATGAACGCCACACTTTTCACATACAGTGACACCTTGGTTCACGAATGCTTCTGCTCATGAACAATTCGGTTTGTGAACAGAAGAGTTCACAAAAATTTGCTTCGGTTCCCTGCTCTGACACGTGGTCGCGACTTCCTGTAGGTGAGATTGCGGTCACAGAGAGACACTGAAAGTGTACTGTGAAGACACTTACAGTATTGAGAAGCTTTTTGGTGTGCTTTAGCGCATATACTGTACAGTACTGTACTGTACATCCCTGTGCACATTTGCTGTAAAGCTTTTTTTGTGTGCTTTTTATCACATACTGTACTGTACAAGCATGTTGTTGAACAGAAAGTGCAGAGCGGTAATGAAGGTGACAAGAATGTGCAGAGCGGTAATGAAGGTTAGTGTTCTCTCTCTTCATACTGTACTGTACTTCATTTCATATTTTTGTGGTTCAAAAACAAAAAAAAACAGAGTCGTGGAACAAATTAACTTTGTGAACCGAGGTATCACTGTATTTATTTGTAAACAATTTAGAAAACCATTTTTGAATTTCCTTCCACTTTACAATTATGTGCCACTTTGTGTTGGTCTATCACATAAAATCCCAAAAAAATACATTTACATTTTTTGTTGTAACATGACAAAGTGTGGAAAACTTCAAGGGGTATGAATACTTTTTCAAGGCACTGTAGGTCTACCAACAACTAGGTAGTACAAGAGCATATATGACTGCCTATTGATTAAAAATATTGTTTAGGCAAGGCTCTTCCTACTTGGGTCTTGGTATATCTTATTGTATAGAAAATGCACAATCCGATTGTAATGTGTGTGGCCAGCTTAAAGTGCCACTTCAGCATAATGATGTCCTGACTGTGTAGGACTACATAGGTACTTGCAGGTGACTAGTGGAGGAATTATGATCTGGAGGCAGAGATATAAAGCTCAGATACATTTTAAAAACACAAGGCAGCATTAGGTAATTAGGGGTATGGGAATGGCCTCCGACACACATTTTTTTGTTCCTAGAGCTCCAGGACCCTCTCTCAAATAGGCTGACCAAGTTCATATGCCAATATTTAGTTTAAAGACTTTTGTATGAATTTTGTATGTTTAACAGTGTTTCAGAAAAAAATTTCATTTTTCATACCAAATGACTGATTTAGCTTTTTAAATGTGCTACCTACAATTAGCTCTAAGAATACTTTTCCTGTGTCTGAGTCACCATCTATAAAATGCAACTATTAATCATCTCCCCTCTTTGCCAGTGTCGAACAAAATGGCCTTGCAGAGAAATATCCATTTAAATGGTTCAAACATAGATTTATTTTGCTACATAACAACCTGCAGTCATACATTTATAAGATAGAGGATGAATGTTCAGGATATGGAAAATGGTTACCCAGTTTTTCACAAGCTTGATTTGGTTGCAGAAACTATCCTACACCTAATGCAATTTAGAAATATGGATTTTATTTTAAAAAAATGCAGATTCTAAATGTGCAAGATGACCGAGCAATCTAAAGAGGGAAATTTACTAAAAAGTAAATTCTTCACTTGGCCAAGTGGACCTGTGTTAACTTTACATACTCAATATCGCAAAGGAATTTTTTCAAAATTGAAATTTACTACCCTGTTTCCCCGAAAATAAGACCTAGCGTGATTGTCGGTGATGGCTGCAATATAAGCCCTACCCCCCAAATAAGCCCTAGTTAAAGTCCTTGTAGGTCTTCTTTTCAGTGTAGGGCTTATTTTCGGGGAAACGGGGTAGGGCTTATTTGGGGGGTAGGGCTTATATTGCAGCCATCACGACAATCACGCTAGGTCTTATTTTCGGGGAAACAGGGTATGCAAGCGCCTGTGTAATTGAAATGAATGCAACTACAAGGTAAGTGTACTCTTTTATTAAATTAACCGCCCAGGGTTATTCCCTATTATTTTGGTTATTCAATGTGCTTACAATAATGGCTTACACATCTTTGAAAACTAAAGGGAAAGGGTGGAGGAAGGTAGGATATTGTACTACATACACCACAAGATGACAAGGGCAGCTTCTCTTGCACCTCCAGCTTCCAAGGTGGGTCTGAGTTTGATTGTTGGCTGTGAGAAACACACTGCAATGGTGTTTTTTTTACATATGCTTTCTCTATGTGGAAGTCAGCAAAAAGAGTGTTCCAGCATCGCCAGCAGTGTATTCCAGGATCACCAGATGATATGCAAAAGGACCTTGGGTAGAATGGTGCTATAAAGCAGAATGAAAAACTACTAAAGCCGTGTACACACGGGCGGACTTTTCGACCAGACTGGTCCGACGGACTTTCCGACAAATTTCGACAGACTTTTGACGGACTTCCGACGGACTTTTTAATGAATGGACTTGCCTACAAACGATCACACCAAAGTACGACGGATTTGTACGTGATGACGTACACTGGACTAAAATAAGGAAGTTGATAGCCAGTAGCCAATAGCTGCCCTAGCGTAGTTTTTTGTCCGTCAGACTAGCATACAGACGACAGGATTTCTGGGTCTGGCGGAGGTACGACGTAAAGATTTGAAGCATGTTCCAAAGCTAAAGTCCATCAGACTTTGGACAGAAAAAGTCAGCTGAAGGTCCGATGAAGCCCACACACGATCGAATTTTCCGCCGGACTCGGTCCGTCGGACCAGTCCGATAGAAAAGTCCGCTCATGTGTATGCTGCATAAGACTACTAAGAAAATTGACAATACTCCCTGTATGCATCTCCAGTTCTATTTTTTTAGCTTTGGCTAATGTGTAATGTAATTAATACACATGCGCTTTCTATAAAAAAATTATTGTGATGTGTTTGTGTTTAGAATTTAACTTATTGATTTATTTGTCCATGCTTACTAAAAATTGGGTACAGCTTAAGGAGGGTCTACCTCCGTCTGACTGAAATGCCTAAACACAACTAAATTGTTTGGATCTGTTTTGTGCATGAATGCTCAGGGGACATCTTAATTTCTCTTCTTTCATCCAAGAACAAAAAAAAAAAAAGTGTCATAAAATACTTCCACATTATAGATGTTCTTGTTTTACATTTTATTAAATGACCCCCTTATTTCTTAGTGCAGTCCTACAAAATAAAGCTGTAAACTAAAACATCCCTTTTGATCTGTCTCTGTATACTGTTTTGCTCTGCTCAGACAAGGTTCACAGAGGACTGAAATTATGATCTATTTAGGACATGGAATGTTTAGAGATATACAGAGCTAGGGTTCATTAACTGAGCATCCACTGGCTGTTCCAAGGGCAGCTGTCCACAAAGCAATGCGCTACATGGATGAAGGAGCAAATGTGTACCAACAATTTCTGTGTGTTTGTCTGATGACTAATGTCTTGTATGATGCTGCATGAAAAAGGCCAGGCTTCATTTTAAAATATTCTGCTGTCTCTCATTCATTTGGAAAGTGAAGCTGATATTCCTGTGAGTTGGGAAAAGGGCTTTGCAGTGCCCTGCTAGACAGATGGTCTAGAGACGCAAGCCTTTGGGCATCTTTAAGTATAGAGGCTGTGGGGATAAACTGCCAAACCCAGATATGGGAACCCATCTGTCACCATCCCTATAATGTCACCACTGAAGCAACATAAGAATCTTTGACGTTCAGTAGTGTTTTTCTTGAAGGGCAGCAGATCACAAATTCTGCTTACACAGTGGATGCTGTTATGAGGATGAAGACATAATTAATCACACGTCTAGCTTGCTTTGTTATCTCCAAACGATGTTATATCCAGAGCCTCATCTTTAACTGTAACAAGCAAGTGCTCTTACTTTGGTTGTGTCCAGGGAATGTAGTAATCAAGTGCTTGCAGTAACATTGTAGCCATTCTTCTTTATAACTCCTCATCTCAGATCTTGCTCAGTATAGCTGCATATTATAATCTAGTCTTATACATTACATTACACTATGCATATGGGTGTTTTTAACTCATGACGTTCAACTCAAAGTGTAAGCCCCTCTTTTGTTCAGAGTCTTTCAGCTTTTAAATAACTTTTGTGTAAGCATCTCATGAAAATGTTTACATTGTCTGTATATGTGGTACAGTTGTTCATGTTCTTTTTGCACATAATAAATTTTACATTTTTAAGGTAAGCAAAGTGTGATTAAATCATTCTGGTGGCACACATTATGTTTGCAAAACTACCATGTTGTAATATAAATGTTTATAATATTTACACTGTATCTTAGAAACACAGAAAACTGACAGCAGAACAAGGCAAAATGGTCCAACAAGCCTGCTGTTATTTATTTTATTCATTTATTTATTGGTTTATTTATTTATTTGGGTTATATCCATGTTTATTACAAAGCATGTTAAAATGCTCTACTGTTGATTAATTTATTATCTCTGCACTTTGCTGAAAGTCTGTTCCATGCATTCAATACCCTTTCTGTAAAATATTATTTTGATTCTAGTAAGAAGCATGGTAATGCTATTTACAATTTTTTTGTGTGTGTGTAATGCCTTGCTACCAGAAAACCATAATGGATGATTCAGTCCTGTGTATCAGAAGCCACATTCTGCTTTCCTGGCCAAGTGTAATTTGTGGGGCTCAGTCCTACTATGACTCAGGAGCTCTCAGTAATGGAAAAGTCATTTTGACAGCCAGGTCTTACTATGTGTGTCAGAAGCTCCTGGGACACAGTGGGACCTGGCTGACAGGAGTACTTTAAATACTAGAATAGATTTGATTTGATGTAAACATTTACAGGTCAGGCATATAACATGTAACTACAATACTTTTTCTATATTAGCATGAAATATCCCATTTTGGAACGTCAGCTAATTGCAACAAGCATAAAACATGTAAATATGGAAATTTATTTAAAGAAGTACAGCCAAAGCTCATTTGGCTGCTCTTCTCCTGTGGATTACAGGAGTGCAGTTCATTATGCATTCCTGTGACCCGTTTTCAGCAGACAGTGGGCTGAAGCCCACTGTCAGCCGACCTCAAGAGTCGGTCCAGGCTTGGAAGGATCGCAAACACATGGTTGGAATCTGCCCAGAATACTGGACCAGCACTTGGCTCAGCCTCTCAGCAAGCCGCTGAGAGCCTGAGCCGGCTTCTTCCGCCCCTCCACAGCTCAGCAGCGGGAGCTCTGAGAACCGAGTGATCAGCAGTGTTTGATTGCTCGGTTCCCAGTGTTAGAACTGGCGGGGGACAGATGTAGCTTTGGAGCGTTGCTGCATCCAGCTAGGTAAGTATGAATATAAAAAAAAAAAAAAAAAAACTATGCTTCTCTTTTAAACAATTAATATTGCAGTAGATTGCTGCATTTTCTGCTATGTTAATTCCCTTCTAGAACAGAATAATACAAGCATGATTCAAATAATATACTAATATATTTAAATAATTGATCTCCATAAAAAAAGGTTTTGAAAAGGAATATCTTTATGCTGAGTATACGTCTAGCTCCAGTTAGCTAGTTGACATATTAAACATTACCTTCATAATCTAATCAGTCTTGTGTTCATATTGTGCCATTTTTTTCTAGCTTCCTAGCCTTGACCGCTTTTGGTGCTACAATCACTTTTTATTAATATATTCATCTTTTGAATTCATAGTGTACAGCACCCTACATATATCTCGGTAAACATTGGACCATTGGTTCCTGCGCAAAATGGATCCATCAGTCTAATATGTCTGTTTCTGCCATACAAACCTAGGGTAAAGCACAGAAGGGACATACATAATACGTATAGATAGTCTTCCTGGTGAGAAGGCCATTTTGTGTGCGAAAACCATAAGATTTGATGCCCTTTTGAGAGTATTAGACTCCAAAAATGCTCACATACCCAAAATGACAATGAAATGTCCTTTTTATTACTAATTTTACTTTCTATGTCAATGTATATATTTTACTGTATAGCCCTGGTTTTCAATGTAATTACTAATTTGTGCTCCTCTTCCAGCTTATATTAGAAATATTCAGTGGAATGTTTACTTACTAAAGTACTACAGTTTTGGACAGAGAAAAGGAGAGATAGGAATGGTGTGGTCTATGTCTCTATTGGTAAAATTCCCCATCACCTCTTGTTTGGATAAGAAGTGATAGAACATTTCTCTTGTGGGAACACAGGCAAAAGCAAGATGAAATCTCTACAACAGGGTCCCAGACAGCTGTAAAAAGTTTAAAAACATATTTACTCTTCCATCCAAAATTGAAATTGAAAAAAAGAGGTGTGGAGAGTTAGACATTATGAGTTATTTCAAGAAAGAATCTGCAAACTAATTATAAATTTGTCTGGGCTAACCAAAACCCCACTATATCTGGGTAATACCTCAATTTGTCTGACTACATGGAACTAATAGAACAAAGCTATATCATTGTGTTGTAATTTGCTTCTAACCATATTCCCATCACTTATTTTCACTATAAGGCTACAAAAGTAATTACAGGATGCAGCATATGATACCATGAGCTACCCGTGTTTCTTATTGTATTCCCTTGAGTTTAACATCTGAAGTGAGTATAGCAAGTATAAAAGAGCAAATATACCCCTGCAACCTCCTCATCTATGCTTGGCTGCCTAGGATTTATGCCCACATAACCACAAACCTATGACCCTAAAATAACCTCATGATATTGGGATTAAATATATGTGAGAGATTAGCAGACACCACTTTTATTAAGACATTAAATCAGAAATCCAGGTTCCCAAGAACGAGCTTACAGTATGTTGCACAAACAAATCAGTTTACTGATACTGTATGCAAGTTGAAAAATATCCATGTTATTTTTTTAGCTTTTTAAAGTCAAGGTTTTTTATTCTACATACATCAGGATGATTCAAAAAAGAACAAAAGCACAAAGAGGCTCTGAGGACTCTGGTCCTGATATGTCCAACGATGGAACACAGCCAACACCTGAACTACTGCTACTGGTTGTGTGCAGTAAGAGAGAGCTGCTTTCTAGTTAGTTCTACCACACAAGAAGGCAGCAGAGTGCTGAAGACCACAAGTAATGGCATCCTGTGGGTGCACTGCAAGAAGGAGTGAAGTGAACAGCCTCAGATGATACACAGGGATGAAACAAATCTCCCTGCATAGTTTTACATGTATATCTGCTGTCTTCAGCTTTGTATATTCTTTAGAATGCTAACCTTGTGTTAGAAATGTTCTCTTCCTATTCAGCACTGGGAGTGTAATCTTGGCATACAGCCAAGACAGCTGATAGGAGGAAAGACACACACTCCCTCTCCACATAGGCAGAGACTCTCAGAGCTCTGCTGTGAATCAGGCAGCTTTGTGCTAATCTATTTATAGCAGTCTCCCACGACACAAACTTCAGGCTCCCATCTAAGAACTTGTCAAAAGTTATCAGGCTGATAACAGAGCTACTGGACAGAAGAAACACATGGGACACAGTGCTTTGGAGAGAGATAAGAAAACACTACAGATATATGTGCCCAGCTCAAATTTCATGAATTGGGTTTACATCCACTTTCATATTTATACAAGAACTTTATCCAGACATGCAAACCGGGTGGTAAGGAAAAGGAGGACAATAAACTTATGCCTGTCAAACTTGTGGAGGCAGGAAGCCTTTCCCCCCTTTGCAAGGCACCCCTCCCCTACTTGCAAGCCTCATCCCCACATCCATAACCTCAGATATGGGGATTTGCGGGGGGTATCTTATAAAAAATCTGGAAGCCCCCTTATAATTAAGTGCCCCAAAATATACCAGAGGAATGGGCATGGGTTATGTCACGGTTACCGCAAATGCAGGTGGTCAGACACTATAGCTGGCTACTGTGTTCTTCACCTATAGCAGCCCCCTTTCCCATAACACAAGCAGGCCTACCAGTACTCGGTTGCCCCCAGGTCTTGTACACAATGCTCTAGTGTCTGGCTACCACGCCAAGGCTGGAGCGAACTGAGCAAAGCAAACAGGTACTTGCAGTTGGCAGACAGGCAGAGTGGTTCAATGACAGTCCAGGTAAAAGGCAGTCAGAGTTTAGAGAATCGTCCAATATCCGGTCCAAGGTCATGCACAAGGAAATCCAATTGAGCAGAGCAGGGCAGACAGACAGGGGCTTGATCAGATATTACACACATAATCATTCTCTATCACAAGCATGAGAATGAATGTTTGGCTTGCTTAAATCAGGTCTGGTTTCCACCCAGAGACCAACCACATTAATCACCTTGCAGGTGAACAAACTGACAAGTAGAAAGCCATAGCCAAAACCAGGATGCTGGAATGAGGACCAGGAGTGCTATGCGCTCCTGACAGGTTACATGAGCAACATTTATTACACATTCTTCCAAAAAATTTCAACAACAAAAAAAGACATAGACACCATGATAAAGTCCATTATTGCAAATTTACATTGCATTGTCTAGTGGTGTTGATTCAGCATAAATTACAATGCAACCACAACAACCTGCCACCTAATGAAGTTGCCCTTCTCCCTGGATTTCTTTTATTTATATAGTGCTGTTAATTTAAGCAGCGATTTACATATATGTATAATGTACATTCACATCAGTCCCTGACCTCAAGGAACAATCTAAGGTCCCTAACTCACATTCATACATACACATACTAGGGCCAATTTAGACAGGAGGCACTTGACCTACCAGCATATCTTTGGAGTGTGGGAGAAAAGCGGAGTAAGAGGAGGAAACCCCCGCAGACACAGGGAGAACATGCAAAATCCAGACAGGTAGTGTTGTGGTTGGGATTCAAACCAGCGACCCTAATGCTGCTAGGCAGAAGTGCTAACCACTTAGCCACTGTGCTGGATGACCCACTGCCCAATTATCTAGACTCTGCACATTACCACCACAGAATGATACATCTCTAGCTTATGGTTGTTTATAAACAAATCAGACAGGGATGCTGGGTGATGTCATTGACCAAATATGATTGAGACCATATTTGGTCAATAGCGTTACTCAGATTCCCAGCTGCTGTGTTTATACACAGAAGCCACCCATGGATATGTCATTTTGCTGTGGTAATGACAGATTCCTGTCTAATTTATTTACAAACAGCAGCCGGGGATTCTCACAGGCAAACTGAAACCGTGAACAGACTGGGTTTAGGTCAAACTTATGTTCAACCTGAACCCGAAACATATCCCTAAAATCTATTAATGCTTATTGTCTCAGTGGCTAGTCGATATTTGCACAGTTGCAGCAGTCTGGATGCACTTACAAGTTGGGAGTAGGTATCTCATGATGCCCGCTGCAAAGCATTTCATATTTCATTATTTGAGTCACTTTTAATAAAATACTAATGTAAATGGCTCTACATCATGTGTATCAAGCAATATATATAAGGTATTAGTACTATACACTTGCAGAAAATAATAACAATACACACACCTTAGTGCTTCACACTACTATTGGGTAGAATCAGCTGATGTGAGAAGATTCTAATTTTGCTCTGAGATGCTGATTGACAATATAAATGCAGACACATATATATGCTAAGTGAGTGACAAGCAAATACTCTCTCATATGCGTACAAAGATAAACCCAGCTACAGCACATGCTGTTCTTCACTGCTGAGCCAGCAAGCTTCATTAGCATGAAGAAGATCTGTGACCCTGGATATAAAATAACCCTGGTATAAATTGGAGGCCCTAGTGAGTACAAGTGTCTGTTTGTGCTTCTCATCAAGATAGACCACTTCCTTAACACCAGCAATGAGAACACTGCTGTGTTGATGAACAAACCGGACATTTGAGATACTTTCCCACAGGATGATTCACAGCTTTCCTACACTGTGCTACAGGGGCTCTGTCACTTGCATGCAGTATGCACCTATGCATTACATCCAGCTGACAGGGCAGTGCACCTTTCCTTTAGATCTTTTGATTCCATCCACATGTTCTAGATTCAATATTTAAACCATAATCCTTAAAATTGCTCACTTATGCTATAGCAGGATTTTATATGTGATCACATTTTCTAAACAGGTAACATAAAAAAGAAAAGCTCTTGAAATTAAGCTTGAATGGACATCTTCACTTTTAGTAACTCCACACTAAAAAACAAGAAACACACTGATCAAATGAACATACATATTTAAACACTTAACTATATAATTCCCCCTTATTGCGAACACTCAAACAAGCAATATACAGTCTAAAGCAGTGGTTCTCAACTCCTGTCCTCAAGACCCACCAACCAGCCAGGTTTGCAAGATAACTGAAATACATCACAGGTGATATCATTTGCTGCTCAGTGATTTCAGTATTCTAGTCTGCATCTCCCCAAGGTAATACTTAAAATCTGGCCTGTTAGTGGGTCCTGAGGACAGGAGTTGAGAACCACTGGTCTAAATTCAGCCAGTCAGCCTACCAATAAAACATTATTGCATTATAGATATACAAGAAGGGTGCCAACTTCTTACATTTCAGGTACGCTAAATAACAAATGTTTTTATTGGGCAAGAAAGCAAAACACTGGTTACAGAAGAAATGTTGGGGTAAACTATAGTAATTTGAAGCTAGAAAGCCCAGGATAGTTTTGTGCTGGAGTTTGGCATGTTTTCAAAGCCTTCCTTGAACCCACTGAGAAAACGATTGCCCGCCATAGAAGATCAGAAGTATTTTGAATGTTGTTCCTGTTGTTTTTTTTTTTGTTTTTTTTTAACACTAAGTCATAAGAATGCAACAATGGCCTAATATCATAATGTAATTTGCCTAGCATGACCTATCTCAGAGCATGGGATTTGTTTCTACGACATTCAAGGGCCGCATGGCTCTTGCATGTGAGAGGATGATGAATAGCAATATGTATAAACCGACATGACTCAATGGCCCAGATCATAAGGCAGTATGTGTGTTTAGTGATTTCATGTATTTTCTGTTATAGAAAACATCTCCAGTATGATTGTACTGGCCTTTAGGTCATGACAGGGCATGCTGGAGTAAAGAATTGTGCCTACTTTGTTCTCAAGCCATTGATCTTGCATTGTGATTTAAATGACTAACGTGTTGTGTGATCTATCATGAAATGGTTTTGTGGCACATCATTTTCTAATTAGCTGCCCTCCCATCTACAAACACAAGGTGGCTCGGGCTTGCTGCATATTCTTTCATTACAGCGCAACCTGGGATAATATTTCTTTGACTTCTGTTGTTGTAGATCACACAGCTCCTGCCTGCACTGCTCAATAATCCAGGTAAATCATAGCACTGTGGATTAATGCGCTGACTCTAAAGTTGTATCGGAGCCAGATTTATACATCAATAGCCACATGTTTACATTAATAGTAATATAAGGGAAGATAACACCTAGAAATGTGTAAATCACTCCATACTACGTCTCTTGTAATATCTGTTAGGAGATCAAGAATACAGAGAAGAGTGGAGACCTAAGTTGCTTTTATGGTTGTTTGTCAAAATCTAAATATTGTATACTTTATTGTACTTAATGGAAAAGTGCATTTTTAAATAAATCCACGTCTCTCCCTTAAAAAACTTTGCAAATTGGCTAGAGGTGGAAGGGAGAAATGGGATGAGCAGTACTTTCACTTTTGAACGAAGGTCTGCTTTAAGGAAAATATTAAATTGCAAATGCAGTGCATTTCCAAGCATGTGTCCTAATGCAGAGTGAGCATTCCAAGGCATCCCCTGCAGCCAGGGCCATCGTAATAGCATCATGGGTCCCTGGGCAAAGTAATACATTGGGGCCCCTACCAGGGAGATGGTGACCTGAGGCACGAGTAGCTCTCCTCTGAGGAAAAATGGGTGTGGCTAAATTATGCTAAATATTATGTGTGGTGTTTTATAGTCTGATTAGAAACAACAAATAAACACAACATGGGAATTATCCCAAATTAAATTCACCCCCTGTACAGTGCATACAAGGGGCAGTGTGTAGAGACACTGTATACACTTCCCCCCCATACACTAGCCCTCTTTTCCCCTGTAAAAACTGTTTCATGGCTTGTATTTATTTATGCTTGTCTGTTGCTGTTGAGCTTTGTTCACATACGCATACTTAAGCCTACACCCGTGCAAGAGCCATGTTTGCCTGCATGGGCATGAGAATGCACAGGCATTTTGTGCATCCCTTGGCAGGCAGTCATATTCATGTCAGTTAGGAAGCAACAGCTGCACAGACAAAGCCCCTGCCCCCAATCTGAAATCTGTGTGGGTACAGGTCCCCGAATCCACACTGTCTGTGTTTGGGGAAAAGAACCTGTAAATATATATATATATATATATATATATATATATATATATATATATATATATATAAAATTAGGAGCAGTGGCTCTATCTGTGCAGCCACTGTGTCCCAATTGACATGAATGGCACTGCCTGCACAGATATGCATGGGACAACTGTGCAACCCATGCCTGTGCTGGCAAACACAGCCCTCACATGAGTGTATGCTTAAATATTAGATATGTGCAATTCGTTTAGTTCCGAATTTGTTTTTTAACAAATTTGGACAAATTTGTTCATTCTGGAATATTCGAAATATCCGAGTTAACAAAAATCTGTTTAACAATTTTTTCAGAATATTCGAAAATTCGTAAGTTCATAAATTCCAAAATCTGAAATAATCAATAAACAAATAATAACTTAACTATTACTAACTATTAAATTATAGGTATTGGAATTTCCTTTCAAAATTGGCTGTTAGTGAATGTAATGAATACGAATTTATCCAAAGTTACAAATCATGCAAAATAACAAATGCCGTATCTAAACAAATTAAACATAACAAATAATAATAATAAATAACAATAATAATAATAATAATAAAAACATATTATTATTTATTATGAATTTGTTACGTTACATTTGTTTAGATGCGGCATTTGTTATTTCAGATAATTCATAAATTTGTATTTGTTACGTTCACTAACAGCCAAATTTGAGAGGAAATTCCAATACCTATAATTTATTAGTTAGTTATTATTAGTTATCCCTTCAAATTTTCTGATTTTCTTTCTTATTTCTGGATTTTAGAATTTTCAAATTTAGGAATTAATGAATTTACAAATTTTTTAATTTACAAATTTACGAATTGTGATCATAACGAATGACCCGAAAAATGAAGAAAAAACAAAACAAAAAACAAATGAAACGAAAATGAACAAATTTTTCAGCAGTGCACATGTCAATTAAATACACCCCTGAACAAGGCCTAAGAGTAATGTACATACATACAGACATGTGCATATAAATATATGTATGCACAGGCATACATTCACATACAGTGCATACATACGTACCTACATACATACACACATGTACAATCATACATACACACTCACATACCTACACGCACACATGAATAAACTCACACACATACATACACACTCACATGCACACATGCAGAAACTCACACACATATACACATACATACTCACATACATACATACACACTCACATGCACGCATACATAAACCCACACACATACATTCGCATTCATATACATACATGCACACTTACATGCACTCATACAAAAACTCATACACTTACATACACACTCACATACACACATACATAAACTCACACACATACATACATACACACTCACATGCATACATACATAAACTCACACACATACAACACACTCACATACACACATACACAAACTTACACACATATATACACACTCACATAAATATATACATAGCCCTTTGAAACCGCAAAGCTTACTGTACCTGGCTGACCAGTGTTTGGCACCGGCACCATAAAATGCCTGTGTACGCAGTACTGCATGAAAGGGAGGTAGGGCAGGTGAAGATCATAGGGCAACTTTCCCCTTGCACATCTCTGCCCATTACTGCACGCTCCAGCTCTGAAGTTCAGTGTTTAAAGACAGTTAGCTGTTGAGGCTGTACTAGAATACTATAAATAAATAAAACAGTGGCTGCTTTTATCTGACTGGCCACACTTTATAAGAATAGGCAGCACTGCTTCTCCTTCTCCCTGCTGACAGGAGTAGTGAGTGATGCTGCTGTCATCTCTCCTATCAGCTTATAGTGGCAGAGCCTCATGAAAGATTATCATGCCCCCATGCACCTGGGGCCCCTGGACAGTGCCCAGAGGGGCCCATGCGTTAAGACAGCCCTGCCTGCAGCTCTAATTGTGAAATTACATGCCACATATCAGAGTGCTACAGCACATAGTTCATGAAGATTATGGGGTTGATTTATTAAAATAAAGAGTGCAAAATCTGATGCATGGTAGATAATCAGCTTTTTAACTTCATCTTGTTTAATTAAGCTTTGACAAAAAAAAACTGGAAGCTGATTGTTTTCTATGCAAAGCTGCACCAGATTTTGCACTCCAGTTTTAGTAAATCAACCCCATGTCTTTGTTAAGCCAAACTGTTCATACAGTTGTTCACTTATCAGGAAAGATTGTTCAATAGGATGTATCAAAAAATAGGACTTATTGAAAAAGTGGAGATAAAAAGTAATTAGAGGCAGTCAGAATGAGAATTTGCTCATCTCAGACCCTATGTGAACTGAACAGCCTGTGTCAATGGGCTTTAGTTCATGTTACAATTGCTTCTCTCCCCATACAAGTTAATAAGAATGCAAAGCAGGTTGACACAGCTTAGAAGGGGGCCAAATGCTGGTGAATAAAAACTGGACTTGTTTCCAATGTTATTAATAGGAAAGGCCTGTATTTTTTCCCAGAAAAGGTGCAACCTTAACTGTAGGTGAAATACTCATGTCAATAATAAACTCTGAACAATCTCAGAAGCATCTCAACTTGATCTCAATTTGACGCTGCAGAGTTTCCCGAGTGGTGTCATGTAGACAAGTACTAGATCCTATGGCTGGCATGAAGAAAAGTGATCTTTTAGACAGACTTTTTTAGCAGCACATTGGGCACTGGGTAGGGGTGATAGACGATAGATCTGGAGCACCAATGTATAATATAAAACACATTTTCATTAGAATACTGCCAACACAAAAAGGTCAGGTTTCTCTATATCAGCACAAGCAGAAAAACCTTAAAGCAGAATTCTGCCGAAAAAAATAAAAAATAAAAGTCAGCAGCTACAAAAAGTGTAGCTACTTACTTTTAGTAATCAGACACTCACCTGTCCCACGGTCCAGCCATGTGGGAGTACGAAGCCTTGCTCCTCTCCCCCTCCTCTCCACGGTACTGCCATTTTTACTGTGGGCGTACAGCTGTGGCTTCACAGTCGGGCACGCACTGCGCATGCCCAAACCACGCTGCACGCTGTGAATGGCCAGGTCATCTTCTGGGATGTGTGACGTGTCCCAGAAGATTGCAGGGAAGGAAGGGGGAGAGGTGAACTTCCTTCCGGCGCCGCAGAGCCCCGGGAGAAAGTGGGAGATGGGTATCTCTAAAAAGAGGCTATCCGTTCCCCCCCCCCCAAAAAAAAATGTGTGGCATGTCAGGGGGTCACCGTCACTTAAAGAGGAAGTTCCATTTTTGGGTGGAACTCCACTTTAATATTCTGGGTAACTAGCTCAAAATATGTAATGCATACATTTATATATGAATTAAACTGACACTAAAATTTGGTTAATTAATGCAAACATTTGAATCAAGTATGTATTCTTTAATTGCTTAAAGCTTCCTTCAGATACATATACAGTATCTCACAAAAGTGAGTACACCCTCACATTTTTGTAAATATTTTATTATATCTTTTCATGTGACAACACTGAAGAAATGACACTTTGCTACAATGTAAAGTAGTGATTGTACAGCTTGTATAAATTGCTGCCCCCTCAAAATAACTCAACACACAGTCATTATTTGTCTAAACCGCTAGCAACAAAAGTGAGTACACCCCTAAGTGAAAATGTCCAAATTGGACCCAATGTGTCAATATTTTGTGTGGCCACCATTATTTTCCAGCACTGCCTTAACCCTCTTGGGTATGGAGTTCACCAGAGCTGCACATATTGCTACTGGAATCCTCTTCCAGTCCTCCATGATGACATCACAGAGCTGGTGGATGTTAAAGACCTTGCGCTCCTCCACCATCCATTTGAGGATGCACCACAGGTGCTCAATAGGGTTTAGGTTTGGAAACATGCTTGGCCAGTTCATCACCTTTACCCTCAACTTCTTTGGCAAGGCAGTGGTCGTTTTGGAGGTGTGTTTGGGGTCATTATCATGTTGGAATACTGTCCTGCGGCCCAGTCTCCGAAGGTAGGGGATCATGCTCTGCTTCAGCCACAGTATATGTTGGCATCCATGGTTTCCTCAATAAACTGTAGCTCCCCAGTGCCGGCAGCACTCATGCAGCCCCAGACCATGACACTGCCATCGCCATGCTTGACTGTAGACAAGACACACTTGTCTTTGTAATCCTCACCTGGTTGCCGCCACACACGCTTGACACCATCTGAACCAAATAAGTCAAATAAAAGTGTGGTGTTGCGCTGATCCTAAACTTTAACAAAAAAATTAAAAAATTGACTTAAGTGTGGTGACACAGTAGTGGTGGGTGTCTCTAAAATGCAGATCTACTGCAATCAACCATGTGTGATTCTGCAATCACGTGTAAATATATACCTCTATCCGAGGGTGCCTAAATCTGTGTCATAAGAAACACAAATAAACTGTATGTTGAAAGTATGCTTGGAAAAAACTTAATTATCCACTTAAACTGATAGATACACATAAAATAAGTGTCATAGGTGCTTCTCGGCGTGATAGTGAATCCGTATGCAAAAATAATAATAAACCAAGACTTCTAAACAGTAAATATAAACATCAAAAAATATCAAAAAATATAATGTTCTGCTGATCGAGCAAGTGTGCACCTGGTGTTACTTAACATATCACCAGGTGCGTGTAACATAAATAGTGCACTTCTGCCAAATACAGTGATATACAGTCCTCTCAGTAAAGTGAAAAATGAAAAAAGGTGGTATACACTAGAACTATCATAAACAAAGTCCAGAGCATGTGATCCACTCAGTGCAAAAATAAACATGACAAAGGTGATATAGCTCTTCATGCAGCACGGCACACACTGGTGGGCAGTGGCCCCTTACCTTAAGGTAATGGGGTACTCGCATTTAGCCAATATATAGAAATGGCAGCCTTTAAATGTCCTGGAGTAAGCAGGCAGTGGGGGCGGTGGTGGTCTAATCCTACCCTGGCTTGTCACCTTTATGGACTTGTAGTGTCCCGGGGTCACCGAGATAAACCAAAAAGGAAAATCCACAATAGTGTAGTATTGTCTAATAGCAGTGTGATTTTATTAAAATTATACAGGTACTCACATTTAAAAACAAAAAAATCAGGCGGAAATCCGACGAGCAGCGAGCTCGTAGTGTAGATACAGACAAAAAATGCCTTTCCGGTCCCTACGCGTGATGTCACGACCCACGTGACTTCTTCAGGGGACTACTTGGAGAGACGCAAGTCCATAAAGGTGACAAGTCAGGATAGGATTAGACCACCACCACCCCCACTGCCTGCTTAATCCAGGACATTTAAAGGCTGCCATTTCTATATATTGGCTAAATGCGAGTACCCCATTACCTAAAGGTAAGGAGCCACTGCCCACCAGTGTGTGCCGTGCTGCATGAAGAGCTATATCACCTTTGTCACGTTTATTTTTGCACTGAGTGGATCACATGCTCTGGACTTTGTTTATAACAGTTCTAGTGTATACCACCTTTTTTTCACTTTACTGAGAGGACTGTATATCACTGTATTTGGCAGAAGTGCACTATTTATGTTACACGCACCTGGTGATGTGTTAAGTAACACCAGGTGCACACTTGCTCGGTCAGCAGACCATTATATTTTTTGATTTTTTTTTATGTTTATATTTACTTTTTAGAAGTCTTGGTTTATTATTATTTTTGCATACGGATTCACTATCACTCAGAGAAGCACCTATGACACTTATTTTATGTGTATCTATCAGTTTAAGTGGATAATTAAGTTTTTTCCAAGCATACTTTCAACATACAGTTTATTTATGTTTCTTATGACACATACACAGATTTAGGCACCCTCAGATAGAGGTATATATTTACACGTGAATCACACATGGTTGATTGCAGTAGATCTGCATTTTAGAGACACCCACCACTACTGTGTCACCACACTTAAGTCAATTTTTTTTTTTTTTAGTTAAAGTTTAGGATCAGCGCAACACCACACTTTTATTTGATTTATCTGAGCGAGGGGCAAGCTGCACCCTACCCGGTGTTAGCTGCCTTTCCACATATCAGCAATATTATTATTCTTTATTTCCTATCTCCATGACCCCAGCATTATGATAGCGCAGGAATATTCTCTATTTTTCTCATCTGAACCAAATAAGTTTATCCTGGTCACAACAGACCACAGGACATGGTTTCAGTAATCCATGTCCTTAGTCTGCTTGTCTTCAGCAAGCCGTTTGCGGGCTTTCTTGTGCATCATCTTTAGAAGAGGCTTCCTTCTGGGATGACAGCCATGCAGACCAATTTGATGCAGTGTGCGGCATATGATCTGAGCAGACAGGCTGACCCTCCACCCCTTCAACCTCTGCAGCAAAGCTGGCAGCACTCATACTTCTATTTCCCAAAGACAACCTCTGAATATGACGCTGAGCATGTGCACTCAACTTTTTTGGTCGACCATGGCGAGGCCTGTTCTGAGTGGAACCTGTTCTGTTAAACCGCTGTATGGTCTTGGTCACCGTGCTGCAGCTCAGTTTCAGGGACTTGGTAATCTTCTTATAGCCTAGGCCAACATTTATGTAGAGCAACGATTCTTTTTTTTCAGATCCACAGAGAGTTCTTTGCCATGAGGTGCCATGTTGAACTTCCAGTGACCAGTATGAGAGAGTGAGAGCGATAACACCAATTTTAACACACCTGCTCCCCATTCACACCTGAGACCTTGTAACACTAATGAGTCACATGACAGGGAGGGAAATGGCTAATTGGGCCCAATTTGGACATTTTCACTTAGGGGTGTACTCACTTTTGTTGCCAACGGTTGTGTTGGTGTTGCATTATTTTGAGTGGACAGTACATTTACACTGTTATACAAGCTGTACACTCACTACTTTACATTATAGCAGAGTGTAATTTCTTAAGTGTTGTCATGTAAAAAGATATAATAAAATATTTACAAAAATGTGAGGGGTGTACTCACTTATGTAAGATACTCTATATATATATAGTTTATTTTAAAAAAAAATTGGTCTTTTGTCAATTATTTAGCAAAACATAAAAAAAATCCAGTGGTGATTAAATAGCACCAAAAGTAAGCTCTATTTGTGTGAAAAAATATGATAAATATGTCATATCGGTACAGTGTTGCATGACCGCGCAATTGTCATTCAAAGTGTGACAATGCTAAAAGCTGAAAATTGGCCTGGGCAGGAAGGAGGTGAAAGTGCCTGGTATTGAAGTGGTAAAGTGGCGGATGTGTATGAATTGTTTTTGGTGAGTAGGGATGAGCTTCCTGTTCGAGTCGAACCCATGTTCGACTCGAACATCGTCTGTTCGATCGTTCGCCAAATTGCAAACGATATGGGCCGTTCTCGCCTAATTCGTGTGGCGCGTCACGGCCCATAATTCACTGCGGCATCGCAGTGCATTGCTGGCTGATGATTGGCCAAGCATGCACTATGACCCGCATGCTTGGTCAATCACAGCGCCGTCAGTAGAGAGAGCTGTAATTGGCCAAGACCAGGGTGGCTTTGGCCAATTATGGCTCAGGGGGTTTAGAACACGCCCCACACTGTATAAGGCCACCTGCATGGCGGCCCTGTGTAGTGTGTTCCAGCGTGCTGAGAGATAGAGAGAGAGAGAGACAGTGTCATTTGATTTAAGTTAGATAGATTAGGCAGGACAGTCAGTGAGTTAGCTGCACTTACAGTGTATTGTGTAAATATATATATATATATGCATCCCAGGTGTTGTGTGTATATATATATATATATATATATATATATATATATATATATATATATTGCATTCAGTTTAGCTAGATCCGTTCCTGTTATCTTGCTACTGACAGGCAGGCTTGTGTTGTTACAGTATTTACAGCTACCTGAAGAAAATTGCTGGTGTACTTTTGATCCTATTAGTACCACAGTCAGGCAGCTAGACTATTTACACTTAGTGTAGTGCGTCCTCCTCACAGTGTTCAGTTAAAGCTACAAGTTAGTTTAGTGAAACCTCTGCACAGTGTTCAGCTAAAGCTACAAGTTAGTGTAGTGCGTCCTCTGAACAGTGTTAAGCTAAAGCTACAAGTTAGTTTAGTGCACAGTGTTGAGCTAAAGCTACAAGTTAGGGTAGTGCATCCACCTCACAGTGTTCAGCTAAACCTACAAATTAGTGTAGTGCGTCCTCCTCACAGTGTTCAGCTAAAACTACAAGTTAGTGTAGTGCGACCTCTGCACAGTGTTCAGCTAAAGCTACAAGTTAGTGTAGTGCATCCTCCTCACAGTGTTCAGCTAAAACTACAAGTTAGTGTAGTGCGACCTCTGCACAGTGTTCAGCTAAAGCTACAAGTTAGTGTAGTGCATCCTCCTCACAGTGTTCAGCTAAAACTACAAGTTAGTGTAGTGCGACCTCTGCACAGTGTTCAGCTAAAGCTACCTGTTGAAGGGTGGTGGTGTTTTCCTGATCCTATCACTACCGCAGGCAGCTAAATAAGCTACAAGTTAGTTTTTTGCGAGCTCTGCATAGTGTTCAGCTAAAGCTACCTGTAGAAGGTCGGTGGTGTTTTCCTGATCCTATCACTACCGCAGGCAGCTAAATAAGCTACAAGTTCTACCTGTAGAAGGTTGGTGGTGTTCTCATACTACAGGCAGGCAGTTGATTTTGCTAGCTGTATTATCAGTATAATAATATATATAATATATATATATAATATATAATATATATAATAATAATAATATAATTATACCCCCTGTTTAACAAGGGCATGTAATTACAATTGTTGATGCAATTCTTTGCAGCAGGGCTAGTTCCTGCTCTCCAACTAGAGTATCTGTGAGGGGTTGCAGTGTTGTGGCACCAGCACCAGTGCCTAAGGCCCAATTTTTCAGCCCCTGTTTAACAGGGGCGTGTAATTACAATTTTTGATGCAATTCTTTTGCAGCAGGGATTGTTCCTACGTTCCAACTAGAGTATCTGTGAGGGGTTGCAGTGTTGTGGCACCAGCACCAGTGCCTAAGGCCAAATTTTTCAGCCCCTGTTTAACATGGACATGTAATTAGAATTCTTGATCTAATATTTGACAGCAGGGCCCATTTCTGCCCCCACCAAGATTAACTGTGAGGACTTACAGTGTTGTGGCACCACCACCACCAAAGGCCCAATTTTTCAGCCCCTGTTCAACAGGGGCATGTAATTATAATTCTTGATCGAATATTTCGCAGCGGGGCCCATTTCTGCGCCCACCAAGATTAACTGTGAGGACTTACAGTGTTGTGCCACCAGCACCACCACCACCACCACCAAAGGCCCAATTTTTCTGGCCCTGTTCAACAGGGGCATGTAATTACAATTCTTGATTGAATATTTCACAGCAGGGCACGTTTCTGCGCCCACCAAGATTAACTGTGAGGACTTACAGTGTTGTGGCACCAGCACCAACACCACCACCAAAGGCCCAATTTTTCAGCACCTGTTCAACAGGGGCATGTAATTACAATTCTTGATCTAATATTTCACAGCAGGGCCCGTTCCAGCACCCACCAAGAGTAACTGTGGGGACTTACAGTGTTGTGGCACCAGCACCACCACCACCATGACCAAAGGCCCAATTTTTCTGGCCCTGTTCAACAGGGGCATGTAATTACAATTCTTGATCTAAAATTTCACAGCAGGGCCCTGTTAGGGCTTACAGTGTTGAGGCCACAACAATACCTAAGGCCCAAATTTCTCTTGAGTGTATAGGGCAGGCCCCTACTTTCAAACATCCAACTTACAAACGACTCCTACTTGCAAACGGAAGGGGACAACAGGAAGTGAGATGAAATCTACCCCATAGGAAGGGAAATTCTCTCCTGTAAGAGTTAATATGGGAAAAACTTTTCTCCTCTCCACTGATGCTTTATCACCAATCCTTGTTTCACTAAAAACCCCAAATTTTCAAAAAACATTTGTCATTGGGACAAAAAGTGAGGTGAAATCTTCTGAAGAGGAGCACAGACAGCAAAACAAATGTCACAGGGGTGATAACCCTTCCCTATGTTTTCCAAAAAGCTTAAAAACAGATTTTTTGGCTGGAGCTACACTTTAAAAATGTACCAGTTCAAAATTACAAACAGATTCTACTTAACAACAAACTTACAGTCCCTGTCTTGTTTGCACCGCCTGTATACTGCTGTTCAGAGTATATAGGGCCTGGGGCCCCACACCTTTCCTTTTTTTAATGTGGGTGCGGGGTTCCCTTTAATATCCATACAGGACCCAAAGGGGCTGGTAATGGACTGGAGGGTACCCATGCCGTTTGTCTCACTGATTTTCATCCATATTGCCAGGACCCGACATTACATTAAAGCCGCAAGCAGTTTTGAATGACTTTTTTCCTTTAAAAATGTCATTTTGTGCAGGGACTGTTCTAAGCACGGGAGACACGCGCCACTTTACAGACATACTATAGACACCCCCCAGGTACGATATTTAAAGGAATATTTCACTTTTTTTTTTTACTTTAAGCATCATTAAAATCACTGCTCCCGAAAAAAAATGCTGTTTTTAAAAGTTTTTTTTGCATTGATACATGTCACCTGGGGCAGGACCCGGGTCCCCAAACCCTTTTTAGGACAATACCATGCAAATTAGCCTTTAAAATGAGCACTTTTGATTTGGAACGTTCGAGTCCCATAGACGTCAATGGGGTTCTAACTTTCGTGCGAATTTGTAAATAAATTAGTGACACCGGTCATTAGAATTGAGATTTTCTACATACAGTATTATTAGAAGACTCTGATAATCTGAAGAAGCAGATTATCAATAAAACACTTAAAGTACACAGTATTTATAGACACCACAGTAAGGGAGAAGAAATATCTCCAAATTGATGAAAATGTTAGAAAGTTGGCTTTGGAAAAAAAATAATCTCATTGGAAGATTTCCCCTCTAGTGCTTTTCTTATGACAACTCCATTTTTTATTTTCTCTCAGGTTTTTTATATCTCACCTATCATCTATCCAAAGCAAACAATAAAAAAGAAAAATCCAGCTTTAACAAGAACAAGGTTTGTACCACAGGGGCTGATATAAGTACATGCATCCTTGAAAAAACCTATCGAGTTACTACCAAGCAGAGCGCAGACTTGTGGTTCAGCACTTTAACTAGAAGATGGTGCACCCATAGAATATAGGATGTATAGGGAACAAAACAGACTGCAATAATGTAATACTTTTTTGTAAAGCCTTTTATTGGCCCTTAAAACCACCACTATCCTTTTGCAAGTACATGGAGATTGGCATCACATATAGATTTTTGCTTAATTTTAACCTTTTAAGGTTACCCACAGACATGCAAAGGGCTCAGAATTACAGACATAAATCATCTGCTCTAAAACAGCTCTAATGATTGGCAATCCAAAATGAAACTATAATGGTTTTTATTTTTACAATTCTGTAAAGTTGCCTTTTTTCTTTATTTGTATAAATCTTTATTAATCTATTTGTGAAATCAGTGAAAGCAAAGGACAGTATCCTAGTGGAAATAGTTTTCTAGGGCTGTAATAAAATGTCTTTTGTTAAAAAAAAATAGCTTAGTTAGCTTAGATATTTTTATTTATTTTATTTCTCTTACGGCCATGTGACTTCACTGCCTTCTTCCTTTCCCTTTTTCCAAGTGTGGGAGATTTGTCTTAACCTCCCTGGCGGTATGATTATTTCAGATTTTAGGTGCTGAAAGCGGTACAATTATTTTGCATGGAAATTTGGCGTTTTATATTGTAGGTCTGTAATTCTTAACAATAGCACACTTAAATCTGTCCAAACCAGAGTCTAGTAGATATCCCGGGTATGATAAAGTTTGAAACACAAAAACATAAATTATAATATAATAAATACAAATAAATAATTAAAAAAAATAAAAATAAATAGTAATAAAATAAATTTCCCCACGATTCACTATCGCTCAATTCTGCAAGTGTTCTAATTTACTATCGCTGTTTTCTAGATGGTCTAAAGCCACTTTTGATGTAAAGGGACACTTTTTGGTTGCTATGGACAATCTCCAGTTTCCAGGCAGAAAGAACAGTATATATCACATAAAACTGCATGCAGGGCATGGGCCAAAGCACTGGGGACAAAAGGGATGTGAAATCATTTCATACAGTACTGTATGTGTTATGATTTTGACATTTTTTTGAATTTGCCGCCAGGCTCCGCCCCGTGCGTCGCGACGCTCGCAGGGAACGGAGCCTGGCAAGGAGAGGCTTCGGACGAGGACAGAGCCCACAGACACTGTGGGGGACATCGCAGGATCCCGGGGACAAGGTAAGTAAAGCCACACGAGGATCCAGCGATGTAATCCCGAGTGTGGCTCAGGGTTACCGCTAATGGTCCTGATTTTTAAACCTGAGCCACACTCGGGAAAACCGCCAGGGAGGCTACACACAGAGAGAGGCAACTAAATGATGTTTAGAACAGTGGGGGAAGCCACTGTCAATTAGGTAGGGGGATGTAATGCGATGGGGGCATGTCTGCAGCAGGGAGGGGGCACATTTAGGGGCATATCTGCAGCAAGGATAATGGACAGTAGAATGGCACGTAGGACAGTGCAGAAAGCCATTGTCAATCAAGCAGGGGGTATGTCAACAACAGGGATGAAGGGCAGAAGAGAGAAGAAAGCCACTGTTGACTCTGTAAAGCAGGGCTTCCCAGGGTCATGGCAACAAAGCTAACTACAGGACTATAGGCACACCATGTGTCTGCATGGCATCCTGTAGCTAATAGCAGCAAGCTTAGGGATGCAAATTGACCACTCCAGCACAGATAAAATGTCATGATTGGTGTGGTCACTTTGCCTTAGGAAAAGAGGAGGACTGGCAATTTTACCAAGTATATACTACTAAATGGGTGCTTAGTGGAAGAAGCATATTGTACAAGCTTATTTTTTACTAAAGGAATACATAACTCAAATAATCAATTTAGGTTTAACATACATTTAAAAATAAACAGTTAATACATTGTGCTGCCATGACACTGTGGAAATGATTTACCAAAACTGGAGAGTGCACAATCTGGTGCAGCTGTCCATGGTAGCCAATCCGCTTCTAACTTCAGCTTGTTCAATTAAGCTTTGACAAAAAAACTGGAAGGTGATTGGTTCCAGATTTTGAACTCTCCAGTTTTAGTAAATCAACCCCAGTATTTGCAAAGCATTCTGGAATCAATAGCAGAGTTTCAATTTGAGATACTTAATTGACGCTCTACACAATGTTGTGTGAAGCAGAGGAAAGAAGTACCTGTTCCTTTCTGCCTGCTGACTCAACCTATCAAATTATGATCTACAAGGAACTAAAGAAAATCTTCAGTTGGCTCTAGACCACCTTTTGATAGTTGCATCTCGTAAAAATATATATATAAAAAAAAATAGATGCACAGAATTATCTGACTAAAGAAAAAATGTTTTATACTTTTTAAGACAATAAAAAAATAAAAACTACAACTCTAAACATTCTCTTTCAATGCAGTGTTTAGCTTGGCCAAACATTTTCTGTTTATATCAGTGGAAGGGATAGGCGTGGAATGATGCATGTAGGCACTGCCAACTCATGCTTATTAAAGGGAAATATTACTCTGTCCAATCACTTCCTCTCAGTTCTTATAGCCACAATCCTAGGATTAGATAAAGGGAGAAACAATACTAAGTATTTACCAGTGAACCTATGTTTTATGTACCTCATTGTAAAAATACTGCTGTATGTATTATACTTCCATTTGGCTTTCAGTCTGAACATTTGGCAGTTACTATAGTGTGCAGCAGATCCGCATCCTTGGTACCTCCTGCTGTGAGGAAAGGTCATCTATCCCAGAAGAGGGGCTAAAGGCTAGTGAGTGCATTATATGGATAAAGTTATGAATACGTATTCTTTTGGGGGAACAACCACATGAGATGGCTTTATTTTTATTTCATGAGACTCGTTTCATGCATAAAAAAGTAAAATACCATAACCTGCAGATGACCAGTACTCCTTAAGAAGTAGTTCATGAGTAGATTTGTTTTGCTGAAGGGCCTTGTTCAGAACATAATATACTGCAGTTTTCCATGAAAGAAATGGGTTAATACCTGTTTCTCATACACATTCATAAGATCATCTAATGAAGAAAATGGTGCGTAAACAAATTTTCCTCTCCTAAAAGCAGGAACATCTGCTGGAGCCATGAACAGATGAGTTCAGCACTGGGGCACCGAGCAGCTGGGAGATTCCATGTCACCGGTCATTGACGCTGCACTGAATGGGTATACATCAGCCAGACAAAAATAAGGCACTTACAATGCTCTACACACAATGAAAAGAGATTGTGCACTGCTCTGTGTCTGGAGAGGCTGAGAGCAAATCTTCTGTGAGTCAGACAGAGAAGCAAGGCAATACTGGCCCTCCACAATCATCCAGTCACAGCATTTATACAGTATATGATGAGCTGGGGGGAAATAAATGATGGTAAGAATGCCAGAGTCATAGAACTGTAATGTAAATATGTAAATAGCAGAAAATGCAGCAAGTGACATATGTCCCGAGTTACATCTGTTTACTGGACCACACGAATAAGCAGTTACATACAGAATTAACTAGTGTATGTGGCTGGTTATTGCTAGGCAAGGTACAGCAAAACATGTCTGTATATTAAATCTATATCCAATAAGAGATTAATAACATTTTGAGACTCAACTACTACTGTTACGACTACTCAACTACTACTACTATGTTTTGTGACTATATGTGATATTTTTGTATTACAATCAATCTTATTGAAGCTAAGCTGACATGCTTTTATTATCTTACATAGTTACATAGTTAGCAAGGTTGAAAAAAGACACAAGTCCAACCAGTTCAACCATAAAAAATAAATAAAATAAAAAATATAATACAATCCAATATACACAATCCTATACCCACAGTTGATCCAGAGGAAGGCGAAACCCCCCCCCCCCCAGAAAAGCTGGATCCAATTTGCTACAGCAGGGGAAAAAATTCCTTCCTGATCCCAGAGAGGCAATCGGATTTTCCCTGGATCAACTTTACCTATAAATGTTAGTACCCAGTTATATTATGTACATTTGGGAAAGAATCCAGGCCTTTCTTAAAGCAATCTACTGAGCTGGCCAGAGCCACCCTTAAGCTGCAAAGGCAGTCAGACAATGGTGTACACATGCCATGGCCGTGATGCTTTGCTTAGAAGGCACTGAAAAAATGATCCCTCCATCATGTTTCTGCCGTCAGTACTTCCAACAAATATGAATGAATGAATGAATGAATAATTTGTAAAGCGCTGCAAATTGCGAACTGAATCGCCTCAAGGCGCTAGATGTATTCTCTGTAGCCAGCTTCTAGAAAAGGAAGGTCTTTAGTTTTTTCCTGAAGGCCTGGTGGTTTTCTCCCATGCGGAGGTTGGTTGGGAGAGCATTCCATAGTCGAGGTCCTTGGACTGCAAATCTACGTTCTCCCTTTGCTTTGTAGCGGTATTTGGGAATGAGGAGGAGGTTTTGGTTAGCTGATCGAAGACTGCGATTCGGTGTGTAGTGTTTTATTTTTTCCCGGAGATATTGCGGAGCGTTTCCTTGTATGCATTTATGGGTGAGGCAGAGGGTCTTGAATGTGATCCGATTCTTCACCGTTAGCCAATGTAGGCTTTTTAGGGATGGGGAGATGGATTCCCAGGGCTTTTTCCCTGTTAACAGCCTTGCCGCCGTGTTCTGCATGAGTTGCAAGCGCGCAAGCTGGTATTGGGGTAGACCTACGTAGAGGGAATTTGCGTAGTCGAGTCGGGAATTGATGATCGTTCCCACAACTGCCGCTTTGTCCTCTTCTGGGATGAAGGGGATGAGTCTGCGAAGCAGGCGGAGGAGGTGGTGAGATCCGCTCACCACCGATCCTATTTGTGCATCCATTGTCATTCCTGAGTCAAAGATGACTCCGAGACTCTTGACTTTGGTGCTGGGGGAGATGGTCTGTCCGAGGATGGAGGGTGGTGTCCACGGAGTCTCAATTTTGGAATTTTTGTTGGCTTGCAGGAGAAGAAGTTCTGTTTTTGATTCGTTAAGTTTGAGGGAGCTAGCGGTCATCCAGTCATTGATTAAAGTGAGGCATTTCTGTAGTTGCTGATGATGATCTTTCTGTCCATTAATGCGAAAGTAGAGTTGGGTGTCGTCTGCGTATGAGTGGAAGCAGAGGTCCGTTTTCCTGATGATATTGAGAAGCGGGCGGATGTAAATGTTAAATAGCACTGGTGACAAGGGTGAGCCCTGAGGGACTCCACAGGAGACTGCCCGAGATTCCGAGGTGAATGTTCCCAGTTTCACTGTCTGAGAGCGATTCTCTAAGAAGGATGTAAACCATTTTAGGGCAGAATCTGTGGCTCCTGCAACTTCTGAGAGGCGGACAAGTAAAGTATTGTGGTCCACTGTATCGAATGCTGCGCTGAGGTCTAACAGTACCAGGAGACTCGGTTCCCCGTCATCTGCTGCTTCAAGGGCGTCGTCCCATATTTTGAGAAGTGCTGTTTCTGTGCCATGGCCTGGGCGGAAGCCTGATTGCAGAGGGTCCAGGAGGTGGTGTGTCTCCAGGTGGTGTTGTAGCTGCTGTACTACTGCTTTCTCTATAATCTTGGAGATGGTGTTGAGGCTTGTTATTGGTCTGCGGCAGTTAGGGTCTTTAGGGTCGAGATTAGGTTTCTTTAGCAGGGGTTTGACGATGCCTTGCTTGAGGGAGGTTGGCACAGTCCCTTCTTTGAATGATTGATTTATGAGATGTGTTAGGGTGGGGGCCAGGATGTCGGAACATGCTTTGAACAATTTGGTGGGGATGATGTCGTTCGGTGATGTGCTGTCGCGAAGGCTTCTGATGATGTTTTTAGTCGTGTCCGTGGTGATTGGGGACAAAGAGAACTTTGGTGGTTGAGTGATGTTCGTGTCGATATCCTCTTTTTGCATTGGTTGGGTGAGGTTGGTTGTTATTTTCTGATGAATTGCTTTCCGAATGTTGTCGATTTTGTCGATGAAGAAATCTGATAACTCATTGCAGAATTCTTGAGTATCGTTTGCAGGGGGCTCTAGGCAGGCCGGGTTCATTGATTGAGCAACTATTTTGAAAAGTTCCCGTGGGCGGTTTTAAGATGAGATGGTGTCTGCAAAATGTTCTTTTTTGGCTTTGAAGATTGCCTTGTGGTATTTCACCGTGAGTGCTTTGTAGTTAGCATGGTTTTCCTTGGTGGGATTTCTTCTCCAAGTTCTCTCAGCTCTTCTGCGTTCTTGCTTGAGTAGGGTGAGAGTGCCATTAAACCAACTCGAGTTTTTTGTGCGGACGGGTGTTCTGCGTTTTGGCGCCACGGAGTCTGCTGTTTGTAGTAAAGCATTGTTTAGGGAGTTGAGTGTTTGTTCCGTTGAGAGGTTTGGGTTTAGCAGAAGAATTTTGCTCGACAATGTAGTTTTGAAGAGTTCAGAGTGTAGTTTCTTCTGAGATCTATTCCAGTGTGTTGCTATTGCCCGTTTCTGTTTTTGAAGAGTGGTGTTAGTGGTGATTTTAAATTTGATAGCATGGTGGTCCGTCCATGGTAGTGGGGTGATGTTCAATACGTCGATGTCCATATTCTGTTTGAAGATGAGATCTAAAGTGTGTCCTGAACCATGCGTAGGAGCATTTATCAGTTGTTGCAGGCCAAGTTCTTCCATTTGGTTAACGCAGGCGGTTGCCATAGGGTCTTGGGCGGAGTTTGCCCATAGATTGAAATCCCCAAGTACCAGAAGGTTTTTGGTTTTCAAGGTGTGCATTGAGAAGAATTCAGTGAGCGGTGTGAGGAGATTGGTCTTTGGTCCAGGTGGTCTGTAGCATAGTAGTATGTGAATGGTGTCTTGAGGTGTTGTTTGCAGGTGCAGTGAGAGTGTTTCCATGAAAGGCACTGAGTTCTGTAAGTTTGGTTTGGTGAGCCCCAGGTGCGATTTGAAAATCACTGCTAGACCTCCTCCTTTTTTTCCTATTCTATGCTCAGATAGGATACTGTAGTTCTTGGGCACCAATTCAGTTAGGATGGTGTTGCAGTCGGAAGTTAACCAGCTTTCTGTAATGAAGAGGCAGTCTATGTTGTTTTCGGTGATGAACTCGCGGATTTCCAGCCTGTGCTTGACTGCAGATCTGGTGTTGATCAGGGCGCATGCTAGTTGTTGTGGTTGGATCGGTGTCTCCCTGCCTTTGATGGTTGATTGTGGGTTGGTCCTTAGTAATTGTTCTTTTTTTAGTCTTTTTTGCGTGGTGGTCGGTAAAGTTGCGGCCGTGTATCTTAGCCTGTGGAGGGTATCTGCTGTGTACTTGAAGTTGCACATGATGCGGAAGGCGGCGTTAAAAGAAAAGAAATTTGTATGACGAAGGCACTGGTGTGGCGATGATAGCCTTGCAGGGGGATGGAGGGATCGGATGGCTGACCACTGCTCTGGAGTGGTGAGAGTGACGGCTGAGTGTTGGAGCGGAGGTACTGGAGGGAGGTGGCTGCCTACCTCCCTCTCGTTGATCCAGAGGAAGGCAAAAAAAACCCCTGGCTGCGTAGGCCAATGGTGCAGTCGAGGAAAAAATTCCTTCCTGACCCCCCCGAGGGGCGATCGGACAAGGGCCCCTGGATCAACTTCTCGAGTGCCCCCGGTGGCTTACCTGTGCTGAAGGTCCCGAAGGTGAAGCAGGGGGAGCTGGTGCGGTGGGTGGTGCGGTGGCTGCGTCTCAGGCGAATTGAGGTAGACTGGCCCCCGGTGAATCTCTAGTGCCCCCGCAGTGAGGTCCAGTAGCAGGAGGGGCGATTCCCGGTGCAGAGGGCACGGGGCTCTGTTGGACAACAGTGAGGGGTTGTGGTGGCAGGCTGGCTGGGCTAGGCTGCAGCCGTGGTCCGTCCCACCGACTCTAGCGGCTAGAACGTGGTGATTGAGACCGCGGCTGCTGTGGAGGCCACAGAGGGGGGGGGGGTATGGCTGGATAGATGACTAGGGGGTAGTGGGTCCAATCGGGCGGTGATGGCTGGGGGCTGATGGCCTCAGGAGGAAGTCCTAGGATGCTGCACCGTTTTCCTGGGTGTGCCAATATGGCCGCCGGCTGGGCCTAAGCCGTGGCTGGCCGGCAGAGGGAGTACCAAGATGGCCGCCGGCTAGGCCCGAACCGCGGGCTGTCCTAACGTTGTTGCCCACACCGTCCGGTGGAGATGATCAGTTGGAAGAGGGGTGTGGACCCGCCGGAGCGGCTGGTCAGTAGAGGGGACGGTAAGTGCTGTAATCTGCCGACCAGGAGCCGCGAAAAGTCCCGGGCGGCCGGCCGGCTGACTAGGCGGCGTCCGGATGGGTAGAGGGGGGACCGGCTGAATGCTGCAGGGGGGAGAAGTGGAGAGCTGCGGGCTAGCCAGCCGAGGGCGGCCGGAGCCGCGGAGTGTACTGAGCGGCCGACCGGCTGCTGAAGGTGGCCGCCGGAGAGTCAGAGGGGAGAGGGACTGGCGTGGTAATGCGGGGGGGGCTGGGCCGGAGCCGCGGAGTGTCCTGAGCGGCTGGCCGACTAAGAACGGCGTCTGGAGTAGGTCGGTAGGGGGATAGGATGTAGGGGATGTGGGATAGAGGGAGGGGGGGGAGAGCCGAGGAAGGGGTGGCCACAGGCCGAGCTCTTCACGGAGCTGCTAGACAGAGGTCTGCTCTGCAGAGTGTCAGCACTCAGACTGACCCATTTAAGCAAGTAGACCTGTGCCAAAATCTCCCTGCAGCTATGTGCAATGCACAAGGTTGCAGTATGATGGTGCAAAATTTACAGGATTAAAACAGGCAGTGAGGAGGCGACCTATGGATTTTAAGATGGACCCCACAAAAAAGCAAAAGAAAAAGAAAATGGTGTGTACTCCACCCGTGACATCGTTGACCAAATATGGCTACCTGGGAGACAGAATCAGACATGTTGGGAGGTTGGCAGATTTTTTTTTTCTATCATGGGCATTGTTTATCATGATTGGAGAGAATTTGCATTGCTAGATAATGTGATTGATGATGAATTTACATCGTGGAACATTTTGGGGGGAGGGATTTTTTTTAACAAAAGAGGTGTCAAAAAGTGTATGTGTTTATTTAATATTTATATTTCTTTTTGTGAATAAGTGGTGGGTACTGTATACCCATTACTTATTTCCATGGGGGGAGCAGTATCTGGGGCCCTTAATTTTTATTTTTTCTTCAAAGTGCCAGCAGACCCCCACAAGAACCAGGGTTGTGGGGAAGAGGCCCTTGTCCTCACCAATATGGGGAGAATATGCTTTGACAGGAGTACTAAAGGGCAGGTAAGGGCAACAGTTCAACACCAGGCAGTGGAAGAACACTTTATTCTCAATAGCAGACCAAGTATATGACATTTAGTAGCTCCTGCTGAAGTGAAGCCCAGTAGAGGACCATTGCCAGGTACTGGTAAGCAGTACCATTGCATTCCAGCACAAATTGAGGACTGGGTGATAAACGCATTTATAAAATTGACATTTTGCAAGATTCTGAAGCAGGGAAAGTCTTTAAACTGCATATAACAGTTAATTACAATGCCAAAGATCACAATAGGAAGTTGTAACAGTGACCACTGAAGAAAGAGACACTGTCCACTTCACACATCATTCATGACCTCATGAGTAGGATTATCATTCATGGCATAACTAGTCTGGTTTTTGTTTACAACTATTAAGTAATTAATCCCTTTTAAACATTTTTTTGTTTGTTAACCATGACATATCATTGCCTAGTCCCATCATCTATATGGTATAGCAGTTTATTCTTATTAAAAATGGTAGTTTTACATTCAGCTCATATTATATGTGGTGATGTTTCTGAGCACCTGCCAATACTGAACATATAGATGAATTGCAGAGTAGATAGCTCACTGGTTAAAGACACTGACTGAAAGATTTATTTTAAGTCCTGATCTGAATCCTTGTGTCAGCTACTTGTGTCCTTGGGCAAATCAATTTATTTGTCCTCATCTAGGACATCAAAATTTGCATTGTAAACTTAAGCAGGAAGACAGGCCTCACAAATTCCTGGAACGTAATTGCGTTCAAATCTGTATATGACACAAAAAAATCAGTTTGTTAAGTCTTTGTGTGGGTTGTTTTAGAGCTTGGTCTAAGCTATCTAAGCTAGCTAGATCAGTCTAGAATGAGGAAATTCTCACTACACATACTTTATATCAGTCATAATATCTTTTCTCTGTTGTTTATAGCACATACATTCAAGAACGTAGCTATAAGCCTAGCAAACTATACAACTGTTAGGGGGCCCAGAAGCACAGGCGACCCAACTTTGTCAAGTTACATAGTAATTTTGTGAAGTAGAAATGGCATTTGACACATTCATATAGTTAAAATTACATTCCCTAGTTTAGGGGCCTCTATAGGCATACCATAAAAACAATTATTATTCTGTATCACTTGAATAATAAGGTGCCATGCACATTGGTGTATTAAAATACTCCTATCTGTGCTGGATCTTTCTGCCAGGAGCTGGCACAAAAGTCAAGCGTAAAAAAATTGTTAGTTTTGGTGTATAATTACATGAGTTTATGCACGTTTTCAGGCATATGGCTTTTAGACGCGTATGAGCATAAACCTATTCTACTGCCCAGAATATCCATTTATTCTAGACATAAGTCATATCCAAACAAAACAATGTGCAAGGGCAAAATGGCTGAAACAGAGCAGGGTTCAAAAGCATTAAAAAAATCATAATTAAAAAAGGCCATTTAAAGCTTTATCATTTTATTTTTTGCTTGTGTGTATGAGGCTCAAGATTACAAAATCGCCCTCAGAATTGTGTGGTCTGTGTGTAATATACATATGCTTATTGAAGTAAACTTTTGGGTGGAAGTAACTTACATTTATAAAAACCCTTGCATACATTTTTTCCCTGACTGGAAATTTTCAATCTAGTAGACATGCTTTATTGACAGTTCTTTCATTTGTCTCCCATAATACCAACCTAAAATTGTTATAACATCCTTGGTCTTTAGTAAGCATTGCACAGCAATGAATCTTGAAACCTTTGAGCAGGATAGAATTGGTCCATTTGTTTTTCGCATGTGTCTCTAATGCTGTCCATTTTCTCTTGTCAAACAAGGTCAGACTTTGCAGTTAAGAGACCTTGTCTTTTTCATCAGCGGTTGTCCAGGAACAGAGTAGCATTATTTTGTTTTATTGATGAGTGTTTCTAAGTTTATCTTTGGCCTTTTTATTTTTGCATTGAGGTTGCATTAGCACTTTTCTTTCAGCAAATCAGACAGAATCAAGGTTGTTATTGCCATAAGCAGTTATTATTCCTCCTCTACCTGCAGGAGACTACACGGCCCCCCATGTGTTCCATTAATCTCTCCTTGACAACTAAACACTGGCTGCATGAAATCCAAACACTTTCATTCAATCACTTGTATGATCATTGCAGTAACATATTAAAGCCATTGTTGCATTTTATAAGGTTAGCTTTCATGTGGTAAACATGCTCAGTGGTTGCGTTATTAACCCCTGGGAGATGGTGGCCTAATGTGGGATTTCCATAGTCCCTGCCAGTATGGTGTGTACTGATTATTCTACATACTGCCTGCTATCAATTTAGATCTTTTCTCAATAGTGTTAGATGTGTACAGAAAGAGCAAAAATATTGCAGGCCTTCTGGTTAATGCATATTCTGGATGTCTTTTAGACATTTTTCATTAATGTATTTGCTAAGGCTTTTATGTCCAAGGAAAAGATATGGCTGATACCATGTCACCTATCGATAACCACACCAATTACATTCGTTTATTTAGCAACAAAAATGGTTGGCAACAGTAGCTTAACATAAGAAATTGCATTACGTTGTTTATATATCTCTTGAATGGTTGTTCTGTATGTTAGCAGCTATGCAATGTCTCTATCAATGCCTACATGAAGAAGAATGGAATATCCATTGGAAGAGCTTACACACATTTTAGTATAAGCTGCAGTCTTTTTTTGCATATTTATATTGGTCTATCTTGGATCAAAGTACACAAGCGTTTTCCAGGTCCCATGCCGATGGGCTGCCCTACTGCATAGTAAACACAAGGGGGTTACTTGCTCGGCACAGGCACCATTCACATAATAACTTGCATTTCCCTCAATTATTACAAGGTGTTTCCTGATTGGACAAGGTGGAGAGGTGGGGCAGTGATCAAAAATGCAAGGCATTATCTGAATAGGGCCCATACCAAGCGAGAGTTTCTCTGTGTTCCATGCAGCTGGTTTAACTCGGACCATTGTAACTATGCAAAAAGATCCATACCCAGAATTCAACTTAAGTGCCGGTTCACACTTCAGCGATGTCCGACATCGGATGTGATTCGCGCCGCACTGCACCGCACATAACATGCGATGTCTGTGCAATGCGATTTCAGCCATACAGATAGTATGGCTGAATTTGCATCGCATTCATGCCAACCTCGCACAGGACCCTTTTTTTGGTCCGCAGCAGAATCGGATCGCATGGGTGTTCACACCCGTGTGATCTGATTCCTGTCTGAAATTGCAGCTCGCACTGTGATATACGAACTACAGTAATTTTGGGATGTCATTAACTTTTAATTGACACTCCCAACAGTTCGGATAGGGCAGTGTGAACTGCTGCACTGCACTGCAGTGTGAACCGAGGTGTATCTTTTGTAAGTAAATAATTGGATGAAGAAAAGTGTTTAGTAGCACCAGACAAACCCTTAACATTTAATGTGATAATTAACCCTTTCCCAATCATCATTTAATAGAAAAAAATCAGGCAAATAGTATGTGTGATGTGGCCAGAAATCATCTATATATAGATATGTTTTCTGCTTGGCATTCAGTTATGATATGAGTTTTGTTAGCTTCCCTTATAGAAACATCAAAATATTAAAGTACAAGTGATTACTAAAATACAAGTGAAGCATTCATATTATTTATTTATTTTATTTATTTCAGGTACTTATATAGCGCCGTCAATTTACGCAGCGCTTTACATATACATTGTACAGTCACATATTATAAAGGAAAAAGAGCTTTAAACACCTGAAACAGATAAAAACTATAGTAACTAAAATTCCAACCATGAGTTTGATCACTCAGAACCAAATAAGCAAACTGTTACATGCAGAATATCCCTTAGGGGTAAAGAAAGGCTTGGCATTCTGTGTGACACACCTCAGGACTGCCAATGGCTCCCGCTGCTGCCTCTGTGATAAGAGAGAGAGGAGAGCTGTTGCAGATGGGCACATCGCTGGATCATGACTGGGCTCAGGTAAGTATGCGGGGGTTGAGAGGGAGATACAAACACAGGGAATCCATTGAGGTAAAACATGTCCAGCCTTTAGAACCATGTTAGGTCTTCCCTACCTTAAATCTCAAAGCCTTCCCAAAACTAAAAAAAAATGATGGCTATGCATACATACACTTTTAGTAGAATTTCTTGCTCTCTGTACAAATAATACAGATGCTTTGAAAAAAATTATACTTTGTATCAGATTAGGTTCCTATTACCACCAAGCCTGGATAGCACCGCCAAGATAAAATAAAAAATAAAACAAACCTCTCCTACTAATTACTGTCTGAATCAAGAAAGAAAACAATGCATGGGACCTGTAGGGCCGCAAGGTGCCATTTGATATCCTAATATTTTGCATCCTTATCCTGTCTGAAGCAAAATCAGGGGGTATAGACATTTTAAAGCCAATTATGGTTAAGTCCTTAGGGTTTCTGGGTATTCATAGGATAATTATGTGTTCTATATTTACAGAGATTAAAGTGAAACTCAAACAGCAGGCTAAATTTACCCATACCTTCTGTTGGGTGTCCTTTATCAGTAGGACAAGAACTGAGGAGAAATCTGCAAGTTATATATGAGGGAAAAATTGCAGTTATATCTTTACATACTATAGTTAGGTTGAAAAAGTCCATCTAGTTCAGCCAGTACAAAAAAATGAACAAATAGAAAACCTCCACACTCAGAACCCCACACCCACAGTGCATCCAAAAGCAGGCAAACAACCCTATAAAGTATGGTTGGGGGGGGGGGGTATATACTTCCTGATCCCCAGGGGAAATCAGATCTTCCTTGGATCAATGATTCCTGGTGGTAATAACTATAAATGGTAATATCCAGTTAAATTATGTGCATCCAACTCTTTTTTTTTCCAATCTACTGAGCTGGCAAGAATTAGTTCTTAAGGAAGTCTATTCCACATTTTCACATCTTGTACTGTGAAGAAGGGAGGGGGAGAGAGAAACGCCAAAACCGCCTATGGTGCAGTAACGGTTATTAGGTAGGAACAATGATAAAAACACATTAATGCACTCACAAAGTGTCCAGAAAGACAGGCATATAGGAAATTATGGGTGTCAGCTCAAGGGAACAGAGTCTGTGCAGTGGCCACAGTGTATCAGACTCCTTCACGGATGGATGTGCAGTTTGTTGGGAAGACACCAGGGGGGAACCTGACAGGAGATGTCGAGTGCTGTCTGGTCTCTTGAACTGACACCCAGAATTTGTTACATGCCTGTGTTTCTGGACACTTTGTGAGTGCATTACTTGTGTTTTTATCCTTGTTTCTACCTAATAAACGTTACTACACCATAGACAGTTTTGACACTTCTCTCTCCCCTCCCTTCTTGTGTTCACAGTGTTCAAGTCTCCCAACCAGCCATTGAGGCTGCCTTATCCCCTTTATGGAGTATTTTACCTAGACTGATTGAACTCACATATCTACTAGCCTTTTTACCCTCTGAGACTATTGAACTTTTGTTCAATATTTTATTTTTTATTATTTTTTTGCTTATTTCCCTTTATAAGAAAATAATTTTTCACTGAGTTAATACCACCAGAGTGGTATACCCATTGACAAACCATTCAGATGAGCACCATACACAGTCCAATTGTTTTCGCTTATAATTTTATGGTTTGTTGACACTTGGTTTGGTGCTGAACATAACATTTAGTGTGTTTTTACTGTGAAGAAGCCTTATTGTATGTGGAGGTTAAACATCTTTCCTGATAGACTCCATGAAAATCTATATGTGGGTTAACCCCGCCTCCTCTCCAATGCTATAGAACCCCATACCCATAAATTTGAGCTCACAGCCAGAGACTATGTTCCGTAACTAGCCAACTCTTGACCAATGGGTGGGAACTCCGTCTGCCATGGCGTCCATCAGGAAAGTAAAATTATGGTAAGTCTTTGATAGAAAATTTTCAGTTTTCCTGACAGACTCTATGGCAGTCTAGGTGTGGGAAATAACTAGCCAAACCACACGGGCGGGTATGCTGATCAAAAATATTTTTTTTTGCCCCACGTCAATCGACAGGATTCTTAAACCAAATTTCACAGATGATAGAGAAGCAGGTTCTATGCAATAATAACACCACTATTCAAGTTGGCAGCTATGTTATACTATGCTAATTTTCTGCAATCATTCTGCTAATTGAACTATGAATAAACACTATACCCTGGGGAGCTTCTTGTTAATGATTCCCTCTCCTGTAAACCAGCTTAAACAGCCAAGTCCAGATGATCATTGCACTTAAAATTTCTTTATTGAACCAAAGTTCAATTAAGAAATCTTGGAATCTTGGAAGTGAGCAGGAGCTAGTTGCTTTGTCTCCGCCCACTTGGGGAGTCTAGGAAATAAAGGGAGAAGCATTATGCCGTACTGCCAATCCCATGAATAAGTCGGTTGCGACGAAACATGTCGGGGCGTGGCTATAGGGCAAGCATCTGCAGCGTGACGCAAGTAGTTGTGACATGACACGCTGCATTGAATGGTGGAGGCTTGAGACTAGGAGTGGGTGAGACTGCAGAGCTGACAAACTATCCTAGGTCCGCCGTGACCACTATAGATCGCTTTACCAGTGCATGGAGTTTACGTTACGATTTCCTTTGGAGTGTTTTTTTGGCCTGCTTTGGTTTTTACACATGTGAGTGCAATGGTGTGCGATGGTTTGAATTTTAAATACATTTGCTGTACTTTATCAGACTATTTGGAGCATTTTTTCATTTTCATGTGGAGCAATCACTTCTTGAGGAAAAGGATTTGTTGCATTTACGCTTGCTATTTCGAGATCACGTTTGGAATCTGGAGATCACATTTTAACCCTCAATAATTGTGTATTGAGGCGAGTTATGCCAAACACGAGAGTGGGAGGCTATTGTAGCTGGTGAGTGCAAATCTTTAAGTGGGAGTGGAAGCACAAACACTGAGGTGTGGTGGAAGATCACAAAGAACAACTAATGCCGCGTACACACGGTTGGACTTTTCAGCTACAAAAGTCCGACAGTCTGTCCGACAGACTTTCGACGGACTTTTGGCGGACTTTCGACGGACTTGCGGCGGACTTTCTAACGAACAGACTTGCCTACACACGATCACACAAAAGTCCGTCGAATTCTTACGTGATGACGTACACCGGACTAAAATAAGGAAGTTCATAGCCAGTAGCCAATAGCTGCCCTAGCGTGGGTTTTTGTCCGTCGGACTAGCATACAGACGAGCGGATTTTTCGACCGGACTCGAGTCCGTCGGAAAGATTTGAAGCATGTTTCAAATCTAAAGTACGTCGGATTTGAGGCTAAAAAAGTCAGTTGAAAGTCCGGAGAAGCCCACACACGATCGGATTACCAGCCAGCTTTAGTCTGTCAGCGTCCGTTGGACTTTTGTAGACGAAAAGTCCGACCGTGTGTACGCGGCATTAGAGTTTTCATTTATAGATCTTTTCAGACCATTCATCGGAATATTCATAATTTATTAACTTTATGTCAACACTTTATTCATTATTTCCACATCTGTCATAGGGTGTGTTGTTTTGATTATTATGTGATATGATGTGTTTGCTCACAGTGTTCACCAATAACTTTTTTTGTTAGAATATATTCACATGATATGAACTTAATGTTAAGACTTCATTTATCATTTGCACATCTGCCACAGGGTGTGTTGTTTTGAACATTATGTGATATGATATGTTTGCTCACAGTGTTCACCAATAACTTTTTTTGTTAGAATATATTCACATGATATGGATTTTATGTTAAGATTTCATTTATTATTTTCACATCTGCCACAGGGTGTGTTGTTTTGAACATTATGTGATAGGATGTGTTTGCTCACAGTGTTCACCAATAACTTTATTTTGTCAGATCACATTCATATTGTGACTGATTGAGGGTATTGTCAATATTCACACATATATACTTTTACTGTTCCTTTAGATTGATCATTGCTTTCATTAGCACATTTTTAATTTTTTTTTTCATTTTTATTTTTTCGTTTTTTATTTATTTGAGCGCTACTATTTATTCCATTTATCTCTAGAGGTTTAAATTCAGTCACGTAAAGTATGGAGTTACAAGGAACTTCCGCACTGCAGAGCGTGGAGACGCCAAGCAGCAAGGTTTTCCTGAATTTATATGGGGTTCTAACATTTATATCACCTGGGAAGTGTTGCAGCTTCATACAGACCTGGAGACATATTTAAGGCTTTGGATAACGCTCTCAGCCAAAATAAATCCACAGACATTGTTCTGGCAATCTTCTGTACCTAACTCCCTGTGATCATCAGGCAAATGAAACTAGGTAAATTCCTGTTCTCACAATATTATTGTATATGGTTGGCGCTCATCTACACACCTGCTGGCACTGCTTCATCCGTTCTGTTATATTATACTTAATACCCAACCACGTAACCAAGTGACCCCACCCCCCTCTGATGCTACGGGGAAGCCATAGGGATGTCCCCATGCGTCAGAGGGGGGTGGACCGGGTGGCCCAAGGCATGTATTGTGTTTTTTTTACTATTTTCACACATTTTTTGGTACCCCATTACCATTTCACACAGGGAGGGCCGGAATCTGGAGGTCCCCTTGTTAAAGGGGGCTTCCAGATTCCAATAAGCCCCCGCCCGCAGACCCCCACAACCACGGGGCAAGGGTTGTGGGGATGGGGCCCTGAAGGGTCTGGTATGGATTTTGAGGGGGACCCCCACGCCATTTATTTTTAAATTTTGGCGCTGGGTTCCCCTTAATATTCATACCAGACCTGAAGGGCCTGGTATGGAATTTGGGGGACCCCCACGCATTTGTTTTTTTAATTTTGGTTCGGGGTTCCCCTGTGGGGGAATCCCATGCCGTTTTTATCAATGAACTTTATGTGTATTGCCTGGAGTCGGGACTGACAATTCATTATACCTGCGAGTACTTTTAAATGATTTTTTTTCCTTTAGAAATCTAATTTTGCTCTCAGACTATTGTAAACACGGGAAACATGCGCCACTTTACAGGCATACTATAGACACCCCCCCGGTACGAAATTTAAAGGAATATTACACTTTTACTGTTTCACTTTAAGTATTATTAAAATCACTGCTTCTGAAAAAACGGCTGTTTTTAAAACTTTTTTTTGCATTGATACATGACCCGGGTCCCCAAACACTTTTTAAGACAATACCATGCATATAAGCCTTTAAAATTAGCAGTTTTGATTTTTCATGTTCGTGTCCCATAGACTTTAATGGTGTTCATGTGTTCGAACTAATTTTTTGCCTGTTCACATGTTCTGGTGCGAACCGGGGGGTGTTCGGCCCATCCCTATCGCTGAGCCGACAAGGAGGACAGAGCTTCACTTTCTTTGCGACTAAATTTGTTCGGTATATGGTCAAATTTAGACCTATCACCCAAAAAGGAATCAATTTCTGTATTTACTTTATCAATGAACACCTCAACGGCAGAGCGTGAGGTAGGAGGTACAAGTGGTACTTTTAGTTCTCAAATTTAAATTCTTAATAGACAATGGTAATACACCTAGATCTGATAAACCTTATTTCAAAGAAAAATAAGCTTTCCATCTAAGTTGCCTATAAAAGCAATATAAATCCTGTCTCAACACAAATTAGTTCATTTTTTCTCTGTTCTCAGTGTCTGTTAATGATATAGAAGAGATATTATATACCACATTGTCCTCTAATGCCTCCTGATGCGTGGAGGGGATATTTAATATATGCAATAAAATGTCCATGTGGGTTACTAGCCCATTAGTAACTTTTTTTAGGATCCCGTAATACATGGTCATACCCATGTCTTTTTTTTTATGCACAACTGGACTACGGGTGTAGATTTTATTTGATTTTCTTATTATTATTTTCCACATATAGTATGTGTATAAGTAGTTTACTGTACACAGATTAGGATTTCTTCTAAAGCCAGTGACCCATATTAACAATATGTAATTAGTCTGTTTGCTGCCAGTTGACCTGTACAAATGTGTCCAAAGTTTACTGTGTCAACTAGATATGGAGAGTACAGTGTCTGCCTCTAAGGCACATGTCAATGATGGTTTAAATTGGTGCCTCTGTGCAGTGAGACGTGGTTTCCAGGAGCTGAATTCAGTGAGAAATAAGAAGAATGGTGTTTTTGACACTCTGCTGTAATCGATGAGGATGCAGATTGTAAAAATCGGTGAGACAGGGACTGCAAATTAGAACAGAGAAAGTCAGTGGGAGATTACTCATCCAATATAAGAAAGCTGTTCATCACACAACTTGTTCTTGCATATATCGTCCTGGTTTCCATCCTAACGGGGGAATCAGTGACCCGTTTATATAATATGAATTTTATGGATTAATTTACCAGGCAGGCTATCTTGCTATTTCAGCTTCCCCAGGGCAGTGAGAATTATTGAGGTGAGTCCAAACCTACATTAGCTGCAACAACTAAAATGTCTGGATTAGTTTAAGAAAAAAATTCCAAGAAGGGGACAGAGAAGCAGTGGAGGGCAAGAAAAACCTGATTTCTTTGGATGTTCATTGCTGAATATGCATTTGGTAAATAAGCTGAGACTTGTGTATTCAGTGTATCATCTCCAAAGCAAAATCACATTTCTCGGATTAAATTCTGTTGCTCTGCCTCTTTAGATCATGTTTTAGCATTTCAGGATTAGTTCAAATAGAAATTCACTTTTTCTAATTTTTGACCCTTTAACCTCCTCCTTGCTAGAGGGCCCATAAATGACTCTTTAATTTCATAAAATAATTTCATATGAGAGGCAAATGTTCTAGCCTAAACTAAAATGTACTGAAATCATTTCCATAATTTGAAAATCAAATGTAAATTATTTAGGAAGTTATTAAACAAGTTCCATTTGATTCCCAACATTATTATACAGGAAGTGATTAGCTTGTTCCAAATTGAACACATTGAGGAGCACACACTAGGTAGGGGATGTTTGTAGAAGACAGCTTTATTATTCACCTAAACTTATAGCGTTGCCATTTCTAATAAAGGGTAAAAAGGGCATTTGCTGTTGGCCAGCCATGACAACTTGACAGCTACATCCTGCAGTAAAACAATTTGGTTAGCTGAGACTCTATAGAGGTCATCACTCTTTAGGATAATAAAAAGTATAGGTATCTCTTTACTACCAGGTACATGTGCAAAAATGTTAAATGCTATAGTGACACGTTTTGTTGAGAGTTTCATCTCTCAAATGCAAGCTATTCACTGCTATTCTCAGACTTCCTGTACTTATGTTTGTTCTCCATGCCCCCCTTGTGTTTGTGAAAGTAGCCACCCTTTACTGCTCACCCCTGAGATGGACTACAAGTCTATGTGCAGACACATTAAGATCTATGGCAATTGTAGTACACATTGAGTAAAGCATGTGACCAGACATAACAGCACTGTTTGCTCTATACATATAGCTATGAGGTGCATCAGTGGAGGATAGTAAGCGTGCACAGGACAAAAAAAAAAAAGCCTGAAAACAATGGTAAGAGACTTAAAAAAACATAGCGATGGTATACTTAATGTTTTAAAACAATTGATAAAAAAAAAATTAGTTTAATGTCACTTTAATAACTTAACTACTTCCTACCCCACCCTACTGTTCTGGAAGGACGCCACATGACGTCCTCTTTAAAATATGCTGTGTTCCACACTCATCTGTCACCCACTTTGTCCACCAGACACAGCGGATGACTGATCACTGCACCAGCCCACTGCCAGTATCATGTGCTCACTGTGATCAATCACAGCAGATCATATGACTATTGTAAATAGTGGATGGCTTCCTTTCATGCCATCCATTGTATACAATTGTGTTGCTAGCTATGATAGGTCACAGTGATCACATGGTACAGACAGGGCCAATCACAGCCAATTTGTACCATATGAAACCCCACACATAAAAAAAAAACAGGTCCCCCCCCAAAATCCATACCAGACCTTTATCTGAGCATGCAGTTTAGCAGGCCAGGAAAGGGGGGGTGAGCGAGTGCTCCTCCCCAACCATACCAGGCCACATGCCTCAACATGGGGGGCTGGGTGTTCTGCCCCTCCACCCCAAAGCACCTTGTCCCCATTTTGATGGGTACAAGGGCCTCTTGCCCACAACCCTGGCTGGTGGCTCCACCCCAAAGCACCCATTCATCAAAAAAGCACAAAAACAAATAAAAATAGGCAGTTTTTAACAATTCCTTTATTAAAAAATAGAACAGTGTCCCCCGATGTCAATCGAGCGTCAATCACAACACCGATGGCACCTCCAGACCCAAAAAAGAAAAAAGTGCTCCACCGTCAACTAAGGCAAACCGCCAAATGCCTGGCTTGCTGTTTGACAGTTCTTATATGGGTATGGGGCCGAGCCACCTAGCGATGTCACCTGGTGGCACTGCCCCCTTGTGAGCCAGGCATTCGGGGGTTTGCCTTAGTTGACAGCGGATCGTTTGTTTTTTTTCGGGTCCAGCAGTGGCATCGTTATCGTGATTGATGATGGATTTACCGGGCTTTAAATTAAGGAATTGTCAAAAACTGCCTCCTGTTTTTATTTATTTTTACACTTTTATGTTAAATAAAAGGGGTACTCTTTCACATTCACATGGGGGGCTGGGATCTAGGGGCCCCCCTGTTCATGGGCATGCGGCTTGGTATGGTTCAGGAGAGGAGGCTACTCGCTAGTCCCTCCCTTTCTTGGCCTGCCAGACTGCATGCTCGGATAAGGATCTGTTATGGATTTTAGGGGGCCCCATGTCGTTTTTTTTTTTTAATTTGGCATGGGGTTCCCAATAAAATCCATACCAGACCCAAAGAGCCTGGTATGAATTGGGGAGACCCCCACACTGTTTTTTTTAAAAACATTTTTCTATTGCTGGCAATAGTATGGTATTGCCGGCAATTTAAATGTGATTTGACATATTTTTTTTTTCTTTAGAAATTTTGCTGCTGCATTATATGGTACAGATGCACCACTTACAGGCAGACTAAGGGGACCCACAAGCACTATATTTAAAGGAATTTTTTATTTTTATTGTTGCACTTTAAGCATCATTAAAATCACTACTCCTGTAAAAATGATTATTTTTTTAAAATGCTTTTTCATTGATACAGGGCAGTACATGGACCCCCATACCCTTTTTATGGCCACTAACTTGCATATAAGCCTTCAAAATGGGGACTTTTGATTTTTCAAGTTTGGGGCCCATAGACTTTAATAGGGTTCACAGTTCGGGTCAGAACTTTTTCTCTGTTCGGGAGTTCTGGTGCGAATTGAACAGGGGGGAGTTTGGCCCATCCCTACTACTGAGTAGCGTGAATCTGTTCTATTACACATTTTCACCGCTCTTAGAGCCTTTTCACACTGGGGCGGTTTGCAGGCGCTATTGCGCTAATAATAGCGCCTGCAAACCAACCCGAAAGTGCCGCTTCTTGCATTCCAGTGTGAAAGCCCCGAGGGCTTTCACACTGGAGCGATGTGCTGGCAGGACGGTAAAAAAAGTCCTGCCAGCAGCATCTTCGGAGCGGCGAAGGAGCGGTGTGTATACCGCTCCTTTACCGCTCCTGCCCATTGAAATCAATGGGACGGCGTGGCTATACCGCCGGCAAAGCGCCTCCCCGCTAGCGGCCGCATACCGACGGTAAAACGCCGCTAATAATAGCAGCGTTTTACCGCCGACGCCGCCCCAGTGTGAAAGGGCTCTTACAGTAATAAAAACCTTTTCCGTATGTGGAGGTTAAACTCCTTTTCCTCCAGTTGCAGACAGTGTATTTCCACTGGCATTAAACTGTGCAACTTTCCATAGAATTTATTATATAAACCATTTTATGCAAGGTTATTTTCCCCTGAATCCCCTCTTCTTTAAGGTAAATACATTCTCTTCAGTTAATTTTTTCCATTTGCATGCATGATGTCAATAGAAAAGACATTTCTTTTTGTCACTTTCCTTTATTAAATAAGTGATAAATGATGTATTGCCTGTATTGATTTAGAAATATAGAACATTGGCAGCTTATGTATGACAAAGGGAGCTCTCCATTAGTTTTATCTTTGACATAGGCCTAAAGTCTAATATCATTATATTATATGTCATATTAGTGTTTGTGTACTCAGGGCTCACAAACAATGCACTAAAGTTTGGAGACCATATATTAACAGTATAACTGAAGCATTTAGAAGCCAATCACCAGAGAAAAAATGAGATTTAAATGGTATATCAGTTTCCTCACTCTTCAGTCTTATTTTCAAACACCTCTTGCTTAGCCATCTTGCAGTATAATGCAGTATAAGTCACATTTTCCTCTATAGCAAAGCTAATATCGTGCCTTGGGGACTTGCTCCTCATCTTCTTGGGCACTGGTCCCTTCACCGCCTCACGAGTTCTTCTGCCTCTGGTGCCTGTGTGAGGTTACCTGGTCACTGGAAGTGTTGCCTCCACCAATAGGAGGTGCTCACATTAAGAGCCCTTGCACACTGGGGCGGGGGGCGGCGTCGGCGGTAAAATGCCGCTATTATTAGCGGCGTTTTACCGTCGGTATGCGGCCGCTAGCAGGGCGGTTTTACCCCCGCTAGCGGCCGAGAAAGGGTTAAATACCACCGCAAAGCGCCTCTACAGAGGCGCATTGCCGGTGGTATAGCCGCGCCGTCCCATTGATTTCAATGGGCAGGATCGGTAAAGGAGCGGTATACACACCACTCCTTCACCGCTCCGAAGATGCTGCTGGCAGGACTTTTTTTTACCATCGCTCCAGTGTGCAAGCCCTCGGGGCTTTCACACTGGAATGAAAGCAGCGGCACTTTCGGGGCGGTTTGCAGGCGCTATTTTTAGCGCAATAGCGCCTGCAAACCGCCCCAGTGTGCAAGGGCTCTAAAGCGGAACTAAACCTTTTGATATAATGATTTCAAAAATCAGTTACTGCTAACTGTCACATTTGCTTGTACTCTCAACCAAACTGTCAAACCATCAAATGGCTGGTGCCATAAACTGATCACATGTGCAGCACCATGGCAGTTGCAGATCAAAAAGAGGATGTCAGCTTCCTTGGCTGAAAAGGATAATAGGGTTTAGTTCCACTTTAAACAAGCAGTAATGCAGACACTTGGCTTCAGGTAAGAAAAATGGATATTTAGATTTTTTTTAATACCAGCAGTTAGTGAGAGAGGGGTGGAAGAGGGGTTGCTAATATCCCGAAGTTGGGGGTTAAGGTCACGGAATCAGATTAGTACATTGTCCCTTCTTTAAAAGGACCAATCAGGATTGGATTTATGTTACAGTCTTTAATGATTATAAATTCAGAGTTAGATTTACCTACTCTTAAGTCTGTGGGCTCAATTCACTAAAGCATATCAAATGCAGTTACACATTTTTTTCAAATATTGCGTGATACTAAAAAATTCAATTTACTATGCCTTTATGTGGTATTTACCTCAAAAAGCAAAGACCCTGAATAAATATTGCATAAAACAGCATTAAAGTCAATTCACTAAAGGAAATTCTTACATAAATGCATGCATTAATCAACTAGTGGTCCAGACGTGATATTTTAGATGTGTAAAAAATATCAGCTGGTTGTTAAAGAGCCGGCTCCCAATGTTCCCTTAACAATTATAACTCATGTGCTGTCAGTGGGGAAGTAAACAAAAGAAGAGCTGGCATTACAATAAAAAAAAACAAAAAAAAACAACAGCGTGGGGTCCCCCCTAAATCAATACCTCTCCCTTCAGGTCTGGTATGGATTTTGTGGGAAACCTCACACCAAAAATCAAGAAAAAACTGGTGTAAGTACCCCCTGAAATTCATACCAGACCCTTATCTGGGCATGTAGCAGATGAGGAAAGGGGGGGAATAAGCAAGCACCCTCCCTTCTGAACAATACCAGGCCACATGCCCTCAACATGAGGGGGTGCTTTGGGGGGGGTGACTACTACGCAAAGCACTATGTCTTCATGTTTTTTAGGACAAGGTTTTCTTCCCCACAATCCTGGCCTAGTAGTTGTGGGGGTGTGGGAGGTGACTTATCAGAATCTGGAAGCCCCCTTTAAGGGGACCCCCAGATCTCAACCCCCCATGTGAATAAGTATGGGGTACATAGTAGCCCTACTCATTCACCATAAAAAAGCTAATTAAATAAAAACCCAGAGCCAGCCTGCACCGATGCTTGGCTCCCGCCAACTGACAGCTCTTTGACCCCCTGTGACATCATTGACTGGTGCATGCTGGGGAGCGCTTGCTCCCCTATCCTTTTCCTGACTTAGGCTGCAATTTTGGATAAGGGGCTGGTGTGGATTTTGGGGGAGCTCACACAATGTTTTTTTGCGGTGAGGCTCACCCCAAAATCTATACCAGACCCAAAGATACTGAAAGTTTTCACTACTAAAATACCTCATTACTTCAAAAAATAGCACATTTTATTTTGGTGTTTCGTAAAACCGCTGTGAGCTATTTTACCACTGATCTTAGAGTGGCAGATAATGTTTCATGAAGTGAACATTTTATTTTGTTTTGGATGGAGCAGGGAAGAGTTAGAGCCCCCTACAGATTTTTAATGTCATATGTCTTCCTTTTCAGGAGATTTATCTTCAGTTCCTGTTAGGAAAATATCTCCAAAGGGTGCATGGGCAAATAAAAAAACAAGAATGCATTTTTAGTACGTTGAATAATGGGTAGACCTTAGGAAAATTTTTCCTTGCAGTCCATGCTTTCCTGCCACAGTGACAGCTGAACCTGTTGACAAAATGTGAGGGAGAATGAGGTAAAAGACAGAAATTGAACAGCTGCAGGCATCACCCTGGTACTGTTTTTTAGAGTTGATGGTCGTCTCTCTTGTAAAAACAACCGGATCGGCTAACAAGCCGCTCAATTGTTATTACAAGCAGCAGGAGGAGACATTCCCCTGTCTCCCACCATCTTCTGCAGCTCACTGCATCTGTCCCGCATGCACACAAACGCGATCATCCCACACATGTGAGGTATCGCTATCAACATCGGATCATGGACAGTAATTCTAGCACTAGACCTCCTCTGTACATCTAAAGTGGTAACCTGTAAAGGCTTTTAAAGTGTCGCCTATAGATAGTAAAACTGACATTTTTTTTTGCCGTTGTGCGGGCATGGGCAATTTTAAAGCATGACATGTTTGGTATCTATTTACTAACGTGACATCATTTTTTATATTTTACAAAAAAATTGGGTTATGTATTGTGTTTTTTTTTTTTTGCAGTAAAATGTTAAAAAAGGAATTTTTTCCCCCAAAAACTATGTTTGAAAAACCACTGCACAAATACCCTGTGACATAAAAGACTGCAAAACCCACCAATTTATTCTCTAGGGCCTCTTAAAATATATAATGTTTGGGGGTTCTAACTAATTTTCTAGCAAAAAAATGATTTTCACATGGAAACAAAAAGTGCCAGAAAATGCCTGGTCTTCAAGTGGTTAAAAAGTACATATTAAATTGGCAGCTCCAGGTACCAAGGCCTTTTGTATAAGTTTCCTATGTTGCTCAGTGTTATATTTTACATGGAATAACACTAGTAGAGTGTGATAATTAGCTTCTTCCCTCTGGTGTTGCTAATAAAACAATGCAGAATGAATATGAGGAGGAGTGCTTGACCACATTTTACTTATATTAGAATATAATAGATAGGGCAGGGTCAGAGAGAAAAGCAATGGATTGTTTCATCTTTTAGACATCTAGAACTGTAAATTTTTTAACATATAACACAGAATTACCAATACACTTTTATTGCAGGATGAATGTTAATTACCATTAAATGTAACACAAAGATGATACATCTTTAGATCAAAATAATGTTGTTGGTATTGAACCTGAAAAAAGTTTGTTATATCATTCAAGCAAGCACATCTAAATTGTGTATGATAAGGGACTTTTTGTATTTACAGATAACACATCCCACTCAGTCTTTGTCCAAAGATACATTACTGTACAATCATTGTTCAAATTTTGTTGTTCAAAACCCAAGACTATATCCCATAAAGCACATTATTTATTCTATATCATTGAAGCAAGCACATCTAAATTGTGTATGATAAGGGACTTTTTGTATTTACAGATAACACATCCCACTCAGTCTTTGTCCAAAAATACATTACAATCATTGTTCAAATTTTGTTGTTCAAAACCCAAGACTAGATCCCATAAAGCACATTATTTATTCTATGTTGAGGAATTGCTGACAAGTCTGTCAACAATGATACAGCTCATCCATCACCTGTGTAATTTAATAAAATGATGCCTTTTCTTAAAGTTTGTGACATGGCATTCGTTCTTCCTGGACAATGCTCATTACACCTTCCTTGTTTTAGCCAGACCTCAATATTTCCTCACTGCCACATTATGAAACTCTGCCAAATAAATAGGAGAACTATCCCATCCATCACTGTTTAATTCCATGCCTTACAGAGAATAGCACTCGGTGCGCACTACAATTCTAACAAGCCCTTGTAAACTTCAATGGGAAAGGGTTAGACTCTACCAGGAATTGGAACTAGAATCTGTCATCTTCTTCCCTTGTCAACCTAGAGTATTCTTCATCCCCTAAGCCTTACGTTGTCTTAAACTCCCTATATGCCGCTGAAATTCATAGAAGTCAGTTTTTTTAACCCATTCATGTGTCTGACCCAAATTTCTATGGTCAAAGTCATTTTTCACTGACAAAGAAGTGCATTTTCTAATAAGCCATCTGTCTCTCTCTTTCCTACCTTCTCTACTTGGGCCCTGTCCTGCAGACTCCTTCATGTGTCTGTGTTTGAGAACGGCATCCTTTTATGAAGTCACTTGACAAGATATTCCCTAGCCCTAATATGTCTCTCACCCCTTCCATTGAAAGAATGGTAAATTCCAGCACCTGTTCGCTAAATTATACTGTGTAGGCCAGTATGAAGTGTCAGATTAATTATGTGTGAGAAAACAGTGTGATACAAAACCCCGGGGGTTCTAAACACATCCCTATAAAAATAAATGGTAACCTTTTATTATGATGCATTTCAAATGAATGAGTCATAAAAATAAAAGCAGTTTCTATATTAATTTTAGTAGAGCAACTATCAAAGGTTAGATTTTTTTTTTTGTAATGCTAAATTATTTGGCAGTTTTACCATTTCCAGCAGAAATGAGGACAGGAGGAAAAAATGTACATTATATACAATTTCATTTCTATTCTTTTACATGTCCCCATCACCAAATGTGTCACGTTCTGGAGTCAGGGTCAGGTCTGAGGCCAGTAGCTATAGCAGTAGAGAGGCACACACCAACCAGCTGGATAAGTACGGAAGCAGGTTACCCTAGCAGATGACACAAGCTCATCTGAAGTGTGGAGCCTAAGTACTAATCGGTGTTCACCAGAGCTCTTGATGATGCAGATGGGTTTTGCTGTGTGTTAGTACCAGGTCGTGGTCCTCAGGATCGCCCCACCAGGAGATGAGCAACCCGGGGGGCCCAATAACACATATAGCAGGTAGGGATAATCAGAAGCATAGTCAGTAAACAAGCCAAAGTTGGTAACAAGTGGTTGCAGGTTGGGATCAAACAGAAGCATAGTTGGGGAACAAGCCAAAGGTTGTTAAAAAGCAGTAGCGAAGATACGGATGGCATCAGGAGTGGCAAGAGCGAGGTATTGGCTGGAGAAAGCACAATAATTTGTCAAGCAGAAAGTGCAGAAATATGGCTTAAATCAGGAATTTCATGGGAGGAGCAAATCGTTCCACATTCAAGAAAAATAGGGTTCAAGGCAAAATCAATGAAGGGATTGTCCAGGGAGCTGTCCAACACCCCAATGGCTCAGCAAGAAGAGACATCACCAGACAGCCGAGTTCGCAGGTTCAGACCCAGGTCCTGACATAATAAAATTGCATGTTCCTGTCATTTTCCAAGTCTGCACTCTCATCTTGGTGCCAACCTATGCCAGTCCACCAACATCTCTCTCTAGCAGCCTGCATTCTTATCACAACTCTCCCCTAAATATTTATTCCAGAGTAATATTGCCTTCCAGGAACATGTTGAGATACAACATGCAGTCCAATATATTGCAGTTGCCTATTCCAACAGGTTGCAATGATACTGTGTATAGGTCTTATCGTCATCATTTGTTCCCCTTTTCACAATATTGCATCTCCCTTTGTGACATCCTCCCTTCCTTCACTTTCTCATTTTACCATAGTGCCATCTCTATGCTGCTCCATTTAACAAGTATTCTTTTGTATTGGTCCATTGTACCGCTCTTTGCCTTCTCCATGGCAAGAACAAAAGTATTTTATTACAACAGAAAAGGGTTATAACACCCGTCAGGATTTTATGTCTCTCTGTCTCCCAGTGTCAGGACACCCACATCCTCCTGGCATCATCAGAACAAGAATTAATGGTAAATCTTCCCAGTGAGGACAAAAAGTACCTCTTACCTATGTATCAAAGAGTTTTGACTGGAGGACAATGAGGACAAAATCTAACTCTTAAGTATGTATCAAAAAGTTGTGACTGGAGTTTAGACCTGGTACAGCTGATACTTAATTTGAAGATTAGCAGTATGCTCGGTTTTGCAGATGGCGGTGGTTTTCTAAAGGGTGCCCTTTTAAAAGGGCAGGTTTGTTTCCATGTTCTTCTCTCAAGGCTTAAGAAAAGTTATTAGTGTAAAGCAGTGATGTTTGGCAGTCCTTAACATTACCTTACCACACTATGTTAAACTTTGGAAAGTACACATCATTTGGCAGTGGCAGCAAGACTTTAATTTGGTAAAGTGTGTTTAACGAACACATCAAACAATGTGCTTAGGATTTGTTCCATTTTGTTCATAGAACTTGATTAGTAATTATGTCAGTGGAGATAAGCCAGCAAACATCTACTGAGGATAATGCTGGAGTAGATATACGTTTGCATTTTTCAGAGGACTGCAGCTGACTTGTTCGTGTATGGATTTTTTGTTGTGTTTTCAGAAGAGGGCTACAAAAGTCTTCTTCTTTAGTCTCTGTCCCTGTAGACAAAAGAACACCATAATATATTGCACACAAGCCATCTATCTTGCTAAATTAAAACGTTTATCTAAAACCAAAACTTCTTTTAAGTTGTGGTCTTGAGTAATCAATTGTTAAAACCCTTGTTGCCTTTTTTGTCCCATTGGGAAGACTTCCCATCACTTCTTTTTCTGAAGACACAATACAAACTGAGAGGAAATCTCCTGGGGTTAAGTGAAGATAGCAGAGGACAGTTTGTCTAGGAGGGGAGTAAATAAGCTCCATATAGAAGCCTGATATAGGCTCTGGATATTTATTTCTATGCATCAGAAGTGAAGTATACCTTTCTCTAACACCAATTCTTACGTTATAAAATTATATGCAAAGTCAATAAAATCTCACTGCCTCTGACTGCTAACCTTAGGAGATTTGGAGTGTAATTTGGTGATGTCATTTCTGTTCTGCACTTTGTTTTCCTTACTGGAAGCTCTGACGTGAGGAAGCAAAATCCTGCTAATACTAAAATGGCCACCACCACACATGGAGAACAAAACATTGCAAGCACTGTGGAGAGACCACAGGCAATACTGGCTGTTCATTTGCCCTCTGCCTGTCCTTTTTGGGTGAATCTTTGTATAGTTTGGTTTATCTTTAACTGAAGTGAACATGAGAGGATCTAACTTGAGCACATGCTTATAAATGCCCACATGCTCATTTATTAATACTCATAAAAAGTGCAGCTACAGTTTAATGTAAACTAAATTAACTTTCTAATTTCAGCAAAATTGCAGTGTTTCCTGGGTTGCATTAAAAAGGTGATAGCTTTCACTCTCTTTGGCCTTTTAACAAACTGTGAAAGCTAAAAGCTAGTTTGTCTTGCCTTTGCTCTGCAAAACCCACAAATAAAAGTAGTGAATATGGTGAGAGGACCTTCACGGGGCTTTAAAATGTCACTCAGACTATTAATGGTCTGTTTGCTACAATTTTTATTTTTTTTATTTATTACAGATATTCTTTTAGCACTGACAATTTTATGCAGTGCTTTACATACTGCATATTCACATATGTCCCTGCCCTCAAGGAGCATACAACCTATTGCTGTTACCACACATACAGTGCATCTGGAAAGTATTCACAGCGCTTCAATTTTTCTACATTTTGTTATGTTACAGCCTTATTTTAAAATGGATTAAATGTATTATTTTCCTCAAAATTCTACAAACAATACTCCATAATGACAAAGTAAAAGAAGTTTGTTTGAAATCTTTGCAAATTTATTAAAAATAAAAATCACATGTACATAAGTATTCACAGCCTTTGCAATGACACTTAAAATTGAGCTCAGGTGCATTCTGTTTCCACTGATCATCCTTGAGATGTTTCTACAACTTTATTGGAGTCCACCTGAGGTAAATTAGGTAGATTGAACATGATTTGGAAAGGCACACACATGTCTATATAAGGTCCCACAGTTAACAGTGTATGTCACAGCACAAACCAATCTATGATTCCAAGGAATTGTCTGTAGATCTCTGAGACAGGATTGTATCAAGGCAAAAATCTGGGGATAGGTACAGAAAAATTTCTACAGCATTGAAGGTCTAAATGAGCACAGTGGCCTCCATTATCTGTAAATGGAAGTTTGGGACCACCAGGACTCTTCCTAGAGAGGGCTGCCCAGACAAGCTGAGCAATCAGTGGTGAGGGGACTTAGTCAGGGAGGAGACTAAGAACCCGATGGCCACTCTGAAAGAACTCCAGCATTTCTCTGTGGAGAGAGGAGAACCTTCCAGAAGAACAATCATCTCTACAGCACTCCACCATTCAGGCCTGTATGGTAAAGGGGTGAAAGAAGTTTGTTTGAAATCTTTGCAAATTTAAAAAAAATAAAAATCACATGTACATAAGTATTCACAGCCTTTGCAATGAAACTTAAAATTGAGCTCAGGTGCATTCTGTTTCCACTGATCATCCTTGAAATGTTTCTACAACTTTATTGGAGTCCACCTGAGGTAAATTAAGTAGATTGAACATGATTTGGAAAGGCACACACATGTCTATATAAGGTCCCAAAAGTTAACAGTGTGTGTCACAGCACAAACCAATCTATGAAGTCCAAGGAATTGTCTGTAGACCTCTGAGACAGGATTGTATCAAGGCAAAAATCTGGGGATAGGTACAGAAAAATTTCTACAGCATTGAAGGTCTAAATGAGCACAGTGGCCTCCATTATCTGTAAATGGAAGTTTGGGACCACCAGGACTCTTCCTAGAGAGGGCCGCCCAGACAAGCTGAGCAATCAGTGGTGAGGGGACTTAGTCAGGGAGGAGACTAGAACCCAATGGCCACTCTGACAGAACTCCAGCATTTCTCTGTGGAGAGAGGAGAACCTTCCAGAAGAACAATCATCTCTACAGCACTCCACCAATCAGGCCTGTATGGTAAAGGAGTGAAAGAAGTTTGTTTGAAATCTTTGCAAATTTAAAAAAAATAAAAATCACATGTACATAAGTATTCACAGCCTTTGCAATGAAACTTAAAATTGAGCTCAGGTGCATTCTGTTTCCACTGATCATCCTTGAGATGTTTCTACAACTTTATTGGAGTCCACCTGAGGTAAATTAAGTAGATTGAACATGATTTGGAAAGACACACACATGTCTATATAAGGTCCCACAGTTAACAGTGTATGTCACAGCACAAACCAATCTATGAAGTCCAAGGAATTGTCTGTAGACCTCTGAGACAGGATTGTATCAAGGCAAAAATCTGGGGAAGGGTACAGAAAGATTTCTACAGCATTGAAGGTCTCAATGAGCACAGTGGCCTCCATCATTTGTAAATGGAAGTTTGGGACCACCAGGACTCTTCCTAGAGAGGGCCACCCAGACAAGCTGAGCGATCAGTGGTGAGGGGCCTTAGTCAGGGAGGTGACCAAGAACCCGATGGCCACTCTGACAGAACTCCAGCGTTTCTCTGTGGAGAGAGGAGAACCTTCTAGAAGAACAATCATCTCTGCAGCACTCCACCAATCAGGCCTGTATGGTAAAGGGGCCAGATGGAAGCCACTCCTCAGTAAAAGGCACATGACAGCCCACCTGGGGTTTGCCAAATGGCACCGGAAGGACTCTCAGACCATGAGAAACAATATTCTCAGGTCTGTTGAAACAAAGATGGAACTCTTTGGCCTGAATGACAAGCATCTTGTCTGGAGGAAACCAGGCACCACTCATCACCTGGCCAATAATAATACCAGTGAAGCATGGTGGTGGCAACCTCATGCTGTGTGGATGTTTTTTAGCGGCAGGACCTGCGAGACCAGTCAGGATCAAGGGAAAGATAAATGCAGCAATTTTCAGAGACATCCTTGATGAAACCCTGCTCAAGAGCGCTCTGGATCTCAGACGGGGGCGAAGGTTCATCTTCCAACAGAACAACGATCCTAAGCATATATACTAGGGCCAATTTAAACAGAAGCCAATTAACCAATCAGCATGTCTTTGGCGTGTGGGAGGAAACCAGAGTACCCAGAGGAATCCCAAGTAAACACATGCAAACTCGGTGCAGATAGTGTCCTGATTGGACTTTGCACCGGAAACCACAATGCTGCAAGGCAGAAGTGCTTACCAGTAAGTCCCCATGCTGAATAAGAGTATTAGTAATATTCGTACCTGACATTATATTTTTTCTAGCAGCAAAGATCCGTTTGATATGATCCAGTAAATCACCTTGGGCCCTGCATTTTCTTGAAGTGTTTTACTCTAATTGTGTATGTTGCTCTTAGTGAAAAATGCATAAAAATTGTCAGGTTTGAAGAGTAGGTGAATCCTAATCAGTCTAGGTGTCAATTCTTAAATATAATGTCTTCTTTAAATTGTAATCTACACTAGAATAATTGGAGCCAGATTCAGTTTGGTTATGTGAATGACACACTCACCTTCCTTCATACAAATTCCTATAAATTAAATCTATTTTCCAAAATGGTCACACAAGAGATTTATGCAACAAGCTTGTCCATAGACTCTGCAAAGGACATTGCTGGTTGTGCTACAATGTAACAAACAATGTTAACAGAAAAAAAGTTGGAACTTTAGAAACTAAAGGAAGCTTATAAAACAGTGATTTATACAATTTAATATATCAGCGATTTAAAATGTCAGAAACAGACATTATTTTTCTGTTTATTGTTTCCCTACTTACTGTATTTTTTTTTTTTGTTAGCTGCTTTCTATCGCAGTGAGCTCAACCTCAATTCTTACATGATATTCCTGTCCATGGGGCTCAAAGGAGAATCAGGATTTTATATGGAAACACTGTCAGCATTTTTCTTCTACAAACCAATAACCAGCTTTCATCCAGTGAATATATTCACTGCTCTACCAGTTCTCTTATTAGCTAGGTATCATGAAGTTGACATTGTTGATCATCTGCACAACTAACATTCTCTAAATAAGACAGTGCAGTAAGAAATATGCAGGGATTTTTTTTTTCACTAAATCCCGGTTTACTATATATAAACTGTTATGAAATTCTTATGTTTGAACAAACATGAGATTGTTGTTTTCTGGTACTGATATCACTGTAGGATCATTAGTCTATGGTGCAGAGGATCCCAATGCATAGCTGATAAATAGTCACGTGCTTCCTTATACCTGGTTTGCTGTCGCTGCAATGGTGTGGGGGAGGGGGGGAGTGTTTGCAAAGGTGAGCATAAGTACGGGATAGGCTAGCAAGATACTCTGTTATTTTACCCTGAATGGGCAATAGGCCCCTTGCACACAGGGATGTGCAGCCAAGAAGGACTGGAGCAGCATCCAGCCCTGCTGCAGACAGCCTATCAAAGCCAATGGCAGGCTGGATGGGGCTGACCACTGTACCAAGTGGTACATGCATTTCAGGCTGAAAGTCCAGAATGCAGGAGACCTCCGAGGTTAAGTCCCTTGGAGAGACGCACAGCCCAATGTGCAAAGGGCCTTAAAATAGTGTTGCTGTTAGAATTAGGGTTTGGTTGAGGGAAAGGGTTAGAAAGAGGGATAGTCTGAGAGAAACTTTAGGCTAGGACACTAACCTCTGTGTTTGGAGCTCTACATTGAAGACTATTAGTGCCAAAGTCTCGACACTGAAAGCTAACATATCATAAAACAAGCTCTAAACTAATCATAACACCAACCAGGGTATAAGTGCAGAGGGGGCGAGAATGCAACTACTCTTTGGGCTATTGGTTTATGAAGCTCAACAACGTCCTTTACCTTCTTTTCAGTTTCGTTTAGAAGCTTTACACCACTTATTAAACCTACAGAAATATAGACAAAAAGAATAAAAAATTATATTTAAAATTAGCAGATTGAGGAGGACCCTATTTTTTTTAGTTTATAAGGCATGATGGGTCTCTGTGCCAATTTTCATCCAAGGCACTTTGGCTTTTATTATGCCCATATACAACTCTCCAGTGTGGTGTCTTGCAGAAATGCTTGCATTACTACAACTTGCATTACGGTGCAATTTAACTTTGATGCACATGTGTTGCAGTGCACTACAGTGCATGGTGGTACACTACCTTGTGTTGTGGAAAAATGCAGATAACTTACAAAGCTGCTTGCTGGGTAAAGTGAACTGAGAATTTCTTCAGTGGGAAGGGACAACGCACCTAATTTTTCCTCAAAAGCATTGAGAAGGAACTTTTCATTGTGCAATCGTTTGGGCTCCAACATAGATCTCTGAGATTAGTATTGACACCCATTTGTTAGAAAACAGATACAATTTTACTAATGCCTAGTACACACGGGCCAAATGTTGGGCAACATTGGCTGGTTTTTATTGTATTGAAACATTTTGCCTGTGTGTATGTCAGCCAGTCCAACAGAAGCCAGCCGGAAAACTAGTAGCCGACCAAAGAGTTCTCGTGGGGGGGGCTGTCCCCCTGTCAGAACACAACTGCTCAGCGGGGTAGATTGCTCTTCTTCACGTCAGACTGTTAGTACAGTGGCTCCGACCAGAGCTGTCAGTTTTTATCCGTTCAACCCCCCGGGTTGAACCAAAAATACCTATTAGTGTGAACTAGGCTTTATTCTGGTACGTTGGAGGTGTCTGCAGCATTAAGGTCTGAACACCGAGCAGACGTCTTATGTGGGAAGGTTGTAGCGCCTACACTCCTGTTTTCCTTTAATTTTACTTATGGTTGTCAAAATGCATATGTTTTGAAAGTTATAAGGTATTTGAGCTGCTCTATGTTTAAACATCCTTCTTTTTTTTCCAGTCAGCCACCACCACTGAATAGAGTTGTTTAATATTTGCAGTCTCTGTTTTCAATGTGTCACTGGGAAGCAGGATGTCACCAAATTAGGATAACAACCGTATAAATCTTTAGTTATGGGTGTTGCACACAGATAAGGGCTTTACTCTGACTTTTAAATCCGTATACTTGTTCTGGGTCAGTGATACTTCAAGAGCCAAATCCAGGGACAGCCAATCCACCAGTAGGTGGATTGGCTGTCCATAAGGAGTTTAAAAAAATGGCAGCCCTGTTTTTCTATTAATAAAAGTATCCTTTATGTTGTAGCACTAAACTCTGTTTACTTGAAGGTAATATCCTAATAGAATACAGTCAGCAGCAGGGGTGTAAACATTTTAGGAAAGTGTGGAAACTCCTTCTGCCCAATGATTTGATAAACTACAGCAGCTCATCTTCTGTATATTACGGAACATAATGTGAACCTCTACTGCTTTTTGGGTACTAGAATGAATTATACTTAATATATACTGCAATGAACATTAGAACGGACACAGTTATTATCAAAAACATGATGTTGTCATTTTACCACCCTAGCAGTCCCAACCATTGTATGTATATATATATATATATATATATATATATACAGTATTTTACAAAAGTGAGTACACCCCTCACATCTTTGTAAATATTTTATTATATGTTTTCATGTGACAACACTGAAGAAATGACACTTTGCTACAATGTAAAGTAGTGAGTGTACAGCTTGTATAACAGTGTAAGTTTGCTGTCCCCTCAAAATAACTCAACACACAGCCATCAACGTCTAAACCGCTGGCAACAAAAGTGAGTACACCCCTAAGTGAAAATGTCCAAATTGGACCCACAGTGTCAATATTTTGTGTGGCCACCATTATTTTACAGCACTGCCTTAACCCTCTTGGGCATGGAGTTAACCAGAGCTTCACAGGTTGCCACTGGTGTCCTCTTCCCCTCCTCCATGACGACATCACGGAGCTGTTGGATGTTAGAGACCTTGCGCTCCTCCACCTTCCGTTTGAGGATGCCCTGCAGATGCTCAATAGGGTTTAGGTCTGGAGACATGCTTGGCCAGTCCATCACCTTTTCCCTCAGCTTCTTTAGCAAGGCAGTGGTCATCTTGGAGGTGTGTTTGGGGTTGTTATCATGTTGGAATACTGCTCTGTGGCCCAGTCCCTGAGAGGAGGGGATCATGCTCTGCTTCAGTATGTCACAGTACATGTTGGCATTCATGGTTCCCTCAATGAACTGTAGCTCCCCAGTGTCGGTAGCACTCATGCAGCCCCAGACCATGACAGTCCCACTACCAAGCTTGACTGTAGGCAAGACACACTTGTCTGTACTCCTCACCTGGTTGCTGCCACACACGCTTGACACCATCTGAACCAAATAAGTTTATCTTGGTCATCAGACTACAGGATATGGTTCCAGTAATCCATATCGTTAGTCTGCTTGTCTTCAACAAACTGTTTGCGGGCTTTCTTGTGCATCATCTTTAGAAGAGGCTTCCTTCTGGGACGATAGCCATGCAGGCCAATTTGGTGCAGTGTGCGGCATATGGTCTGAGTACTGACAGGCTGGATTTGACGCTGAGCATGTGCACTGAACTTCTTTGGTCGACTATGGCGAGGCCTGTTCTGGGTGGAATCTGTCCTGTTAAACCACTGTATGGTCTTGGCCACCATGCTGAAGCTCAGTTTCAGGGTCTTGGCAATCTTCTTATAGCCTAGGCCATATTTTTGTACAGCAACAATTATTTTTTTAGATCCTCAGAGAGTTATTTGCCATGAGGTGCCATGTTGAACTTCCAGTGACCAGTATGAGAGAGTGAGAGTGATAACACCAAATGTAACAGACCTGCTCCCCATTCACACCTGAGACCTTGTAACACTAATGAGCCATATGACACTGGGGAGGGAAAATGGCTAATTGGCCCCAATTTGGACACTTTCACTTAGGGGTGTACTCACTTTTGTTGCCAGCGGTTTAGACATTAATGGCTGTGTGTTGAGTTATTTTGAGGGACAGCAAATTTACACTGTTATACAAGCTTTACACTCACTACTTTACATTGTAGCAAAGTGTCATTTCTTTAGTGTTGTCACATAAAAAGATATAATAAAATATTTACAAAAATGTGAGGGGTGTACTCACTTTTGTGAGATACTGTGTGTGTATGTATATATATATATATATATATATATATATATATATATATATATATATATATATATACACACACACAAGGAGGTTTCCCTGTCGCGTGGAAGCACTTTGACTTAAGATATGCTACATTTCTGTCTCTTTTTCATGCTCCCAAATAGCATCAGATAGACTTTTCAGATATCCTTTATCTTTTGGTATTGGCAATTTTGACCATTTAGTATCCCTTTCGTAAGGGACCAATAAAGATCAAATCACTTTGATGAATTTGTGAGCTACCTGTTAGTTTTTGTTTAGTGTATGGAATGCATCTGCTGACTTTGTAATACACATGCAGGGAAAGATTAAAGAAAATTGTTCATTAATAGCTTGCTGTGTGTGAACACAACCGACAATAAAGAACTGTGAATATGATTGCTTTCCAGCCAACTGGGTGTATTACTCAAATAAAAAGTCAATGGCCGTTTTCCCTATGTATGGGCACTTTTACTTGTACAGGAGGAAAAGCTGTAAACTGGAAATACTCTATCCTTTTTCTCCCTAATTTAGACTTCAGTCAGAACCTGTGACTGGAAACAGACAATAGAGAATAAATATGAATATAGCACTCATTTCATGGTCACCTACTATGCAAATATGGAGAGAAGGGACTTTGTTTAATGTGGCCAGGAAAATAAGAAGTCAGATAAAAATTTGATATCATTTCTTTTCCAATCTTCTTATAGATGCATTCTAGGTATGCATGTTACCTGCTTACTTGTGGTGCCAACCACAGAACCAGTGTTCATAACAGCAGTCTTTGATTACATTTTTCTGTTGATAAATATGTTCATAAAAACACATTTCATTTTAAATATATGTATCTCTTGCATCAATCTTTGTGTCCACCTTTGAACATTTTGTGCATACAATGATAATATCATCCATACGTTTTCAGCTTTGGCCGGGGCTTTATGAAAGTGCGCTGCCTTGTCAGGCTCTCTCTTCCTTGAAGCCGCTTATCATTTTCTTCACGTCTCTAGCATTTGTCTTCTTGAGATATTGAGGACACATCAGTCTGCTGTGGCCTGACAGGCGGACGGCAGCACCTGAGCTTCAACTATCCAAACTGATGACCAGCATCGCTAGATGAGCAACGTTTTATCTGTAAGCACAAACAGGGGTTATTTAAAGGTTGCAATCAAGTCACAAGGTTAAACCACTCTCAAAATGCATAGTAAGGGTGAAAATTAGCTGCAATGCATTCAGACCCAATGGCTCAGCATATGCATTATCAAGTATAGCCATGGTATTAGTACATTATCAGATATTTGCATAATGTATAAGATGAAAAGAATTATTCAGTAACCTTTTAGTATTTTTAGGTATTTCATAGTGCTATGAACCTAACAATGTTTTTTTTTTTTCTCATCGTCTGGTTAACAAAAAAAGCAAAGTTGGGTTTCCTTCTCTTTGCCAGTGTTTTCTCTCAAGATTTACCTTTCTTTTTTTTTTTTTTTTTACTTATTTTGAGACAAATGCTTAATCTTCACCCTACCTTGATTGGTTACAGAAAAGAATCTATCACCTGTGTATGCACACAGATATTTCTGAGGTCTGACTATACTTTATAATCAAGCTATGAAGCCCAAACATGATTGCTTGATACCCCCTGAGACCCCTACTGTGATACACCTCTACCCATCCATTTTCTTTGATGTCACTTAGTGTGCATGGCTGTTACTGTTTATAAAGTAGATAGTGTTCCTCCTGCATGAAGGACCTCTTTTCTCAAGTATAAATCAGGCCCTGTACCTCTCCACACTGGGATTATTGACATGAGCTGCCCCACGTTTACATTTTTTAGTGCTGTTTCTAACCACTGTATAACAGATTTTTCTGGCTGTACATAAAAAATTTATATTGTGGAGGGTGAAGGGAGGAGTTTATTAATTGCCCCAATTTCCTATGTATTGTCTCAACTGCCTAGGTATTTCCACTGTTTCCCACAGCTGCCCATGTATTGCTCCACTTCCCCATATACAATATCTAACAGGTACATGGGCCAGGTGTGCGCATGCACATAGCTATCCAGAGACACCTCGAGAAGCTTTCCTTAGCGTGGAGCACACATGACCATCAGGGTAAACCCACTGAGGGCAGTCGAGTGTAGTCAGTGTGAGAGGTAGGGTCACAGTGCAATGGAGCAACAAGTGAACATCAGGTTCTGCTACAAATTGGGGAAAACGGAGGCGCATGAAATGTTGGTGCAAGTGTACGGAACAGAAGCCGTGAGCACAAAATGTGTTTACGACAGGTTCAAACGTTTTTGTGATGGTAAAGAAATGACTGAGGATGAGCCACATTTGGGTCAGTCGTCGACAAGCAGAACATCAGACACTATCAAACGAGTGCGACAAATGCTGGCACGGGATCAGTGACTGACTCTACAATTAATAGCGGAGGAATTGGGTATTAGTAAGGACCCGGTGCGCACCATCGTCCGTGAACATTTGGGTAAGCAGAAGATCCGTTCCCGGTTTGTGCCGCACAAGCTGACAGATGAACATAAAGCAAACTGGATTGAAACCTCTGGAGATTTCATTACGATGTGTGACCAGGATCCATGGTCACAGGGGATGAGACCTGGTGCTACCAGTTTGATCTAGAATCCAAGTGGCAATCAATGGAAAGCCGTTCACCGTCTTCCCTGTGACCCTGCTGACTTCTTTCATTTACCCCACATGAAGAGCGCCTTGAAAGGCGCAATTTTTGCGGCTGTGGAGGCAGTCCAAGAATGTGTGACAGCAGTTCTGCAATCAATTCCTAAAGAGGCATTTGCCGAAAGTTTACAGAAGCTTTATGAACATTGCCAAAAGCGTGTTGTGAAGGATGGCGATTATTTTGTAGGCCAATAAAGGTCATTTGTTTGTATCCTCTATTTTGTTTGTTTTCTGATACCATTCCCTGAAATTTTTAGACATACCTCATACTTGGGTCTGTATTGCCATGTTTTTGAAATATTATCGGTCAATTATGTATTTCCACAGTTTTCCATGTCTTGTCACAGCTGCTTCAGAATTTTGATTATGCCACTACCAGTTCTGTACAACACAGTATACATGTATGTATGTGTGCTGGGGGGTAAGTGATATAACTTCTGCCCCTGTTTGCTTTGTGTGCCACGGAGTAGTTATTATAGTATAGTAATTTGTTTGCTGTGGTTATGCGTATTTATGCTATAATTTATTATAGCAGTAATAATAGAATAGGCATTTTGGGTGATTACAATAAAGCATTCTCTCATCAGTAGTTGAAATCCTTGCCATTTTAGTAGCTTTACAAAATTATAACCTTGAAGCTATTAAAATCGAATTCCACTTGTGTTTCAGCAAGTTTCTATTTAGAAATAAATTGATTACGCTAAATGTCATTTGGGAGGTGTCTACATTTTGTATTAGAACCATGTGAACAGATTTTCTTCCTTTTCCTTTCTCTGGGATTGTATGGCTTATCTTGGGCGCTGAACAGATACACCTGACAGATGAAGTACCCACAGGCAGATGATCATCAGTTACAGTCAGTCAGGTTACAGTTACAATGTCTCTGGTGACACAGAGCAGACACCCCGTGGCCAAGAGATGATAACAGGCCAGATTGGATTTTCCCAGCTAATTACTACTAGCCAGGGGTGTCTGCACACTGCCATAGCACACAAGCTTGTGTGATTTGAGTATATTTATTCACTGTTCCAAAAGAAAACAAATCATTCAGAGATCATGCATGAACAATTTGATTTCTCTGTAATGTATTTAGCCTTTACTGAAGCAATGCATTATGTGCTTGAAATAAAACGGCATGGGCGGCTTGGGACCAGGATGCACCATATGGGAAACATAGTGGGATCATTGAGAGTGTCCAAAATGTACAGTAAAGTGAGTAAATGTGGAATATGTCTTTAAAGAAGTTTTATAGGCTTTATATATTATCTTATATATTCCTTAAAGCAGAACTAAACTGTAATATACTGAAAAATCTATTTAATTCTTGTTAATTCATGTTTAATATTCAAAACAAAGCCATCCATCCATATCTCCATGCTCTATTTTGTTAAGAAATCGCTTTGAAAAAGACCACTAGCATTTCTAGCTGGGGCCATCTTGAATAAGGGTATATGATTCATGTAGCATTTACTTTCTGGAATCCATTTGACCTTAGCTCGGGCATTCAGGCAGGAGTTCGTGCTTAGCTGATAAATCTCCTCCTCCCCTCCTCCAGATAAAAAAAAAAGCCCATGAAGACTCCTGGGATGTATGACATAATTTTGTCATAGGCCAGAAACCAGCAGGCAAAGAATTGTAAAAAAGAACAAAAAAAAAAGTAAATATAATATACCTTCCTATTTACTAATGCTAGCAGCATAATTGATGTTGATTGAGAGAGTTTAGTTCCACTTTAAAAAAAAATGTTTAGCTTATTACTATTAAACATATCACAATATGCAATCAAATTGTTAATGCTTCAAAAAATATTGTTTCTATGCATGGTTTTTAATTATGCGTGTACACAAGGGCAGTCATGTTTGTCCATTTCACCTTCACCCACACTTATTTAAAGTAGTTATGCACAATCCTTGTACTTAACTATTCCTGTTTTTCAGTGCACAGATGGATTCATTATACTAGAAACTCCAAATGGTTTTAATGTTTCTTCAGCAGGCATGTCTACTTTATGTGCCAATCTCCCTAGTGGAATCAAGTTTTTGTTGCGCCTTTTACATGCTGTAGGCTAAAAGGTAGCCACTGTCACTTTGTTTTTACAATAGGAAACCCTAATGCAGCTTGTGCTAAGCCTCTGACATTTGGAAAGTCCATTGTACTGGATGACATCCTTTAAGTGTAATATCTATATCTACTTTCAGTCCACCCCACCATTCTCTCCACCACAGGGACTCAGCAGAGTTTTAGCTTGTGATGGAATTTCTGCTATTAAGTTGATTCCTCCCAGGATCCTGTTCATTTCCAACTTTGAGCTTAGTGTTCAGTCTGCTTGTGAAGTATGTGCATTAAATTGGTAGTCCCACCAGATATCCCCAGCCCAGGAGTCAGCCCATTAATACCTTTGATTTGACGAATCCCTTTAGCTCTTTTGTGCTTGTACTGTTGAATGCTGAAAGAGATGGAGTTGCAATAGATACATCTTGGAGAGAGAGTGAAGCTGTCATAGCAGCATTATATCTCGTATTAGAGAGAGGAGACATATGAAATAAATCTTTGCCAAAGAAAGATAATGGAAATTCATCACTTTAGTCTGAGTTATTTCCCCAGATGTTCAGTGTTTTGCGATATTTGAATAACTTGTTTGAGGAAATTCGTCTGTGATACATGGACGTGGTCTATTTTTCAATAGGAAAAAAAAGTTATATGGCATTAAACTAAATGCTAATTTTAGTTTTGTCAAAAGACAGTTTGAAAAGAGTACTATTTTTAGCAAGTTATCATTATGATCTATTCCAAAACATTTATTAGATGTGATGGAAAATGCTAGGAACATACAATGCAATAACTAGAAATTGTATGTGGGAATCCACCCAAAAGTGACACACCAAGTTGCCCACTGACTTCTTAATTTTTTAAGGGGGTCCACCTGTTGTAATTATTGGCTCTCCTCCAAGCCAAAAAGCCACGGCCCTTTCTCCCACTTCTTTCTTTGAACTGTAAGTAAAAAGTTCACCAAAAAGAGTGAGACCTATTTGAAACACATGAAACAGGTGAAGATCCAACGGTAAAAAAAAAACCCTCAATGTACCTTTCAGCATCCTCAAAGTGGTATGTTGACATCTAATGTATACAAAATGAACTTAAACGAGAAGTATGGTTTTTTTTTGATTCATACTTACTTCGGTGGATGGAGCATCAGACCGATGCTGCAGCTGTCCCCCGCCATCTCTGCACCAAGAACCGAGCCACCGACCACCGCCGTTGGCTCGGTTCTCACTCCTCCTCTGTGAGGAGAGCTTCTGATTGTCAGTCAGCGTCTCTCCTCTTTGCTCCTCCATGCTCACTAGAGTGCTGAGCTGTGGAGGGGCTGGGAGAGGCTGTCTCAGCAGCTCGCTTAGATGCACAGACTGGCATCAATCAAGGCAGCTGGTGGATCCAGACCTGGAAGTTGGGATGACGTGCTGCCTCGACTGATGGCAGTGAGATCAGCGTAGAGCGAACTTCAAACCTCTCTCCACTGAAAACGGGTCACAGGAGTGCAGAACGAATTGCACTCCTGTGACCCATTGGAGAAGCCCAGCCTAAAAAGCTCATGCTGGACTTCTCTTTTAAAGCCCATCTCCAAATTGACCATTAAACATGCAGATGAAGTGCATATATGTCAGGACCTGTGTCATTGTTTGGGTCACTTGCTGGTGCTGGTGTTGTTTTTAGCACCAAAGGATGTAGTTCTGGTGGTCACCAGCGGGTGTCTCCCAGCAGATGGACATACAGGTAATCAGGCTGAACCTGATATGGACTGTTGGGAGTATATAAGCCCACCCTTCACTGCGGCTCAGGGCTTCAGTATTTTCCTGCAAGCTGTGGCCCTGCCTGAGCCTAATCCGTTCCGGTTCCTAGTACCCTGATCCGGAGACCTATTCCCCTGCAACCTGCTTTCTGCTTCCACTACTGGCTTCCGTCTCCCCTTGTATCTGTCTGTCTTCTCATGTGTATTCCCCCACTTGTTTTTTATTAGTTAGGTTATTACTTGGATTTTCTTGTTACATTCACTTTTCACTTACTTAGTTATTGATTTACTGGTGTTGGTATTGGATTTATGTCATTTTCCTAATCAACATATTTTTTACTTATACGTCTGGTCCTGATTCCTTAAGGTGCAGCCAAACTGATCTGATCACCCTTGCTGGATGCCTGCATATGGTATCCCTGACATAATACACTGATCAGCCATACCTTTATGACCACTCACCTAATATTGAGTAGGTCCCCCCTTTGCTGCCAAAACAGCCCTGACCTATCAAGGCATGGATGCCACTAGACCTCTAAAGGCATGCTGTTGTATCTGGAACAAGTAGCAGATCCATTAAAGGAGAAGTACAGCCGAAGCAATTTTGTCTGTACTTCTGTGGATCACAGGAGTGCAGTTTGTTCTGCACTTCTGTGACCCGTTTTCAGCAGACACCGGGCTGAAACCTGCTGTCAGATGATGTCACGGAGCTGGTCCAGGCTTAGGAAAGATCAAGACCATATGATCGGGATCTGCCTACATGCTTGAACCGGCACCCAGATCAGCCTCTGTGAGCTTCTGAGAGCCTGAGCCGGCAGCTTCCGCCTCTCCAAAACCCAACACTCCAGTGAGCGATGGAAGGGCAGAGCAGACAGCAGTGACTGACAGTCACCAGCTTTCTGCTCAGGGAGCTGTGAGAGCTGAGCGATCATCTGTGTTTTATCGCTCGGTTCTCAACCTAAAGTCTAAAGTAATACTAAAACTTTGATTTGTTTTCTAATTAAAATAACAAATGTCATACTTTCCACTGCACTTTGCACTAGTATTTCACACAGCAGCCCCAATCCTCCTCTTTGGGTCCCTCGCTGGCGCTTCTGACTCCTCCTCTTCAGCGGCTCACTCCCAAGCCTCCCTGTCTACATCTATTGACAGAGATTGCTTGGCTCGAACTCCCCCCACTCCCTTGTCACAGAATTTGATTGACATCAGCAGGAGCCTATGGCAGATGCTCAAATGGATTGAGATCTGGAGAATTTGGAGGCCAAGTCAACACCTCAAACTTATTGGGTCATGGGCATACCCTAGTTAGCGTGGAGCACGTTTACTTTCTTCTCCACTCCCACAGTGTTTTGTCTGCAGTTTTTTGGCATTTTTTGCATGTACAATAAAGTAGATGATTTTCTTCGGAAGTGACAATCCTTTGGATCTAATTTATTCACACCATGTATGCTTGGAGGAGCAGAGCGGGCACCCAATAAGATAAGTAGTAGAGAGGATTGTTCTGTAGGCACAACAGGAACTGAGATTAAATAATTTGTTCACACCATGTATGGTTGGAGGAATAGAGCCTGCACCCGCCAAGATTAGAGGCAGAGAGGATTGCAGCAGCGACCCACCTAGAGCAGCGGCACATGTCTTGTGTACCTCAAATTCAGTGTTGTGTTCCTCAAATCATTCTTTAACCATTTTTGCAGTGTGGCAGGGTGAATTTTCCCTAAAGAGGCCATTACCACCAGGGAATACTGTTTCCATGAAGGGGTGAACTTGGTTACCAATAATGCTTAGGTAGATGGTATGTGTCAAAGTAACATCCACACAAATGGCACGACCAAGGTTTCCCAGCAGAACCCAAAGAATCCCAAAAGTATCACCTCTGCTGGCATGCCTATTTTCTGTTCAGCTAACATGCTCAGGTGCTTATTGTAGGCATTTTTGGCTGTGTGGACACAGGTCAGCATGGACACCCTGACTGATCTGCAGCTACGCAGCCCCATACACAGCAAATTGTATTGCCCATTTTTTTTGCTTTCAACGCATATCAACTTCATGGACAACATGTTTACTTGCTTCCTAATATATTCCACCAACTTGCAGATGCCATTGTAATGAGATAATCAATGTTATTCACTTAACCTGTCAGTGATCTTAATGTTATGGCTGTTTGGAGTTTAGCCAGCATTGTTCCTCTAAGTACTCTACTCTAGAGATCTACCCACAACTGTTCTGCATTATTAATGCATAGCATAACGTGGTGTGGCTACCAGGGGCGGGCTGGGCCGGGGGGCAGAGTGGCAATTTCCCCCCAGGCCGCTCTGATTCCCTGTAAAAGGGCCACAGTGCAGCCAGCTTAGCACTGCGCATGTGCAGTTTCCAGACCTAGCCAAGTGCTATTGCTCGGACAGCTCCAGCGGGGGGACAGGGTTAACAGGGCTGGATGCTGAATTTAGCGGCTGAATTGTAGTGAAAGAACAGTGATCCCTCAATCCTGTGCTCAGCTGTAGCTGCGATGTGTCCTGTGGCAGGGATGTTGGCTGCACCTGTCACAGCCTGGGCTGCGAGTGTGTGTGTGTTCCGTCTTGCAGAGCACACAGTACAGCCCTCCTCCAGTCTACACCAATGGGAGGACGATCAGCTCTGCCTCTTCCCGCCCCTCTCTCCCTGTGCCCGCCCACACTCGATGCAGATGTGTTCTGTGTGAAGGGGATATGCAGGCAGGAAACTTTAAAGTCGGCAACCACAATGTCCCATCGTAAACATGAAGACACTGAGTGAGCCAGGGAGCCTCCTGCTTGGACTGTGCACTGTGCAAGTGAGTGAGCTGTGACCAGACTCTCCCTCCTCCCTCTCTTCCTCCCTACTCTGTCTCTCCCTCAGCCTTATCATTTAACCTCTTGCCTGCCAGGCACTTTCACCCCCTCCCTGCCCAGGGCAATTTACAGCTTTCAGTGCTCTCACATTAAACCCAGGTTCACCTTGGAGCGATTTGGCATGCGATTTGACATGTTAAATCGCATGCCAAATCAGTGGCAATTGCCGGTGATGGCACCATCCGAATCGGTGCAGCGCCGCATTGATTCCACTTGCGGTGTCACACCGATTCCCAAAAGTAGTTTCTGTACTACTTTTGGCAACTTCGGGGTGCGATTTCAAAAGACATTTGTACAGGAACCCGCACAGATGTCTCTGAAATCGCACCTCAATCGTTCAATCGTTCAGCTGAACGCGCTCAATTTCATCCCCAATGTCAGTGTGAACCTCGGCTCTGAATGACAATTGTGCAGTCAAGCAACACTACATATTATATTGTTGTCCTTTTTTTCACACAAATGGAGTTTTTGTTTTGGTGGTATTTAATCACAACTGGGGTTTTTTTTTATTGTTTGCTAAAATATGAAAAAGACCAAATTTTTTTTGTAAATACAGTGCCTTGAAAAAGTATTTATACCCCTTGAAATTTTCCACATTTTGTCATGTTACAACCAAAAATCTAAATGTATTTCATTGGGATTTTATGTGATAGACCAACACAAAGTGACACATAATTGTGAAGTGGAAGGAAAATGATAAATGGTTTTCTACATTTTTTTTTACAAATAAATATCTGAAAAGTGTGACGTACTCTTGTATTCAGCCCCCTTTACTCTAATACCCCTAACTAGAATCTAGTGGAACTAATTGCCTTCAGAAGTCACCTTATTAGTAAATAGAGTCCACCTGTGTGCAATTCAATCTCAGTATAAATACAGGTGTTCTGTGAAGCCCTCAGAGGTTTGTTAGAGAACCTTAGTGAACAAACAGCACCATGAAGGCCAAGGGACACACCAGAAAGGTCAGGGATAAAGTTGTGGACAAGTATAAAGCAGGGTTTGGTTATAAAAAAAATATCCCAAGCTTTGAACATCTCACGGAGAACTGTTCAATCCATCATCCGAAAATGGAAAGAGTATAGCCTTGTACACACAATCGGATATTCCGACAGCAATTGTCCGACGGATGTGTTTTGTCGGACAATCCGACTGTCTGTATGCTCCATCAGACAATTGTTGTCAGAATTTCCAACAACAAATGTTGGCTGTGCATGCTCTCAAATTGTCCGACAACAAATGTGTTCCATCAGATTATCTGATCGTGTGTACACAAATCCGTCAGACTAAAATCCAAAGTACAAACACGCATGCTCGGAACCAATGCTAAACCTCAGACAACAATAGCAGAGAAATTGCCCAAAGGGTGGTGCTAAAGAGCTGAAAGACCATGTGGTTTTGTGAATGTTGGCTGAAAATGTTTTGCCGTGTGTATGCAGAACAAGTTCATGGACAATGCCCTTCGGGCAAAAATCCACAGATTTGTCCAATGGAAGTCCAATTGTGTGTATGAGGCTTTAGAGTCTGCAAAAGACGAGACTGGAGCAGAGGTTCACCTTCCAGCAGGACAACGACCCTAAATATACAGCCAGAGCTACAATGGACTGGTTTGGATCAAAGCATATTCATGTGTTAGAATGGCCCAGTCACAGTCCAGACCTAAATCACATTGAGAATCTGTGGCAAGACTTGAAAATTGCTGTTCACAGATGCTCTCCATCCAATCTGACAGAGCTTGAGATATTTTGTAAAGAGGAATAGGCAAAAATGTCACTCTCTAGATGTCACTCTCTAGATGTGCAAAGCTGGTAGAGGCATACCCAAAAATACTTGCAGCTGTAATTGCAGTGAAAGGTGGTTCTACAAAGTATTGACTCAAGGGGACTGAATATAAATGTACCCCACACTTTTCACATATTTATTTGTAAAAAAATGTTTTAAACCATTTATCATTTTCCTTCCACTTCACAATTATGTGCCATTTTTTGTTGGTCTATCACATAAAATACATTTACGTTTTTGGCTGTAACATGACAAAATATGGAAAATTTCAAGGGGTATGAATACTTTTTCAAGGCACTGTAAGTAATTTTTCTCATTCACTGAATTTCACTGATGGGCGGCAATGATAGGTGGTGGCACTAATAGGTGGTGGCACTGATAGGTGGCATCGATAGGCGGAACTTATGGGCAGTACTGTTGGGCACTGATGGGTGGCAATGATGGGTATTAATGGGTGGCACTGATGGACACTGAAAGGCAGCACTGATTGGTGTCACTGATGGGCACAGACTGGCATCACTTGCTGGGCACTGCTAGGGCTGCCCTGTAATCAGTGCCCTAACTATCTGTACAGTCTCCCCTGCGAGGAGATGCCGCTGATCGGCTCTCCTCACATGCTGTCATTTACATGTGATTGGCTGTTATTGGACACAGCCAGTCACATGAGTAAAGAGCCGCGTAGTCCGCTCTTTACCAAGATCGGGGTCATGCTGTCATTGCTGTGTCATATTTGTCTTGCTTCATAACATCAATTTCTGTTATAAAACCCGGTGGGCATGGATGTTGGGCTGATTCGGTGGTACAATGGGCCACTCGACTGGCCCCCCAAGCTTAAGGCTGCCAGCCCTCCCCTGGTGGCTACACATTTCTGACTACTGCACTTCCTGCTCTTTGGGCTGCTACAATAGTAAATAAAAATATTGGTGACATTCATCCAGACTCTCTTCATCTGTTGTCCCCATAATCTCACCATAGTACTTCCAATTTCTGTACATTAACTTACAAAGTGGTCACTTTGACTGAAAGCCTTTTCAATCTTTCAGCTTACAATTTGTTACTATTGAATGAATGCATAACTGAACTGAAGGCTCTTTGATATACAATATTATATTGGTTATTATTGTAATACTCAAGGTTTATCTTGTCCTGCATATATTTCTCACTTAGGGATGAGCTTTCTGTTCGGGTTGAACATAAGTTTGACTCAAACATTGTCTTTTCGCCCGTTGGTCGAAAACCGAACATTATGGATCGTTCGCACCAAATTTGAGCGTAACGGCCCATAATGCACTTCGGGAGCGAAGTACATTGCTGTATGATGATTGGCCAAAGCATGCACCCTGACCTGCATGCTTTGCCCAATCCCAGCGCCCTCAGCTAAGAGAGCCATAATTGGCCAAATTCAGGGTGCCTTTTGCCAATCATGGCTCAAGGGGACTAAGTCCACGATCCACACTATATAAGGCTGCCTGCACATCGGTCCCGTGTAGTGTGTTGTTGGCGTGGACGGAGAGAGAGTGTCATTTAGATTGAGCAGGCAGGCAGGTTATTCAGTTAGCTGCAGTGTATTTAATATATATATGTATATATACAGACAGTCTCGTATATATATATATCCACTGTATCCAGTTTAGCTATATCTGACTGAAAGCCGTTCCTGGTGTACTTTTTCTAATATACTTCTGGCAGGCAGGTTATTCAGTTAGCTGCAGTGTATTTAATATATATACAGTCTCGTATATATAAGTATATATATATATATATATATATATATATATATATATATATATATATATATATATATATATATATCCACTGCATACAGTTTAGCTATATCTGACTGCAGGCCATTCCTGGTGTACTTTTTCTAATATACTTCAGGCAGAGTACACAGTACACAGTACCATGCACCCCTAGTGCAGTAGCTACTATCTTTCTGGTCATGTACACAATACAGTACACCCATAGTTGTTATTACACTTCTGTTGGTGTACACAGTACCGTGCACCCATAGTGCAGTTGCTACTACTTTTCTGGTGGTGTACACAGTATACAATACAAACAGTGCACCCGTAGTTGCTATTAGACTTCTGTTGGTGTACACAATACCATGCAACCCTAGTGCAGTTGCTACTACTTTTCTGGTGGTATACACAATACAGAACACCCATAGTTGTTATTACACTTCTGTTGGTGTACACAGTACCGTGCACCCATAGTGCAGTTGCTACTACTTTTCTGGTGGTGTACACAGTACACAATACAGTGTAGTGTGGTGTTGCAAAACAAAATCCCCATCATGTCCGGAAGGCCACCAAGGAGAGGCAGACGCTCAAAGGCCACTAAAAGAGGGCAAGCAGGCTCTGTGTCTACAGTCCACAGGGCTGGTCATGGACATGGTGCATCTTCTGCAGGTGGCCATGGGGCACTCTTGTCCTTTTTTTCTGCTGCTGGGACAGGGGCAAAAAATTGGGTCTTTGGTGGTGGTGGTTCCACAATACTGTAACCCCTTACAGATACTCTTGTTGGGCGCAGGAACGGGCCCTTCTGTGAAATATTAGATCAAAAATTGTAATTACATGCCCCTGTTAAACAAGGACAGAAAAATTGGGCAATGGTGGTGGTGCCCTACACCAAAAATATTGTTGGAAGCTAGCATCATCAAGATTGAGGAGGAATAGGATAGTCACTCAGCATAGGCAGTCTTCAAGAGATCCCGCATCCATAGAAAAATCAATCAGTTACATCAGCATCAGGTGCTTGATAGCTGCTGCTGATCCAAGACTGATTGATTTTTATGAATGTGAGCCAATCAACGGAGTCTGTGGACAGGCACACTCTATGATCCGTTACAAACCCTCCAGCAGCACTGAATGTGCGTTCAGAAAGAACGCTGGATGCAGGACAGGCCAGTAGCTCAATTGCATATTGAGCTGGTTCTGTCCAATGGTCCATCCTCAAGACCCAGTAACCCAGTGGATGCTCTGTTGGAAAGGTCTCCAAGTCTGCTCTTGCCCCTAGATATTCCTGCACCTTGTAATGCAGACGCTGGCGATGGTTGCTTGAGCCGATCAGACCTTGGCGCTGAGGACTGAAAAATTGTCTAAAGGCATTGGTCAGCCGGTCACCTTCTCCACTGCTCTTCCTCTGACTGAACGAAGCCTCAGCAACACGTTGTCCAGCACCAGGAAATTGTAACCTCACAGGGTCTGGAAATGCATTGCACAAATCTTTCTTTAAGACCACCTGAAGATGTTTCATCCTCTGCTCCCTCTGCGAAGGCAGTATGAGTTCTGCAACCTTACCCTTGTAATGTGGATCAAGAAGGGTTGCCAGCCAGTAATGATCCCTCTCTTTGATGCCACGAATACTAGGGTCCTTACGCTGCATGGCCTCCCTGATTCTGCAAAGCCTGCGAAAGTTTGCAGAGGCATTCGATTCTGAGTCCTCTGGGTCACTAAGGATCACATGATCCATAACAACCTCCTCCCAGCGACGTAAGACTCCTTGGGTTTCTGGGGACTGAAAACCATCCCTTGAAGACTGCTGCTGAGTGTTATCCTCCATGTTCATGCTGACACAATCCTCCTCCTCTTCTTTCTGTGTGTTTGGCGGGCCTGCAGGAATAATGTCTGGATAAAGGGGGCCTTGAGAGGTAAGGAAGTCCTCCTCTTCCTCCTGCTGCTCTGCCTCAAGTGCCCTGTCCAATATTCCATGAAGCGTGTGCTCCAACAGGAAGACAAGAGGGACAGTATCACTAATGCATGCATTGTCACCGCTCACCATTCTCTTGGCCTCATCAAATGGTGACAGGACAGTGCATGCATCCTTGATCAGTAGCCACTGGAGTGGCAAAAAGAAGCCAAGCTCCCCTGACCCTGTCCTGGTGCCATACTCACACAGGTACTCATTGATGGCCCTCTGCTGCGTGTGCAGCCGCTGCAGCATTGCCAACGTTGAGTTCCACCAGGTAGACATGTCACAAATGAGGCGGTTGGTGGGCAGGTTGCATTCCCTTTCAATGTCAGCCAGCCGAGCACTGGCATTGTATGACCGTTGGAAATGACCACAGACTTTTCTGGCCTTCCTCAGGAAATCTTGTAAGCCTGGGTACCCGCTCAAGAACCGCTGCACCACCAAATTCAGGATGTGTGCCGGACATGGGTCAAGTGTCCCTGTCAGAGGGCGGAGAGAAGGTTGGTGCCATTGTCGCATACAACCATTCCTGGCCCTGCAGAGCTGACAGAATCTCTGCCCCAGTGTGGCTCCTGTCCCCTAAGCAGTGGTTTAACCTTAAACTACGTAGAGGGTTCTTTACTGTAAGAGCGGCAAGGGTGTGGAATTCCCTTCCACAGGCGGTGGTCTCATCGATAGTTTCAAGAAACTATTAGATAAGCACCCGAACGACCGCAACATATATACAATGTAATACTGACATATAATCACACACATAGGTTGGACTTGATGGACTTTTTTCAACCTCACCTACTATGTAACTCATGCGCCGCATGACATCTTTTTGCCTGAGTGCTTGCGCAGCCCCTTAACCGCTTACAGAGCACTGCTGGTTCAGAGAACAAATCTGCAGAAGAGGCCATAGAGGAAGAAGAAGGGGAGGGGGTGGAGGAGAGAGCTGTGATAGAATCACCACTAGCATTTTGCAGGCGTGGTGGCGGAACAAGCTCCAACAATACTGAACCCTGTCCTGCATCCTTCCCAGCTGCCAGCAGAGTTACCCAGTGCACCACGAAGGAAAGGTAACTTCCCTGCCCATGCCTGCTAGACCATGATTCTGCGATAATATACACCTTACTGCTGACCGCCCGTTCCAACAAGACAAAAACATTGCCTTCCACATGCCAGCAGAGGGCTGGAATGGCCTGCCGTGAAAAGAAATGGCGTTTTGGAACAAGCAACTGAGGTACAGCACATTCCACAAATTCACAAAAGGGGGCAGAGTCTACCAGCTGAAAAGGTAGTAGTTGCAGTTCTAGCAATTTGGCCAAGCTAGAATTCAGATGCTGAGCATGTGGATGGCTGTGACCAAATTTCTTTTTACGGTTTAGCAACTAGGTAGGGAAATTTGCCTGCTAAAATCAGATGGTGGTGTACTGCTAGCAGTTTGGCTGCAAGTACTTGGGACACCTATTGCTATACCTTCATTCCTCTCAGTGCAAGTTTTCGAGAGGACTGGAGGTATAGTGAATGAATGAATAAGTGACTTGTATAGCGCTACCTATGCGAACTGAATCGCCTCAGGGCGCTTTTTGCTGCCGGTGTCCATCTGCAGTGTAGCGCGGTCCTTTGCCCCATGGTGTCCTGACACGCTTACAAACACATACACATATTTGGCCAATTTTAAGACAGGATCTAATTAACCTACCAGCATGTCTTTGGAATGTGGGAGGAAACCTGAGTACCCGGAGGAAACCCACGCAGGCACAGGGAGAACATGCAAGCTCCAGGCAGATGGTGTTGTGATCGGGATTTGAACCAGCGATCCTATTGCTGCTAGGTGAATGTGCTAACCACTACACCACTGTGCTGGATTGGAGATCCCAGATGAGGAGCAAGGAGAAGTTTGCCTTTTTCTTTGATGTGGGTCTTTCAAGTGCTGTTGCCAACGGACTTATTTCCTTATGAGTTTATGTGCAATCTACATTAATAGCTGTAAAATATTGGAATTATGAATATATTTAATTTAGCTTTTATCTATGTAGGGCGGAACATATTATCTTCACAGAAATCTCTGGTAGACCAGACAAGTCGGTGCCTAGGCTTGTGTATACAAACAATGGGATCCAAACCTCATTGTTTTACACATACTCACTTCAAAGGATCCCATGTTGGGATATGCAATAAAGGGAGGCCAACCTGTAATCAATACTTAACTTCCCGGGAAAATTCAAGTTAAGCTCCTGCTCAGAATAGTCACAAGGATTTGCATTAAAGGGGGCTGACATATGCAAAGTATAGGGATTGGAGATGTAGCCAGTCCTTAAACAGGAATAGGGAAGCTCACTAATCAGAGCCACGCTGTTCCAACCAATGAGGCATCAGCATGTAATGATATACACAGACTAGGGATGAGCCAAACACCACCCTGTTCGGTTCGCACCAGAACATGCGAACAGGCAAAAAATTAGTTTGAATACGCGAACACCATTAAAGTCTATGGGACTCGAACAAGAATAATCAAAAGTGCTAATTTTAAAGGCTTATATATGCAAGTTATTGTCATAAAAAGTGTTTGGGGACCTGGGTCCCCTGCCCCAGGGGACATGTATCAATGCAAAAAAAGTTTTAAAAACTGCAGTTTTTTCGGGAGCAGTGATTTTAATAATGCTTAAAGTGAAACAATAAAAGTGTAATATTCCTTTAAATTTCGTACTTGGGGGAATCTATAGTATGCCTTAAAAGGGGCGCATGTTTCCCGTGTTTAGAACAGTCTGACAGCAAAATGACATTTCAAAGGAAAAAAAGTCATTTAAAACTACTCGCAGCTATTAATGAATTGTCGGTCCGACAATACACATAAAGGTTCATTGATAAAAACGGCATGGGATTTCCCCACAGGGGAACCCCGAACCAAAATTTTTTATAAAAATGGCGTGGGGGTTCCCCTAAATTTTATACCAGGCCCTTCAGGTCTGGTATGGATATTAAGGGGAACCCCGCACTAAATTTTTTTTAAAAAATGGCGTGGGGGTCCCCCTCAAAATCCATACCAGACCCTTTAGGTCTGGTATGGATTTTAAGGGGAACCCCGCGCCAAAATGAAAAAAAAAATGGTGTGGGGTCCCCCCAAAAATCCATACCAGGCCCTTATCCGAGCACCAACCTGGCAGGCCGCAGGAAAAGAGGGGGGATGAGAGAGCACCCCCCTCCTAAACCGTACCAGGCCACGTGCCCTCAACATTGGGAGGGTGCTTTGGGGTAGCGGCCCCCCAAAGTACCTTGTCCCCATGTTGATGAGGACAAGGGCCCCATCCCCACAACCCTTGGCCGGTGGTTGTGGGGGTCTGCGGGTGGGGGGCTTATCAGAATCTGGAAGCCCCCTTTAACAAGGGGACCCCCAGATCCTGCCCCCCCATGTGAAATGGTAAGGGGGTACAAAAGTACCCCTACCATTTCACAAAAAAGTGTCAAAAATGTTAAAAATGACAAGAGACAGTTTTTGACAATTCCTTTATTTAAAGTCTTTTTCTTTCCATCTTCTTTGGGTCTTCTTCCTTCTTCCTTCCTTCTTCCTTTGGTTTCTTCCTCCATCTTCTTCTTCCTCAGGTTGTAAGATGCCAGACGAGAACACCAGAGGAAGAAGCAGAGGATCGGAGGAAGAACCAGAAGAAGTAAAAATTGAAGGAAGAAACCGAAGGAAGAAGGAAGAAGGAAGAAAGAAGACACGAAGAAGATGGAAAGAAGACTTTAAATAAAGGAATTGTCAAAAACTGTCTCTTGTCATTTTTAACATTTTTGCCACTTTTTTTGTGAAATGGTAGGGGTACTTTTGTACCCCATTACCATTTCACACAGGGGGGAGGGATCTGGGGGTCCCCTTGTTAAAGCCCCCCTCCTGCAGACCCCCACAACCACCGGCCAAGGGTTATGGGGATGAGGCCCTTGCCCTCATCAACATGGGGAACGGGCCGCTACCCCAAAGCACCCTCCCAATGTTGAGGGCATGTGGCCTGGTATGGTTCAGGAGGGGGGCGTTCTCTCATCCCCCCTCTTTTCCTGCGGCCTGCCAGGTTGCATGCTCGGATAAGGGTCTGGTATGGATTTTTGGGGGGACCCCACGCCATTTTTTTTTTCGTTTTGGCGTGGGGTTCCCCTTAAAATCCATATATGGATTTTGAGGGGGACCCCCATGCCATTTTTTATTTAAATTTTGGCGCAGGGTCCCCCTTAATAGCCATACCAGACCTGAAGGGCCTGGTATGGAATTTAGGGGGACCCCCACGCCATTTTTTTTTATTTTTGTTCGGGGTTCCCCTGTGGGGAAATCCCATGCCATTTTTATCAAGGAACTTTTATGTGTATTGTCGGGCTGACAATTCATTTATAGCCGCGAGTAGTTTTAAATGACTTTTTTTCCTTTGAAATGTCATTATCTCCTTCACTAAGTGCGGCACTGGATCTAAACATTGTATGTACTGCATGTAGCTTCCACTACATAGAGTATACAGTGCTGGATTCCAGCTGAGAGTCAATTTGTGTGGTGCTCAGCCATTCATAGGCATGTTTGCATTCTGTGAATGAATACAAAGCTTCTTGTGACTGGCTGAGTCAGAGATCGGGAAGTCTTTCCACCTCAGCCAATCAGAGGAAGCTTTGTATTAATTTACAGAATCTGTTTATGAATGGCTGAGCACCGTTCAAACCGATTCTGCATTGTTCTGAGTGCTTAGAGCCAATGTAGCGTTTACAGTGCTTAGAGCCAATGCAACACTTAGTGAAGGTCCAAATGAACTATTTAAAGTGACAGGAAACACGGAGATTAGCTTTAAATCCTTAATTATATATATATATGTGTATATATATATATATATATATATATATATATATATATATATATAAGCTGTAAAATGTTTTGTATTTTAACAGATTATCAAACATAATTTAACTTCACAGGTATTGCTCTGCTGCTAGCAGTTTACTACTGATCAGCGCTAAAGGAATTCAAATTTTGTTAATCTCTGAGTGCACTTCTATTATTTTTTTATCACAAGAAGTGATTTATACTCAACTCCTTTAGTCAGATCATTGCCCAGTTTTTATACAATAAAAGCAAGGAATAGTCCTATAAATATGAGAAACCTGAATAGATTTTTGCTAAAGGGTTTCACTTGTAAAGTGGCTCCCAATATAAATTTGGCAATATACTGTGCAAAAAATTGAGTAGTCCTTTAAAATTACTGACATGCATAAATTAAATAAACTGTTTTTGAAAAATAAATTTTCTGCCATTTACACTTCTGCTTTAATTCTCATGAAATGTTACATGCCCTTTACATACAGTAAGTAGAAGCTCTAGAACATATGTTTTAATACAGCAAGTCCATATATCTTTTATTCTGGAACTGGCATTGATCCATTAGATTTGAAACTTGTTTCACTGTCGCTCTAGGGCTATCAACAAATTTCTTGTTCCGTGCCTCATCCAGCATTAGATTTTGCACTGTTTTTGTTTTTTTATATATATTGATCTAATCATAGGCCAGTGGTCATTGTATTCTATAATAAAAATGGATCTTGGAATTCATTTTATCCCAGCGACCCTAAACTGCTTAATTTTTCAATTTTAGTAGTGTGATCGACCTTTCTTACCCATGTTTTATATAAGCTATATGTTCCAGCTGAGACTGGTAATACGCTGATTTTTATTTCAGGGATAGATTTTTTGTCATTTATCAAGCAGAGCTGAAGTTACAGGGAGATGTACGAAGCTATTATGAGGCTGTTCAGGAACAACGCTTTGACACTAGCTCTGTGCTAATTACTGTTACCTCAAATAATGGAGTGATAAAGACACATTTTACAAGCAATGAAAGTGCTATTAGAAACTCGCCTGTGATTATGCAAATGACTACTAATTGGCATATTACATATAGTGGATCTTATTAAGTTATTCTTGGATTACATCTTTATCATCTTATAATATGTTCTTCGCAATATGCATGTTAAACTGTTACTTTTACAAAAATAAATACCACCTTACCACCTTTGCATTGCTGCATTCTAGCAGAAATATGCTATAAGCAGTTACAGGGTAGCTCCACTGATAAATTGATATTTTTTGTTTGGTCAGATGCCAGTGGATTTAAAGTAGATGAATACTGTATGTGTGTGTTGCGTGCATTTATTTATTTTAGATTTTTTTTAATATACTTTATTTATATATAGATATATAAAAAACAAATAGTTTATTGGGGTACATTTCCCCCTGTACTGCAATGCAGCACATAAATACACCACATTCCAATCATACAATTGCATTCACTCAGCGGTATGATGCCTAATGTGCTGTACAGAGCAAAGTTCCCTGAACACCTTCTTACCCCATAAGCATTATGTGGACCTTAGGATGCAATTAACATTCCTAATAGCATAATGTTAAACGTGCGCGCTTGAGTTGAACCCCTGCCCCACATTTCCCACATGGCACCGCAGCAAAAAATCAGCTGTACAATACTTCAACAAAGTGTGAGTAGGGATAGGAAAGAGGGAAAAGGGAAGGGGGAAGAGTTCATACTGTAGGCACAACGTTTTTGTGAGACCTGTGTAAAACTGCTCATAATTGTTTAAATATAGTAAAAATTAAATTTTCCTATTTGCAATTATATATGCAGCTTGGCAATAGCACTGCCAGTTGTGGAAACTGTAATGATAATAGGTAGCTTGTTGGGTTATCTTCTGTATAATAATGTTCCCTCTGTTTTAATCAGAAAGGATGCTAGAGGGTGGGCATGAAAGCATCGAAATTGAAAATTTGACCCCTTCAATTTATAACTAGTTTGCAGCTGCAACTGCTTGTAGCAATGCTGTTTTTGAGAATGCTTGCAGAGATTGTGCCACCATCCTTGTATGTACTCAATTTGTCAATCTTTGTTACATTTAAAAAATAATAAACAAATTTGACGAGAATGCTTGCAGAGGAGCACAATGGCAAAGTGCGTGCATGTAGGCAGGTGCAGTCTATATTCTACACTGCAGGTGGCGCTCGTCCACAGCGACAATGCAGATGGGGAGGAAATCAAGAGTAATCTAGTTCCTCTATAATTTCCTCAGTCACAGGGAGGCAGCTATCCAATTGGATGCTGGCACCCCTGGTGGCTTTGGTGGACATCTTGCATCAGGCAGGGTCTATTTAAGCCGATATAACAAAAAAAGTCTCCTGCACTCAAGGGTGATGCAATGGCAGTGGATGTTACACAGGATCGCTGTAGCTCCAGGCAGATGCACAGATGCACAACCCTCCAGGGGTTGGGGGGAACCCAATAGAAACACTGTAAAAGAACAAAAAGAGGGCCAGCGCATTACCAAAGGGATGTTTATTATTTTGGATAAAAAGAAATATACCTTCCAGATGACTGACACGTTTCAAGGGGAGGAAGAGGAAGATCTCCCCTTGAAACACGTCAGCCATTTGGATGGTCCTCCGGCTTGTTGGATACAGTCTAGGTGACCTGGTCGCTGTGTGCCCAATGTTTTTATGACTGTTTTGTTTGTGAGCATATCTCTTTTTATCATATATTAATAAACATCCTTTGGGTAATGGAAAAGGCTGGTGCACCCTCTTTTCTTTCTTTTACAGAGTCTATTTAATGCCCTGGCTTCTGGGTTTAGTGTGCATTTTTCAAGTGGCAGTGTAGGCACAGGAAACCTGTCTATCAGGGAGAGTGCTTAGCATAATGGAAAGTTTCTGGAGGAGTAGGGAAAGTGCAGGGACAAGCCAACCTTCCTGGAAACATCCCCATTTGGGTACAGATCGGTCAGGCAGCATTCCGCTCCTCAAGGCAAACACTGTCCGCACCTCTGAGTCTTCAATCTACTTTTCTATCGTTGTACAACTTGTAAGTGCTCCTGCCTGGGTAGCCTTCCTGCCAGGTCGGCTGTGTGTTGCTGGACTTCTGTTACAATATATTCCTGTTACTGCGCTTGAACTCCATGTGTTTTCTGCCCACAGCATCATGCTGCACCTAAACACATGTGGAGTAGAGCCACAAACTCTGAGACAAATGAACCCATTTGAACAGAACACACTAATAGTTAGTTTACCAGGTACAACAAAATGATGCCTGGTAGTGTCCTGTTTAAGTAATCAAGCAAACAGACTGGTGAAAATGGCAAGTCTGAAACACTAAGGTACAATTCAGACCTTTCTGGTCTGGTGAGGTGTTAATTCCTCTTATGTTGCACATTGACATGCACTGAGTTGAGGCAGCCTGCTCATTTAAATGGTCTGCCATAGCATTAAAATGGAACAGTGAACTTACCTATAGTATTTTCCAAACAAAACACCACAAGGCACAGAGTGCAGGAGTCAGAAGTGTGTAACTTACAGATTGTAGGGATCAGGGGGAACGTACAACACAGAGTGCATGTGTCAAGGGAACATAATGTACAGAGTATAAGGCAGGAATATGTAACACACAGAGTTCAGTAGTCAGGAGTACATATTACATAATGTTACATGAGTCAGGAGTACATAATGTACAGGCATGTAATAAATAGCACAGTGCAGTACAGAGTTTGGCAGTTAGGAGTACCTATTTTGCATTGTACAATACAAATTTCCTATTGCTGAATATTTTATTTTGTCCCATATATTACATATTCCTAACTGCTGATCCATGTAAACTGTGCTACACACACAAATAATTGATTTACTAAAACTGGAGCGTGCAAAATCTGGTGTGGCTGGTGCATGGTAGCCAATCAGCTTTTAACTTCAGCTTGTTCAATTAAGCTTTGACACAACAAAAGAACTCAAATCTGATTGGTTTAAATGCAGATCTGCACCAAATTTTGCACTCTCCAGTTTTAGTAAATCAACCCCTTTGTATACTGCAGACCCCGGGTGCTCCCCGCATACAGAATGCAGTGGTCAGGACTTGACACAGGAAAAGCAAAAGAAAACCAAGTATTTTAAATAATTACTCAGTGTTTTTCCTTTGCATAAAATACAGTATATTTTATTGATTTCCAATGTGCCTTCGAAATTGCAAGAGAATTATACTTCTCCTGGAAGAGTAAATTTCCTAGCACAGCTCCCTTCCTCCTTGCACATCATAGTCCTCTCCACTTCTGGGAATGTTCTTTTAGTCTCTGTCCTAGCCCATCATCCCTTCTCCCTTCACCTCTCTACTTAACCTTTTTTGTTGCAGCTGGAGGAAAGGCAAGAGGGGAATACTATAGAGTAACACTTGAGTGACAGCTCAAGTCTGCTTGGCCTACTGACATCACATCCAAGATATCGGCAGAAGACCTGGAAAACAGTGGTAATCACTGTAAGAGCTACGAAGCCTACAGTGATTTCTAGCTACCACAGGGAACTCACAGGTATGATACATACATACTTACATTGGTCCAAGATGGACCAAAGTATGTATGCTTTAAAATCCAGACCTGGAATTTAGATTTAACACACATTGCAAAGGGTAATGTTCAGGTGTCTGTAACATATAGCCCTGCTTACTGAGTACAGTGTTAAAGAATCCCCCCCCCCCAACACCTCATCAGAGGCTACAATTTTAAGCCCCAGAGTACAAATTTCCCAGAAAAAAAACTAACCTTTCCCTCTCCCACCAAGCGAAACTCTTCCCCGTCCTCCAAGCAAAAAATCCACCCCAAAAATGTCCCCTTTGCACAAATCTACCCCCTCCTTCACCTACTCTAAGCAAAAATACAGCCCCCCTAGCAGAAAATCCATTCCCAGCCCCAACTCTCTCACAAGTAAAAAACATCGTCCCTCCAGCCTACCCCAATCCCAAAACCTCCCCCCCAGTACAAACTCCCTTAAAGTCAATATCTTCCTTAAACACGTAAAAGTTATACATTTTTGAGTTTGTTAGCTTGTAGGTGTGACTCATCTTTGCATTTTGGATTCACTTAGTTACTGGTGTTGGTGGTCCTCACTGATACTCTGCCTGTCCTGACCGTAGCTGTGTTTTCTGATAACATGTTTAGCCCTGTTCTGGTTTGGTTTTGGTTACCCCCCTCCCCACGACTCCTTTTTTCAGCACATGAGGCCAGGGTGAAATTTAGCTTTCTAAGAGCCAGTGAGCACAAAATCTTTTCTTTACCTCAACTCTAGAATCTCCTCTTTTACATATAACATTTATTGTTTTAGTGGTCCTAACCTAGCTTAGAATATTATAAATGGGGAAAAGTTGTGAGGCCAATAATTCCATGGGGTAAAGCCACCTTTTTCCAAATATGGCCTGCTGTGCCTAATGATGAATCCTTCCCTGCATATGCCACTTTATTGCTGTCTGAGGTCTTGCTGGCCAGATTAACCCTTTCTGTTTGTTCTAGTAACCATTGTCATCAAGATGTAACAAGAAGGACAAACATTCTCTACTTTATCCAAAGTTAATAAAAAGTTTTGGCTTTAGGTGTAATTTAATTCTGCATTGAACCCCTTTCCATTTTTTTCTGCTATTTCCTGTGCACGAGCCTAACAATGATTGAGCAGTTTCATGCCGTATGTAGATAATAAACTGATCTGTGAAAACCTAAACATTTTGCTGTATGGGATGTGATGGTTCATTTGATCGGTGGCAAGTGCCTGGTTTTTCAATTGATTGCAAATATTTCTTTTCAAACCCATCATAAATGAACAAAATTGTTTTTTTAGAAAAAAGTATTTTCAAAGGTGATGGAATTCAAATTATTTTTCCATGTTTATGAAGTGTAACATTAACAGAAATGTTTCAAGACAAAGCGCAGATCAATTTAACTTTGAGAGGTCAGGGTATTTTATTGGGTAAATTGTGTGAGATGATACACGGTGAAGTGACATACTTTCTGTTAAGAGCAGTTTAAGCACCAGCTTCTCTATTGATAAGTATGAAATGTTTCGTAGAGCACATAAAAACCCTGGACTAAAAGCATCAGTTATTGTTTGCAGAAGATTAATTTAGTAAGGGCCTGTAAATAGCCATTTATGAATGCATAAAATGGGTTTGTTGATTTGCCTACCGATTTATCTATTTGTTTAGAATTAGATCTGCAGCACTGTGTCCAAGAAGACATACGCTGTACAAGACTGCACCGTTTAGGAACATCAAATAGCATGCCTTTCTGCCAGAGATAGAAAAACTAGGTTATGGTAATGGCTTCCAGAGGAAGCTGGACTAAGGCCACTTAGAGATGGGCAGTTCCCTCTTCGAGAATATCAGGCAGTGATATATCTGCCAACCCTTACTAGGAAAACACTCTGACATATGCAATATTTCACAAAGTGTTATAGTGCTGAGAAAACGTCTCAAATGCATCAGTCCAATGGAATGAACACTTATTATTTTGTTTTAATAGCTCAATTTTTGGTTAGCCACAAAGTGAAGCCAGGTAAAGGAGAACTATAGGGAAAGCTATTTGGGGGAGTTCATAAAGGGTGGTATAGACAGCCTTTAGAATTCACCAAAAGTGTTGGTGCTTGCACCCAATTTATGTAGATAGGGAAGGATATGTCACTAGCACACCAGGGATCTCCAAAAAAAAAGGCCAAAGCTTTTTTTCATGATCACATCACAGTTAAAATTTGCCACACAGCACCCCTTCATCAGGCAAGGCACATAGAGCCTGATGGGGAAATGTGAGACTAGTTCCCCATCAGGTCGACTTTACTTTTGATTGACAGCACACAGGAGTGGGCAGATCCTTAGCCACTATTTAGTCCAGAATTGGCTTTTAAATCCACCCACTGCTGTATGTCATCAATCAGAAGTGAAGTGGGCCTGATGGAGAACTAGTCTCTCAGTTCTTTATTATTGCCAGTTTCCTAAACTGAGAACTGGTGGTAATTCCAGAACCAGGTGGTAATTCCAGATTCCAGGAATCTGTTACTGCCATAGCGACAGGTTCTTAAAGTAAGAACTGCCTGAATTTGCCACACATGTTGGTAATGTTACTGACACTTGCACAATTACTTGCCTGAATTAGGCGCAGGTTCTTAAGGTAACTACCACCAGAAAAGTATCGTTAGGGCTGTTTTGAATTTCCCTGAATGTATTCTGATAACTGCATGTGGCTCATACATATAATGATCGTATTAATACATGAATTCCTTTTTTTTTTTTTTTTTTTAAAGTTGCATGTTTTTACTTTTATTTTTCTCCATAGGTACATGCTGTCCAGTAAAAATAACAGTGTGAGTAGTTGCTACAATTTTTTTTACTTCCTTCCTGGCCAGCTCCAGCATCATTTTAGGTGGGTCTTTACACCCAGGGTTGGTTAAGGACTGCCCGATCACATGATCACTGTGATTGGCTGTCACAATGGTCACATAATGGGGGGGGCAGTCCTGCCTGGTCCTGCCTGGTCCTGATTATTACTAGAGACTCAGAGCTGTCTGTGACAGCTTGGTCACTGTGCTGGGAGTGTGCTCTCAGAAGAGGAACCTCAGCTATCCATGGATGCATATGTGCAGCGTGTGGGCATTATGTGGGTAGCAAGAGGCTAAGTATATGTGAACCCAGTTACTATAGATTTATGTAACATGGTAATGTAATTTCATAAATCATGTTTAATATTTTTACATCTGAAGCTGTCATTAAAATAATATCCAGTGATTCTGCCGTGAAGGTCAATGTTCAAGCACTGCTTGTATGGGATGACAACACTCCCAATTGTACTTCTGTGTTGCCACCTTGTCACACAGGCTTCTGATGGACACTACAAATGCCCATTTTAACACTATTTACATAGACATGATCCACTGTTGTCCCTATGAGAAAAACCAGATGGAAAGTGGTTGCAAAAGACTGCAGGGGATCAGCAACACAGAGATTAAACAAAGGATAAAAAAAATGAAAACTTTTTTTTTAATGCAACTGTTTAAAATACAAAGTGCTTTAAAAAATGCAGGTGACATTTAGTTTGAATCTACTTTAATCCTGTGAATAAAAGATAACAATTATAACCACCCTGGAAGGGCTTTAGTTTGTTGCAACCCTAGACACTATTGCTGGACTGCTTGGTCTGCATGCAATAGTTAAAACATGTAAAATAAAAAGGTTATTATTATTCTATCATTACAAATATGAAATGCAGACAGTTTGTAGAAAGCAATATATTTTTTCAATAGAGGTCCTTTAATATTCATAAATATGAATGCTATTCAGGTAAGGAAATCTGACACATGCACTATATTCTGCTCACATCAGTCACACTGTAGACTTGGAGTTACTGTGTAACATTTGAATATGAGTCCCAAAGTGTAAATATAAGTCTATTGTAAGTAATTCCCTGTAGATGAATCTGTCTGATCTGTGCTGCATAAGTTGCCTAGACAAGATCAATATGTTTGATAGTGTAAGAGAGCATGTTAGGGTTGATAGCATGTCAAGCAAGCTCCCACTGGCAAGAAGAAAATAGATGACATGACAAGACCTTTGGCCCCTTTTGTTGGGTTTTTGGCGAAGCTGTGAGTATTGTTAAAAAGGTTTCATCCACTTTATTTTACATCAAAACAGATCTAACAGTGAAGGCTTTCTCTGCTCAAACTATTTATATGACATTATGTTGAATGCCTGCATGGAGCATGTATTTATCTGGAGCCCCGCAGAAAATATCCTATGGTTGTTGAATGAATATGAAGGTATTATATGGCATTATATAGCAGGATAATGATAATGAACCCGGTGGGAGGTGATCCTTTAGAAAATTACATTTCCCCTTACTAGAAGGCAACTATTTTAAAATGCTTCTCAGAAGCCAGCAATCTGTATATCTCAACCAAAATGTCTTATTGTATTTACTAATTTTGCTGTAATGTTAGGCAACACCTAATCCCATCTCACCCTATTAAGCATGTTATGTTCACCTAAGTACACCATCAGGGTCTTTTGCTGGTGATATGTCCAACCACTGGCGATGGCAATCCAGTGCTGCAGATCTGCCTGTACTGACTTCACCACTGATATTCCTTGTCTGGATCCTGAGAGAAGAGCCAATGGGAAGTGACACAGACATCCAAAGAAGGACCTCATCTCTTGTAAACAGAAGAGAGAAGATTTGGGACTGGAACATTATGCTACCACAAATGTAGGTTAACAAAATGGCATTTTTTTCAATGGCAGGAATAAGTTAGAGGAGGTGTTGGGAGGTTGTGTGTATGTTTGGGGGGGAGGGGGGGGGGAGACCTGGAGTTTAGCGTCAACATTTTTGCTCACCAACCTTTGCAATTTACAGACAAGAATATAAGAATATAAGATGTTAGCTTCAAGGACAGTTATGGACAGTTTATATTTTTATTTTTATATATATATTATGGCTTACGAGTTCTTGGATGTAGTGGCTTTATTAGTATTTCCCTTTTAATTTTGACCTGGTTATTCTACTAGTAACACACTTCCTGTCCTAGGGTGAGAACCCTAACTCACAGTACTTTATAGAGGAGCAGCATTGTCACACTGGGACAGGAATACACAATACCTCTCCTTCCTTCCTCCCTTTCCCCTTTCCTCCCTTCCCTGCCTTTCCCTACCCTTATCTTTCATTCCCTTCATTTCCTTTGTCAGTTGAATATTTCACAGACCAAAAGGAAGCAAAAAGTTACTTACTAGGGTTAGTTTAGGTAAGAATTAAAAAAAGAACTACCCCATAACGCAGTAGCCATAATCTTCAGGTGCTGTGGTAGTTAATACAAGCATTGGCCCTTTTATTTGTTTTTTTTTGGAAAACAAAGTAAATATGAATAAATATAGATATCAGAATAAAAACTAAAACAATACAAGATACAAGGAATAATACATTAAAGGAGTTTTTTGGGTGAGGAATTGAAGCCTGAACCCCCCCTCCCCCCCCCCAAAAAAAAAGGTCCCCGGGCTCTATGGCTGATAGGCAGAAAATAAACTTTTTGTTTACTCAGAATCCTAATAGGTTCTGTTATGGGCGCTGGAGCCCTGAAACATTGTAGAGCTTTGGGTGGGGTTAAGCCCCATTCCTAGATCCACATTTTACCCAGTAGCTAGACTTTATTATTATTCTCAGCTATCCAGAGATATTTATAAATATGAGGTTGTAGGCAGGTTGAAACTTGTATAGTCTATTGAGCCAGCAGCTGGCTCAGGCTGGGAAAGGGGGTTAAATGTTTCTATCTCAAGCTTTTGGTCCTAGCCCGCCCACCTGTGCTATATAAAGTAGGATGACTGATGTCCAGAAGTTCCAAGTTGCAGATTTCATCAAGTCTAGTGCATTCCAGCATCACCTGTGAGAGCAATGGTTTGGCCCTGCTGAAGAAACCAAGGTTTTCTGAAGACATCCATGCAATGGACAATGCCACAATGCACTTTAACCTCATGGATGTATGCCTGGGCCACTACACTATTCTAGTTAGGATTAGGGGAAGGACGTTGTTCATGTTGACCTGTTCTAATGTATTTCTTCAGTAAAGTTATATTAACTGTTATGAACCTGGTCTGAAGTTATTCAAAGGGGTGCATGCTGGTTTTGTTATATCTAAAGAACCTGGGTCTGTAAAGCAGTATGAGGTATGAAGTAACATCGCTGCAAAAGGGTTAAACTTGGCAAAACAAGGAGAAGAAGGGTATGGTTGCTATGGGTAAGCAAGCAGTTGTTAGGCATGGTATCTGGTAAGGTGGCAGGACCTCCAGTAGTGAGGGAGTCATTATTAGGCCCCCTGCCTCGGTATCCGATAGCAACAAGATCTGAACCCACATCTATAGCCTGGTCACGAGGTACGGGAAGGAAGGAGTTAAGTGAGAGCACGCATGAGGTCCTTGCTAGGTGCTCGGCGGGACCCCATTCTGTTACTGGGAGCGAGGTAACAGAGGAACACTGGACTGGTGGAGTGGGCGCAAGTCACAGTGTGTAGTGACATGGGGCAAGTCACTTTTCAGAGGAACTCTGTATGTTTATTACTGCACACAGTGAAGGCTCATCTCTAAGATGGGAAACTGCCTTATTGTTAGATTTTCACATGACCACAATCTCCACGTGGTCCTAGGCATTGATGAGCATGCTCTGCACAAAAGGTACCCCCCCACGTGCACAGGCACAGATCACCCTGCCCACAAGCTGACTGATAGTTAGGGCTCTCTTTCTCTTGCTCTTTCTGCTGCGGTAGTCTGCTGCTGGGTGAAAAGTCTGACTGCTGGCAAAACTCTAAAAGGGTACAAAAGCTGCCTGTTTGTTTTGGAGAACTTGTTAGGGGGCACCCTGTTAGTCAGGAACTGACCTGAGTTCAGTTAGTGGCTCAGACAAGCAGACGTTTTCTTTGGTTTATGCTGTGAACTTGCTGTACAAAGACAAAGTATTCTAAGAGCACTGTGGGTTATCTAAAGAGCTCTATTTCTGGATGGCCTACTCAGAGTGAAACTTTAGACTTAGCTGTCACTCCTGTGCCTCATTTATTCCTGTGTAATGTAGATAAGATAATTCCAGCAAGTAATTCTAACTTTTGCTCATCACCATTTCATCAGCCATTACATGTCAGCACCAGTCATAGAGAAGATTTATGATTTGTGCAAATTGTTTTTTTGTGAGCTTGCAACAACTTTGTATAATTAGTTGTATGGTTATATGCTTGTAAATGCATTTTAGGGAAAAAAGGAATACATTTTCTCCATCTTTAAATATTTTTATATTGGTTGTTATATATTTCAAGAGCTTGTCTTGTTTTTACTACATGTAATACTGTGTGTTAAAAATGATCATCTCAGTCTTTAAAGAGATATAAAATCTAGAGTACTTGGTGCCTTATATGGAATAAGTAATAATAACATTTTACCAATCTGTATGCACAGTAAAAATGAACCACTATAAGTTTATACTCAAAGCTACATTACTTATACAGAAATGTCCAAGATTGTGTTCTCAAAATAAAAAAAGGTACTGCTAGAAAAGTTGATGTGTACTGGAAAATTGCTCCTGATTTATACAACTTTATTTTAAATAGCTGGATTTCTGATAAATTCTTGAATCTTTAATTCATGGCTGGTCTTTTCTGTCTTCCATAAGTGGTTTGGTAGTTTCAGATATTGCTACAAATACCTGAGTATGTAAAGATTTAAACCATAGCCTATGGAGGCATGCCTAGTTCCTGTGCATAATAAATGTTCCCAGAACGTAGCCTTCCAATTGAATCTGGCTAGGTTTTTATTGTTGCCCCTACACAGTTGGTACATTTTTGTTGGTGGTGTACTTTCAGTTTACACACACTCAACGGTCATATTTGTAAGCGCTCTCTCTGTAATTTTATGATGCCATTGCTCTTGGAGCTATACTACTGTCATTTTTTTAATAATGAAAATACTATTCTATATGAGTTTTTGTGGCTACACTATGCAAGTGATTCTTTCCACATAGTGCCAGTTATTTGTCATGGATTGTCCCTGTGAAGATGAATGCTGGAGGCCTGACAAGCTCTGGAATACTTTAATGGTCATCTGTTGATATGCGTGGTGCAAGTTTATATCTAGTGAGTACATACGGGTGTCGGTTTGGAGAACACTTTGGGTGATGCATATCCCTCCGGTGGTGGAAACCACTCCTTAATTCTGAAACACTCCCATTGTCCTCTGTTGACATGTGTAGTTCAAGTTTATATGCCGTGAGTGCATAGTATTTTTGGCTTGGAGGATGCTCTGGGTGCTTCATATCTCTTCGGTGGTGAAATTTAAGGAACGAGGCACCATTGCTTCCGCACAAAAATAACTTTTTTTTTACTTCAGTGGTGGATCTTTATTTCACTTAGTGGGCCTTTACATCAAAATCTATTTGTTTTTTGAAAATTATCTGGACACTTCATGTTCTTTTGTCACTTATTAACAATTATTGACACATATTTGTTAGGTGTATCATTTTGCATCATACACATTTGAGTTCAACATTTTTTAAAAACATAAATCCGGCCCTGCCTACAGGATGTTTTAACCACTTTTGTGTAATGAGGAAATTAATCCAATGAGCAATGATATTTTGTCGACGATTGAGGAGAATTTATCACAAGAGTGGTGGCACTTTGATTATATGTGGAGCACTGCCGCACGGATAATACTAAGAAGTTCACAAAGGATATATACTGATGGACTTGTGTTTTTCCAGGTACTGAAGCAGTGCACAGGAGGACATTCATTTTGCATGTTTTCACTTGATTTTATTTATTTAAATTGATCACATTTGTTATTAATTTAAAGTGTTAATTGAATATAATATATAGGACAACACTTGGATGTAGGGATAGCACGGCACTATTATTATTTTGAATGCAGTTCTAGGTTAGTTACCATTTTCTGTTTAGATTATAAACAGCTAGGTAAATGTGCAACATTTTTGCTCAAAACTATGATAAATATCTAAATGTATTAGGGAGTAATAGCCAGTATTTTAAATACAATAGCTCTCAGGGTAGCCTATATAAATGGTGGTGTTGCAGCTCCAGGTTTTGCTATCAGGCGGTACTTCAGTTAAGTCATTTAATCTTGGGTTCCATTAGGACAATGGAGGTTTAAAAAGTGGGTGGAATCATGTTGGACTATTACTTGTGGTGAAGGTAATAATTCACCTGCTTTAGGGTTCACAAAGGGTCTGTCTAGTCAACAGATTTTTAACAGGAGGTGAACTAATCTGCTTGTAAGCCAGAGGTTGTGTGAGCTGGGGTTCCCTGTTCTAGATTGGGCCATTATAGGATGTAGAAGAGGGCCTGTTGAGTTCAGTACCTGAACATCCGTAAATTATTTGTCTCGTGAGATAGGTAATAGGACCGGATTTAAAAAATCGACGGCAGGGCAAATCTGCACAGATTTGCTTATCAATAATCACAACTCTTAGCATTTAATGATGAAATTTTAATATACCCTAGAAAAGTATGCTAATATTATTGACTCCTTCAGTCTGCAATGCCTTTTGCATTATTAATGTACTCTAACAGCTACAAAAGAGACATTACTGATGGACACATGCAAGAGTTGATGAATTATAAGTATGAATAAAATCAGTACATTCACTCTGTTTAAATGTTTAGGCAGACTCATACATCATTTAAACAAGCTAAGTCTATCCATTTATATTGCCACTGGGATGTATATAACATCATAATTGGAAAAAGAATACTCTTTTTACTGTATTGGGTAATTGCAAAACGTAATTATATTTGTGTTAATGAGAAACCACCATCAATATTATTGGACAGCCATAAAAAAGTGATAGCAGCAATGCAATTTTGCCTAGCATGCACATATGGAAATCAAGATGTATAACATATCAATACTCCATAGAAATAGATAGATGTTACCTGCTATATTTCTAAGTGGCATAAAACTCGGGGACTTAATATTTACAATGTTTGTTAATTCAACATAATATAATTGCTTTATAAAATACACAGTTTTATATTTTTTAAATAAGTCTCTCTTTTATCAGTAGCATCAATTAGGGCTAGCATCAGAACTGTTTCTCTACCCATACAAGTCTAAAGTAATACTAGAGCAGCTTGCAGCAGCTGCCGATCAAACAAATGTTAAAACAAAAACTATAAAGTTTATTAGGGGTGGGGACAATTTGCAGCATGAAACCACTTACTCATAAATCATTTGATGAGAGGTAGTCATATCACACCATCACCAACTTAAATCATTCAGTGGCTTAAGCTGACCATACATTGATCATTTTTTTTCGATCAGTCAGTGGAACGGATTGACCATACATACAGATATGACCACACATACACAATTGGTACAGGAATCCTCCCCATTGCACTATTATATTCTGACAGCGAGGATGCCTCCACTGTGAGAATATACTGATCAGCGCTGCAGCCCATTAGCTGCATTTACTGATCAAACTGAAATTTATCAGCAGTCCCGTTCGAGAGGAGTCAGTCATTAAATTGACTCTTCTTGAACAGGAAAGACATAGATGATCCTTCTGAACCGGCCCCGTTTCAATCCATCTATGGCTAGTTTTACCCTCAAACATTGCCACTACCATTTTGCCTACTACTGTATCTATTTTTGCAGAATAGACAGAATAAAAAAGATTTGTTGAAAAAGTACTGAACTGAGAGTGCTGGAGTGATTGGATTTGATTTTGTCCAATAGGCAGAAGTGGTTTACCAACTTTTTTCTGAAGATGGAACACAGCTTGAAATTAAGTTGGCTGCAAAGGGATGACATTTTGGTCAATTCCTGTTGAATCAACCAAAATTTGTTTCATGGGAGGCTCTTTCAGAACTACGGGGCCAAAGGTGGAAAATTCTCAACAAAACAGCATCTGCATCCAATTAGATGCAAGCACTGTTCGGGTAGTGTGACAGCCACGGGTAATGGCTGTCAGAGTACAATAGCTGGCACTGCAGATTCACAGATGCAGATTCACATTTATTCCCAGCTTTATGAGGTATATTTAAATTGGGTTGTCAATGAAAACCTATGCTATGAGAAATATAATGAGCTGATTCATCTTCATCTTCTGATTCAGCTTTATTACTTTCCAAGTCACTGTCTCAAGACAATCATACAGATCAGGATTTTTTGACTTACAGCAATACTAGTAGTGGATTATTGATTCAAAAAGTATTGAAGGAGCCCCAGGCAGCTAGCATTTTCAGAAGGAGGTAAAAATGCAACTCTGCTTTCTTCCACTGTTACCAGTTTTCTTTAAATAGCAAAAATATGCTTCTATTTCCTGCTCAAACCTTGTATCCATTTCTTTTTATCTCGGCTTGGTAAGTGCAATGATCATGATCAAGAATTACTCACTTTTTTGCTCAGTTTCATGGAGAGCTCACAGGGGACAAACAAATTCCCTGGCCGCAGTTTCTCAGCTATCCAGACAGTTTTGATTGTATAAAATCCCAGCCATAGCTATTAAAATGATTGTATTAGCCATTACAGGGTTTGGAACATTCTTTACACAGAGAAATTAACACGGTAATTGTTCAAATAGTATATTAAAGCAGTGTTTCTAAACTCAGTTTATTTTCTAGGCTTTAGGTAGAAGCACATATTTGTTAATTAAAGTTTTTTTGGCTTAACAAAAAAATAGAAGAGTGATGACAAAACAAGATCCAATCTGTCCCATTTTTTATTTTATTCATATTTTTTTTGTTTAACCACTTCAGCTTCAGTAAGGATTTACCCCCTTAATGACCAGGCTGATTTAACTGACAATTGAGCGACGTTGTACCCAAACAAAATTGATGTCCTCTTTTCCCCAGAAATAGAGCGAAAAAGAAAAAGAAAAAAAAATAAAATAATTTTTTGCTATAATACAAAAAAATGTAAAAGAACTATTCATCAGTTTAGGCCAATATGTATTCTTCTACATATTTATGGTAAAAAAATCCCAATAAGCGTATATTAATTGGTTTGCACAAAAATTATAGAGTCTACAAAATAGGGCATATATTTAGAGACTTTTCTTTTTTTTATTGTTTTTACTGGTAATGGTGGCGATCTGCGATTTATAGTGGGACTGCGACATTGTGGTGGACAAATCTGGGGGGTCAGTGACACCAATACAGTGATCAGTGCTAAAAAAATGCACTGATCAATATATAAATGACACTGGCAGGGAAGGGGTTAATACTAGGGGTGATCAAAGGGTTAACTGTGTTCCCTGGGTGTGTTCTAACTGTGTGGGAAATGGGCTCACTGGGAGAACACAGAGATCGCTGTTCCTGATTACTTGAAACAGCCAATGTCAGTGTTGTCCCCTGTCAGAACAGGGATCTGCCTTGTTTTCATAGGCTGATCCCTGTTCTGCCTCTTTGTGGAGCGATGGCGGGTTGCCGGCGGACATCCCACATCCCACCATATCTCATGCACAAAACGACATACAGGTACATAATTTCGTGCAGCCAGGCCGCCCTGCTACAGTATATGTGCGGTGGGCGGTCCGGAAGTGGTTAAGAATACTGTAGATCTATGGTTGTCTCAAGCATGTTTGAATCCACTTACTGATGACTGATACACTACCTCTGCTAGATGCCTATTCCAAGCATCAACAACTCTTTTGGTAAAATATTACTTTCTAAGATTAGCTTTGAGCTGTTCTCCTACTAGTTTGAGGTCATGTCCCCATGTTCTTGATCTTGGCTTCATATTGAAAATACTGCCCTTCTGAACAATATTCACTCCGTTGACATATGTGAACCTGTTCTATCTTGTCAATATATTTTTGTAAGTGAGGTCTCCACTACTTTTGTAGTGCTGGTCAACACTGTACCCCCAATATTGTACTCTATGAAGAGATTTTATTCCCTAGGTGCAATATTTTACAATATGGAGAGTGATGGATGAAGGGCGCGTGATCCATAGCTCACATCAAAACATATAAAATTTATTCAAAGGAAATTAAAAGCAAATAAAAGCAATTGAATAATACCAATACTACGTATCATGCAAACAGGTAACAAAATATAAAAGGCATGGAAAATTAAAAATGGGTTAAAAATATCATGAGCCCATGTTGAGGCGGGTGTTTAGAGTTGGCTGACGCGTTTTGAGGATAACCTCTTCATCAGAGCCTTTTGAGAACCAGGGTGCAGTCTCTATATGCCAGTAGGCCAAAATATGTACATCAACATAATGGCTAGTTGAAAAAAATGTCCTGAAATGGAAGATGCGATTTTCTGTGTTCCATACTAGTCCACGTTCAAGCTTTCTAGGTGGAACAGAGATCAGAAAAGATATATATATATATATATATATATATGTGTACATAAAATATAGACACGTGTGCACCTATGTGCACATGCACAAGCACACACGTATGCCCAAATAATATAAAAAACATATATATATGTATATATATATAGAGAGACAAAATTTCAGCTAGAAATGCAGTATGGAGCACATAGCAAGAATATGCAACAAAAAAAAAAAAAAAAAAACGCATGATGGGTAAAAATGCATAAAACAATAAGTGAATATAAATACATGGATCGATGAATGAATATGATAGACTGGAAACACATATGTGTACAGAGAATTGGTAAAGGAACAATATCTATCCCAATTTGATAGGGTATTTAGTGTCTAAAAATAACATAGATGAGTGGTCAAAGATAGACATATATATACATACATACATACGCATACATGTATGACCCAGAGGAGTTTATTTGAGAAATTGTTATTTTAGTTAGAAAGAGATATATATGTTGGTGAGTGAGAAAAGTAAGTAGGGAGATGACGAACTGGCGCCTTGTCATGTGAAAACACACCTACCTATGTGATAGTTGATGGTGTGTGTGTTCTCCTTTAAATTTGTAGAGAAAGGATTGTGGGGTGGTGTGGACCTGAAGGAGGGGGGAGGGAGAGAGGAAGCATGGTGTTAAAGGAAACCACGATTGTGACCTGGGGGAGATCCCTCAGGACACGGACAGGCAATCATATCATGGCATATAGCTGGATAAATGGAAAGGCTGTGTACCTGTCACGGGCTGGGTGGAAGAGAGATTTTTTGACCTGTGTCCTCCTGGGAAGGTGCTGTCCAGTTTTTTGGAGGATGGAGGGGGGTGAAGATCTCATGAGAGAATACTGCAGCCGAGTGTGTCCGCAGCAGTCTCTCTGTCTCAGGTGAAGGAGGATTGCAGACGAGGATGGTTACTTAAAAGCCGGTTGTGGGGGCGGGCCTGAGTGTGGGCTGCAAGTGGATAGGATGAATGGGAAAAACGAGGGGGGTGTGTGCAATATTTTACAATCCTCAATACTTTAGCTGTTATAAAGTCTGCAACATACAGTATACAGTGGGGACGGAAAGTAACCCCCTTAAATGTTTCACTCTTTGTTATATTGCAGCCATTTGCTAAAGTCATTTAAGTTCATTTTTTTCCTCATTAATGTACACACAGCACCCCATATTGACAGAAAAGCACAGAATTGTTGACATTTTTGCATATTTATTAAAAAAGAAAAACTGAAATATCACATGGTCCTAAGTATTCAGACCCTTTGCTCAGTATTTAGTAGAAGCACCCTTTTGATCGAATACAGCCATGAGCCTTTATGGGAAAGATGCAACAAGTTTTTCACACCTGGATTTGGGGATCCTCTGCCATTCCTCCTTGCAGATCTACTTGGCCGCATTCATCTTTCCTTCGATTGCAACCAGTCCTCCTGTCCCTGCAGCTGAAAAACATCTCCACAGCATGATGCTACCACCACCATGCTTCACTGTTGGGACTGTATTGGACAGGTGATGAGCAGTGCCTGGTTTTCTCCACACATACCTCTTAGAATTAAGGCCAAAAAGTTCTATCTTGGTCTCATCAGACCAGAGAATCTTATTTCTCACCATCTTGGAGTCCTTCAGGTGTTTTTTTTAGCAAACTCCATGTGGCTTTCATGTGCCTTGCACTAAGGAGAGGCTTCCGTCAGGCCACTCTGCCATAAAGTCCCGACTGGTGGAGGGCTGCAGTGATGGTTGACTTTCTACAACTTTCTCCCATCTCCCGACTGCATCTGTCACGTACCTGGTTGGAGACTGAAAGAGGTGAAGACCGGACTGGATACTGACTGTAGTTGGTCGTGGAGTTGAACAAAGTCCTTATGCAACCCTTGTACCGCATGAGAAAGTACGGTAACAGTCCGGCAAAGGGTTGACAGAAGAGAGACCTCCCTTTCAGACTCCATTACGGGCTGACTGGTACTTCCACGTACCTGGTTGGAGACTGAAATGACGAGGTCGGCCTCTCTTGTATCTCCAGTCCAGATCCCGCTGGAAGTGGAACAGTGGGAACTGAGGGTCAGGAAGAACACGAGTGCCTGCAGCTGCGGACCCGGAGATTTGTGGCAGAGGATGCGATCTTGGATGAGCAGGGAGACTGTCAGATCAGGATAAGCGGTGCTGCGCCAAGGATCAGCTGGGCTTAAGGTGGCACTCCGCAGGAACTGTAGTGCTGGAACGTTAGGTGATGTAAAGTCCCTTGTATACTTGCAGCAAGAAGTCGCAGCAGGTTGCAGGACTGTGATTGCAGGCACTTGCAGAGTAATCAGGAAGAACACCAGAGGCAGGATCAGAGTCTCAAGGGTAGCCAGGTTCGGTAACAGGCGGGCAGCAGAGTACAAGGCAGCAGGAAGAAGCGAAGTCACATGAATAGCCGGGTCTGGCAACAGGCGAGCAGTGCAGTACAAGGCAGTAGGCATAAGCAGAGTCCAATGAGAAGCCAGGATCAGAAACTGGTAGTCAGAGCAGAAACAGGATCCAGAAGCAGGGTCAAGACAAGCCAGGTTCATCAACAGGTAACAAGTAGGTTAGTAGCAGGGTTCAGGTATCAGGGTACAGCTGAAAATCAATCAGCACTGGTCTGGGGTCAGAGTACTTTTTTAAATAGGCCGGCTGGAGTTATGGCTGCACTCCATCCGCCGCTCACGCGCATTGATGCGCACAGGCATCTGCAGCCATCCATGTGCGCGCACTGAACGGGAACTAATAGTTCTCTTACAGCATCTCTGGAGCTCAGCCACAGTGATCTTTGGGATCTTCTTTACCTCTCTCACCAAGGTTCTTCTCCCCCGAAAACTCAGTTTGGCAGGACGGCCAGCTCTAGGAAGGGTTCTGGTCATCCCAAATGTCTTCCATTTAAGGATTATGGAGGCCACTGTGCTCTTAGGAACTTTAAGTGCAGCAGAATTTTTTTGTAACCTTGGCCAGATCTGTGCCTTGCCACAATTCTGTCTCTGAGCTCTTCAGTCAGTTCCTTTGACCTCATGATTCTCATTTGCTCTGACATGCACTGTGAGCTGTAAGGTCTTATATAGACAGGTGTGTGGCTTTCCTAATCAAGTCCAATCAGTATAATCAAACACAGCTGGACTCAAATGAAGGTGTAGAAACATCTCAAGGATGATCAGAAGAAATAGACAGCACCTGAATTAAATATGAGTGCCACAGAAAAGGGTCTAAATACTTAGAACCATGTGATATTTCAGTTTTTCTTTTTTAATAAATCTGCAAAAATTTCAACAATTCTGTGTTTTTCTGTCAATATGGGGTGCTGTGTGTACATTAATGAGGAAAAAAAATGAACTTAAATTATGTTAGCAAATGGCTGCAATATAACAAAGAGTGAAAAATTTAAGGGGGTCTGAATACTTTCCGTCCCCACTGTATGTGCTGTGTATACAGCTAGAATGCTCAGGTTCTATTCAACTATGTGTCTTTCAGACCCTCCAATGCCACATTAGGCTTCTCTTTCAAATGCCTGGGAGTGCCCTGGGACTTTCTCCATCCTAGCAATGTCCTTGGTCTTGTTTCCTTACAAGAGAATGCAAAAACTTTTTAATACACCGGATTTGTTTGTCTTTTTATAAATATACGTTGACCTGTTTGTCTGTTGGCTTAGAGGTACCATGTATCTTGTGCCTCATTCTGGTGTTTTTCATTCTCTGCCTTTACTGTTATCTATAGCTGTCCTTGTGTTTCTCTCACTCCCAGAAATATATTTCCTATGGTTTACTTTATCCACTTACTTACCTGGGTATCTCAGAAGGCTTGTCATAAACAGAGATTAGCAAATAATTTAAGATTAGTTTAATTGGCATTAGATGTTTTTTCCTTTAGTTTTTAAGTGTGACATTTCTAATCAATGCCATTTAGATCGCTCCACAGAGCCTGCTACTACAGAGGTAAATGAAGGCTTGTATATAACTCCAATAGCAATCTAAAGCACAAGGCTGAAAATTATCCAGTTGTAGAACTACAAAGATTGTTGATGGATTTTGTCTGATAGATATGTTCACTGATGAAGTGTGTGCAGTGTGTGGACCAAGGCTAAGTCCTAACCAAGGTCATGTACAGATTGTGTCTCCATCATACTCTCCTGCAGGGAGTGATGACAAGCACACTGGCAATTAGTTCCATTATTTCTATTTCTAAGCTGTATTGCTTACTGATAATGGTGCTTGCGGGATCCATTTTATTTTATGTCAATGGTCAAAAGACTATCACACTCAGTGGTTTGTTCCAGAGCAAAAATAGAAAGAATTCTATTGTTACCTTTAACTTTGCCATAGACACTGATGCTACTGTATTTATACTCCTGTGTTGTTGCTGGACCCCAAAAAGATTAAAAAATTACTCAACTATTGTGTTTTGTTTTTTTTTACTGTCAGCCTTCCTGTTCAGACTAACATGCCAAGGCTGATGCTCTGGTGGTGTCTCTGCACAGAAAAGTATTAAATAATTGTATTTTGTATTTTCTTTGCTGCTTTGATACTGCATACTACACAAAACAAAAGTTCTAAAATTCTTTTCTTATTAGCTTCACTGTAGGGCTCATTGTAATGATGCTGCTACAGTTCTGCCTCCTGGAAAAGAAAAGTGCTTTAATAAGATAATGTTATTCTTGCCTCTTTTATTGTCAGGCTTATAGCAGATTATTGTAACACAGAATTATGTACATTAGAACATGATGTTTTCACAAATGTTCAAACCTTGGGTCTGGTTCTAGGAAAGAACATGTGCCTTGAGACATTTTATTACACCATGGTGTTGGATTAAGGTGACTGATTTGCCCATGTGGGTATAAATGGTGGGATATGTTCCTGGCTAGCTTTAGGTTTAAATCATGCCAGCATTATTACCTAGCAGTCGTTTGGAAACAAACAAGCTGGTTATCTGTCATTTAGCAGAGATAGCACTACTGCTGCTTATTAAGAGATGTCCATCCAGCTTATTTTTGTAAACAAACCAGCCGGGGATTTCGGGTGATGTCATGTCCGAATTTGGTCAATGCTGTCACCCAGCATCCACAGCCAGTTTTTTTAGAAACAGAAGCATGCCAGTAATCTGTCATTTTGCGGCAGTGCAGTGGGGTAATATCATTGGGTGGTTGGTCAATGTAGCTGAGGGGCAACTTTGTTGGTCGGTCGTAGCGCCCTCGTGATTGATGAGTATTTCCACCACTGTATGACATGATTAACATTGAATTTACATTAAAAGGCCTTCTTTTTTTATTGGACTTTGCCTAAGGTGTTGGTGTTTTTATTTACTTTTAACTTTTTCTACCAATATACCCTGTACTCTTTCCCATAGGGGCGGCTTGGATATCTGAGCGCCCTCTCATTATAAAGGAGGCTTTGAAATTTTGATGTTTTCCCACAAACCCTCACATCCTTTTGGGGCATCAAATGTGGGATTAAGGCCTTTGTGCTCTTAACATTGGGATAGGTACATTGCAAATGGGAATGAGGTAGGTTAACCCCTACTGTCCCATAACTCCTACTGTTCTGTATCAAGTGCAGCTTTGAAGCATCCACTAACCTTGTTTGTTTTTAAAGAATTTGTCAATTTCCAATGTTGCTATTTAAGTAAAAGACCCTCTTCCCGGTAAATAGTATTTTTTGTATCATTTGTTTGCATTGGTACATGTTCCCCATGGTAGTGCATAGCTTCCCCTAGCTTTATTAGCAATAGCTTGCAAATTAGTCTTGGGAAAGACCAGAACAAAATAGCAGGATTTGGTTTCAATAGTTTTCAACAGGGTTCACAATATAGTCAGGGTCCACAGACTTCTTGCTGGATTCATTAAACCTCCAAACTAAGCTTGCTCACTCATCCCTATTCTTGACACTCATACAAACTGAGGAAACTCCTAAAATAAGTAGTAAAAGGCCTTCAACATAACTGAATAAGTCCAACTAAATGTGACAAACAAATGCTAGCCATTCCTGAGTCTTGATCATTATTTCTGCTGCAAAGATTTGGTTACCATATTAGCTTCTTATGTGGCCTATGCTTTCAGAGTAACATCTAAAAAAAGAGAATTAAAAAAAAAAGTAGCAAATGGTTATTCCCTTAACAAAATATACTTTTCCATTGTAAACATTCTATATGGACAATTTGGATATATGTTTTTAGGTCATAGAATTCAGTAGGGAGCATTTATTATATACTTATAGTTAAGATTCAATAAAGACACCAGTCCTCGAAGCCTGTATGTGTTTGTATGTGTTTTATCACTACCATTTCCCATATCACTGATTATTGCGTTAAAACAAAATGGCCATTTAGGATTTTTTGAAATTACTAACACTCCCTGTTGACACCATCAACTGTGGGAGTTCCACATCCTTACAGCTCTAACCATAATGAACCTCTTATGCAGTTTAAAGCGGTTGTATACCTTTATTTGTAACTTTTACCTACAGGTAAGCCTATAATAAGGCTTACCTGTAGGTAAAAAAAATATCTCCTAAACCTGTAAGGTTTAGGAGATATTCCCCTCGCAATGAGCCGCTGACTGCAGCGGCGCATGTGCACAGGGGACTCTCGGCTGACAGCCCGGCAAACTCCGGAGCTTGCCGGGCAGAAGTCTCCCGCGCGCATGTGCGGGAGTGACGACATCGCGGCTCCGGCCACTCACAGCGCCGGAGCCGCGATACCCGGAAGACACGCCGAGGGGAGATGTCGGCTCCCTCGGCGTGGACCAGGTGAGATGCCGGCGCCTCGTTCTAAGGTAAGTATCTCATAATGAGCTAGTATGCACCGCATACTAGCTCATTATGCCTTTTCCCTTGCAGGTGTAAAAAAAAATGACAGCGGGTATACAACCACTTTAAGAATAAACTGCTTCTTGTTCATCTTCATTGAGTGGCCACATGTCTTCTTAAGGGACCTGAGACTGAACAGTTTTCTTTCTATGCTAGCATCACCATTTAAAGCGGAGTTCCAATCAAAAGTGGAACTTCTGCTCATCTGATTCCTTCCCCCCTCTGGTGCCACAATTGGCACCTTTCAGTGGGGAGGGGGGTGCAGATACCTGTCTACTACAGGTATTTGCACCCTTTACCTGGAATAGACTCCTGCGGGAGTCATGTCCCTTCCCGCACCCCCCCCTGTCCCTTGGGAAACACACAGGTCCCAGTAGATAGCAGGGACCACTTAGAACAAACAGCGCAACTCGCGCATGTGCAGTAGGGAACCGGGAAGTGAAGTCGCAACGCTTCACTTCCTGATTCCCTCACAGGGAATGGCGGCGGCAGCAGCCAAGAGCCGAGCGATTGATTCGGCTGCCAACATAGCTGGACTCCAGGATAGGTAAGTGACCATTTATTAAAAGTCAGCCGCTGCAGTATTTGTAGCTACTGGCTTTTAATATTTTTTTTCTAGGTGGACTCCCTCTTTAAATATTTGCATATTGCGATCATATTTCCTCTTAAAGCGGAGTCCCACCCAAAAATGGAACTTAAGCTTTAAGTGCTGGTGACCCCCTGACATGGCACATTTGGCATGTCATTTTTTTCGGGGGGGAGCGGGTACCCTGTTTTTAAAGGCACCCAGCTCCCACTTCCTTCCCTGGGGTCGTGGCGCCAGAAGAAGAAGATCACCTCTCCCCCCTCCCTCCTTGCAATCTTTCGGGACACGTCACAAGTCCCAGAAGATTGCCCGGCCAATCACAGCGTGGTGCGTGGCTCGCACATGCCAGCTGTGAAGCCACAGCCAGGTGCCCACAGTTAGAATGCTGGCACCGCGGAGAGGAGGGGGAGAGGGGCGAGGCTTCCTGCACCCGCATCACTGGACCGTGGGACAGTTGAGTGTCTGATTATTAAAAATCAGCAGCTACACTTTTTGTTGCTGCTGAATTTTAAATGGATGGAACTCCGCTTTAAGTATCTCATCTCCAAGGAGATTAACTTAAATGTTTATAGTCATCCCTCGTAACTGAGGTCCTCCAGCCCCTTTCCAAAGGACTGGTGACCAGAATTGGATGGCATACCAAGAAGTGGCCGAACCAAAGTTTTTTAAAGTGGTAGAATTATAGTCTAAGTAGTACCCTTTTTTTTTTCTTTCAAATTTGTTTATTGGGGTTTACTGTCAATTACAATAAAGACAAGACAATACACACAAAAAAAAAATTATAACAAGTATAGATTCTTCATACAAAACTGATAGAAAATTGGTAACAGTAAAATAAGGAACTGTCGCATAGGCCTATCACATTCGGAAGTTTAGCCTATTATGGAGTAGTACTAGGTCTGTATCCTCATTTATAGTAGTCGAATACAGTTACCCTATCACCCCTAACGGGATCATACTGTGAAGGGTTTATACAGATATCTGGATACAATAACCGTAGTATACGTTTTGCTCAGAAGTATCATATATTGTGATACTCAGAATTTTGCATAACACAAGAACAAAATTAGAGTAAACTGAGGGCAACTAAAACTATATCACAGGGGAAGGTAAAGAAAAATATAGTTACCATCATTTAATTCAGATACCACAGTAATCAGAATACAAGACCTTGGGTTTGGCAAAGTTATGGTTTAAGGTCTGTAGATGCCTCTGGGTAGAGGAACCAAGCTTGCCAAGATCTTACAAAGTGGTGAGCTCTAAGTTTTTTGAACGCCAATAATTTTTCATATTGGCACTGTGTATTAACTCTTGTAGTTATTTCTCTCATAGTAGGAAGGGTACAGGTTTTCCATTTACTCGCTAAGGCTGTTCTAGCTGCAAACAGTACGTGGGCTATTACAGTTCTAACTGTAAGAGGATACGTATCTAGATCTATATTCAGGAGAGTCAGTGCTGGAGTCAATGGCGTATAATGCCCTATGATTTCGCTTAAAATCATGGCTATATTTTCCCAAAAGGTCGTTATGAGAGGACAGTTCCACAACACATGGAACAGGTTCCCTATTTGATCGCATCCTCTCCAACATTTGTTAGTGGATTCGGGAAAGATTTTTGACAATCTGTAAGGGGTCATGTACCACCTGTGATAAATTTTTTGAAAGGATTCCCAGTGATCAACACAGGAGGACATACTGTAACTCAGGTGTATGGATTTCAACCATTGATGCAGAGAGAATTCTTTCTCTAGATCTTTTTCCCATTTGAGCATGTCCGGTGTTTTGGTCGTCAGTGTTGGACCCTTCAAGGTGTTGTAAAAAAAGGAAATCCCCCTAATGGATGTGTGTGATTTCCCCTGTAGGAATTCCCAAATAGGTTTTGGGATTTCTATGTAGTCTTTGCATTTGGTAGTTGCATGAAAATGTCTAATTTGCAATAACCTATAAGTATCGGAAGGTAGTTCGCTTTGTTGTAGGTTTTGTAGAAAGTTCATACCCCTTTTGTGACAATCCCTTACATCAAAACCACTGATGAGCCATTCATATGTTTTAACCGGTATGTCTAATTTATAAGTGGTTTCATTGTGGGCTACACTGGTAGCTAGAGTGCGCCAGGCCTTTAGAGTGGCTCCCAGTGTAGGATGAGGCACAGTGGAAACAACTAAAGGGGACATGAGGGATGCGGCTAACAGCGCTAGAAAGTCCTGGTGTTTCGTAAAGCTTTGTTCTATGTTGACCCATAGTTTGTCACCTGATTTTTGAACCAAATGTTTAACTTGGTCTAGCAAGGACGCATTGTAGTAGCCCAGGAGGTCCGGTAAACCTATCCCACCATTCTTTTTCAGTAGTTGTAATGAGGAAAGAGCAATCCTCCTATTTTTGCTTTGCCATATGTATTCCCTCAATAGGGTGTTGCATTTATTGAAGAAGGAGTTAGGGATATGGATAGGGAGTGTTCTAAATAAATACAATATCCGTGGGAGAACCTGCATTTTGAAAGCAGCTGATCTTCCTACCCATGAAAGATTTGTTTTCCCTATTCGCCGTAGATCTTCAGTGATATTAGTCAGTAAGGGGGGGAAATTAACTTCTTAGAGTGAGTTAGCTGGATAGGAAAGTTGTATTCCTAGATATGCTATAGATTTAGAACTCCAGGTATATGGAAAATCTTGTTTCAGTAGAGTAATTTGTTCTTGGGGTATTCCCATGGTAAGTATTTGGCATTTATGGGAGTTGACTTTATAGTAAGAGACTCTCCCAAATTCTTCTATTAATTGTTGGATTCTATGTAGGTAAGTATAGGGCTCGGAAAGGGAAAGAATAATGTTATCTGCGAACAGACCTATTTTGTGTTCAGCTTGTCCCACTATTAATCCCTTGATAAGGGAATCAGATCTGATGGCCTCAGCAAAGGGTTCTATTGCCAGGGAGAATATGATTGGGGATAGAGGGCAACCCTGCCTCGTGCCATTCGAAAGGTCGAAGGACCCAGACAGTACGCCATCAGTGTACACCCTCGCCGAGGGGTTATGGTATAGTGTCATAATAGCAGAATGCATTGCCCCAGACACCCCAAATTTAGACAGTACCAGTGAGAGATATTCCCAATGGACTCTGTCGAATGCCTTCTCAGCATCCAGAGCAAGGAGCAGAGAAGGCACCCGACAGGCCTCAGCGTGATGTATTATATTGATCATCCTCCTAGTGCCATTGGGAGCTTGTCTCCCCTTCACAAAACCAACCTGTTCTGGTCCTAAAAGGAGTGGTGTTAGACCTAGAAGTCTGTTCGCTAGTATTTTGGAGTATATTTTTAAGTCTGAGTTTAGAAGCGATATTGGTCTGAAGTTTTGAGGTTGGTTAGGCTCCTTTCCAGGTTTAGGCAGAGCCACGATAACCGCTTCTAGCATTTCTTTAGGAAAATGACCTGTTAATACTGCTTGGTTGTAGAGGTTAACCATGTGAGGACCTAGGATTGATGTAAGGGCTTTGTAATACTCAGAAGATAATCCATCCATTCCCAGTGATTTACCCAAGGGGAGGGATGCAATAACATCTAGAATTTCTTTCAATTCTATAGGGCGATTTAGGAGATTTATAGAGGTTTCATCCAGCACTGGTAGATTTAGTTTGTGTAGAAAATTAGTGATTACTTCTGTGTTGGTTTGGGGGGTGTCAGTATCGTCCTTTAAGTTATACAGCGAGGCATAATATTCCCTGAATGTTTGGGCTATCCCAGAGGGGTCAAGGGCTGTTTTATCTGTTGTATGATGATGAAGTTGGGTAATTTTTTCCCTGGCTTTTTTTTGTTTAAGTAATAGTGCCATTTTTTTCCCGGCTTTGTTATGTTGTGAGTAAGTCAATAATTTAAGACCTTTGATATATTTATCATGGTCGGATATTAAAACTGTTCTAAGTTCCTCTCTGAGGAATGTGAGCTTGGACAGTAGGGAATTCTGGGGTGACTTTTTGTGTTGGGTTTCAAGTATGTCGATTTCAGCAAGGAGGGTGGAGATTTTTAAGTTTTTCTTTTTCCTCTCCCTGGAGGCCATCTGGATCAACACCCCCCTAGAGAAAGCCTTGTGGGTACACCAAAGGTTGAATACACTGCTGGAGGACTCCGAATTGAATAGAAAGAACTCCTCCAGCTTTGCGTTCAGCTCCGTTACATATGTAGGGTGTGAGAGAATATACGTGTTGTTCTGCCATAAAGGCACATATTTACCTGTGCGACCCTCTGAAATTTCTAGAGAGATAGGGGCATGGTTGGACCATGTAATATTGTAAATTTTTGCCTCTGTTACCCTTTGGAGAAGATTTTTGTCAGTTATAAAGCAGTCAATTCTTGAATAAGTGTTATGGGGATTCAAGAAAAATATGTAGTCTCTTTCCGACGTATGATGGAAGCGCCACGGGTCATGGAGATCTTCTTGTAGTAAGTATTGTTTGAGTCCTGCTTTCCTTCTTGTAGTCTTGGAGGTAGTGTCCATTTCCGGATCCATCGGGATTTCGAAGTCCCCACATATTAACAATTGGCCCTTCTGAATTGAGCAAGCTTTGGCTAGGGTCCTCTTGAGAAACCGTATTTGATGCCTGTTGGGAGCATAGATGTTCACTATTGTGTAAAGGACCCTGTTTAATTCGGCAACTAGAATTGCGTATCTCCCTTCTGTATCCATCAGTGAGGTATGCAGTTTAAACGATATCGTGTCTTTTAAGGCTATCAGTACACCTCTTTTTTTTTTCCTTAAAATTGGCTTGATAGTCATGACGGAATCGTTTATGAGTGCACTCGGGAGGTTTTGTAACCAGGAAGTGAGATTCCTGCACGCAGAGCACATCACAATGATGGTGTTCGGCTTCTTTCCAAAGTGCCCTTCTCTTATAGGGACTGTTGAGGCCTTTGGCGTTCAAGGATAAAAATTTAAGTGCCATCAAAGGTATTCAGAGAGCTAGTGAGAGCTTTGTCTTCAAAATTTCCATATTGTTGAGTAAGAAGAAAGTAAATGTGGTAACCAGAACATAAGAACATTAAACAAAGGGAGTCCAAAGGGGTACTTGCGTCAGTGTAGGTCCATTTTCACCTAGGAAGGAGAACATGTAGGGTACAGATGAATCTTCCTGTACACAGATCCAACGGGGGTAATTGAGTATAACCGAACAGGATCTTAGTAAGTATAATGTCATTTTTCTTTCTTTTGTTTGCATCAGAGCCGCAACATAATAGATATGTAGGCCTGGGGTGCAATCTTGAGCTTGGAGGTTCAAGTGTTCGATGGTAGGTCAGCAATATCCTCTTCAACTTGAGGGAAGAGTCCCCAGGATTTCATCAATTCCAAACCTTCATCCAGAGTGGATACGATCAAGGTCTTGTTGTTTCTTTCAATGGAGAGTTTAGTTGGAAATTTCCATTTGTAGAGAATATTATTATTTCTCAGTATCTTGGTAATGGTGATAAGGTTTTTGCGGGCTTGAATGGTTGCCTGTGAGAGGTCTATATATAACGAAATTCCAGAATATGGTTCTGGTAGAGAGTTGCGCTTACGGGAGAAGTGCATAAGCTGATCCTTAACATGGAAGTAGTGGATTTTAGCTATCACATCTCTTGGCACCCAATCTGGTAGATAGGATGGCTTTGGGAGGCGGTGAGCCCTATCTATTGCCAATTCGTGTGTTTTGGTCGATGGCAGCAATTCTGCGATCATTTTCTACAGGTATGGGCGGAGTTCTGCCGGGGGGATCGTTTCGGGGATGCCTCTAAATTTGACATCGTTCCTGCGGGAACGGTCCTCGATGTCCACCATTTTGATTTTCAGGTTGCGGATTTCGTCAGCTAGTTCATCGTGGGCATCAAAACTTCATTATGCGCTAGTGTGTAATCGCTCAGTTTATTTTCAATATAATCAACTCTGTCTCCAATGGCTGCAATCTCTCTATTTGTCTGTTTCATGAAGTTTGACATGTCATGTTGCAATGCTCCATGCAGTGTAATGAGCATGTCTTTGAGAGCAGAGTCAAGTATAGGCTGTCCCACTGTAGGGGAAGCATCTAGCTTCTCACTGAAGTCGTTTGTGTCAGGGAGACTGACAGTGTCAGGGGAGGAATCACTCACTGTGTCTCCACCAGCCGTTAGTTTCCTCCTCTGTTTCACAGGGCTATTGAATGTGGATGGAGGAGAGCGGTCTCCGTTGTCCTATACTGTATATTGAGGCTGCCGTGAAGTGTGCTTAGTGGCAGCAAGCGCTCCTGTTCTTTTCTGTGTGAATCCAGCAGTGCCGGCGCCATCTTGTGAGGTCTCACTGACTCTGTAGAAGTCAGTGAGTCTGCGGGGGCCCCTCACGGACTTTTCTCTTCCCCCGCATGCCGCTTCCACCTCTCTGGCTCTGCATCGTTCGGTGGATGTGAAGTAGATGTGCCAAGTCACGCTGTGTGTCGCTTGTCAGATACCGTGGAGTCGGAGGAGATTCACAGTGCGGCCATCTCCTCAGGCTGCCGGCCACGCCCCCAGTAGTACCCTTTTTAATGCTCGCAAATAGTTTTCTAAAACTGGGAGTGCAAAATCTGGTTGCAGTTCTGCATAGAAACCAATCAGCTTCCAGGTTTTTTAATCAAAGCCTAACTGAACAAGCTGAAATTAGAAGCTGATCAGCTACCATGCACAGCTGCACCAGATTTTGCACTCAGTTTTAATAAATTAACCCCAGTATTACAAACTTGTGGTCTTGTGAGGCTTGTTGTAACTGATGCATAAGGATGATGCTTTCATTGTAGTAACAGGAATAAAAAAGCAAATGGCTTTGTAGCAGGGTCAGAGTTGGGCCCCCAAGTACTTTGATTCAAGTGGTCGTGGCTATCCCCGCTACCCTTGCTGTTCCTACCATAAGATATGGTTATTTAAATTTGGCACTTTGCTTACAGCTATCATCACAATGTATTCAGTGACAGTGCAAGTTTGTTTGCGGCTTTCTATGGTATATATTTACTTCTTGCATTTCTAAATCAACTATATTTGTAGCTTTTTCCTGCTTGCTAGTAGAGTCTGTTGGGGCTAATGATACATTGAAGACGCTGATTAGCTCTACTTAGTATACTGTGCGTGTTGCTATATTGCAGGATTAACATTGCCTTCCATAAAGCATCCTGTACTTTATAAAAGATGTTTCTACTCCAAATACAGATTTTTCTTACATGTGTTTGCACAACAGGGCTAACATAGCACAGTGATCCTTTTCCATATTTAACACCTGTAGAAAAATAAGCATTCAATCATAGGCAGAATGCATGCATCAAGCTGTTTATGGCAGGCTGAGAAAATATCTGCTTTTCCAGAGACTGTGAATCAAGGAAACGGCAGCGTTTTGAAAGCCAAAAAGCACATTGCTAGCAGCTCAGATGCCAAGGGTAACATCAATCGTCTGATGTCCGCAAGAAGATTATAGAATTTGGAGTGATTTGTATTAACTTCTGCCTCAATCCAACCTGTTTCACGGCTTCAGAACAGTACAATTTATTTTCTTTTAAAGGTTGGTGTATAACATCTCGAACTTAAGTTTTATGGACTTCAAAACATTTGGCGCGTACGCTTAACCATCCAGATACACGGAACAAGGGGACTGTTGGGGTGTTAAACCTTTTATTTATAGCAAATCAGAAACTTGGACAGACATCAGTTACAGAAATTCTAATCCTTTACAAATTATATTTGTTCGTGTTGTATTAAGGAAATAGACAATAATGAATAATGGTAAAATGTAATCTTTTGCAGCTATGAGGGAAAAAAGGAAACAAGCTTTTTGCAGTTGTCAAATGTCACAAATGACAAAGCTGAGATTTTTTTTTGTGAAAGTACTTGTCATTCTGCATGCTCACTGGCAGTGATCATATATAAAAAAAAACACAGACTGGTTGTACTGAAGTCAATCGATAGGTACAACCAGCCTGCCCATAGATGGATCAAAATTCAGCTGGTTCCTGCTGAAGTGGACAGATTTTGATCCATCTATGGCTGGCTTAAGTTCAATGGGGGGGGGGGGGTGAAGGTAGCTTATCTTGCCTAGGGCACAAAAGAGGCAAGCAACGGCCCTGGGTTGGAAAGCAGAGTTTCACTAAAAGGTTTTCTGTCTTTAGATGACAATACAATCAGATTTCTCTTACAGCTTGAACAGTATTCTTGTCATGGATATGCAGTAATGTTTGTCTGTCAGCTTACCTCTCCATGTGTTCAGCTTAAGAGGCCAGCCACTCTCACTTGGCTGAGAGTGGCTCAAAGCATGGCTCCACTCCAGCCCCTATTAGGGAACTCTATATTAACGTGTGCACTGCAAGCCAGCCCTGCTGATCAATATTGTGTTTTTGGCTTCTGTGTGCTACTTGCTATGTGTTTTACGTCTAATTCTAGTTACCGATCTTGGCTTGTTCTTGACTATTCTTACCTGCTTGTTTCCCCGGACTATCCTTTGTTGTTGCAGTCTGCTGCTTCCTCTCTACCTTCCTGCACTCTACCGTGCGCGTGAGCTGGGATGCCCTAGGGGTCGCAACCTGGAGCCAGACTGCAGCTAAATCTATCCCCACAACTAGGGGCCTCTGGTGTACACCCGCTGGTTCTTAGATTCCACGCCCTGGGAAATCTCAAGCTCTAGCTCCCAGTGTCATCCGTGTTGGTACTAAAGAGTACCTGCTCTCCTGTATCACCTAGAGCTCCATCCGCAGCAGTCAGCCATAGGTTCCACTACCCTGCGGTGCACTCCAGACCCCGACGGGATGCATCTGTCACCTGGACTCCAGTGACCTGACAATTCTGCATAGAAAAAGTGGATACATTAGTTGCCTTAGGGATTGGGCAAGGGGTAACAGGGATATTATGATGCAATCCCCCTGATTCTGACTAGTAATCATACTGAAGTTTTCCCTTTCCTGATCTATAGTATACTTATATAGCCTGACCCTACAGGTCCTCTTAATTCTGAACCATTTTCCCTGCATCATTTTCTTGTGCTATAATTGTCTCTGTCTATTGTGATAGCTAAGGGAGGAAGAGGAATGGGTATATATAAAGCATAAAAAACATCTAGAAGAGACCATTGTGTAAGGACAATAAGGGGCAGAGGCATGTAGAAGGTCTGATGGGCTTGGTACATCTCCAGCTTTGGAGCTCAGAGGCTTCTGACTAGACATGCAGTATCTGGTTCTCTTTGTGGATAAAGTAACAAAAAAACTGCTACGCAGAAGACTAAAGCAAAGTCCTTTTTACTCATCATACCGTATTTAAGTTGTTCAGGAAGAATATATACTATGCCAGAATCACTGTGCTCTAGTAAAAAGCTCCATATAACTTCATTGATTCCTGATTGATGGAGTCATTACCAATTGGTTGTAGAGAGGTTTCGGGAATCATTTCTGGCCAGCAAGCACAGAAGAGGCTTTTGAAGAAGGTTGAAAGTCAGGTGATGCTATTTCATCATTAAGACATGAAAGGACTAGTATATAAGTCAATGTTTTATTTCAGGGATTGGTATTACATGTCTTTACATTTGCCTGCATTTCATTTTAATCTGTTTTTTTTTCACTAAAAATACCTGTGATAATGTAATATGAATATTGGAAAACAATCAACTTCTCAAAAGGTTTAATTTTTACTGATTAAGCATACCTCCCAATTTTAGAATTCTATAAAGATGGGGAGCTGTGGTGGTCAGAGTGCCACAGCAAAAACTGGGTGTGTTTAAATGACATTGCATATTGGGTTTAATAGGTTTTGAGCCTACTGGCAATAGATACCACACACATATGCCACATTTCTTGTACTCACAAAATGCTCTGTATTTACAGTGGAACAAATGTGAGTCTTACAGACATACATATCCTTCCATAAAAAGTATGATTGTTATTTTAAATTTAAAATCATTCTTTGCATGTGCCCTTCTCTGAACAGAATATGAGCAGACAGCTAAATTTGTGTCTGATTATGTCTTTAAAGAAGAATTTCATCACTATAGTTGGGGGATACATAGCAACTACTAGCAACTGTTGAAACAATAAACACAGTAGTCAGGAGTACGTAATGTACAGCACAGCTTACAGAGTTCAGCGGTCAGGACTATATAACACAAATCACAGTGTATACAGTGCAGCGGTTAGAAGTATGTCATGTACAATATAGCTACTTGCAGAAATCAGGAGTAGAACATGCAGTACAAGGACCCGTGTGCAAATGTCAGGAATATGTCATATAGTCTTGCCTGCTGGTCAGTGGAAGGCAATCAACATGAGGAAAAAATACTGTGGTCAGTAGGTCAAAGAATTCCCCATTGTCAACATCAGTAAAAGATTGACTTCCCCCCCTTCCCAGATATTGGTAGTCATTAAGGGGCCAATTCACGCTATGGCATTGCAGTAATGTGTGTTGGTGCACTGAGGTGCCATTCACTGTAAATGACACTCCAACACACATTCCCAACACAACTTTGTTGCAGCACAGCTCGACATTCAATAATGCACTACTGTGGGTTTGGTCTGCTGTGGTGTGTGGTCAGTGAAATAGCCCACCCCTCCTTTCCAGAATTTGGTTGTCAGGGAGTGCTCAGACATCCCCCCATTTAAGGTGAGTTGATCCCCCTTTTCCCAAAGGCATTGGTGTTGTACTAGCGGGAGGGTGCTCTTTAAGTGAAGCAGAGCAGGATAATCCTGGGATTCATGGGACAGTCCTGGGAAATCTGGGACCATTAAGAGGAATGTATTATGTTACTTTGGCGGTGCATCAATTTGTTTTTTTCCATGTGTGTTCTTTATCTTAAATTTTTATGTTGCAGTGCATTCCTTTTTGTTTAGCTACATTATACTGACAAATACTTAGAGGGATAAATATTGAGGAACTGCAGTCTGCTCACATAATCTGTATTAAAAACATCTTTGCCATTCTGAAGCTTCCCTCCAACCACTTTGCATATTATGTTATATATACTGTGATTCTGTACTTGCCAAAAATGCTGCAGATATCTCCCTCCACTGCAGCCATTTTAACTGTGGGCAGCTGAAGCTGCTGCCTGTTCACTTCCTGGATGTACACAGACACACAGTGGCACACCTCCAGCTCTGAAGCCCTGCAGTTTTCATTGGCCCTCTTGTAACTCATCCCCCCTCACTTCCTGGCAAACTCTCACATGAGTGAGAGAGGGAGCTGTGCATGATGTCATAATACTAGGCTAATGACCAGACAAGATACAGGAAGTGGGCTGTATAAGGTATTTACTGAGAGAAAAAAAAATGTTTTACTATCCAAAGTTAAAAACAACAAGGGCAGAAGATTTATTAGATGGAAAGATGAAAAAATGACTGAAGGTCCGCTTTAAATTCATGTTTACCCCCGTGTTGTAGTGTTAACATCCTGAATCCCATGAAGTACACAGAATGCACGAAGTTTGTACTTTCTGCTTGTGTTTGTATGTTTTCTCCAAGCTTACTACCCAGTGTGAAAAACATACCAGCAGGTCAATTGGCTTTCACCAACACTGACTTTCATATGTGTATCTGTATGTTATGACAGGTACATTAGATTTGAGCTCCTATGGGTACAGATACTATATTGTACATACAACCAAGACTTGTTTTTCAGTCTTGGAGTAGGAAAGGGTTAAAATGCATGTCAGTTTATTTTTTGCTGTTTGTGTTCCAGTGGGGATATTTTCCTTCACTTCCTGTTCAGATCTACAAACTGAGGAGAATACCATTGAAAGACAGTTTTTGGCCAAACAGGTGTCCTTATTAAAAAATTTTCTAATTACCTCTTGTTCAGTCAACAACTGTAAAATATTGGATTTCCCATCACTTTCTTGCTTGGTGACAAAAGTCACCAGGGCAAATATGAAGGGTTAATCTACCCACTGGGGGGCACAGACAGCAATAGAAAAAATTGACAGGGGTTCTAATCCTTCCCTACACTATACAAAACTAAAACTAAAAAAAACTTTGGCCACACTTTCCAGGGAATTATCCAAGCTTCCTGCTTTATAATTGCACAGGAAACTGTCAGGAGTAGTAGAAACTAAGCAGATAAACTTGTTTCCGGTCTGTCTGTGCCACCCATGACAGTTTCTATTTCAGAGTGCAATAGAAACGAGTGCAGGTCTGCTCTTAGTTAAGAGAAGGAATACAGTAGGTTTCCATATGGGAAACTGACCCAGTTTTCCCGTCAGGTATGTCCTCTGGTGCGGTGTCTCTTTACCCGCGCAGTGACACTACATGAGCAGAGCCTGCAGGGTTAACAACCCTCCTCCTCGCTCCCACTGTGACCTGAGCAAGGGGTGAGGATGGCAGAGTTCAGAGCATGCATCTCCAGCTCTTCTTTCCCTGTACTGCCTATCACAGACATGGCAGAAAAGAGAACTGATCACTCCTAATTAAAGTGTTACTAAACCCAGGAGCCTGCATTCACTATATCTGGTCTCCCACAGTACACAGAACATGAAAATGCAATTATTTTAGTAAATACAAACTGCTAAATACCTTTTCTCATCAGCAGTATATAGCAGTCTTGTGACTTCTATTAGTGTCTGGTTAAAGCTTGTAGGAGGAGTTTTCATTCTACTCTGACTGTCCTATGAGACTGCAGGACCCCTGACTCTCTGTCTGGACAGAGCCGATTGGCCCTGTGCTTATCACATGCAAGCTCCCAATGACAAAAAATGCTCCAAAGGCTCTGTCTTATAAGAAGATGATTGGGGACTGTGGAAGAAAGGTAGAATCAGAGAAGGCAGGATCAAACAGCCTTTTTAACCAATGTGGAGGATTAACCCCTTAGGTTCCACAGTGAATACAGCAAGGATGCTTTACTGCATATACAGACTGATTTTACTGTTGTGGGTCTAGTAACACTTTAAGAAAGGGGTTTGCACCCCTCTTGTTAATTAAGAGCAGTATCTGCTCCATTATTTATGTTTGGAAGGAGGATGCAACCTTGTGCTTGCACCACTCTTTGTTAATTCCCACCTTTGTATATAAGCATAGGAGGAAATGTTTAATATATTGCAGCTTACTAGCCATTAGATGTGGTGACGGCATTTGTTTTCTGTACAAGACTTTTTTCCTTCTTTTTTAACTTGGTGATTCTGGTGACACATTCCCTGTTCTAGGGAGACAACACACTCACTGTACTGTATGTATGGATGAGCAATGTTGTCATCCTAAGCTGCTCAATCCTGATTTGGACTACAGAACACCTCCCCTTTCCCTATCTCCATTATGAAGGAGGGGGTAGTGTTCTGTGATCCACAGAAGAGAAGTAGGCAGGTTGATAACACTATATAAGATTTCAGTGCAGAAAACACAGAATGGAAAGTTTTGAAAACATTGGATTTCTGACAGGACCAACAGAAAATTGTTATTATTTGTAAACTCTACAGATATAAGAAACACTTTTATTGGTGTATGTAGTAGAGCAAGAGGAAAGTGAGTTCATAGTTAGAGTTTACATACACATTAATAGCTGGATAGCCCAGCTGACAGTGACACTCTTTTATGTTCTTGAGTGGAACCCCCTCCAAGACTTTTGATCCATTATGATTCTGGGGTTTTTTTGTGCTCACAGCTGCCATACTAGGGTACCAACAAGCAGTTCGATTTAGTTGTAATCACAGGAATGGTATTAGCTTAGTTGTCTTAGCAAACATAAAATTACTGGATACAGTTGCAAATTACATTTTTTTTTTTGTTTTTGTTTTTGTAAATATTTGAGCTGTTTCATGTTTTCACAGTTTGGGATTATCTAAGGTGAAAGACATTTTAGCTTAATTAAATTTTTCTGTAATTAAACTGGTACTGCACATAATTACAATTCGGAACTGATTTTTTTTTTTTTTTAAGTCTTCAGAATGTTGACTTGATCACTTGTCTGCAGGCTGCAGTGAGCTATTTTATGCTTTAATGAATAATTTTCAGCGGAAAAATATGTACAGTACACAGAGGATGGTGGATGAGTCTTTGTATTATTGGATGAGTCAAATGTATATCCACTTCTTTCTTGGAAAAATTAAAGTTTAGCACTCCAGTATCTGCTTTCATAGTATGCATGAAACTACATCTGCTTGTTTTTCCCTTATAAGATAATAGTAATAAAAATGTGTATAAGAATATATTCAAGCTCAATTAAACCTTAAAGTGTTACTAAACCCGCAACAGTAAAATCAGTCTGTATATGCAGTCAAGCATGCTTGTTATACTCACTGTGGAACCTAAGGGGTTAATCTGCTGCATTGTGTAAAAAAGCTGTTTGATCCTGTCTTCTCTGATCCTCCCCTTCTTCCAGTATGCTGATGAGAAAAGGTATTTAGCAGTTTATATTTACTAAATTTACTAAAATAATTGCATTTCCATGTTCTGTGTACTGTGGGAGACCAGATATAGTGAATGCAGGCTCCTGGGTTTAGTAACACTGTAAACTGACCATACACTTGTAGAATTTCCTTCAAAATTTTAAGAACGTTCATTTGTTTTTAAACATTAATTAGGTCAAATTGATATTAATTTTTTCCTGCAGTGATGATAAAATTCAAAGAAGCAGGATATAAAAATTTTCTCCAATTAACATTGTAGACCAGCTTTCTTGTGAATTCCTTTCCTTCCCCATTTGGTTGGGTAGCTTTAGGGGTTGATTTACTAAAACTGGAGAGTGTAAAATTTGGTGCAGCTCTGCAAAGAAACCGATCAGCTTCCAGGTTTCAGCCCTCGTTCACATGTCAAAATGCATGCCAAATCACAGCCTATTGCCGGAAACGGAACTGTCCCAATCGTTGCAACGCCGACTTTGCGGCACGGCACCGATTCCCAAAAAGTATTCACAAAATGCCACCCAGGTAAACCTAAATTGTTACCAACATCCCAGAAATTTAGGACCAAACAAACAAGGTACCCCCCAATACAAAGGGACTTTAAAGCAATGCAAATATATAAGTATGTATTCAAATATAACATTTTCATTGCTGAAAACTTGGTGCATACATCACCATGAAACAATATATCCAATACATGTTAAAATATGACTATAGATAGGGCTGGATGTAGTATGGATGTTCTCCTAGTACTATTCCCGATGTGTTTCAGGAACAATGAAGAATCCTTTCCTCAGGGGTATTCCATAGAGAAAATTATGAATTTGCAATACTCAGCCATGCAGCCCGCACCACACTTGTCATAGATAAAAATTGAAATAGAAATTCTGTAAACACCAGGGTCACAGTGGTATCCTTCAAAGATGTCCCCATCCAGGTGGCATCAAGGCCCCAGATGCTCCTTGCAAGGACCCCCAATAAGAGCAAACCCCAAAGTCGCAGCCAATATTTGAGTTGGATATCAGAATTATGTATAAAAAACTCCAAACTGCTGAGTGTCTTGCCAGCTGTCAGCAGAGAAAAAAGATGGTTTCTCGTGGGAAGAGGAGATAAGAATCACCACCTGAAGTGACCCAGAGCAGCAGAATCAAAGTCTCTTTGTATTGGGGGGTACCTAGTTTGTTTGATTCCCAAAAGTAGTTCCTGCACTACTTTTGGTGACTTCAGGAGCAAATTTCAATAGACATCTGTGCATGAACCCACACAAATCGCCCCTCAAACTCGCAATGAAATGCGAGTTTGAAATCGAAAATTCAAACCCACGTTCAGTGTGAATGAGGGCTCAGCATCAAAGCTTAATTGGACAAGCTGAAGTTAGAAGCTAATTGGCTACCATGCACAGCTGCACCAGATTTTGCTCCCCAGTTTTAGTAAATTAACCCCATACTGTTATATAACAAGATGAGATGGCAAGGCATGCTGAACCTGGGGGAAAACAGAGTAAACGTTCTAAGCCTGCATTCACACCTGAGTGTTTTGTTTTCAGACAGCAAGTCGCGTGTTTTTACCGTAATTTTGCTGTGTTTTTGCCAAGATTTTGCACAGGTCAAATGGTTACTGTAAAAAGCAGAAAAACGCCGGTAATCTGCCCAAAAAGAAGCTCATGTACTTTTTTGAGCTTCAGGCTACAAAATGCTCAGAAGTGAACAGGGGCCATTTAAATGAATGGGATTTTGCTTGTTGGGCGTTTTTCGGGCATGATGAGCAAACCACACTGAGGTTGATTTACTTAAATAGAACATGATCACTTTCAAAGAATACAGAATCCATGTGCATGAATAATAATAAAAAAATTGATTATTGCTTACACATGTTTGAATGATTGAAGTCAGCACAAATTTACCTCATTTACTTTAAAAAAAAAAAAATCTTATTACAAAGTGAGTTTTCACATAACTTAGTAAATTGAGTTACATTGTGCTGAATTCAATCAAACCACACGAAAGGAAAAAAAATCCTTTTTTTAATTTCCTTGCATATAATTGGGTGATTTATGCAAAGTGACCATTTACTTTGCTTCATCAAATTTACTAAAATAAGTAAAAATTCACTTTGCTAAGTAAAAAAATACTGCAAAAATAAAAATGCTCTTTTCCCTTCCAAAATCAGGGTCACTATATAGCAACAATAATTATTTGGCCATTCCATATTACTGTGGGAGGGATTTGCTAAAACTTGAGCATGCAGAATCTGGTGCAGCTCTGCATAGAAGACAGTCAGTTTCCAGATTTTATTGTCAAAGCTTAAAGGGGTTGTAAAGTCAGAAGGTTTTTTTTTTATCTTCATGCATTTTATGCATTAGTATAAAAAGCCTTCCGTATGTAGCAGCCTCCCCAGCACCCCCCTAATACTTACCGGAGCCCCATCTCTGTCCAGCGATGTCCACGAGTGTCACGGCTGTCCGGGACTCTCCCTCCTGATTGGCTGATACACAGCAGCTGTGTCACATTGGCTCCCGCTGCTGTCAATCAAAGTCAGTTAGCCAATCATGAGAGCGGGTGGGGGGGGCAGGGCCACAGCTCTGTGTCTGAATGGACATAGGGAGCTGTAGCTCGGCTCGGGTGCCCCCATAGCAAGCTGCTTGCTGTGGGGGAATTGAACAGGAGGGAGGGGCCAGGAGCTCAGAAGAGGGACCCAAGAAGAGGAGGATCCAGGCTGCTCTGTGCAAATCCACTGCAACAGAGCAGGTAAGTATAACATGTTTGTTATTTTTATAGAAAAAAAAAAAACAAGACTTTACAATCGCTTTAACTGAACAAACTGAAGTTAGAAGCTGATTGGCTGCCATGCATAGCTGCACCAGATTCCGAGTGCACCAGTTTTAGTAAATCTTGCCCTGTGTGCCACCCTTGGCAGCACTTCCAGCCCTGCCCATGGCCTATGATGGCTATGCAGAAATCGAACCCCACATAAAACAAATGTCTCCTGTTTGTAGCAATGTTGTCACTTAAAATAATTACAAAGTTTTTACAAAAAACTTCTGGAACTGACAGACGTCTTTTCTTCCTTTGGTGTTTTGTACGTGGATGTTTCGGCAAATCGCAGAAATCACATGCACATTAAGCAGGCAAACTGTTCTGTCACTTGAATTAGGGAAATGATTGTCAAAGCATGGCTTACATCGTTCTCAGTTAATGGGAACCAAGAGATTTATGCAGCTAGGTGGAAAAATCTTTGAAGTTAATCATAAGAGTAGGGAGAAATGAGAACGGTTGTTATTATTATATGTGCCAGTTTTGCTGATTTTTGTTTACTAAATATGTATATATGTATTTGTATTTAAAATGTTATATAGTATATAATTTATATTGACTCAAATCTAACATGCGACATATTAGTCTGTCTCTTCAAGTATGAGTCAAGAGAGACAAACTGTTATAAAGAGCAGCAATCAATAATAAAAACCCGATACTCCCAGACACTTCATAATGGCTAAAGCTACAACTGACACATCGCTTGTAGCAACAATACTCTTGGATGATTACAGGCATTCGTTTGCGGAACTGTGCAAGGGTATACCAGTACAAGTGTTCTCATCCAGTCATTTAAAGTGGTATTATACCGAAAAGCAAACATTTATTATATTGAAGCTTACCAATTTTTTAGATTTGGTGTCTGCATTACTTTTCTCTTTTTTTTTAGGCTTTTTTCCTTTATTTTCACTTTGTGATCAAGTCCAGTGGTTTTCAACCCTGTCCTCAGGTACCCCCAACAGGCCATGTTTGCAGGTTTATCTTGCACAGGTGCTTTAAATCACAGTCAATTGCTTGGTATTTTGGACAGCCATTTTCCCAAAACATGGCCTGTTGGGGGTATTTGAGGACAGGGTTGAGAACCACTGATCTAGGCAGTAAGTCTGTTGCTTTGCAACAAAACAAGCTATCCTACATATGTAGTAGTTAGGGGGTTGAGACAAACCATTTGACACTGACAGGAGGTTCTTACAATAATCAGCTAGCTTTTTTTAATTTTGTAAAACCTTTATCCCAAAAGTAAATAAAACTGTTGCTATATCTTCTTATGAAGTGTTAGCTGGAGTTTGGCTCCAATTTGTTTGTGTATCTAAATCTACTAGTACATTTAACACTCCCCCTCCCTTGTTCTGACAATGCTGCTGTACAAAGTTGCCTCTGTGCTCCTTCATCCAGAGTAGGGGTACTCTAATAAGGGGGTGTATTACTGGCCAGATCACCAGGTAAATACAGAGGGGGAAAGCCTAAAAAAAATAAAAAAATAAAAATAATGCAGTTAACACATGTAATGAATGATTGGTAAGCTCCAATATATTACATTTTTGGTTTTAGGTTTAATGCCGCCTTAAAGAACTTGTTTTGTCTAAATTTGCTGTTCTCATATTTAATTTATTACAGTAATAAGCAGTGTTTTTGAATTCCAGTAGAGACAGTTTTTTACTGTCTTTTCTATATAGTAATAATGATATTTTTTGAAGTGTCCCAAAAAGGGCAAACAGGCTTCACATAATATGATCCTACAGGGATCTCCAAACTTTCTACAAGAAAAGGCCAGTTTAACATCCTTCAGGCTTTAGGGGGGCCAGACTGTGCTCATTGGGAGTAAGCAATGCCCGATCTTTGGTATTAGGGGAAGAAAAAGTTGGTGTCAGTGGGAGGAATAGTGCCCTATTGTTGTTGTCAGCGGAATACTGCCTCAAAGGCCAGATAAAGGCAAGCAAAGGGCTGCAGTTTGGAGACCACTGTTCTACATCATCTTCTCTTTGTAGACTGAAGTGTCTTCTCCATTCTTCACCATCTCTTCTGCATGATTTAAATACATGTTCAGTTAACCCACTGAAGCTGCATACACTTCAGTTATCCAATCATTTACAAGACAAAATTCCTATTTTTTTAACTACCACTCATGTACGTATATACTGTTTTGACCGGAGCAATTTTTACATATTAAATTACAAATAATTTTGTCATTACTTATGATGCTGAAATAATGCGTATATTGTTTTCTTTAGACCAGATAATGCTTTTTAGCAAAATTGTTTTGCAAAATAAAATATTTGTTTTATCTATTCAATCTGTGGACAAAAAGACATAACAAAATAAAAATTACACTTCTTTTTTTCTAATTTGAACGTGTTCATTTTAAAACATTTAGTGTCACTGTATGTAAAAAGTGTTTTCTATAATTGTTCCCACTTTAATGACACTAAAAGTACATTTGTGATACAAAGCATAGGGAAATTATTTTTACATGAATAAAAGCGTTTTTTTGCTTGCTTGTTTACATTTTTTCTTTTTTTTTTTTTAAATCGCTACAGAATTAAAAGAAGAAACTGAACAAAAAAGTTTTAAAGTTAAACCATCTGCAGAAAAATATAGCTTAGTAGGCAGTGGCGGCTGGTGATGGGGGGGAGCCAGACCCCACCCTTCCTTTTTGACCCCTCCCACTTGGTGACAATGGGTGTGGTTTCAGTGAAATAGTGGGCGTGGCTCTAAGGTGGCGTGGTTAGCTTCTGAGATGAAAGAGGGATGGAGGGAGAGGGAGAGAGGGATGGAGGGGCAGCAGGCCCAGATCCTACACAACAATAGGAATATGTGGATTCTAGAAAGTTTAACAATTAGCAGATAAAGATACTCCAAACACCTGGTGTTAGCACTTCAATCATCGCGGGAGCCCTGAGTGTGTCACTAGCCACGTCGCCTACAACCAGATGCCATCAGGCGTCCCCAGCAGAGTCCGTCCTTACATCAGGTGCCCCCAGCGGAGTTCCTCCTTACATACAGCCTGTGTCACATCAAATGCAGCCTGTGTCACATCAAATGCAGCCTTTGTCACATGAAATGCAGCCTCTATCCTACCAAATGCAGCCTCTGTCCCCCCAAATGCAGCCTCTGTCCCCCACAAATACAGCGTCTTTGCCCCCCCAAATGCAGCCTCTGTTCCCCCAAATGCAGCCTCTGTCCCCCTCCAAATGCAGCCTCTGTCCCCCTCCAAATGCAGCCTCTGTCCCCCCCAAATGCAGCCTCTGTTCCCCCAAATGCAGCCTCTGTCCCCCCAAATGCAGCCTCTGTTCCCCCAAATGCAGCCTCTGTCCCTCCCCAAATGCAGCCTCTGTTCCCCCAAATGCAGCCTCTGTCCCTCCCCAAATGCAGCCTCTGCCCCCCCCAAATGCAGCATGCCTGTGTCCCATTAAATGCAGCCTCTGTCACTTCAAACCCCCCCTCCTGTTCTCCTCCGCACAGCGGTACTTACCTTGCTGTCTCCTCTCCTGCGGTGTCTCCTTCCACTGGCAGCGGTGATGGAGTGGCATACTTCCTGTTTCCTCTCTCGGGCACAATGGGAGAAAGAAACAGGAAGTGACATCTAACTCAGGTCAGATGTCAATCAAATGTGAAGCGCCGAGTAGCTTCCGCCCGGCGCCTGTAGTATATATTACTATGGCCGGGCGGAAGCTACTCGGTGCTTCAGAAAACGCCGCAAGGCGGGCCAAACGCCCGCAAATGCAGCGCCATGTCTGCAATCTCGTGATTGCATAGATGTGGCGCTTCCCATAAGTGCACTGTGTCTGGCATCGCACTGTGTCCATTGTCCGAACACAGTGCACTTAAGGACCTTTTTTTCATTTTTTTTAAAGGGCCAGTATTAAAAATTTCTTTTTTTACATTTTTTTTTGTGGCTGCCTGGAGGGGGGGGGCACTCATGCGCCCCCTATGGACGGGCCACTACTGTTATTAGGGTTTGTTGTGGTTAACCAAGGGTTAATAAGGGGTTAATAAGGGGGCGTTTCCTTAACTGACATTTTGTACGGTTTATGGGAAATGCCGTTAATCTGCACATAAAAGAACAAATCTAAACTCTAAATGCAAAACTATAACTGGTACATTGTATTTATAGATAAAGCTTGCAGTGCTCTGAGGCTTTGTTTTTATTACAGGGCAATTGCAGTATCATTTTTTAGCTAGTTTACAGAACTCTGGAGCTTTTGTGGTGGAGTAGGACCAGAGCCTACCAGGTTCGCCCAAGGACCAAAATTGGTTAATTCCTCATAACTTGATAAGGAACACAGGTTCTTTTGGGTCTAAGTTACTCTTTTACCCCTTTAGCAGCTAAACATTAAAGTGAAAATAAACCCTAACACAAACATTTATTATATTGTAGCTTACCAGTTCTTAGATGTGATGTCTGCATTAGTTCTCTTTTAGGCATTCTTTCCTTTATTTTCACCTGGTGATGTAGCCAGCAAGGCTGTTGCTTTGAAACAAAAAAGCTGTCCTGTAAATGTAGCAGTTAGAGGGCTGAGACAAACCATTTAACACTGGCAAAGGGTGCTTACAATCATCAGCTTTTATTTATGTAAATCTTTTAGCCCAAAAGGAACAAAACTGTTGATGTAACTGCTTAAAAGGTGTTAGCTGGAGTTTGGCTTCAATATGTTAATGTATATATCTAAATTTGCTAGTACATCTAACACTCTCCCCTCTCCCCAGACTGACAATGCTTCTGTATAAAAGTGTCCCTGTTGCTCCTTTGTCCAGGGTGGGGGCACTCTAATACAGGGGGTATGTTACTAAATAGACACACAGAGCTGCAGATCAACTCATATGCCCCCATAGCAAGCTGATTGTTGTGGGGGTGCTCGACAGGAGGGAGGGGCCAGGAGGGCTGGAGATGGACCAAAGAAGAGGAGGATCCAGGCTGGTGCTCACTCTAGTACTGATTAGAGTTGGATGAACAGTTCTGGCCCAGAAAACGTTTGGCCCGAACATGGCCTGTTTGCCCGTTCAGCGTCCACCTGAATTTGCGGGGCGCTCGGCAGGATGTTCGCCCGCCGAGCGCCCCACAGTAAACCGCACACTGCACAGTGCATTCTAAGCCAGGGCACAGTGAATAGCTGGTTGTTAAAGAGAGGGCCGGGAAGCCGGCCGCTACATCCTTAACAACGGAGTCATTAGCTGTCAAGGAGCTTAAAAAGAAACCATTGCAATAGAAAAATGTGAAAAAAATGCTTGGGGTACCCCCAAAATCCATATCAGACCCTTATCCGAGCATGTAGGCCAGGAAAGGGGGGAACGAGCGAGCGCCCCCCTCCGGAACCATACCAGGACACATGCCCTCAACATGGGAGGGGGGTGCTTTCTGCCCCCCCCACCCGAAAGCACCTTGTCTCCAAGTTGATGGGGACAAGCTCCTCTTCCTCACAACCCTGGGCAGGGGTCAAGGGGCCCCCAGATCCTGGCTCCCCCTACGTGAATGAGTATGGGGTACATAGTATCCTATACCCATTCACAAAAAACTGTAAAAAAGAAATAAAAACACAAACACACAGTTTTTGACAACTCCTTTATTAAAAATAAAAAAACATTGTCCCCTGGTCCGCCACCGCCACACCCGAAAAAAGGAAAAAAAAATGCTCTGCCCGCAACAAAGGATAACTGCCATCTGCCTGCTCTGCTATTTGACAGTTCTTACATAGGTAAGGGGTAGGACCACCTGGCAGCACCAGCCCCATGTGACGTCACCGACCCAGCATGCACTGATCGGTGATGTCACATGGAGTGGTGCCGCCAGGTGGCTCTGGCCCTTACCTATTTAAGTATTGTTAGATGGCAGAGCAGGCACATGGCGGTTACCCTTTGTGGCGGGTGGAGCATTTTTTATTTCTTTTTTCGGGTTTGGTGATGGCAGAAGTGTTGTGTTTGATGATGGATCTACAGCGGTAGACTTTTTTAAATTTTTAACCACAGCCCAGGGTTGTTGGGAAGAGACCCTTGGCCCCATCAAGAGCCCCCCCATCCCAAAGCACCCTTCCCGTGTTGATGGCATGGGGCCTGGTATGGTTCAGGGGGGGCTCGTCCCCCCCCCCTTCCTGACCTGCTGGGCTGCATGCTCGGATAAGAGTCTGGTATGGATTTTGGGAAAGGCCAAACCTTTTTTTTTCATTTTGAATTTTGGCATGAGGTTCACCATAAAATACATACAAGACCCAAAGGGCCTAGTATTGATTGGAGGGGGAACCACATGCCATTTTTTGCCACATTTTTCTATTGATGGCAATAGTATTGTATTTCGGCAATTTAAATGTAATTTTTTTTATATACAGAATGTCAGTTTTGCTGCAGCAGGTTCTACACATGGTACAGATGCGCCACTTTACATATAGTGCCTGGAGGTTCTCTTAGTCTGCCTGTAAAGTGGCGCATATGTACTGTGTGTAGAACCTGCTGCAGTAAAACTGACATTTATTAAGAAAAAAAATTACATTTAAATTGCCGGCAATAAAATACCATTTCTGGCAATACAAAAATGTTTAAAAAAAAACGGCTTGGGGGTCCCCCCAATCCAAACCAGGCCCTTCAGGTCTAGTATGAATTTCAATGGAAACCCCACGCCAACATTTAAAGAAAAAATGCGTGAGGGCCCCTCAAAATCCATACCAGACCCTTATCCGAGCATGCAGCCCGACAGGTCACGACGAGTGAGCGCCCCCCTTCTGAACCATACCAGGCCACATGCCCTCAACATGGGGACACCGTGTCCCCATGTTGATGGGGGGCTCCACTCCAAAGCACCTTGTCCCCGTTGATGTCACCATTGATGGGGACAACAGCCTCTTCCCTACAACCCTGGGCTGTGGTTGTGGAGGTCTGCGGGCAAGGGGCTTATCGGAATCTGGAAGCCCGCTTTAACAAATGGGCCCCCAGATTCCAGGCCCCCCATGTGAATAAGTATGGGGTACATTGTACCTCTACTCATTCACCAAACAAAATCAATATCCCTTAATGTACATCCATCGTCAATCACAACGCCACTGCCGGACCCTAAAAAAAAAACACTGCCCGCAACGAAGGGTAACCGCCATCTGACAGTTCTTAATTAGGTAAGTGGCAGAGCCAACTAATGACATAACCTGGTGGCACCGCCCACGTGTGATGTCTGCAATCAGTGCATGCTATGTACCCCATACTCATTCACATGAGGGGGCGGGATCTGGGGGATTCCGATAAGCCCCCTGCCTGCAGACCCTGACAGCCACAGCCCGGGGATGTGGGGAAGAGGCCCTTGTCCCATAAACATGGGAACAAGGTGCTTTGGGGTGGAGGGTATGGTTCAGGAGGAGGAGTGCTTTCTTGCCCCCCCCTTTCCTGCTGGGCTGCATGCTCGGATAAGGGTTTGGTATTGATTGAAGGGGACCCTTCATGCCGTTTTCTTGTACATTTTTGTACTGCCAGCAATGGTATTTTATTGCCACTAATTTAAATGTGTTTTTTTTTTTCTTTATAAATTTCAGTTTTGCTACAGCAGGTTCTATACATGGTACAGATGTGCCACTTTACAGGCAGACTAAGGGGACCCCAGGCACTATATTTAAAGGAATTTTTCATTTTTATTGTTTCACGTTAAGCATCATTAAAATTACTGCTCCTGTAAAACCATTGCATTGATACATGTCCCCCAGGGCAGTACCCGGGCCCCCATACCCTTTTTATGGCCAATAACTTGCATATAAGCTTTCAAAATTGGGACTTTTTATTTTTCAAATTTGGGTCCCATAGACTTTAATGGGGTTCGGGTCCAAAGTTTTGCGCTGTTCGAGAGTTCTGGCGCGAACCAAACCAGGGGGTGTTCAACACATTTCTGCTACTGATCACATGACACAAAGGGTGGAGCTTGTACAAAAGTGCATGATTTTTCAGATGTACCCAGGGTCACATGGTGTCTTGTAAAATGCAATACATACTGTAGATGTTCAGCAGTCATAATAAAGTGTAAATAGAGAATGATATTCAACAACTTGTCCACTATGAAGGCTGGATAATAACTAACTAAGCAGCCTGAAAAATTAAGCAGGGCATAGCTAAGGAATAAACAAACTAATCTAGGCAGATTGGATGATACCATTTCACAAGCATTACATTGCAAATTGTAGTTATACTAGTTTACCACTAGGTGTCAGTACAAAGGTATTATACATTACATCAGTGTTTCTCAATTTTTTTCAGTCAAGGCACCCTTTAGAATTGTGCAAAATCTTGGGGCACAACAGAGCGTTCCTTCGGACCAGGAGGTGCGTCGGAGCATGCAAGCTTTTTTGCACGTTAACTGCGTGTCATGTTTTTTAATAGACTGCTTTATGCATGTGAAACACACAAAAAAAATTTGTGTCTTTCACATGCTAGCACAAATCCCCCCTCGTAGCACAAATCCTTTCCCCAGTATGAATCCTCCCTCCTATCCATTCCCCCCTCCTAGCACAACCCCCCCAGCACAAATCCTCCCCCCTCCCAAATCCCCCTCCTAGCACAAATCCCCCCAAGCACAAATCCTCCCCCCTCCCAAATCCCCCCTCCTAGCACAAATCCCCCAGCACACATCATTCAGTCTCCCAAATCCCCCCTACTAACACAAGAAGTGGTGGGCTGTACTTTTTAATGCAACAGACTGCATGAGTGTGCCATACATTGCAACATAGTTTCCTGTGGCAAATAGTATGTCCAAATGTATCAACATTAACAAACTATTTTTTGCAAAAGAAAACAAGCATTACAAGTGTAAGTGTAATGCCCTGTACACACGGTCAGACATTGATCGGACATTCCGACAACAAAATCCATGGATTTTTTCCGACGGATGTTGGCTCAAACTTGTCTTGCATACAAACGGTCACACAAAGTTGTCGGAAAATCCGATTGTTCTGAACGCGGTGACGTAAAACACGTACGTCTGGACTATAAACGGGGCAGTAGCCAATAGCTTTAGTCTCTTAGTTTATTCTGATGATGCGTGGCACTTTGTGCGTCGGATTTGTGTACACGCGATCGGAATTTCTGACGGATTTTGTTGTCGGAAAATTTTATAGCAAGCTCTCAAACTTTGTGTGTCAGAAATTCCTATGGAAAATGTGTGATGGAGCCTACACATGGTCGGAATTTCCGACAACAAAGTCCTATCACACATTTTCCATCGGAAAACCCGACCGTGTGTACAGGGCATTAGTGTTTTCAGAAAATACAACAGCTGCTGTACCTATTATTGCCTTCTCCAATGTATTGTTTTTTTTTATTTGTTGGTTGGTGTTACATTGTTGGTTTTCGATGTGCATACAATATAAAAATGTTGATTTAAGGCTCTAAAAGATGAATATTTCTCCTTAAAGTCTTGTTTGTTTCTAAAGATGTATTGGTGGAATCCCTAGTGCTGAGCTGTTGTTGTATCAGCTAAACAGCTGTGTTCTATTGATTTTTATTCATGTTCCCAGTGCTTATAGAATGAAAATTTCCCACAAAGCTATTAATGAAAAGCTTAATAGCCAGCCATAATTATAATATGTTGAATCCAGTCTTGAGCATAAAATCCACAAGCAGAAAACCATTAGAAATATTCATTATTATTGTTTTTGTTTTGTTCTCACTTCTCTAAACTGATGAAAGACAAAGTTTCTGATGTAAGTCAGGCCTCATGCACACTGAGCTTAAAAAAATCCTGTTTTTTAAAAAGCATTATGTTATCTTATGTGTCCATGCACACATAGATGTTTACTGGTGTATTATAAGAGAGGCGTTTACAGGATATAAAAATAACCCACAAAAAGTATGTTTAGAAGTGGACCTGAAGAGCAGGAAAAGTTGCGCCTGAATACACCTAAACATACGCTATAATACCAAAAGTTTTGGGACACCTGCCTTTACACACCCATGAACTTTAATGGCATCCCAGTCTTAGTCCATAGGGTTAAATATTGAGTTGGCCCACCCTTTGCAGCTATAACAGCTTCAACTGTTCTGGGAAGGCTGTCCACAAGGTTTAGGAGTGTAAAAAAAATGTTTATAAACAAAAATATAAACAAAAAAACAGAAACAGATTTCCCAAGAAAAAGTTAATGTAACAATAACTCCATATAGGTATCATGTGAACACATTACAACATTGAATAAACCTAACTAACTGCCATATTAGCTTCCAAGATAAAAAAAACATCAAATTAGCGACCAAAATCATATTTGATTTTCCAAATTTACCGTAAGTGCTATGATTGTCTAATTGGGGTCACACAACAACTAACACAAGTTAACATCTTGTGGCAGAAAATGATATAACAATTATTGCATGCCTAGATTAAACAGATCACTATAATGCATAAGATTAAGGGGAAATAAGCCATCCAACCCCCCTAAAACTAGGTTTGCCCTCAAAAACTACACATAGTGAACTATGGCAAAAAAACCTAAATTAGATCATAAATAAAAAAAATGAAAAATAAATAGAAAAATAATATATTGAAAAATAAAAACCCCACTCATCACCTATAATTAGCACCAAAAAATATTTTATTTGAGGACAAAACACGAAGACAGCTAACCAAGAGTCAGACCGGGGCTCACAGAAAACAGCAGTCTAAACATTGAACGTTCACAAAAATAATGGATTAGGAGAGCTACAGAGAGCTACATCTCCAATGGGGACTGAATCTATCTATACCCAAAAAAAATGTATTTGGGGGGTCTTTGTTATGCACTTCTGCATGTGTTTAGAAACTGAATGGTGTTTGAACCATTTTTTAATATTATTGATGTGTTCACTGAGCCTCACCTGTAGGGCTCGCTTAGTCCTGCCCCTGTATTGTAACCCACAAGGGCACTGTAATAAGTACACCACCCTTGTGGTGGAACACACGGGATGTGCTGGTAGAGACAAAGCTATTGGTTCTTCTTTTTCTGCACCCATTGATGGAACAAACCTGACACTTTTTCTACATCGGTAGTACCCTGTGAGATTTTGAAAAAAAATAGTTTTTTTAGATGGAGGGTTATATACATTTGGTGCTATCCTATCCCTGAGAGAGGGAACACCCCTAAATATGACTTGGGGGTCTAACGGGCAAAACCATGTTTAGCACTCTGTCATTACTTAAAATATACCAGTGTTTTTGAATCAAACTTTTTATATTCTGATGCTGAATAGAGAAATGAGTGATAAATGGGAGGGAAGGTGAGGTATCCCTTCTCTCTTGTGCAGGTCTCTCCTCAAGTAAACTATCCTTTCTCTGGATGTCATCCACTATAACCTGGAGGGACTCACGTTTATATCCTTTTTCAACAAATCTGATGTCAAAAATAGATGTCTTTATGGATGCGGCTGGACAGAACCAGTCGAGATCAGGGATCTAATAAGTTGTTCGACCACTAGGGTTGGCTATATGATCACCTGCCTCTGTCCTAAGATATATATTGGCAAAACCAAGAGATCGTTAAAAATAAGGATAGGAGAACATTTACGAGACATCAGGAAGGAGAAAAAGAGAGACCCTGAAAATGGCCAGGAAAAAAACAGTAGCAAAACATTTTGCTGAATTCCATGAAGGCAAAACTGATGGCCTAAACGTGAAGGGGATCTACATCCTCAAATGTCCACCAAGAAGGGGAGACTTCAACCGTATCCAACTGCAAAAAAAAGAAGTGGTGGATATTTACGTTGAAGTCTCATACCCCCCAGGGCCTGAACACGGAAATTAACTTGCAGCCTTTCCTCTAGTCATGTACTGGCTCCGTTATGAATTCCTTATTTCTTCTCTCTGTTTCTATCCTTATCTCCAACTTCTCTTATTTGCACATTCACTGTGTTTACTGTAAGTTCTATGTTGTTGTTCTTTTCTGTCTCAGTATATTCCTTCACCGTTTCTGGTGTCCGGGACATACATGCATGGTGCTTTACTATGCCATGCATACACGCCCCCACCATGAATTTATGTATACACATATATGGCTGTTATCCAATTGGAATAATGACAAAAATGGTCATTAATGTGATTTACCACCCCCCAATTAGTAAATTCTATACACAATGGACGTTGCTGAACAAACTTTTCCCCTTTTCTTTGAAACAAAATGATTTTAGGAGGTGGAGCTCGACCACCACACAATAATAGATAAAAGGATATAGTGTGTACCAGCCCCCTCCCCATCCAAGACGAAGCTATGCCACCTGCCGTTGCAAAACGCGTTTATGTCATCACGGTCATGTGACGCCGCTCACATGATTCCCCATTCACTGGGCATAGGAAGAGCGTAAGCCTGCTTTATGGCCTGACATATCCACAAACCCGCCTGGAACCATCACGGTATACTCTGCGTCCTCTGCATTACTAGTGTATTAGTGCTAACGATAAAGCAGCACTGTCTCTTCAATTGGCCAGGAACGGCCTGAGACTTGCAACGAGGAATCCACGTGTGGCGGCCCTGGTTAAGGAATCCACTTATCCCAACTGGCCATGAGGACTTGGTAATGTACGACTCTCTCTATGCCCTTAAGCACACCTGTGGAGCTAATATCCCTGCAATAACTTAATTGCTCATACTATCTATCTGACATGCTATCCAATTTTCAACCGGGATTGCATCTCACTGTGACTGGTCCTGGGTAATATATGTCACTGAGTACTTGTATGGCATTCTCCAATATTGCAGTGGGTATATGAAAACTTTCCCTGGACGAACTGCATAGGTGTAGACATCCTCCGCTTGAGACCCATTACTGCACGTTTCTCAGGAGCTGATAGCCTGTTTAAGGCATATAGTGGGATGTACATTACTCACCATATTCTCACATGAGTAGCAGATTATATCAACAGCTCCCTGAGTCCAATCTTCCTGGATGTCACCAGCTATGACAATACATCATTCTGCCTTATGGGATCTTCTCATGTGACAGCTGTTATTTCTCATATAACCCTTTTTCCTCCTCAGATATATAGCTCCGAGGTGCCATAATTTAGAGGCACCATACATTGAACTTTTGTTTGAGATCCTTTACCGCAAACCCTAGCTATTGCTATTTTTCATCTAGCAGACTTACCATATACACATTTTTTGCTCTTCAATATCCCCCGGGGGCCATACACACACAGTCCGCCTTAATAGGATTTTTTTTCTGGATGCATTTTTTGCTCCATCCCTCATGTGGTCGTTACCACTGGCGGTCTCTGGGTATATGGTTAGTCGGCGTCCATTGGCTTTTTACTGCTTTTGTTTGTTTTTCTTTATTTGTTTGTTTGTCCATTGTGTTAGTTCCACACTTCTATTTTGTAGTGGGGAACTCAACAAACCATAAACCAGTGTATACATTTATTGTCTTTCAGCTAACTCTATTCATTTTAATCTGAAAAATAAAAACATTTTTATATATAATTTCTAGATTCCAGTATTGCCTTTTTGTTGCCTTAGTAGCTGCTTTTTTCTCTGGGACGTTCCCATCTGCAGGTTCGCTCAATTTTCTTTTTGGTTGTCAAAATAGTAGCCTGTGCTCGAAATTCACCAACCTCAGTGCAACTACGTCTTAAACGCAAATATTGGCTTTTGGGAACTGCCCTAGGCCAAGATGCATGATTACAACTATCTAAAGGAATATAAGAGTTTCTATCTGTAGGTTTAAAAAACGTGGAAGTAACAAATCTATGCCCTTTAATCGAAATTTTAAGATCCAAGAAATTGACCTCTTATAAATTAACCTCATAGCTCAGACGCTCTCTCCTGTTGTTATTATTCAATGAGTTGATGAACTCATCCAAATCAGGGTCACTGCCATCCTGTAAGAGGAGGATGTCATCTATGTATCTAGCCCACAGGACCACATGGGGTCTCTGTTTGGGCATAGACAACATCCTCCTCCCACCTGGCCATAAAAAGATTTGCCAAACTAATGCATACTTCGCCCCCATGGCTATGCCTCTATCCTGGCAAAAAAATTGATTTTCAAACCAAAAATAATTGTGTGTTGCCGTATATTCCAAAAGTTCCATAATAAAGGACACTTGACCAGCCGTAAACCTGAATCACGATTTAGGTAATTATTTACCACTGTCAGGCTAAGATCATGGGGAATAACTGTATACAGTAAAGATACGTCAGCTGCCACCATCTGCAGTCCTGGTTTAGGTCTGTGGTTGGATAACAAATTTATAATGTGTCTGGTATCTTTTATCTACAAAAGCATTTTTTGCACAAGAGGATGGAGATAATAATCAATATACCTGCCTACCCTATAGGGGGCAAGGTGGGGGCAATTTCCATATTGGGCCACAGTATAACAACCAAGGACAGGGCCCTCCTCCTTTCTATGGTCAAGGTCGGAATCATTATCCTCATTAATTATCAGGGGAGAAGGAATGATGAACCGGACTATGATTACAATATTACTACTCAGAATAGGTTTTTCCCATTGAGAGATAGAGTGATCCCCAACAATGAATATGGACAGGATTATTATAGACATAATGAGAATACCTTTAATGGTAATGGTGGTAGTGCCTGACCATATGTCTCCACGAAATCCTTATGGTTCCTGTAATGGGAATTGGAGTGACCAATATAATAGGTCACTCCAATCCTACTAATACTAATCAAGGACATCAGAATTGAGGTTTTCCCAGACCAAATTAGGGTATAAAACCACCAGTCGAACAAAGAGTGGAACTAGAGGGGGAGACAGTTACAATCAAAAAAGGAGGTAAATAGAATCGTAATATAGAATTTAAGTAATCAAGTTTTAACTGACTCAGAAAAAGCAGTTTTGGATAGGGGGTTTGAAGTTTGCCCAGCCTAGGAGGCTAAGCAAATTTCAGACATATATGGATGTACATAAGTTTGTGCGGATATCAATATCAAACGTTACTTAATAACCAACCCTATCAAGGAGAAAAGGGTCATTTCGTCTGAGTTCCCACATTCCAACCTTTCCCATGCATCTTTATTCAATCCCCCTGGAGTACTGGCCCCCTCCCTCAAAGTTTTTCGTGATGTGGTCCTAAGGGATTTGGATCAGATGAAGGTTCAGAATGCCAAAATGAAAAAAGATTTAGAGATAGGTTTAGATTCCGTATGCAATAGGAATTGGTCATCCGACCAGCAGACAAGAAGGGTGACTATATGACATAGATGTATAGATAGTGGGAGATAGAGAAAAAAAATCAGTTGAAGTTTTTGGTTCTTATAAATATATTGTTTTCCCTTTTTTGCACAGTTTGGTTTAGGCAGGTGCTGTAAAAAAATATTTTTCGGGCAGAATGTTAGATGTTGTTTAATTTGTAGCTTCTAGGGCAGGGGTCTCAAACTGGCGGCCCTCCAGCTGTTGCGAAACTACAAGTCCCATGAGGCACTGCAAGGCTGACAGTTACAAGCATGACTCCTACAGGCAGAGGCACGATGGAACTTGTAGTTTAACAACCGCTGGAGGGCCGCCAGTTTGAGACCCCTGCTCTAGGGTGTGCCCGTTTAGATTAGGTGGAATGACCCCATGCGGTAAATTCATGAAACTTTCTGGTACCTATTGGCGTTAAAAGGGTATAGATAGTTATATGGTTACTCAGTGGTTTTGTTTTTGCCTTCTATACTTTTTTATGACATCGCTACTCTCTCTATGGTAATCCATTTTTTAGACCTTTTTTAGTTTTCCCTCAGAATATTATATACTGTGGTTCTATGTCCACTGTGTTATTGTGGGATTTCTATTACCTGATTTGTTTCTTTAAGTGTGATTGGCCACCTAGGGTTCAGACGGAGGCGTGGTTAGGTTGTATAGTATATAGTGCGGTAACTCTGCGTGCCGCCTGTGCCCTGGACAACGTCATCTTATGACGAAACGTGAAGGGCAGAGCGATGTGCTGATGTCATCACACTTCTCGGATCCCAGAAGAATGAGCAGCCACAAGTAGCTGGCCGGCTGTTTCTTGATGTTAATGTGATTGTTTTATTCTCCTTGTTGTAAGTGCTATCCTTTTTACCGACAATAAAGCTTTTAAGGATATATTACACTATGGCGAGTTTTTTATGTTTTGGCGATCATCTATGATACTGTCACCTGGATGCAAGTTCTGTATGCCCCAAGGGAAAGGCCCTGGCTGGGTTTAGAGCTATATTAGTCATTGACCTTCCATGACAGAAGGTCCATATAATCTGGTAAGCGACCATTTTGGTGGAGGGGATTGTCACAAGAATGCACTACTGCAGGTGGCAGATAGTGTGGATGCTATACCAGGATCTTCTCTTCACTTTTGGGACTTTTTTCTTAGTTTTTTTTTCTTTTAGTGCTTGATCAACAATTTATTAGCGTAACTCCTTGTAGAAACTATTGTTTGGCACTGTGTTATATCTCACAGCGGAGTCTGCGGCTTTGTTTTCATGTAGCTACATTTTTTATAATTGTTTAATAGCGCAGTTTTATATATATTTTTGTTTAAAAATCCTTAGTTGTGTGACAGCTGCAGTGGCAGGGAAAGAGCTCAGTTGCAATGAGGACAGTGTGTCTATGTGAACTTTCTAGCTTTAGCGCACCTCTGTATGTGGTTCCTGCCCCAAAGACATTTACTTGCTTCCAAGAGGTACATTATTTTGTCGCCCGCACCAACATTTGTTGTGGAAATGCACATCAGAATTTCAAGTGTCATAAACATGCTTTATGAATTCCCCTCATTCATTTATGACTTGGTTTGTAGGTTAACACTTAATCATATGTCATCATTCTGACTTTCATTCCTTTATAAAAAGATCCCTGAGTTTGCATTCCTTTTAGAGTCATCAATATCAGTGCTAATAAAGTCCTTCTTGCTTTCTCCTAGGAGTAACAGTCTATTTACAGAGGTCGTACAGATGAACTTTGAGATCACCAGTTTCAGCAGCCTTTCCGGCACTCAGCCCATCTCCTGGCAGCTAGAATATCCTGGAAAACCCACAGCTGATCTGGTTCTGTCTGAGGTCTTCATTAGTCAGAAAGATATTCTGGGAATTGTCCCCCTCTCTATGGTAAGAAGTATTTTCATAGTAACTTCCGAATAAAATGGTCTTTTATTTAGAGAAGCACATATCGTAAGCAGAAGAAGAAATAAAAATAACTACACAGGGATCACCCAATACCACTTTGATTTCATTATTTCATTTTTGTATTTATTTTTATAAAACTGTGGTTTAGAAAGCAAATCACCAGGCGTGTCAAAGCGGTGTTTTATGTGTTTTACGCAGCTCTCTCGCCTTCTCTGCAGCACTCAGTGGCTTGAGGATACAAATATCTGAATGCACCCCCAGCTATTCTTTAGTTCATAATTTACACTCTCTTACTTAGTTTTGCAGCTAAATACTTCAGGAAATGTTTTATGACCTTTCTCTGGGATTAAATATTGCAAGCTGTATTTTTACTGTAGCGTTACAGTGATTCTAAAAGCTTAAATGCTTTTACCTTAAGTAAAAAAAATAGGTTTCTACTTAGCTATTCTGTGCAGGGGTTTTGCACAAAGCAGCCCCAAACCTCCTGTTCTGGGGTCCCCCGGCAGTGCACTTGGCTCCTCCTTTTCTATGTCTGCCCACATACTATCCCCGCCCCCTCCTCACTGAATTTGATTGACAGCAGGAGTCAATGGCTCCCATTGCTATCAATCTGCCCTGTGAGACCTGCAGATGGGTACAGCACTAGATCGATACGAGACTCAGGTTCACTTACTGTCCCTGTGACACCAGCACAAAAGAGAACATGTTTCATAAGGATGGTAAGGCATACAGTGAAAAAAAAACCTGATAAAGGTTCTAAACTCCATCCAAAACAAAGATTTTTTTTTTAAGCTGGAGTAAGGCAACCCATAGATGAGTCTTTTTTTTTCCATTCAACCAGCAGATTGAACCAAAAAAAAGACTCAATTCCTCCATCTACACACTCTGGATAGAGGAATCCTCTTTACTGAGCTATTGTATTCTGACAGTGAGGAGACGTCCCTGCCGTCAGAATAGACTGATCAGTGCTGCCGGCTATAGGCTGAAAAAATCTGACAGTGTGGCTGAACAGAAGTCGAATTGTGTACAACCTCCCTGCCCATACATGAGTCAAAATTTGGCTGGTCCCTGCTGAGCCAGCCAAATTTTTATCCATGTATGGTGGCTTTAGTCTTTGAATTAAACCTAAAAATATGCTACAAATTTCATGGTTGACTTTATGATGACCAGCAGGTAACATAGGGTACCAGCATTTATCTTTCCTGTAAACAAAGTTGTTTGCAGATGGTTATGTCACCTGCTTGAATCCCATAGATTTTGGGGAGTGGGGATGGCAGTATGCCAGCGTCTGCATCTGACAAATTATCATTCCCCTAGGAAACCTCTCATCAGAACCAAGTACTGCCAAACAGATAGAGGGTATCATCCTAAACCCCCTATGTAAATATCAACTTTCAAGAGTCAGTATTTGCATAGGTACATTTGGGGGTTTAATGTCCAAAATTAAAACTTGCACATGCTTTAAAAAGCTGTCATTCCTGGGTGCTAGCATGTTCTATCAGATGTCAGGAGGTGGTGGGCCAGAGCTAACATCAAGTAACATGGTCCCTGTCAGAGCTCACTAGTTCACAATTATGTCCATGTGACATCTGATTGAATATGCAGATGATTTGAAAGGGTGCTGCTATGAAAGGTAAGTGCCAATATATGACATCACTTTAGCTAACAGGTACATTTTTACATTGGCCTGTACGTGTACAAAAAAGTAAACTTTTGCCCACATGTTTGCTTTAACGTGTAAGGCCGGCCATACATGGGTCGAATTTTAAAAGAATTTTCTTTTGAAAATCTTATCTAAGAATTTTCTTTCAAATTTCGCACCGTTAGTGGGCTGCAGCAACGGCCGGTTTTTGTGCAGCCATCAAATGCGTGTGATCAGGAATAAAATGTGAAAAATTGGGCGCAAAACCATATAAGCATGTGAATATCAACCAGACCTACATAAGTGTGACATAATAATCAGCACATATATCATAAATTACATATACCAGTCCAATATGAAAGAATGTGAAAAAAAAAAAAAAAAAAAAAATATATATATATATATATATATATATATATATATATATATATCATAAATTATATAAACCAGTCCAATATGAAAGAATGTGAAAAATATATATATATATTTATATCTGTGAGACAGATATAGATGGGTGTGTTTCTTCTGTGTGGGTAAAATCTCCAACACCGTCCCTTCATAAAGTGCAGTATGCTAATTTCTTGTGATTAAAAGCTTCAACCGAAGTCACAAATAAATCTGCTCACCAGATGTATCTAGCCACAGAGTGACCACCAGGCATAAAGTTGGAAAAACTTCCTCAGCAAACCAGGATCCTCCAAGCCAAAAAGAACTTTAATCGAGCATCTCCAATATCGATCAAACATCATACATTCATAGATGGTGAATGGTGATCCTCTGATAATAACACTCAATGCAAGTCCCGAACGCTCCTTATCCTTATCTTAATCTGTAAAGATTGGCTCTCCCAGAAATGAGCCAAAAACGGCAATAGTGTAATACTGTCTTTATTGTCAGAGCACTTACATGCCTTAAACATACAGCAGATGTTCAGCTGTGGGATGAGGCAGGGGCCGATCCGTCACTAGAATGATTTTCGTGCAGCCATCGAATGCGAGTGATCAGGAATGCTGTAATTTTTTTGAAAAACAAACAATTTTCTAATCATTGATGGGAGAATTGTGTGAGAAATATAATCGAAAAAGAAATGCGCATGAGTGCAACACAAGAACATTCTCAGAAACAAAAGAAGATTCCTGAAAATTCTTTCCTGTAGCAACATGAGCTGAAATTGAAGGCTTGGTTGTTCGAATTTTGAAATTAATGGCAGCACCATTGAAAGCCCCCTATGCAGTTCCAGATCCTCTGAATAGTACATACCAGCACTAATTTTCAAATACTGCTGTCCAATACATACAGTATGCAGCTATGGAGGAGGGCTCACTGAAAAAGCGGAAGGCTCCTTGATCCTCCTCCACTCTGTCATTTACAAGATGGGCCGAAAGCTACAAGTGTGTGCTCCCTAGTGGCCCATTCAAACTGAGTGCGTGCGCAGTGGGCTCTCTCCTGCTCTAGTTCCAGGGGCTGAGAAGGAACAGTGGAATTTACTATTCAGGGGATCTGAAATTGCATTGGGGAATTTGTGTAAAATGTTGAGTGAACTTTCACTTTTAGGTTTCGTAATTTGAAAGAGTTTGAGTATAGGAGCGTTTTGTAGGAGTGTTTTGTAATTTCTGGTTATTCACCATGGCCCTCTATTACGAATAATATCCTTTCAATCCCTTCCTATAGCGTATTTGTCACTCTCCCATGCTAGCTATGGTGAGTAGGAGAACCTGCCTGCAGTAACTGTACAGTCTTCTACTAGAAGTTTACATATAATAAGAGTTTAAATAAAATATGAAAGAGCCCATTGACGTGGCCTTAGTTAAGTGTTTATTTCTCTCAATAAGTATTTCAAGGCTTTTTAAGACAGCTGACAAACAAAGATGATGTTTAAATTAACATATAGTACAAATAAAATGGCATATATGAATCATTTAATTAAATTGTATTTATTTCTGAATGGCTATCTTATAGACAGTTATCAAGATAATATTATTATCCACACTGACTGTATAATGTTTCTTTATCTGTATATTATACACGTTCCATATGTGTGTCTCTCCCGCAGGTAGGTGTATGAGAAACAAAGTTTCGAAACTCTGCTGTAGGTTGATTCAGTACTGCCAGGCAGGAACAAATTGTATACTTATTTTTCTATAAACCTGAAAGAGTCAGCATTTCCTGAAAGTAATTTGATACATTTTCCAATGTGAAGTTCCTCAAAACCTCATTTTCAACTCTTCTTCCAGTGAATTAGGATTCAGAGACCCTCTTAAGACGCACGCTGATGTCCTGCTGTATTTGACATTGCTTTCATGTATCCAGTACCCTCCACTCCTACTAAATTCAGCCCATTTATATCCATTAGTTGTGCTATGACATCCCTCAAGCTATTCTTTGCTGCACATAACAAAATACAAGAGAATCAATTATTTGCTAGTACATTACAGTTGGTTGCAGATTCATCTTTAAAGGATGATTTGGGGAGTTATATGGTTTATGGTATTTAGAGTCTTTGAAAGTAATCTAACAGGATAAAATCGTATTAGGGTCCTTTCATTAATCCCACATGTTCCATTCTTATTTTACGAGCTAAAAAAAAACCATTTTACTTGACAACATTCTGCTCCAGCTTCAAGTCCTCGGGTAGAAAAGAAATGGGACACTTCAGCATAATGTGCAAAAGCTTCCTTAGTATATATTGTTTTTCGTATGTATCTTTTCATATGTTATTCATGTTTTATAATTGTTGGTATGTTGTGAAACAGCACTAAAAGTAATTCCTTACGTATACAAATTACATGTGTAGAACAAATATAATCTACTGCATGCCTAAAATAGTTGTATTATTAATATTCCAAGGCACTCAAATACGGAATTAGGTGCTCAATCTGTGGCATGAGGATCACATGTGGCCCTTTGCCACTTTCAGCCCCTGGATCCCAGTGGTCCTTAATGGGAGTGGACGCATTGAGCTATATAGTGGTTCTAATGATATTGATCTTTGACAGTCTCATGTAACATGTCCCCCCACATCTGTAGCATGTCCATAGACTCTGACCATCTCTTATAACATAAAGTGGTTGTAAAGGCACAAGGTTTTTTACCTTCATGCATTCTATGCATGAAGGTAAAAAACCTTCTGGGTGTAGCATCCCCCCGGACCCCCTAATACGTACCTAATACTTACCTGAGCCCCCTCTTGATCCAGCAATGTCCACGACATCCTTGCCTCTCCGGGGACTCGCACTCTTGATTGGCTTTTGGCAGCAGTGGGAAAGCCAGTGAGCCAATCAGAAGACGGAGGGGAGCAGGGCCGAGCCACGGCTCCATGTGTGAATGGACACACAGAGCCGCGAGTCGGGAGCGTGCCTGCTTGGGTGCCCCCACAGAAAGCTGCTTGCTATGGGGGCACCCAGCAGGAAGGAAGAGCCAGGAGTACCAGTGTGTGACATGAGAAGAGGAGGATCTGGGTTGCTCTGTGCAAAATCATTACACAGAGCAGGTAAGTATGACATGTTTGCTATTTATTTTCGCTAATAGTAATACAAATCACATGAATATAGTGAAAGACATATGTGAAAAAAATATATGAATTATAAGTCAGTTTAAAATGTGCATAGATGGAAGTAGCAGTCCCATTCAAAAGTGACATCCACCACTGTGTAATGAGGAGTATCAGAAAGCTTCTATATTCACCATGTGGGCCATCACTAGTAGTTAGATTGACTCTTACCAGAATTTATGGACTCTATCACAGAGTCAGATAGGAGTGCAAACAAGATTCTAGTATTTGGTGCTGAAACCCAGTTGGTTAAATCTGATCCTCATGATACCTCCAGTTCCTCAGGATAATAGTGGAATTGTATAGTTACGATGATGGTACTAGGTTCCTCATAGAATCCAGACAGATACAGTATGTCCACTCAGTGTGTGAATCCATAAAACATACTATGCCGTTCGGCCTAACGGAGGAGGCCTTTTGTGTTTTTAAAGTTGCCGCCACTGCCATAGACCATGCAGACCCAAGAAAAATCAATAAGACAAGCTTGCATTTCTTAGTGATATCTGACTTTTCCATTGTTTCAGGCCAGAGCCTCACCTTGCTACCTTTTTAGAAACCAGAGAATGTAGTTTCCTCATATCACAGGTCCATACATGTTATCTGCATGGTTCTTGTAATAAGCACATGCAATTTAAACTGTATGTACAATTTAAATGTACATGTTTCTTAGAATTCTAGTTCTAATCTGTTATATTGACATGTCAATTATCCTTCTCAACTTCATTTAGCTACTGAAAGTTTGCTATGCAGTTTATGTTTGCATAAGCATATACATAAATATTGTACAGTATTTTAGCAAGTTATATAGCATAATAATTTGGGTTCACAAAATACTTTACCTATGTTATTTTTCAATGTACCTTTGAACAAGATGCATGATAATTATCTTTGTAAATCATTTAGTAACATGCCCATGCAGTGTTTGCTATTCGGAGTAATTGGCCATAGTAAGTGTGTCTTTTAATGGGAGATTCATTGCATGACCTTTTCTAAGTTGACTTTAGTAGTTTTTCTCCCTCATGCTTTGTGCTTACCACACAGCATTGCAGATCCCCAGTGCATATCTCCCCTGTTTAATCACACTCTTGTTAAGATGGATTCATTGCTAAATCTTCAGTGGCTTCATTAGGAACATGTTTACTCCTACCATATGGTAAATGCTCTGTGGAAGAGTGGAGACAGGTTCTGTTACGCTGTGTAACATATTGTCATGGTGTACACACACGTTCAGCAAAATAATTACTCTATTTAAAGGAGCATTCACTCTGACGACAACATATGCTGACAACCTCTGCTTTATATTTTCCTAATTTCACAATTTTTGCAGAGTAAGGTGACCTACTGGTCTCATCTGGGGATTATGGAAACATCTGGACATGTTTATTTGGGCTATACTTTAAAGGATGTAACTGGATGAATTCCAGCTTAAAAATCAAAGTACATGTCTGGAGCCATCCTTGATCCAAGACATTGTTCCCTATGATTGAATAAAACAATTAACCATTCAGAGGTTGAAATTTATAGCTTGACAGTTTCCCATAATACACGATGTTTAAGTGCTATAGTGAATCTCCATAGGATTTGTAAAAGTAGACATTACATTCAACAAGGAAAATCTGACATGGGTATGAGCCCTTTTGACTACCTTTGTATTTTTTTATTGGTTGTAGTGATATGGGGGAGGGGTGGGTTCCTATTTTCTTTCTTTTTTTTTTTTTTTAGTCAAAGGATTATGATTTAGATTTTTTTTTTTCATGTCACCTTGCCATTGTAAATCACTAAATATGTCTAAAGAACTAGATGTCTGCTGTTTCTCATTGTTTTATATATTGCCTCTTTTTTCATACAGGTTGGTAGCCTGCTTCCTATGCTTATACCAAATTATTTTCCTTGATTTTGAGACTTTTTTTCTCTCAAAACATATGAAAATATATAGCTTTCTGACCCAGACTTTTACTACAAAGTGCTCTGCATACACAGACACATCTTATGATTGTTATTAATGCTAACTTCACTGCTCATCTGCCTTTCCCAGCACAATTTATACGCATTGGAAAGCATTGCATTGTGATGTGAAGCCAATGCATTTTATTGTTTTACCCTGCTGTGTCACAACTGGGGAGAACGTGTGCAACTTGCCATTCCTGCCCACAGGAAGTGGGATCATCAGTTCATTTCCATCATCTCAGATTATGTAATATGATAGGCACTCATGTCTGATTATATATTTTGTAATATTTTTTAATAAACACAGAATGCCTTGAAGTTAAACTCTGGGACAAGCAAATATTGTCTAAATACAAAAGACATGTGTATTCTTGCTATATTTATTCTGTTCTCTGTTTTTCTTATACATCTGTATAGTAATTCAGGGTCAATATTACATACCCGGTAGAGACTGGGTAGATAAGGGGGCTGTTCCTGCACCTCCTCCCTAGCATTTATGAAGATGGTGACAGAGCATGAGAGGGCACAGAGTAGCATGAGTGATAGAGTAGCAGGCTGTACCAGATCTGTGTCACTGCCTGGCTACCAGATGTGTAGAGCAGAGAACTGAGGATCACAAAGCAGAAACCAAGTTCAGAAACACTGTGGTACCAGAGCTGGCTACAGGAACAAGATTAACACCCTCCTGCGCTGCTTATAGCAGAGTGATGGCGGGGTGGTGGCTTTATCATTCTGAGTGGACGTCAGGATGTCAGGGCCTGCACAGCAATCTGTCACTGACTTTGTCCATCGGACACAGCTGATGACTGATCAGTGTACCGGCTCACTGCTGGTATCATGTGACCACTGTGACCAATCACAGCAGGTCACATGACTGTTGTAAACAATGGATGGCTTTCTTTCATGCCATCCATTGTGTACAATTGTGTTGCTAGCTGTGATAGGTCAATGTGATCACATGGTACAGACAAGGCCAATCACAGCCCATCTGTACTATGTGATTAGCTTTGACCAATCACAGCTAATCACAACAAAACAAACTGAATGAATCAGTTTCATTTAGTAAAATGATTTTTTAAAGCAATGTAATTCATTGCTACAAGTAATCATAATGTGTAAAAATGAAAAATCATGATCACTTCCCCAGAGTAGTACAATGTTACTATGGTAACATTATATTGGTCTGGTCACAATGTGTTAAAAAAAGGATTATATTTGTTTTGTTTATTTGTACTGTCTTTGATCACCACCATGCCAGTTATATGATCACACTGTTAAGGAATGATGACAGTATGAAAAAAAAAAAAAAACTATTGTAATTTTTTTTTTTATTTCTTCATATTCCCCCCCAAAAATGACAAGAAAGTACAACTTCAAAAAACCTGCCATGCCTCTTACTAAACACCTTGGACTGTCTACTTTCCAAAAAAGGGTCATTGGGGGGTATTTGTACTGTCCTGGCATTTTAGGGCCTTGTGAAATGGATTGATCAATTTTCAGATATATACTATAGGTTGTGGACTCTATAACTTTCCTACAGACTAAATAATATACACTGATTTAGGGTATCTTCACTAGGGATGGGCCGAACACCCCTCGGTTCAGTTCACACCAGAACATACCGAACAGGCAAAAAAATTTGGCAGAACACACGAACACTGTTAAAGTCTATGGGACACGAACATGAATAATCAAAAATGCTCATTTTAAAAGCTTATATGCAAGTTATTGTCATAAAAAGTTTTTGGGGACCTGCCTCAGGGGACATGTATCAATGCAAAAAAAAGTTTTAAAAAGGGACGTTTTTTGGGAGCAGTGATTTTAATAATGTTTAAAGTGAAACAATAAAAGTGAAATATTTCTTTAAATTTCGTACCTGGGGCATCAGAGGGGGCGGGGCCACCCGGTTATGTAAACGGATGGCCCCACCCCCTCTGACTTCCTGGGAAAGCCATGGGGAAGTCCCCATGCGTCAGAGGGGGCGGGGTCACCTGGGAAGGTCACCACGTGGCCCCGCCCTCAGTTATATAAGAACTGTCAAAGCGAAGATGCGTCATACGGCGGGTGCCTCCCATGGAGTCGGGTCGGTCGCGGCTTTGTTTGTTTTTTTTGGTCCGTTGGCGGAGCAAGAGAAAATGAATGGACTTTGTGGGATGGGTTGTGGGGATGAGGCCCCTTTGGCCCTACCCCAAAGCACCCCCCCATGTTGAGAGCATGTGGCCTGGTACGGTTCAGGAGGTGGGGCGCTCTCGCCTCCTCCTCTTTTCCTGCGGCCTGCTAGGTTGCGTGCTCAGATAAGTGTCTGGTATGGATTTTTGGGGGAACCCCCACGCAATTTTTTTAAAAATTTTGGCACGGGGTTCCCCTTAAAATCCATACCAGACCTGAAGGGCCTGGTATAGAATTTGGGGGGACCCTCACGCAATTTTATTTTAAATTTTGGTTCGGGGTTCCCCTTAATATTCATACCAGACCCAAAGGGCCTGGTAATGGACTGGGGGGATCCCATGCAGTTTTTTTCAATGACTTATTTTATCTGTATTGCCGGGACCGACAATTCATTATAGCCGCAAGTACTTATAAATTACTTTTTTTTGTTTAGAAATGTCATTTTGTGCAGGGACTTTTCTAAACACGGGAAAAATGTGCCACTTTACAGGCATACTATTGACACCCCCCAGGTATGAAATTTAAAGGAATATTTAACTTTTATTGTTTCACTTTAAGCATTATTAAAATCATTGCTCCCGAAAAAACGGCCATTTTAAAAAAAAATTTTTGCATTGATACATGTCTCCTGGGGTAGGACCCGGGTCCCCAAACACTTTTTATGATGATAACTTGCATATAAGCCTTTAAAATGAACACTTTTCGAATTTTCGAGCAGCTTTCGAATTCGCCCCAAACACCGCATATTGTTCGGTGTTCTGCAGAACATCCGAACAACCAAAGTTCGGCCCGAACTTATGCTCAGGCCAAACCATTCACCCATCCCTAATCTTCACCAAAGAATACATTTTCGAAATTTCCGAAGAGCAATTATTTATTTGCAAAATTTTACAGAAACAAAGAAAAACTAGCTTGTTTTGAAAATTAACAGACTTTTTTCATTTATTTAGAGAAAAATAAAAAATCAGCGGGGATTAAATACCACCAAAAGAAAGCTCTAGTTGTTTGAACAAAATTATAAAAATTAAGTTCAGCTACATTGTTGCATGACTGCACAATTGTCATTCAAAGTGTGACAGTGATGAAAGCTGAAAATTGACTTGGGCAGGAGGGCAGTAAAAGTGCCCGGTATTGAACTGGTTAAGGCCTTTTTCCAGGGAATACACAGTCAAGCAGTGGGGTACAAAATCAGGCAATAGAGACAGTGTCAGGGCAAAACTGAGGCCAGGAACAAATGAGCAGAATAGTAGTAAATTTAGGAAGCAAGACAGAGTATGGGTAACAAGCCAAAGTCAGCAACAGTCAGGCAAATATGATACAAGGCAGAAGGAAGTAAGCAGTCCAGAAGGCAAGCCAAGATCACATCCAAGAGGCAGAAATCCAGAGGTAGGTTGGGAGGCAAGCCAGGTCATGCACAGTGAGGGGAAATCAGTAGATCAGGTTTCCGATAAACAGATAAACAGGAGCAAGCTAATGACCACTCATCAATTTCCTTCCACAGTGCTTCAGTTTATAAAGGCCACTGGGTGCCAATACCAGTGCAAAGTGTGCACACAAATTTTTGTGTCTCCACGCACAGAAGCATGCACATGCCTCCTCACTAATGCACATCTGGCAGTTACCCTATGCAAACATGTATGCATATGCACATAAGCCCACGCTTATTCCCTTACACTGAAGTGAATTTAGCCTTCCTTACAGTCAAATTTTGCCTTTGCCTAGGAGCATCCTGTACTAAAGACCAGCCATTGCTGTTTTATCTCTTGTGACTGGTCTTGTATCTGACCCTCCTGTAGTTTTCTGCTGGCATTCTATGGTGGGAGGAGCTTCTGGGATCCTCCCCAGCTTGGATCTTGGAACAGGCTATTTAAAGCACGCTACACTACACTACCACTAAATTTACAGGGTCATTTTTGGTCCTATAAAAGCATTTGGTGCACATAAATTGTCTTTAAATGCAGAACCAAGAGTGCAATAGTTTGATGTCTAGGACTTTTGATTTGCTAACTACATTGTAGTCATGTGTAGGTTAAATTTTCCAATTGAGATAATATTTTGCTGTGGCTGAGCCCAAGGGTGCTGAAAAAATATAATCCCACTGAATAATATTGGACACATCTCTGTACTGCACAGGAGATGTAACCTCAACTGTATGATGCCTTTACTATAGCTTATTAAATATATGCACATGCCTGTTAACTTGATGACGGATACCATGATTCAATATACAGTATAAAGAAGTTCTAAAGCAAATAAATAAGAAAATGCATTGGCTGTATCATTGCTTCATTTCTACATGTAGATTTTAGAGCTAGATATTTTTGCTGCAGTTTTGTTGCAATTATTTATGGTATATGAACCAGAGAGTAACTTTTGTTCTGACACCAGAAAATGGAAAAACAGTATTTCAATTTAGTCACACTATGGTAGACATGACAACTTTCTACCCAACAACTGAGACAAAAAGAACCTACAGACACATACATATCTCTTAGCGTTGCATAATGCAAAATCAGAGCATTTAAACCCCCTCCTATTTACTTAAACCAGGGGTTTCCAAATCTTTTAGTATGAGGGCCACATTGCATATTTTAAACATATTTACACATACAATGTGAGATGTAAGGAGGAATCTGAGTTATGGGGAGACTCTGACGGGGGCACAGATGTAAGGAGGGATGCGAGGGAGACACAGATGTAAAAAAGGAAATTTGAGGGGGACACAGATTTAAGGGAGGACTTACAGAGTCTCCCCACATTTGTGTTCCCAATCAGAGTCTCCTCCACGTCTGTGTCCCCATCAGTGGCTCCCCCACATCTGTGTCCCCATTAAAAACCAATATTTATACAATAAAAAGAATTTATCCAAAAAAAAAAAAACATTTATTATGTTGCATTATAGATATGGTGACTGCATTCGTTTTTCTTCTTCAGACATTTTATTTTATTTTCACCTGGTGATCCTGCAAATTGCATACCTCCCATCTTAAGGTGACAATGCTCACTCTATTGGATTTATGAAGGAGCAGCATTGTAACCCTAGGACAGGAAAATTTTGGGGTCTATAGCACACCTTCCTCTCTTCACTTTACTTAACAAATTTAACTCCGAAAAGGTTTACCCCCCTTCATGACCAAGCAATTAACTGACAATTGCGCAGGCATGCATCACTGTACCCAAATACATTTTTTGTCTATTTTTCCTCCCACAAATAGAGCTTTCTTTTGGTTGTATTTGATCGCCTCTGCGGTTTTAATTTTTTGTGCTATAAACAAAAAAAGACCGTCAATTTTGAAAAAAAAACACAATATTTTTTACTTTCTGCTATAATACATTCCTAATACAAAAATGTAAAAATTCTAATTTCTTTATCAATTTAGGTCAATATGTATTCTGCTACATATTTTTGGTAAAGAAATTCCCAATAAGCGTATATTGATTGGTTTGCTCAAAAGTTATAGTAACTACAAACTATGGGATATTTCTATTTATTTTTTACTAGTAATGGCAACAATCAGTGACTTATAGCGGGACCGCGATATTGCGGTGGACAAATCAGACACATAACTGACACTTTTGACGCTTTTTTGGGGACCAATGACACTAATACAGTGATCAATGCTAAAAAATATCCACTGTAACTGTACTAATGACACTGGCAGGGAAGGGGTTAACATCAGGGACGATCAAAGGGTTAAGTGTATGCCTAGGTTGTGCTTACTCACTGTGGGGGAGGAGCTTTGACTTGGGGAAGGCAAAGATCCATGTTCCTGCTTAGCAGAAACACAGGATCTGTGCCTTCACTTCTGACAGAATGAGAATCTGCCTTGTTTCTGCCTGTGCCCTGTACAATCAGCGGGTGCCAGCGGACATCGAGTCTGCGGTACCCGCTGCTGGGCTCCCGCTATGTGTAATCACAGTGGGAGCGGGTCACTTCCGCTATTCTTCTGGAACGCAGGTGGAACGCGATCGGTGTGCCTGCCCGGTTCCATGGGCTTTTGAAAGTTTACCTAACTATAAGTGCATACTTTGTTTTGAATAATATATAGTTACAAACTACACCATGAGGAGTTCTCTCTTCTCTCTTTGATATATGATAAACCTTCGTTGGTGGATCTTTCAAATTTTGGGGGCCGTTTTCCATTGGAGGATACATTTCCTTGCCATCCATGTGCATTTGACTATCTGTAATGGGGGTCATGTCGGTTTGATAAGTAGGATGTTTGCCTAATAATCGATGGAAGACGGCACTATATATTTTTCACAAAAACAAGAATACTTCACTCTCACTTGATTGAAGAACTTTGGTGGTGGTCTACGGACTTAACATTGTATTTATCTGCACATGTCAATATGGTTTAGGAGCGCAGTATGGAAATACAATTTATTTAATTTATTTATTACAATTTATTTAATTTATCCCATTTCTTTTTCACTTTTAGACCTTTGGTGTCACTACGGGCTGCTACCAATTGTGTTAATTTTGTATTATATTTATATAATTTTTTGTTTATAATCATTTGTAACTGGTTCAGGGTGCACAGGTTCACAAAAAGGTTTTTTCAACCCTATTCATCATTGAGTCCACGATACCCGCTGCTGGGCTCCCGCTGTGTGTAATCACAGTGGGAGCGGGTCACCGGTGGCACGTGCGCGTGCCACAGACCCAGAAGTGTCAGATCATGTACTAAGTCTGTGATCTGGCTCAGAGTGGCTGTCCTGCCACAGTATACAGTGGGGACGGAAAGTATTCAGACCCCCTTAAATTTTTCACTCTTTGTTATATTGCAGCCATTTGTTAAAGTCATTTAAGTTCATTTTTTTCCTCATTAATGTACACACAGCACCCCATATTGAGAGAAAAACACAGAATTGTTGACATTTTTGCAGATTTATTAAAAAAGAAAAACTGAAATATCACATGGTCCTAAGTATTCAGACCCTTTGCTCAGTATTTAGTAGAAGCACCCTTCTCATCTAAAACAGCCATGAGTTTTTTGGAAACATGCAACAAGTTTTTCACACCTGGATTTGGGGATTCTCTGCCATTCCTCCTTGCAGATCCTCTCCAGTTCTGTCAGGTTGGATGGTAAACGTTGGTGGACAGCCATTTTTAGGTCTCTCCAGAGATGCTCAATTGGGTTTAAGTCAGGGCTCTGGCTGGGCCATTCAAGAACAGTCATGGAGTTGTTGTGAAGCCACTCTTTCGTTATTTTAGCTGTGTGCTTAGGGTCATTGTCTTGTTGGAAGGTAAACCTTCAGCCCAGTCTGAGGTCCTGAGCACTCTGAAGAAGGTTTTCATCCAGGATATCCCTGTACTTGGCCGCATTCATCTTTCCCTCAATTGCAACCAGTCGTCCTGTCCCTGCAGCTGAAAAACACCCCACAGCATGATGCTGCCACCACCATGCTTCACTGTTGGAACTGTATTGGACAGGTGATGAGCAGTGCCTGGTTTTCTCCACACATACCGCTTAGAATTAAGGCCAAAAAGTTCTATCTTGGTCTCATCAGAACAGAGAATCTTATTTCTCACCATCTTTTAGTCCTTCAGGTGTTTTTTTTTAGCAAACTCCATGCGGGCTTTCATGTGTTATGCACTGAGGAGAGGCTCCCGTTGGGCCACTCTGCCATAAAGCCCGACTGGTGGAGGGCTGCAGTAATGATTGACTTTCTACAACTTTCTCCCATCTCCCAGCTGCATCTCTGGAGCTCAGCCACAGTGATATTTGGGTTCTTCTTTACCTCTTTCACCAAGGATCTTCTCCCCCGATAGCTCAATTTGGCAGGACGGTCAGCTCTAGGAAGGGTTCTGGTTGTCCCAGACGTCTTCCATTTAAGGATTATGGAGGCCACTGTGCTCTTAGAAACCTTAAGTGCAGCAGAATTTTTTTGTAACCTTGGCCAGATCTGTGCCTTGCCACAATTCTGTCTCTGAGCTCTTCAGGCAGTTCCTTTGACCTCACGATTCTCATTTGCTCTGACATTCACTGTGAGCTGTAAGGTCTTATATAGACAGGTGTGTGGCTTTCCTAATCAAGTCTAATTAGTATAATCAAACACAGCTGGACTCAAATGAAGGTGTAGAACCATCTCAAGGATGATCAGAAGAAATGGACAGCACCTGAGTTAAATATATGAGTGTCACAGCAAAGGGTCTAAATACTTAGGATGTGATATTTCAGTTTTTCTTTTTAATAAATCTGCAAAAATGTCAACAATTCTGTGTTTTTCTGTCAATATGGGGTGCTGCGCGTACATTAATGAGGAAAAAAAATGAACTTAAATAATTTTAGCAAATGGCTGCAATATAACAAAGAGTGAAAAACTTAAGGGGGTCTGAATACTTTCCATCCCCACTGTATGTGCGGTGGGCAGTCAACTGGTTAACCATAACATTAGGCTCGGTTCACACTGGGGCGACCTGTCAGGCGACTTAGCCTTCCCGACAGGTCACACTCCATTCAGTGCAATGGAGCCGCTCTGATCAGAGCGACTCAAGTCACTCTGACTTAGAAAAAGGTTCCTGTACTACTTGGTGGCGATTTCAGAGCAGCTTGCATTGACTTCTATTACAGATGTCGTCTGCAAGACACACGGAAGTCGCATTGTGGGGGCAGCTTCAGAGTCAGGTGACTTTGAAGCCGCCTCAGTGTGAACTGAGACTTAGTGGAGCTGTTTTGTAATCTTCACAATAACATTGTTTGAGTTAACACTGTAGAGTGCACAGGACAGAATTTCTTGCAGAATCAACAGGTGTCATTTTGCACTTATCCAACAGATGTAACAAAACACTTCTAATGATAAGACCAAAGGGGAGCAAATGAAAGAAGTTCCTTTATAGGGTTTATATACATTTTACACTGCAATAGAAATATATAGCTCTTAGAAAAATATTAAAGCTGAAATCTAGCTAGAAATAATAGTCACACATACTGTAAATGCAGCTTTCTTATCATTAATATATAATTAAATGTATTTTTTAAATGCAAGCAGTGTAAGTACCTGGATTTGACCTCGTATCATGACTGGAGTGTGAGAATAAGCCACAGAAGGAGCCAATCAGTTCATGTGTTGACAAGAAGCATGCTGATAGGAGGAAAGGGCAGAGGGACAGAGATTAGCTCATCAATGTACTGCTTCTCCTTTCACTGTGCAGTCACGGGTGGGGGCAGGTCCAGGATAGTCTGAACTCAGAGGAGGTAGGTTGAATGACGCCTAACCATCAAAGAAGTGTGGTAGGGAAAAGCTCATTTCAACCAAAGTGGCATTTTTATTTTTAATGGTATTAGATTCCATTTTGTTATTTTTGGCTGGCGTTCTGCTTTAGCCCTTAGCATTATTCTGTGAGTGCATCAGATTTTACCAATATGATCATAGATGTCTTAGAAGGAAAAAAAAATGATCTATAATACAAAACACTGAAATCTTTTTTTTTTTGCTTCCAAAGATCTTGATCAAAGATGTATTTATTTTGTCAGTATCCAAAGTTATTGAAGGTGTGATTATCTTTGTTTGTTTTAATGAGATTGACTCATTAAAACTGTGAAAATAAAATAAGCTTTAAAATCGACTTCTACTCTAGTGACCATTCAGAATTGTCATTTAATTTTTCCCTAAAGGGTACCCCAAAACCTGATTGGAAGCTAATGGTGACAACGCTTAACTTTGGATCAATGTTCTCCGGTTATAAACCAGCCGTTTGTGATAAAGACCAGGTTATTATATCACCATTCTGTAATCCCCAAACACCAATATTTAGGGCATTCCTAAGTGGAATTGATAAATCTTCAGTATTGTTAGCTACAAGCTAATTGCTTTATATCTCTACTCTATCACAGGTCTGCCTTTGGTCTGGTAACTCAAGGTTCAATAAGTGTGCTGTGCCTAGAACTCCAGTGATTTTCTTTTCCTTCAAACAGCTGACTCAGAGGACACAGTCACCTTCACTCCAGGATTGTCCACCTAATAACTCACGGTGCAGGAAATTTCATAAGATTGCATTACTTCTATATAAACGTATAATTTTTACATAAAATATATTTCATATTTCTGTCTGTTTGGCTTTGCTGCTTCCTGTCCTAAAACACTTTTTTTTTTATTAAACAACCTATTTAGCTTAACTTTAAATTATAGCATACTCTCAGCAAACCCGAAGGTTCCTGCAGATAGGAGTATTTACTTATTTAATCCCTTTATCAACAGCAACAGTGAGAAGTTCTCAGGGGTTTATGAACACATGACTTGTGGCATGGTGGCTTTACTGAGCTCAGATAAAGGCAATAGTTGCAAGATCATTAATGACATAATATTTTATCCGTCCAGGGTCCCCTGTTGCATGATGTATCTAGCAGCAGGGAATTGCTGAGAAGTCTGTATTCATGATGATGAGAATAGAAGTAGTCATTGTCAAATATAGAAACCAAGCTAAAATGAAATGGTGCTGATGAGGACCTCATTTGCAGATTTATTGGTCGCTTGTGAAGAAATTATAAAAACCAGAGCTTACAAACATTGGAAGCCTAAAACTGGATATAAATGTTGGCATGACAGTTTAGGTCTCAATGGACTTTTGTTCACATCTGAACTGCTTCCCCCCCATAAAAGCATCTTAAAGCAAGACAAATGCTGGTGAAATGCACTTGCCAATGAACTCTGAGGCCCCGTTAAACACTTGGATGATTAGGAATTGCAGCAAAACACGCAATATGCATTTGGGTGACATTTATCCTAAATGGCACCCCAATTGCAATGGAATTTTCCCATGATTTCCATGCAACAAAATGTGCAAGAATCATGGCAAAACATGCATGAAATAATACACCTAGCTCAGGGCCAAACCTTGGTCCCTAAGCTTCTTTGTTGCGATAAATGTGCATAAGGTAGCCCATTCAAGTGAATGGGCTGCCCTATTCATGACATGCAAAATCGCATGAAATGTGCACAAACAAAATTCAAAGTAGGAACACGAGTTCCCTCTATGTGTAGTGTGAATGGGGCCTGAGTAGAACATTTTCAAAATGATGTAAATTGCAAGCACGAGCATTCGTTTGAAAACAGCCTAAAGAATGTTCGAAAGTAGTTCAAAATTTAATTTGCTTTTAACATCAGTTTTGGTGTGAATGAACCCACAAACACTGTTAGAAATTTGTATGACAACATATTTCTGTACTGCTCTTTAAATTTTGTCATTAGTGTGGTTGAAAACTAACAACAATTTGACCTCACTAATAACTTTAAATCTGGGCTCCAGGCAAAACACTGACAGTTAAAATACATATACAGTATAGAAGCAATTTTACTTACCAAAGATTTGCCGTTCTGTACATCCCATCTTGAGATTTACACAACTCTTCCAGACCCCAGAGCTGGTAACCTGACTAATCTCTATTGCAATCACAGGAGTTATAAACCCTTGTTTAAAAGAAAAAAAAAACTGTCTATACTTACCTGCTCTGTGCAATTGTTTTGCACAGAACACCCCTTATCCTCTTTTTCTGGGGTGCCCCACGGAAAGCCGCTTTCTATGGGGGCACCAGTGTGGGCTTGCTGCATTGACATAGACAGCGGGACTCATCCCTGCCCCCAGCTCCCATGTCACTGGATTTGATTGACACCAGTGGAAGCTAATGTCTCCTGCTGCTATCAATCTGTGTAATGAGGAGAGAGACAGCGGCTGGAGCTGCTGTGCTTGTGCACATCGCTGGATCGGGCTCAGGTAAGAAAAGGAGGGGGGTCTGGGGGAAGCTGCAGCACAGAAGGTTTTTCACCTTAATGCATGGAATGCATTAAGGTGAAAAACTTTGAGGCTTTACAACCACTTTAAATAATGTTGCCTCCCTCAGCCTGTGATCGAAAAGCAAAAAAGTAGCAGCAGCAAACTAATGAGGCCATCCCTCTCTTAAGCTGGCAATAGATGGATAACTTTTTGAATGAAAATTCTTAAGAGTCTCCTATGGTATACAATTTTTATTGCACACATAGCTGCTTTTGTGCTTGTTTTATATATTCCTGGAGCTTAGCTTTCATTTTAAATACTGCCCTAACCTTCCTCATAACCCTAACTCCCTTTTTATCCAAGTCTGATAACATCTGAGATATGCAAGAAGATGTCCCTCCATGAGATCCAGTAGTATATTCATTTTATGTAAAAAAAAAAAAAAAAAGGAGAGAGGTGGTAATAATCTACTTGTTAATAAAATAGAGACTTAAAGCGTTTGTTACCCTACAAAAGCATGTTATACCGCACAGTGCTTGTGCTGTGTAATTTGGCCCCTTCTATCACCCAAAATACCCGTCTGACCCTGCCTGGCTATGCCCTCCCCCCTGTAAACTGCTGAGCCCTGACACTGTTTTCAGTTCATTTGCCTTCATCATCCTCTGTCCTTTCTCCCCTCCCTGCCTATCAGCTCCATCTACTCTATGATCCTCTCCTCCTGCTGCTTTCATGTCTATAGTATAAGCATGCCAGCCCATCTGTTAAATAACAATATGTGTCCCTGTGCCTGTGCTGTATAAAAAAGATAGCAATTATACCTTATATCAGAGCGTCTCACGGTACATGACCACTCGGCTCTCTCTCCTTTCTCCTCCCCTCCTCTACAGCTGACATCAGCAGGAGTTCTGGGCCCCTCCCACTATAGCTGTCAGCCAGGGAGAGGAGAGAGCCAAGCAGTCACGTGAACGTTGGAAGACGCTCTGATACAAGTTTTTTATACAGCACAGACACAGGGACACATAATGTTATTTAACAGATGGGCTGGCATGCTTATACTATAATGGCTTAACAATTACTTTAGGTATACATAAAGTTTTGGATATTCTATGAAATATAATATGTGGCTAAACAATATTGTATATATTGTATAAAGTAGTTTTGCTGTAGGCGTTAAATTAAATTAAGGCTCATATGGAATGCCTACCACTGTCAATGCTTGTTTTAGAGTACATTTAGGAAAAGCATCTTATCAGACAGGCAGTCTTCAGAGACCTTGACAGGTACACATTATTCATCGAAATAATAATCAAATGGACTTAAGTAAGGCTAGTGTAAAAAGGTTGTTCCCGAAGCTTCCTCATACGCTGCATAGTAAAGTAAACTGTGAGTGCTGTGAGAGTAACAGTGTGTAAGAGAGTTCTCTGCAATAACAGGAACTGACAAGATAATGTGCCACTCTGGCTAATAGCAGCAATAGACGATAAAAGCTAAATGAGATAGTCATTTCTGCACTAAAACTGAAATCTGTCATTTTTGTCCAAAAGCTTTCAAAGTGTATGATAACTTCTTAATTTTTATAACGCCTTCACTGTGAGGAAGAGAAAAGATGAATCTTTCTCTAATCACTCACAAAAATAATCTGAACACACAAAAAAATAAAATAAAACGCATTGATCTTTACAATTAATGTTGGCATTCTACAAAACAGTGTTTTCTAAACTTTACTTAGTTGGGTGCCACCACTAAGTCTTCTTCAGAATAAAATTACCACCTGTATTATCACTGACCACATGTCCCACAATTTTCCTTCTAAGCATTTCTGCGCAAATTCCCTTAGCCTTACAGTGTCCTAACTACCGTGACACTGAATACTACCAGTTGCATTGGTCTCAGACTTTGGGATACACTATTCATCCAAACATGGACAGCATATTATTTTATATTCCAGCATTTACTGAATATGTGTATTGTAGGGATTTGTTTTGGGTTTGGGTCAACAAAGAGTTTGACCAGAACACTAGCTGTTTAAAGTGGTTCTGAAGGCTGAAGGTTTTTTAGCTGCATGCTTTCTATGCATCCCCAGACTCCCCCCATGCTTACCTGAGCCCAATCTCAATCCAGCAATGCGCATGAGAGCAACTGTTCTACCAGCTCTCTCCTTTCTCATCAGCTCAGACACAGTCATTGAGGGGGTGGGGGCAGAGCCTGTTTTGTGTGTAATGGACATGGAGAGTGGAGCTTGTGAGAAAGTATGTTTCAGTGTCCCCATAGCAAGCTTCCTATGGGGCTACTCGATTGGGAGGTGGAGCCAAGAGTGCTGGCAGGGGACCCAAGAAGAGGAGGATCAGGGCTACCCTGTGCAAAACACATACCAGGTAATTATAACATATCTGTTATTTAAAAAAAAATACTTTTAGTATCACTTTAAGGTCTGCCAAATAGGCAAACTTAATGTTCATATTTGGTCCATTCACTCGCCTCAAACTCAGTGCCCAAACTCAACCCAAACAAAACAGCAAGTGATTAATTACGTGGAAATGTCATTATTGCCACTAAATGAATGACTTTCCAGCCCACCTGTGGGCTTGTTTCACATAGTAAACAAGACAGAGGTTTTTCTAAGTAATGTCATTGACCAATAGTGGTCATGACTATAATTTATTATTGTTGCAGGTACTTATTGTATATAGCGCTGTTATATTACGAAGCACATTACATATACAGTTTCTCACAAAAGTGAATACACCCCTCACATTTTTGTAAATATTTTATTATACCTTTTCATTAGACAACACTGGAGAAATGATTCTTTGCTACAATGTAAAGTAGTAAGTGTACAGCTTGTATAACTGTGTAAATTTGCTGTCCCCTCAAAATAACTCAACACACAGCCATTAATGTCTAAACTGCTGGCAACAAGAGTGAGTACACCCCTAAGTGAAAATGTCCTAATTGGGCCCAATTAGCCTTTTTCCTTCCCTGGTGTCACGTGCCTCGTTACTGTCACAAGGTCTCAGGTGTGAATGGGGAGCAGGTGTGTTAAATTTGATGTTATCACTCTCACTCTCTCATACTGGTCACTGGAAGTTCAACATGGTACCTCATGGCAAAGAACTCTCTGAGGATCTGAAAAAAAGAATTGTTGCTCCACATAAAGATGGCCTAGGCTATAAGAAGATTGCCAAGACCCTGAAACTGAGCTGCAGCACGGTAGCCAAGACCATATAGCGGTTTAACAGGACAGGTTCCACTCAAAACAGGCCTCGCCATGGCCGACCAAAGAAGTTGGGTGCACGTGCTCAGCGTCATATCCTGAGGTTGTCTTTGGGATTAGATGCATGAGTGCTGCCAGCATTGCTGCAGAGGTTGAAGGGGTGGGGGGTCAGCCTGTCAATTCTCAGACCATACGCCGCACATTGCATCAAATTGGTCTGCAAGGCGGTCGTCCCAGAAGGAATGCTCCTCTAAACATGATGCACAAGAAAGCCCGCAAACAGTTTCCTGAAGACAAGCAGACTAAGGACATGGATTACTGGAACCATGTCCTGTGGTTTTATGAGATCAAGATAAACTTATTGGGTTCAGATGGTGTCAACCAGGTGAGGACAAAGACAAGTGTGTCTTGCCTACAGTCAGGCATGGTGGTGGGTGTGTCATGGTCTGCGGCTGCATGAGTGCTGCCGGCACTGGGGAGCTACAGTTTATTGAGGGAAACATGACTGCGGACATTTTCACTTAGGGGTGTACTCACTTTTGTTGCCAACAGTTTAGACATTAATGACTGTGTGTTGAGTTGTTTTGAGGGGGCAGCAAATTTTCACTGTTATACAAGCTGTACACTCACTACTTTACATTGTAGCAAAATGTCATTTCTTCAGTGTTGTCACATGAAAAGATATAATAAAATATTTACAAAAATGTGAGGGGTGTACACGCTTTTGTGAAATACTGTATATATTGTTCATCCATATCAGTCCCTGCCCTCAAAGAGCTTACAATCTAAGGTAGCTAACTCACATTCATACATACACATACTAGGGCCAATTTAGACAGGAGCCAAATAACCTTCCAGCATGTCTTTGCATAGTTGGTCAATGACACCAGCCAGCATCATCTGCTGACTTGTTGACATTCAGTAGTTGGCCAGTGAGCTGCCATTCACGGCAGGAGTTATCCAAGAGAAGGATCATCATACAGAGGCCATGATGTTTGCGTCAGGGCATTGTTAGTCATGTATCATGAATCTACATTGCTGGATGGTGTGATTGATGATGGATTCACATTGTGGAAATTTCTAAACTCCTACATATTCACTGGGCCAAGGATGTGGGGAAGAGCCCTTGACCCCATCAACATGGCCAGGGGGGGCTCTGGCAAGATTCCCGTCTTCTGTTAAGGGCATGTAACCTGGCATGGTTCAGGATGGGGGGGCACATGCTCACTCCTTACTTTCCTGGCCAGCCCAACTGCATGCTTGATTAAGAGTCTGCTGTGGATTTTAGGAAGGACCCAAAATTGTTTTTTGCATGGGGTCCCTTTTAAAAATCTATACCAGACGTGCATCAAGGACAAGGTTCAAGTCATTTTTTGCAGGGTCCCTACATCATTTTTTTATGTTTGTTTTCGCATAGGGCCCTTCTCCATATCAGACCCTTAGGCTGCGTTTAGACTTGAGGTTGGGAGGCGGCAAAAATGTGCAATTGAGCCGTGTCTTTGCTGCCCGCCAACGGCCCTGCCTTAAGCTGTAAGAGGCAGTGAATGGTGATGTTTACATGCCACTGTCACAATGCTTTGCTTTGTACTGAAGGCAAATGTGAGCCAACATGTAGCGCTCGGTGGGATGCAAACCCACTAAACGCTACGCATTCAAGTAAATAGGAAGTGGCGCAAAATGTTATTTAAAGAAATTGTGTACATTTAATGTTGTCCTTTAAGCCTTTTTTTTAAAAGACCTGCTCCCTCCCTGTATTTTTTATTTTTTTAACCACTTGCCGACTGGCTCACGCCTATATACGTCAGCAAAGTGGCACGAGTGTGCATAATCACATACTAATTCGTCACTCGCGGCCGCGGGTCGCGCGCCCCCGCTGTATCCGTGGTGATCAGATTCATAGCAGAACCGATCAGTCTTCAGGTCCAGGCCAATGATTTCTGGCCTGGACCTGCTAATCGGTTCTGGTGAATGAAAATGCTTCCCCTGTCTGTAAATGTAAACACAGACAGGGGAAGTGATGTCATCTCCCCTCGTGGAACTCTTTTCCGCTCCAGGGAGAGGAGAGAGAACATCTTACAATGAGTTGTACAACACTACACTAACACCAGTTCATGTAGGCACACTTGTCACCCCCCGACTGCCCCCCCCCCCAGTTAACCCCTTCACTCCCTGTCACTGTGTCACCAATTGCAGTTTTAAGATTCCTAACTGATCACTGCATTGGTGTCACTGTGACCGTAATCAGTGTTAGGGCAATTAGTAGTAGGCCCCGTTAGGTCTAGGGTACCCCCCAAACCCCCCTAATAAAGGTTTAACCCCTTGATTGCCCCCCCAAGTTAATCCTTTCACCCCCTGTCTCAGTTTCACTAATAGATCTTTTTTCTGATCGCAGTATTAGTGTCACAGGTGACGCAAGTTAGCCAGTTAGTTGATTAGTTTCAACGTCAGGTTATAGCATCAAGTACCCCATATATTACCTAATAAAGGTTTTAATCCCCTGATTGCCCCCTAGTTAACCCTTTTACCCCCTGTCACCAGTGATCACCGTATTAGTGTCACTGGTGACACTGGTTAGTTAGTTTGTTTTTTATAGCGTCAGGGCACTCGCCATATATTACCTAATAAAGGTTTAACCCCCTGATCACCCGGCGGGTTTTAGCCTCAGTCAGGGTCTGCATCGCAGCGCCAGATTAGTGCCAGTAGCAATAACACCCACTCACGCACCATACACCTCCCTTAGTATAGTGTCTGAACGAATCAATATCTGATCTGATCAGATCTATACTAGCGTCCCCAGTAGTTTACGATTCCCAAAAACGCAGTGTTAGCGGGATCAGCCCAGATACCTGCTAGCACCTGCGTTTAGCCCCTCCATCCAGCCCAGCCCACCCAAGTGCAGTATCAATCGATTACTGTCACTTACAAAACACATAACTGCAGCGTTCACAGAGACAGGCCTGATCGTGCAAACGCTAACAGTTATTTTGGTAGCATTTGATGCAGGCGCTGATAGCCAGGTGCTCTTTTTTCCTGTGAGTTTCACTAGTTGTACTAGTAAATTTAGAGGCCACAATGTCCAATCAAAGGTACACTAGTGAAGAGGCCTACACGTTTCTGAGCATGACAAATGAGAGTAAAGAGGAAGTCACCCATCTGTCAGATTCAGGGTCAGAATACGATTCTGTAAACAGCAACGGCACCCTGACAGATAGCTCTGACCACAGAGTAGGGGTCCTCGCTAAGGTCAGGCGTACCCAACCCCACTCTTCTGCTGTTGTTGAGGTGCAAGAACCGCAGGGCTCTTATATGAAGCAGAGAGCCAGTACTGGCAAGCACCAGGGGCCTAGTACACCCTGGTCGCAGTTGAACCAGCACTGCAGTATCACGTGGTGATGTGGTGAGTCCCATAAGTGTAGTTCAAGCTGGTGAGGTGGCTAGCACAACTAGTGTCCAGCAGCCACCAAGAAGACAAAGACAGGCCCGTCGAGCCCATAGTGTCCTTCCTGTTGCATTTGCCAATCCGTATTGGGAGCCCACCACTTCTGCAGCCCCCGTACTTCCCCCAATCACGGGGCAACCCAGAATTCAGGTGGAAACAGATTGATTGGGTGCAATTGATTTTACGTCACTTGATTTTTATTTGCTGTTTTTCACGGAAGATCTCTATAGATCTATTGTAGACTAAAGCAATTTGTATGCTGGTCAATTCATCGCTGCTAATCCCCAGTTGGCCCTTGTCAGAGATTGGAGACCTATCACGGTCTCCGAATTTTAAGGCCTTTCTGGGCCTATCCCTCTTCATGGGCATAACTAAAAAAAAAGTGAGTTGCGGTCATATTGGTAACCTGACCCAGTGTTCTCTGCCTCCATGACCCGGGCTAGATATGAGCAGATCTTGCGATTTATGCACTTCAATGACAATGAACTCTGTTGTTCTGACCCTGAATACGATTGGCTCCACATAATTTGGCCCCTTTGCAGCCTTGTTTACTCCCGACCAAGTTGTCTGCATTGATGAGTCCCTGATTACGTTTTCTGGACGCTTGTCATTCAAACAGTATCTTCCCAGCAAGCGTTCCAGATATGGGGTCTAGATGTATAAGCTCTGTGAAAGGGGAACAGGCTATACATATAGTTTTATGGTTTACGAGGGAAAAGATAGTCATGTGGAGCCGGAGAACTGCCCAAATTACATAATGAGCACTAGTAAGATTGTGTGGGACTTGGTGTCACCCTTATTTGGAAAGGGCTACCACTTGTATGTGGACAATTTTTACACAAGCGTGCCACTTTTTAGTCACTTGTTTGATCATGTAAGTGGCGCATGTGGCACCGTGCAATCTAATTGCGGGGCTTACCCTAGCGGCTTGTATATTCCTATCTTACGCTGGAGGAGAGAGCCTGCTTGAAAAGTAGTAATTTGCTCGCAGTGAAGTAAGGGATTCACGGAATGTTTTCGTTCTGTCCTCCCTTCACACAGACATGACGGTCCAAATTCAAATGGCGACTGGTGTTGTGGAGAAACCCCTCTGTGTCCATGAATACAACCTTAATATGAGAGGGGTGGACCTCTATGACCAGTTGATGGCGCTGTACCTAATTGCTCGTAAAGCCAGATGCTGGTATGAAAAATGTCTGTATACTTACTCCAATTGGCTCTGCTGAATGCTAATGTGCTATACAAAGCGTCAGGAAGATCTGGATATTTCCTTAAATTCCAGGAAGAGATCATCACAGCCCTTCTGTTTCCAGACGGTGCTGTGCCCCAACTTCCCAACGCAAATGTAGTAAGCTGGCTGCATGGAAGGCATTTTCCGCATGCCCTCCCTGGTACTCCTACCCAATGATCACCCCAAAGAAAATGTTGTGTCTGTAGCAAGTGCGATTTAGGCATGACACCCGCTATTATTGTCTGTCCTGTCCTGAACATCCTGGTCTTTGCATTGGTGAGTGTTTCTAACGCTACCACACACTAGTGGAGTATTAGCATGGGGTACAGCACTGCACAGACTAGCACACGCTTTCACAGGGTCTCCAAAGATGCGATCACATTTTGAGAGACCCGAACCTGGAACCATGACAGCTACAGTTACAAATAAAAGTGGAAAAAAAGGTAATATATATATATATATATATATATATATATATATATATATATATATATATACCAAAAATAGTTGTAGTTTTATTGCTCTCTCTCTATTGTTCTCTCTCTATTGTTCTGCTCTTTTTACTATGTTTACTATGTTTTATCATGTTTACTTTTCAGGTATGGAATTCTTTTATACTTTACTGTTTACTGTGTTTTATTGTTAACCATTATTTTCTTTTTAGGTACCCCACTCAGCTGCAGCACTGATTTATTTATCTTGACAGCAACAGCATTTGCTCTCACGTTACGTAAATCAGCGACTCCAGCTCTGTAGGAGGTGATTTCACAATCACAGTTAAACAAAAAAAGAGCATATATGCCGAAGCATGGGGGCAGGGGTAGAGGGGCGATTTGCCCCTAACATTAGGGGCAGATTGCCCCCATGCTTCGGCATATATTTTTTACACTTTTTTTGCCACAGATTGTTGTGGTTTTATTGAGTTAATGTTTTATTGTTACCATTGTTTGCTTTTCAGGTACACCATTCAGCTGCAGCACTGATTTATATATCTTGACAGCAACAGCGTTTGCTCTTACGATAAACTAATCAGTGATTCCAGTGCTATATAAGGTGATTTCACCACCACAGTTAAAAAAAAATATAATACCCACCGATCAATATCTTTTTTTTGTTCACCACACCGGCTGCCTGAAAAAAAAGAACATTACAATATAGGTCAAACAAGGACCAGCAACGTACTGGTATGTTGCTGGACTTTGAGTAGTTACACCAGAATGATGCCTGCAGGTTTAGGTATCATCTTGGTATTGTTCTTTTCAGCCAGTGGTCGGCTTCCATGTAAAAGCAACCCTTTTACAAGCAGCGGGAGGGAACATCCCCCCCTCCCGCCATCTTCCTTGGTTTTCCCTGGCTCTCCTGTCCCACCGGGGGACCTGATAATGCAGCCAGTGGCTCCGCCAGCTGACCATAGAGCCGATCGAAGATCAGAATGGCTCCAATCATCTCTATGGCCTAAGAAACCAGAAACTACAAGCATTTCATGACTTTGGATGTAAACAGTGCCATTGGGAAATTGGAAAAGCATCTTATCACACAAATCTTGTTGTGGTCAGATTTTTTTAAAAAAGAGTGCCTGTCACTACATATTGCTATCATAGGGGATATTTACATTCTCTGTGATAACAATAAAAATGATAAAAAAAATAAAAAATGAAAGGGACAGTGTAAAAGTAAAATAAAAAAGCAACATAAATAGTTAAGAAAAAAAAAGCACCCCTGTCCCCCCATGCTCATGCGCAAATGCGAACGCTGGTGTCATATGTAAACAGCAATTGCACCATACATGTGAGGTATCACCGTGAATGTCAGATCAAGGGCAGTAAGTTTAGCAGTAGACCTCCTCTTTAAATCTAAAGTGCTAACCTGTAAAGGCTTTTAAAAATGTATGTAGTTTGTTGCCGCTGCACGGTTCTACGCTATTTTAAAGCATGTCATGTTTGGTGTCTATGTACTCGGCATAAGATCATCTTTTATTTTTATTTTATCAAACATTTGGAAAATATAGTGTGTTTTAGTGCAACACAATTCAAAAAAGGGTTTTTTCCAAAAAATTGCATTTGAATACTGCTACGCAAATACTGTGTAAAATAAAAATTGCGACACTCACCATTTTAATATGTAGGGACTTTGCTTTAAAAAATATATATAATGTTTGGGGGTTCAGAGTAATAAATTTTCTTGCAAAAAAAATATATTTTTCTATTTAAACAAAAAGTGTCAGAAAGGGCTTTGTCTTCAAGTGGTTAGAAGAGTGGGTGATGTGTGGAATAAGCTTCTAATGTTGTGCAAAAAATACCAGGACAGGTCAAACCCTCCCCCTCCCAGTGACCCCTTTTTGGAAAGTAGACACCCCAAGCTTTTTGCTGATAGGCATGCTGAGTCCATGGAATATTTTTTATATTGCCACAAGTTTCGGGAAAATTACAAAGTTGTTTTTTTTTTTGCACAAAGTTGTCACTCAGTGATATATTACTCAAACATGCCATTGGCATATGTGGAATTTCTCCCCAAAATACATTCTGCTGCTTCTCCTGAGTATGGGGATACCACATGTGTGAGACTTTTTGGGAGCCTAGCCATGTACAGGACCCCGAAAACCAATCACCACCTTCAGGCTTTCTAAGGGCTTAAAATGGTGATTTTACTTCCTCACTACCTATCACAGTTTCGTAGGCCATGGAATGTCAAGATAGCACAAAACCATCACAAATGACCCCATTTTGGAAAGTAGACACTTCATGCTATTTGCTAAGAGGCATGTTGTGTTCATGGAATATTTTATATTTTGCCACAAGTTTCGGGAAAATTACAATTTTTTTCTTTTTTTTTACACAATGTTGTCACTAAATTATGTATTGTTCAAACATTGCATGGTTATATGTGGAATTGCACTCCAAAATACATTCTGCTGCTTCTCCTGAGTATGGGAAAACCACATGTGTGAGACTTTTTGGGAGCCTAGCCACGTACAGGACCCCAAAAACCAAGCACCGCCTTAGGGCTTCCAAAGGCGTAAAATTGTGATTTTACTCCTTATTACCTATCTCAGTTACGGAGGCCCTGAAATGTCCAGATAGCACAACCCCCCACCCCCCCCAAATGACCCAATTTTGGAAATTAGACACCCCAAGGTATTTGCTAAAGGGCATGGTGAGTATTTTGCAGCTCTCATTTGTTTTTAAAATTAGGAAGGAAAGAATTTTTTTTCTTTTTTTCAATTTTCAAAACTTTGTGACAAAAAGTGAGATCTGCAAAATACTCAACATGCCTCTCAGCAAATACCTTGGGGTGTCTACTTTCCAAAATGGTGGTCATTTGGGGGGGTTTGTGCTATGCAGGCATTTCATGGCCTCCGAAACTGTGATAGGCAGTGAGGAGTGAAATCAAGAATTTACGCCCTTAGAAAGTCTGGAGGCGGTGATTGGTTTTCGGGTCCTGTACACAGCTAGACTGCCAAAAAGTCCCACACTTGTAGTATCCCTGTACTCAGGAGAAGCAGCAGAATATATTTTGTGGCGTGATTTCACATATTCCCATGGCATGTTTAAGTAATATATCATTTATTGACTACTTTCTGACAAAAAAAAATATTGTAATGTTTCTGGCAAAATATAATATATTCCATGGACTCAACATGCCTCTCAGCAAAAGCTTGGGGTGTCTACTTTCCAAAATGAGGTAATTTGGGGGTAGGGTTGTGCTATCTGGGGATTTCATGGCCTCCGAAACTGTTATAGGTAGTGAGGAGTGAAATCAAAAATTTACACCCTTAGAAATACAGAAGACGTTGATTGGTTTTTCGGGGTCATGTACACGGATAGACTGCCAAAAAGACCTACACATGTGGTATCCCCTTACTCAGGAGAAGCAGCAAAATGTATTTTGGGGTGTAATTTCACATATGCTCATGGCATGTTTGAGCAATATATCATTTAGTGCCAACTTTGTGTAAAAATGTATTTATTTATTTTTTTTGTCATTTTTTTAATCACTTGTGACAAAAAAATAAAATATTCAATGTGCTCAACAAGCCTCTCAGCAAATTCCTTGGGGTGTCTACTTTCCAAAATGGGGATATTTGGGGGGGGGGGGGTATTGTACTGCCCTGCCATTTTAGCACCTCAAGAAATGAGATAGGCAGTCATAAATGAAAAGCTGCGTAAATTCCAGAAAATGTACCCTAGTTTGTAGACGCTATAACTTTTGCACAAACCAAATTTTTTTTATCCGAGGCATCTGGCTGAATGCTTTTTGGCCTAAACGTATGACTAAAATTGAGTATTTTTTTTATAGCAAAAAGTAGAAAATATCTTTTTTTTCTAAATTTTCTGTCTTTTTTTGTTTATATTGCAAAAAATAAAAACCAAAGAGGTGATCAAATACCACCAAAAGAAAACTCTATTTGTGGGAAAAAAAGGACGCAAATTTCGTTTGGGTACAGCATTGCATGACCACGCAATTACCAGTTAAAGCAGCACAGTGCCAAATTGTTAAAAGTGCTCTGGTCAGGAAGGGGGTAAATCCTTCCGGGGCTGAAGTGGCATGTCCTCCATTCCAGAGCCCAGCTACCCATACCCTTTTTTTTTTTTTGAAAATTATTTTTATTGATTTTTATTGTAGTTTTAAATTGTAGAACCTCTTGAGCATACTCAGGCTCGGAGACACAAAAGAAACAAAAACTAAAACAATAGAAGCAAGACTAAAACATCCTACAGTTGTACGCTCAATCCAACTATACAAATTTGGGTACAAGAGTTTTTCCCTGCCATCTCCAGTGGCAAACACATTAACGAGATGTCCTCTCTCCTAGAACCCAGTCACCTAGGAGATCGTCCACCCTGTGTGGCAGAAACACAAAGTTCCGCCACCTAAGAAAGAACAGATCATATATTCTAAAGCTCAATAGTCGTCCATTTGTATCTGCTGACTCCATGCAAATATTCCACATTTTATGGAACTTCTTAGCGCATCCCCTAGACAAATAAGTGGCCTTGTACATTGGTAGGGCTGCATTAACTAATCGTTTCCAGAAATTAATGGATGTACTGTAGGACCAGGATCATTTAAGAAAAGAAAGAGGTTGTCTGCATACATGGCCATTTTTTCATGTATAGAATCGACCTGGATGCCCCTGACCTTGTCAGACTGTTTAATAGCAGATGCAAGCGGCTCCATCTCCAAAGCAAAAAGGGCTGGTGACAGCGGGGAACGCTACCTCGTCCCCCTTCCAATTGCAAATGGGGACATAAGGGCACTGCCCAGTTTAACCTGCACCATTGGGGACCTATATATAATGTCAAACCATCTGCGGAACATTATCCTAAATCCCATCGTTTCCAGAACCAAGGACATATAAGACCAGGCCACCGAATCGAATGCCTTATCTATGTCTAATCCGACCAGTACCCTGGTAGAGTTCTCAGATGGAGGCAACTGTATATGTGTGAAAACCCTGCGTAAATGAATGTCCGTCGACTTCCATGGCATGAATCCAGTTTGATCAATGTTGACCAGAGATGGGAGGATCATCTGTAACCTGGTAGCCAAAATCTTGGTCAATATTTTGAAGTCATAATTTATTAAGGAAATTGGCCTATAAGAGGCACATTGAGTTTTGTCCTTACCAGGTTTGGGGATGAGAACAATATGTGTTCGGTTCATAGAAGAGGTTAAGGATGAACGTTCCTTGCAGTCAGTGTATACTTGCAAAAGTTTAGGTACGATTAAGGTCGCATAAGCTCTATACCATTCACCAGGGAGGCCGTCCGGCCCAGGCATTTTACTACTGGGAAATGAATAGCTGTTTCTATTTCCTCTGTCGTTAAATCCTTCTCCAAGAAATCTATGTCCGCCTGCATTAGAGTAGGTAAGTGCAGATATTGTAAGTACACTCTAAGCCTCTCCTCAGGCCAATGGGGCACCTCTGCATAGAGGTTCTCATAGAAGGTCCGAAATTCATGCAACAATTTGCTTTTAAACAAATCATGCAACAATTTGCTCTTCTCGCATCTGTTAATTGGCTGAAATGATTAGGAGTTGGGGAGACATAAAAGGTTTTGGCAGCCTTAGATTCACTCCCCTCAAGCTGCTGAACCTGGGAGGATATCTCAGAATGAACTGCTTTGATAGCTGAGATGTATTCCCCCTTGGTATTGGCCTTAAAGGCCTCCCAGACCATCTGTGTGGAGGCAGAGTTCTTGTTTAGGTCCCAGTATTGTTTTAACTTTGGGGAAACTATTTCTTCAACCGTAGAGTCCTGCAGCCACTTGGTTGCCAAACGCCAGGAGTTTGCTCCCCTATTCCCTGACAACACCAAGGTAACCTCTAGCGGGACATGATCGGAGAGGCCCACAGGTAAGTACGAGGCCTCCCGCACTGCTGTCAGAGCACATGGGTTGCCGAAAACCAGGTCGATCCTGGAACCCGATCTATGAGTAGTAGAGTGAAAGGAGTAGGCCCTATTGTTATGGTGTTTCCGTCTCCAGATTTTAGTGTAATTAAAGGTTTGTGCCCAGTGGAGTAAATCAGGCGTGTAGACCATGTTAGGATTAGATTAGTCTAGGGATGGGTCTAGAGTGGAGTTAAAATCCCCAGCTATATAAAGTCTAGAAAATTGTAAGGTGGCCAGTTTTTCATACATGGTGTACAAGACACGCTAGTTAAAGGGCGGGGGGAGGGACATATATATTAGTCAGAGCATACACAATTCCTTCAATCTCTAGCAGAAGAATAATATATCGACCCTCCGAATCAAGTACCAGATGCCTAACCTTGTAGGCGAGGGATTTGTTTAAAAGTATGGCCACTCCCCTTGCGTAACTAGAGCAAGTCGCGTGGAAAGACTTTTGTACCCAGGAACTCCAGAGTGCAAGAATCTTATTTCCCATGAGGTGCCTTTCCTGTAAGAATAGATTATGGGGTTTATGACGAGTCAAATACTTGAACATCAAAGTTCTCTTGACCTTATTCCAAGACATGATTTTCAATTCTGTACCTATTGGGAATAGATAAGGAATAGCCCAGTTGCGTGGTGCCTCGGGTTATGGAGAAGTTGGGAGAGAAGGCAAAGTAAAACAACTTTAAGGAAAGGAATTGTTGACTTATCATGAGATACCCAATCATTTAGTGGAAGTAGAGCATACTGAACCTGAAAGAAAAACTTATAAACAAGTGATACCATAGTCTACCTAATGAATCTATATGTTCACTCCTGACCACAGGTGCAACTGCAATGGCTTACCACTCAACAATCAGTAGTGAACTGAATCCCTACCAGCAGGAAACCTCAGCAACAGTACCAGTCAGTTTTATTCCCTGAACTCAAACTGATATATAGTTATTGTAAAGTCACTCCAGATTAGTGGAGAACAGCAGTTGAGATACCTCCAGTTGAAATCTACAAATTCGACCGCATTGGGTAGGGTGTAGTTGGTGTAGATGTACCCTCGAGGTAACTCCGGGGCTTGTAGTAGAATTAGTAGGATAAGACAAGTTAAGATGTGGAAGATCTGTGCATCAGGTGGATTGGAAGAATAAAAGTTCTTCATCTTAAAGTGCGTATCCAGTCGCCAGCATCCGCGGGGGTATCGAAGAAACTAACAACGCCATTGTGTTTTACCCGGAGGCGGCTAGGATAAAGCATGCTTCATCCCTGAGCCGTTTATGGACATCATTAAAGGTTTTCCTCTTCCTCTGCAACGCAGCCGAGAAGTCCGGAGGACGGTGGTGTTGCCATATTTGAGTGTGGGGTGTTTATGGGCTTCAAAAAGGATCCTGTCCCTGTCCTGATAGTTAAGAAAGCGGACCAGAAGGGGGTCAAGGCAAGTTCACAGGAACCGCCCGGCCTGTAGGGACCCAGTGGGCTCCCTCAACCACATAGGTGGGGGGAACATCCATGAGCCCCAGCAAGCTTTTGAAGAATTCTTCAGAAAATTCTGCTGGGCAATCCCCCTCCTCTCCCTCAGGCAGTCACAGGACTATAACATTATTCCATCTTAGCCGGTCTTCAGCGTCATCCGTTTTTGCGACCAGGGTCTGAACTGTGCGGTGTAATTCAGCAATGGAGGTAGCATGGGTGGCAATAAGATCTTCGGTGGCAGATATTCTGGATTCAGATTCGATTATCCTCCCCTTCATTTTGTCAAGGTCGTTACGGATAAGGTTTCATTTTTCAGCAAGATGGTCTATGCGGACCAGCAGTGAGGGCCTGCTCTGTTCTATAGCAGCAAGGATCGTGGCTGTGCTGTCCTGCAGTGATGGGGTTGGTGCCACCGCAGTCGGAGACTCTCTGGGCTCCATCTCCAGTTTGGCCAGTAGTGACTGGAGTCTCTACTGGCATCCAGCCATGGAGAAAGAAGTGGCGGTGGCTCCTGTGATGTGGTAATTTTAACAGATTTTGTATTTTTATTTTTTGAGGACATCAGCCCAGAGTAAGCCACAAGGGGAGGAGGGCTCTAGAGAGGAAAGCAGGCAGTGCACAAGCTTGTGTTCAGATAGGTGGGGTAGCCCTGTTGGCAACAGTACCCAGGCCCAATGGATCTTGGCCAGGTCAGGCAGTCTGTGTCAGTCCAGCAGTCCGCACTCCCCAGCAAGGGGACGGGTAGGAGGAGTGAGGCGTTGATGCTGTGTACTACTGTCCAGTATGGAGGAGTCTCTGAGCTCTCAACAGGGCAGAGTGCAGCAACATGGTGGTGTTCGCTAGGCCCCAGGAGATCAAGGCTTAATCGGGTTTACAGTAATGGCTCAGGAGTCCTCTTTGTCCCCATACAATGATGCATGGGATGCTGGATAAGAGATGCAGTGAACTGGGGCCCCGGAGGACATAGGATGCAGCTTCAAACCACGGGACAGAGGCCGGGAAGATGGCGGCGGTCACAGGGCAATCGCGGTACCTCTATGACTAAGTCCTGGGCGCGGTGCAAAATGTGTCAGGGGAAATGGCCTATCGGAGGATTCGGGGTCACTTTCTTTCTCTCAAGCAGTTGGAGCTATTTGGTGTGCGGTGTTCACTTAGGATCTCTCATAATGCAATGGATTAGCATACATGCACCCTACTTGATGTGGGATTATCAGAGCCAAATAATCAGCACTTGCAGCAGTGCTCCACTAAGCCCCCCCTGCAGATTTTGTAAGTTTGCCCACTTACAAAGAAATGAAGGGTCTATAATTGTTATCATAGGTGTATTTTATATGATAGAGACAGTATATCAACCAAAAATCCAGAAAAGACACATGATACATATGTTATAAATTGAGTTGCAATTCAGTGAGTAAAAAAAGTATTTGACCCCCTACCAACCAATAATAGTTCTGGCTCCCACAGACTGGCTACAGCATGTGCTCATGTGGTGCACAGAATAGTCCTGTTAATCTAAGAAGATGCTCCTAACGTGAACTTGTTATGTGTATAAAAGACATCTACAGAATCTCTTTCTTCCATTCAAACCTCACCATCATGGGCAAGACCAACGAGCTGTCAAAGGATGTCATGGGCATGATTGTAGACCCGCATAAGGCTGGAATGGGCTATAAGACCATCAGCAAGAAGCTTGGTGAGAAGGAGACAACTGTTGGAGCAATTATTTGTAAATGGAAGAAATGCAATATAACTGTCAATCGCCCTTGGTCTGGAGCTTCATGCAAGATTTCGCCATCATGGGGTAAAGGATGATTATAAGAAAGGTGAGGGATCAGTCCAGAACTACACGGGAGGAGCTTGTGAATGATCTCAAGGCAGCTGGGCCCACAGTCAGCAAACAAACCATTGGTAACACAATAGGCCTCCATGGATTGAAATTCTGAAGCGCCCACAAGGTCCCCCTCCTCAAGAAGGCACCTGTACAGGCCCATCTAAAGGTTGCTAGTGAACATCTAAATGATTCAGTGAAGAACTGGGAGAAAGTGCTATGGTCAGATGAGACCACAATTAAGCTCTGTGGTATTAATTCAACTCGCCGTGTTTGGAGGAAAAAAAATGCTGACTTTGACCCTAAGAACACCATCCCTTCAGTCAAGCATGGAGGTGGAAACATTATGCTTTGGGACGGTTTCTCTGCTAAAGGTACAGGCCAACTTTGCCACATTGAGGGGCCAATAGACAGGGTCATGTATTGTAAAATCTTGTATGAGAACCTTCTTCCCTCAGCCAGAACACTAAAGATGGGTCGTGGATGGGTCTTCCAGCATGACAATAACCCAAAACATACCCCCAAGGCAACAAAGTAGTGGCTCAAGAAGAAGCACATTAAGGTCATGGAGTGGCCTAGCCAGTCTCCAGACCTTAATCCTATAGAAAATGTATGCAGGCTGAGGAAGCTTAAACTTTAAGCTGCCAAGTGACAGTCAAGAAAACTTAAGCATTTAGAGAAGATCTGTAAAGAAGAGTTAACCAAAATCCCTCCTGAGATGTGTGCAAACCTGGTAACCAACTACAAGAAACTAATTACCTCTGTGTTTGCCAACAAGGGTTCCTCCACCAAGTACTAAGTCATGTTTTGCTTGGGGATCAAATACCTATTTTACTCACTGAACTGCAACTCAATTTATAACATTTGTATCATGTATTTTTTCTGGATTTTTAGTTGATATTCTGTCTCTATCATTTAAAAAACATCCATGCCAAAAATTTTAGACCTTTCATTTCTTTGTAAGTGGGCAAACTTACAAAATCTGCAGGGGATCAAATAATTATTTTCCCCACTGTAGTTTTTGCATTGTGGGGGGAAGGGTTAGAATCTCTGTGAGGTTTTTACCATTGTTCCTGTTGTGTAGATTTCTTCTCACTTCATGTTCTGTTGTATCTGGAAAAATAGGTAAGGGAAAATTATACAGCTAAAAAAGTTTTATTTTTTTGTAGAATGGGAATGGATTTAGACTGTGTCAGGTTTTTTTTTTTTTTGCTGTCTGTTACATCATTGTGAAGTTTTACTTCTCGTTCCTGTGTTCAGTGACAGATGCCAGATGTAACAGATCAGACAAATCTGTAAGAACACAGACAGCAATATAAACCTGACAGAGGTTTTAGCCCTTCCACACTCTATTCTTGGGGACACCAAACTATGAGTTGTGGGCCAAATCTGGCCAGCAATTCTATGCAGCCTGCAGCTAGACATAGGTCTTCAGGTCAATTTAGAGTCTCTATTTCTCCCTAGCAATCACCCACTGGTTCTCCCCGGCTGTGCTGTAATTCTACTGTTAGTTGCTAGGTACAAGCATTTACAGGAGAATTGCACTTGCTCTGTTCAGACCTGATTCACCTTTTTCTGCTGCTACAGCCACCCTCCCTGGCTGTCCAGGCTCCCAATAATAAAGATGTGTGAAGTAATGGTGGACTCTGATGGGGACTCTTATCTAAGGTGGGATACTGTTCAGTATATATAAGGGGGTCTCTGATGGGCTCAAGTTTACTTGGAATTGCTTAGCTTTGCTTTAATTAAGTTTCTCTGTTGGCCTAAATCAAGCTGGTTAAATAAAATGCACCAAGTAAAATGAGTCAATTATTTAAGGTTTATTCGTTCATTTTTAAAACTATTTTGTCTACTGTAAACCTAGAACAATGCACTTGGAAAACTGGAGGCTGCAAAGCTTTCCTTTCCACATAAAAACAAAATCTTTTTTGACAGTACTAGCTTGGCACACGCTTGTCAAAAGTGACACCCGTAAATAAGAAAACAGAACATGTTAGATATTAAAATCTTTACATTTGTGAAAATCTGTAAGAATATTTTTGTTGGACAAGACAAATCCAGACAGATCCAGGGCATGCAACATTTTAATTTAATTCAGTTATACCCTATGCAGCGGAAAAGAATCATTAATAATTGCATTGTGTTTAGCTTGATCATAAATAATAATGATTTAATTCAACATGTAAAATGTACTGATATTGTAAAAAAGTTATAGTTCTTAATAATGATTAGAGGTGGCATTTGACTGTCATCTAATGGGTTATTTTATAATTGTGCCTGTTGAGTGTATAGTTCGGTTGATCGGTTAATATTGGCTACTCGTCACCAGTATTTTTCATGCTCAGGGCAATTTAAAACATGGATACATTTTTCATGAGCAGTCTTTACAGTTCAATGGGAACTGCCTAGGGCTACTGGCTTGGTGCATGCAGTGGGTGAAACATGCACTCCTCTCTAAAGTAGCAAAGAAAGCTGATGATATTGGAAGGGCAGTGGAGGGTTTACAGCAAAGTTTCTGCTTACTGCAAGCAAGCAAATTATTGTTTCATGGATATATTTAGATATTTTGATATAACAAATTGAACAGACACAAAGTTATATACCCATGTAGGTGTATCATGCACACAAATGCATGTGCTATTTTCTTGAGGACCACTAGGCAGCAGTGTTGTACTGAATGGTACAGCATTGAGTGTACTTGGCCAGGGTAGTAAGCCATTAGAGACTGCTTTTACAGTACAGTGGTAATAGGAGCAATTGGGTAGTGTAAAGAATAACTAATTGAGAATATTTAACTTCTATTATCATATAGATAACATCAGTAATATAAGGAAATATTAATCCGCATGGCACATTCCTTTTCTTTTTTTATCCAGAAGAACCTGCAGCAATATCCTGTTTCAATGGGTGTGATAATTTCTCAACACTTCTTTTGATATCTTTAACCTTTGAAAATAATACAACAGGATGTGTCGGATTCTCCTGACTTTTAATGTTGCCAGTAATAAAAGAGATATGGAAATGTGACTGTAAAAGGAGACTCATTAAAATCCATTACTGGTCAGGTATGCCACTTCAAGCAGGACATTCTTTTTCGTAAATGAAATGTCACAACTCTAAATAATAAAATATAATGTTTTATCCCACTCAATGAGGTTTTCACCTAAAATCATTCTTAAAAATGTTCATTTCTTGACATCAGTAACAAATGACATGGCTGTAAAAATCCACTACATTATTAGGCATTTAAAGCAACCACTTTGTAACAGCTGGGTGAACAAAACTGACAGGAACACCAAAGTCATTTCATTTTATAAAATGTATACTACAATATCTCACTACCACAATTTTCATTTAAATGTGCAAAACTTCTTCAGCACGTACAGTAGATGAAAGCTACCTTCTGCTACAAAAGTTTATTTTTGTATGTAGATGCATGGGAAAGAAAACCTTTGCTTTACCGATGCAGGTAAAAACAAGATCCTTTTAAATGATCCTTCCTCAGCAGCAAATACCTACTTCCTTTTGATCCTCCACCTCTGCATTTTGTGTGTAAAGGACTGGGTGACCCTCAGGTTGGAAAAGTTGTAGCTTACACAGGGATAAGTTTCCCCTGCATGAAAATGCTGCTTGGCCCAGCACTGTCACATGGAGTGAGCTGCATGATCTTTTTTGCTCCAAGCATTCAACAGAGAGGCAAGGGAGTGAGGAAGGAGCAGGGAAATGCAAGTACTGCTCGCAAGGAGGGTGTGGGGGGGTTAAAGCAAGCCTGTTGTTTTTTTCTGAACTTGTGGGCACAGGCAAAAATGGGCATGAAAAAGTAGGTGTTCCTTCATGGCGTCTCATTGGTAGTGTGGCAGCTTTCCTATGCTTTACTATGCTTTAGACAAAATAAGACAAAGGAAGTAAAACAAGCCCCATCGTTGGCATTAGTGACTCCAATAATAACCCTCAACAACAGGTATTGGTAGACATTATAATAACCCCCAGCACTGACATCAGAGGACACAATAATATCCCCCAGCACTGACATCAGAGGACACAATAATAACCCCCATCATTGACATCAGAGGACACAATAATAACCCCCAGCATTGACATCAGAGGACACAATAATAACCCCCAGAATTGACATCAGAGGACACAATAATAACCCCCATGCTTTCTGTCAGTAGAATAAGAACCCCCAGCGTTGGTGTCAGTGGATGCAAACACAACCTTCAGGATTCATGTCAGAGGACACAATAATAACCTCCAACATTGGCATACATGGATACAATAATATCCCCCAGCACTGCTGTTCCTGGGAGAAAGAATAAACCCCACTTTCACTGATGGTCAGTGGTAGCAAAATGATCCCCTTTCTTTGCTGGTTATTGACAGTAATATTACTCCCTCCCCCTCTTTAAACGGTGGTTATTGGAAGCAGTATTAACTTTCCTTGAATTGAAGTCAGTGGCAGTACCATTAACTTTCCCTGCATTGGTAATTAGTGGCAGTATAAATAACCACTTGTCTACCAGGACCATTTTTCTGTTTTTGTACACATGTTAATATGAACATTTTGGGCCCGAATCCCCCAAACAGTATACATTTTCTGAAATATGTTTTTCTGAAAACAATGGAGAATAAAATGGTGGTACTTGCAATTTCTATGTATTGTAATACTAGAACATGTTTTTCAAATGCAAATCTTTAGTGAATTGGCCGACTTTACAGTGTGAGGAGTAGTAAAAGAGAACTGCAAATTAGGGTACAGAGCCTACAGTTGTATTATTTGAAACATTAACAAATGTTGATAGCATTATTAATATCAAGTTGATGTTACATATACAGTATACTTAAAAAAATTAGCAAGGCTGTTTATAATCCTTTAAATTCAAGGGTAGTGAAGTATGGTAGCTTTCCTATGCTTTAGACAAAATAAGACAAAGGAAGTAAAATAAGCTTCATCATTGGCATTAGTGACTGCAATAATAACCCCCAACAGACAGTATTGGTAGACACAATAATAACCCCCAGCATTGACATCAGAGGACACAATAATAACCCCCAGTATTGACATCAGAGGACACAATAATAACCCCCAGCCTTTCTGTCAGTAGAATAAGAACCCCCAGCGTTGGTGTCAGTGGATGTAAACACAACCTTCAGGATTGATGTCAGAGGACACAATAATAACCTCCAACAGGCATACATGGATGCATTAATATCCCCAAGCACTGCTGTTCCTGGGAGAAAGGATAAACCCCACTTTCATTGATTGTCAGTGGGAGCAAAATGATAAGTGGGAGCAAAATGATAGGCACAGGAAACATAGATGAACAAATCACCAAGGCCTCAATGTGCTTCAAGGGAACAAACGAGTTTTGTTTTTTATTTGTGCCTGAACATTTGGAAAGAGATGATGTTTTGGGAATAAACTTTACATGATGCTAGATGAGCTTAAATAATTACATTTAATGATAACAGAAAAAGATAAAAGGTCCATTGTCTTGGCAATGTAGGTCACTTGATATCAACCACAGGAAGTATAGCTAAATTATATAATAGTACACATTGGGAAGAGTGGTGCCTTGGCACCCAGCGAATGTGCTCCAGTTTGCTTGCCAATTTGCCTTTATCTTGTGGGCCTGCAATTTTGCTGCCACCTCAGTCGTGTTTAACTAGTTATCACTTTTTATTTAAGGGGCTATAGTTATTGACTATGAATACTGCACTTTAGGCTTTACTCATTGCAGTGTTTTAATCAATTAGCCTGCTACTGGTCTAGCTATGTTTGACTATATGATGATGTGACAAAAAAATAGAAAGATAAACCATGAATGTACAAATATTTTATACAACAATGCATTCATTTGAAGTCTACAGTCAACTCTATATTCCTATTTGAGAGTATTTCACAGTTCATACCCATGATATTGTTGTATGAATAAACTTTTCAACTTAGTAGAAATTCTTTGTTTATGGAGTGTGTGTGAGTAAAAAACTCAGTTTTGTCTCATCAAACTGGTGCTCATATTGATACAGGTTGTAAAGATGCTAGAACTAAAGTGTTGATAATAGCTATTTTTGAAATTTCAAGGGCAATTTCATCTTCTGGAAAGTGGCCCAGCTTTGCAAACCATTTGACCCAGTGCTCATATTGGTATTAACATCTCACTAGCATCTAATGAATGAACATTAGCAAAATCACCTGGCACATTGGTCTGGCCACCATTAAATCTCCCAGCTTCCCTAAACACATCACCCTGATTATATAGAGTGTAGCTGTGTCTGATTCTTCCACATGCTTGCTTATCTATTACCCAAACAAATACATTCATAGCATCATTTGTTTTGTATCTGTCACACACATTATTATCACCCCATACCTTTAATTAGTACATTAAACTTAACATTTTCCTTTTGGAACAGCCAAGCTATTTGCTGTAAAATGAACACTTCAATTACCTTACTTGCAATGGAAGAAGTGTAATTAACATTGTCTTGAGGCTAATTTTTATTTATGCCGCAATCCTTCAAAGATTATACAGCTTTTCCTTCCTTGTCATCGCATTTAGCTTGTTTGCACTTTCAAATGCAGATAATTAATTCAGGCTGTGCTACGGTAGTTAGCTGGGAGTAAATATGAATTATGAAATCATTTCAGTTTGTCTGCACTACATATTCCCTAGCAATGCTTCAGGATAGTGTTTAATGCTACACAGGCTTAATACCAAGTGAATAGCAGGAAGGAAAACTGAAATTGAGCCCTCTGTTCTTACTTGGCTCTGAACTGATTCTAGAGGGGAAATATGACTTTTCCTGGAACACATGCCAAATCCAGGTAATGTCTATTCCTCCCAAAGAAAAGGCAAAGAAAAATAAACATTAAAAGAAAAAGGATAAGAAAGGGCAAAAATCAGGGCCGGATTAATATAGGGGCTATTGGAGCTGCAGCTCCAGGCCCCTGCCTTAAAATCGACTCAGCCACCAGTACAAGCTCTTCCTTCCCCCGCCCCTCTCTCCCCTCTCCCTCTGTGAAGTCCATGCAGTGAAGGAGCTCTATGGGTGAGAAATTATGAACAGAGCAGCCGGCAGATAAGGTGAACATGACATTCGAGTAATAAGCTTCCACCCAAGTGTGAGCACAGTCCTATTGATTTCTACTAGGTTGCGTGTTTTTTTCTGAAAGCGCACCAAAATTCCTGCATGCTGCATCTTAGACACATTGTAAGAAAACCTGCAACCTAATATAAATCAATAGGACTGCAGCTAAAATTGCAGATACACAAGCTGTGCACCCAAACTGCAGCACACCATTGTGAGCCCAAAGGCACAACCCCTCTGTAGAATTTGGTCTGATCAATACTCCTGGCAATAATTTTACACACAGCCATACCATTCCAGCTCAGAAGGGGTGGGGGCTCCAGGGATTTGTTTGACTATGCAGGCCCTGTCCCTTCTACCCATCTGGTCAGAGTCCTGGAGGGAGTGGTAGGCTGCTGGTGGTAAGTGGCACACTGTATCTGGTAGCAGGCTGCTGGTGGCAAGTGGCACACTGTATCTGGTGGCAGGCTGCTGGTGGCAAGTGGCACACTATCTGGTGGCAGGCTGCAGGTGGCAAGTGGCACACTGTATCTGGTGGCAGGCTGTGGATGGCAAGTGGCACACTATATGGTGGCAATTGGCACACTGTATCTGGTGGCAGGCTGCTGGTGGCAAGTGGTACACTGTATCTGGTGGCAGGCTGTGGGTGGCAAGTGGCACACTGTATCTGGTGGCAGGCTGCTGGTGGCAAGTGGCACACTGTATCTGGTGGCGGGCTGTTGGTTGCAAGTAATATGCTGCATTTGGCAGAAGGCAACTGTGGAAAGTGATACGCTGCATCTGGTGGCAGGCTATGGGTGGCAAGTGACACGCTGCATCTGGTGGCAAGCGACGGTGGCAAGTAACAAGCTGCATCTGGTGGCAAGTAACAAGCTCAGGTTCCCACTGATTCTGCATTATGGTGAGTTGAACTATTTCACTATATAACAATGTAGTAATAGAAATAATGGAATTTGATCATCCTGACACCATATCAAGCATGGTGTCAGGATGATTTTAAGTGCTAACACCAGCCATTTGCCTGACAAATCACCCCCCGCCGCCGATTTCCCCATCAACCCCGAGACTACATCCCTCACCCTCATCTTTTTTTTGAGAAGGGGTGAGGGGGTTGTCCCTGAATGGCAGTTTGGAAATGTGGTCACCCAATATTGCTGCTGGTGAGAGACCACATAGCAGGTGGTTTTGGTGGTGTTGCTGCTGCTCAGAGGCTGCACAGCTGGTATTATTGGTGAGAGTATATTTAATTTGTTTTAGCAAAAAAATGTTTGCAATTTAATTTTGTTTCCATAAAAAGGTCCACCAAAATCCTCAGCATCAGGCCCATGATGTTCTAAATCCGTAAGACAAAATATATAAAACAAATAATTCTGCGCTACCCAAACAGCAAGCAGCTAAATAGCCAAACAGTCAATAGGATATAAGCAAAAACCAAAAAAACAAAAATAGTGTAGCGCTAATATAAAAAACAACCATGTGTTGTATAATATGAAGAAATATATTCCTCAAATGCACATTTCACAAAGGAGGACATAAAAAGTAAATAAAAAACGGAAAAGTCCTAACAGTCCTCAGGGAATATGTCTGGCAAAATGATGGTAGTCCTCAATATGTATGTGACTTCATGTTGCACACATCCAAAGACAAAGAAAAGGGTGAATCAAAGGTGCACCCTCACCAACAATAAGAAGGCTTACTGGAACCTTTGAACCTTTGAAACCTACGTTTCATTGGGTCAAACAAGCTTTAGTCATCAACGGCTGCTGAACTTCGGTGGAAGATGGAAAGAGATCCAAAGGTGGTATATGGAACCGTATGAGCCTCAGGGGTGATATCCTCAGTAAAGATGGTTATAATGAGAGGGGGAAAACAAAGAAAGGCCACATAGTGTAATCCCGTATGAAAAAAATATAACAAATTTATTATAAAGGAATTACACTCACATGTAAAAATATAAAACCAGCACCGTATAGATAAAAAATGGCAGCAGTGGGGTCCTACCCGACGCGTTTCACCTCCTTGGACATCATCTGGGCCTCTTAATCCGGCCCTGGCAAAAATAATCTTTATGTACAATCATCTACATGTGTTTGAGTATGTACCATGCATATGTAATTAAAAATAACTGATTCATTAATCTTGTAGTCTTTTATCTGCATACTAATATAATGATAATGCATCTATTCATAATGGTCCCTTCCCTAAAACTAGCTCAGATATAAACAGAGTTGGGACAAGATAAACATGTTTGCCATTCCCTAAGCCTCACAGCAAAATATCTCCTCAGCCAACATTTGGCAGAAAGGTAGACAAAAACTCTGCGGAGCACACCAGTGGACCCACTCAAGTATAGTAAATGAAATAGAGACACTTCCCACTACAGCCTTAAAGAAGGTACAGTTACCAGATGTTTGTTGGCAGTGCTGCGAGATGAATATTTGTTAGTTATATATATATATTAAATAAATACATATGTCCATCAAGCTGACCCTCAAACAAGTGTTCTTTTTTATCTCTGTGAAGACTGTATTGCTTTATGTCACCATAAAAATCTGTAGGATCTGTGGCATATAACAATTTTCAACCAGGGTAAAAGGAAAAACTTTACTAAAGACAAAGGACGTGGTAACTACTGAACACATTAAGTTTAAACATATAGAGGCGCATAGTTTTGTGCATCTGCCAAAATAAAAATATGAGTGCTATGCTATTAAATAAATGACATTATGCTAAAGTTAAAGCACAGTCCTGAAAACTAGTAGATTTTCTCATAAACCTTCTGCTGTGAGTAAACTGCTGTAACCCATTCATAGGGTGATTTTACACTGGCAAAGCTTTTGAGGACACAACCCTTGAGTGTCCCCACAATAACACTACCCAACTCCATAAGCCTTGTTTTTTTTTGCTAGGTACTAGACCTCTTCTCCCCTATGGAAAAAATCGCTCTTAGATAGCTAGTTTATTATTTTATCTTAATTTTTCAATCGACTCTTTGGTCAACATCTCATGGTCTACTATTGTAGTAATAGAAGCAGTGCATCTAGATCAGTGTAACCTCTGTTTAACCTTTGGAATCATACCTGGACCCCACTTTGTAGGGATGGCCTGTAATGTTGCTTTGAGCACTGGACCCCTTTAAAGGCCTACCCACCAAGGCTGCATCAAGAACTGTAGGTCTTTTTACACTCTAGTAAATTTTACTCTATTCATATTGTAAATAATTCTTCTTGTATATACTGTATACACCTCCTAATCTGCTTGTGGAAATTGTTTTGTTTTTATCATATCTCAAGTCATGTCTTTCCCCTGAAACATGATTCTCCCAGAGGGACAATCTTGTATGACTTGATGTAGGCTCCAACACTACTTCCAGTTGGAATTTATTCTGTCTCCTAGATAGAAGATGGACAGCTTTTTGAATCCCTGTAGTTTTTGTCTTTGTTTCTTGTGAAAGTCAGCATGCTTTTGAAAAGTAGTTTCACAGAATTTCATAGCACACCTGAGCAGGAGTAACTGAGATGGCTTTTTTCATAGATGTAAATGTGCTATGTGTGGATTAGCACCTATGCTGAATGTCTTTTTTAAGGAAGTTTTGCAACCTGGACCATTCTGTGAACTTGTCCATTGTTTGATAGACAATCAAGGTCCATTGGATAAAGGAATCTAAGTGTAATTTCTTAATAGGATACACAAGCACACATCTCTTGCTGGAGAAAAGAGTGTCATTAGGATCCAGACCTTAACCCAGGATCTGTTGTGTCTGGCAGAGGATCTTCCTATTGAATAACATAAAGCTCTGAATAGCTCCTTGCCTGATCTCTTTAATCTCCTCAGCAAATTGCTCTTCCCTTGAACTTACCTTACTAACATACTAACTTACTAAGTCTCTGTGCTTCCTGTTTGCCTACAGTGGTTACCTTGCTCTTTGTTGCTACTCCTTTGAGGTGTACTTATTTACTACTACCCTTGGCTACTAATTCACTGACCACTCTTTATGGGTCTCCAATTCAAACCTGATACTTTTTTATACTGACTTTGGCTTGATCTCTGACTATACTTCTGCTTGTTCCTATGCTGCTACTGCTACCTGGGTACCTAACCAGGTATGTTGATAACCACAAACTTGCCTGCTGTTTCAGCTACTCTGGGAACTCAGAGTCTTATCCCAAAACATGACAAGTGTTGCCTGAGTCTATTCCTCTGGGAAAACGATGCCGTGATCTTTAATATATAGGCATGACAATGGTGAAAAGATGTTCCTTACTTGAATTGATGACATGCGATAACACCTTATTTATCAAAATAGGCAGTTTTAAAGCCGCTAATGATGTGCTCACTTTTCTGCTGTACCGTTGTGGGATATCATGTTTCTGTATGCCTGGGGAGTCACAACACAATCACTCTGGAAATAGTAATAAAAAGAGCAATACCATTCCCCTTATTTTATTCTTTTTAATATTTCTTGTTTCTAAAAGGAACAATGCGTATGCTAGAGGGCCTTCCACTGCTGATGTACAGAATTTTACAGGGAAGACATAAAAATAGAAAGTTTCTAATCATGGCCATGAACATATTTTTTTTTCCTTTAGAAAACTGTTTATTTTATCTATGGTTATTGTGTTTATTAGTATTTATCATAATTATTATACATATATTTCTCTTTATTCTGTATTATATTCTGTATTGTTATTTTTTTATTTAAAAACTATAAATATTTTTATTTGTGCCCTTTTCCTCTAAATGTGTTTTGCCACAGACTAATATCATTTAGATTGCAACATTTACTACTCTGTTCGTTGTGATAGAAAGAATTATTTAAAAAATATTGTTATTTCTATTTATTGTATTACATCATTAGTTTATTTACATCTGAGGATTTCCTGTTCACTGACATGCAATGAATTATTATTTGTATTATATTATCATTATTATTTTTTGTAGTCAGCCTGTTGTTGAATGTACATTATTTTAGTTTTTGTTTGAGGTAACAAACAGAATAGCACACTGAAATTTTGAGGTCCTAAATTAGTAAATCCTGTAAGTCCTGTAACGGTCCTGGAAAAAATAAGAAACACCAGTAAAAACTCTAGTAAACAATTTCTGATGTTTCTAATGAGGTTCACTCATTGGCTTGTTCTCTCCCTCAACTGTATAATGAGCCCTCAATGTTAGGGGCAGTCTTACTGAAATGTGGAAGGGGGCAGAGCAGGGTTTGACTTTACCAGATGATGAATTTGGATATTAGACCACCTTCATTTTGGGGCTTCTGTGGTGCTTGCAGAAATATTCAAATGCAAGTGCAAACATCTTTATGGGTCCACATTTTATTGATGAAACCAGTTTAGCAGACTTGCAAAAATTATCTTTACAAGTTAACCACTTAAGGACCAGAAGGATTTCCCCCCTTAATGACCAGACCATTTTTTGCGATACGGCACTGCGTCGCTTTAACTGACAATTGTTCGGTCGTGCGACGTTGTACCCAAACAAAATTTAGGTTCTTTTTTTTCCCACAAATAGAGCTTTCTTTTGGTGGTATTCTATCACCTCTGCGGTTTATATTTTTAGCGCTATAAAAAAAATAGCGTTCAAAATTTTTTACTTTTTGCTATAATAAATATCCAAAAAAAATAAAAAAATTAAAATTTCTTCAACAGTTTAGGCCAATATGTATTTTTACATATTTTACATATTTTTGGTAAAAAAATTGCAATAAGCATATATTGATTGGTTTGCGCAAAAGTTATAGCATCTACAAAATAGGGGATAGATTTATGACATTTTTATTATTTATTATTTTTTTACTAGTAAGGGCAGTGACCTGCGATTTTTAGCGGGACTGTAAAATTGCGGCGGACAGATCGGACACTTTTGACACTTTTTTGGGACCAGTGACATTTATAGAGCGATCAGAGTTAAAAATAGCCACTGATTACTATATAAATGTCACTGGCAGGGAAGGGGTTAACACTAGGGGGTGATCAAGGGGTTAAGTGTTCCCTAAGTTTTCTGTGGGGGGAGTGTACTGACTAGAGGAGAAAAGAAATTGCTGTTCCTGATCACTGGGAACAGCAGATCTCTCTCTACTCCCCTGTTAGAACAGGGATCTGTCTGTTGACATTGACAGATCACCATTCTGGCTCTCTGAGGAGCGATCTCAGGTGGCTGGCGAGCATCGCGGCCGGCAGCCACGTGCATCAGTTCCGGCATTGCATCACCCACAGCGCGCGCGTGCCCCCTATAGCTTCTTAAAGTGCCCGACGTACAATGACAGTGCACGGCGATTTGCACAGCCATGTGCGGCAGCTGGTCAGCAAGTAGTTAAATTAACAAAACTTTTAGAATGTTAAAATTTGTCCATAGTGTTAAAAATAGAGCTAGTTTCATCATAAAGCCTTTCTTACCTTTGTATCAACGCTGTCATTTTGTAACTTAAAGGGACTCAGTATAATATAAAAAAGATGAAAAGAAGAGCTCCCTGCAAGGCAAACAGTCTTGCTACCTGTGTTGCCACACTCTGCTGCATTTAAAAGAGAGCTACATGAAAGATCTTCTGTATCTGACATACAGACAACCCCACTGTACTGTATGGTTTCCTCCTCTGCCAGCCCCTACATCACCATAGCAAACAGAAGTGATGTAGGATCAGCAGAAACAACCACATGTTGGTTGATCTACAGGAAGCTCCTGTTTTCATCATAAAAGTAGTATCAGGGTAGTAACAGAGTTGCTTTAAATTTACTCTGCACCAAAAATTGAAAACATGCATACAGGCACAGACACAGGTTATCTGTTTAGAAGATTTGTTTTTCACCCCTGGCTTGTGATGCAAGAGGATCATTTCCAACCCACTAGTCGGAAGGAAAGAAAATGGAAGGAAATTACACAGCACATGCCTCCAAAAGGGCAATCCTATCACCTTAGGGATGCTATCTGGATTCTAATGAATACAGGTATATAAGCGATCCACCTTCTCACATCCCAGCTTCATCTGGTGCTCAGACTCACAGGTAACATGAATCAAAAGAGGGGAAGTTGGCACTCAGAATGTCATCCAACAATGGTTATCCTTTATTGCAAAAACATGTATAACAGTTGTAAAACAGCCAGCCCGTTTCAGCCGTCAGGCATATCTGGATTCTGGTGGCAATGATTTACTTAAAATGCACAGAATATGTGTGAATATGTTATAAATGTTTAGACAGAATAAAGGTGAATAAGGCACCTGGACCAGATAGCATAAACCCACGGATGCTAAAAGAATTAAGCTCTGTCATTTAAAAGCAATTGTTTCTAATATTTAGGGACGCTTTAATGACTGGAAAAGTGCCACTGGTTTCGCATAGGGCCAATGTGGTGCCTATATTTAAAAAGAGAGCAAAGTCTTTACCAAATAACTATAGACCTGTTAGTTTAACTTTTATAGTCGGGAAGATACTGGAGAGCTTAATAAAAGACCACATAGATGAGTTCTTGCTGGAAAAAAAATATTTTAAGCAACAGACAGCATGGATTAGTGAAAGACAGAAGTTGTCAAACAAATCTGATTTCTTTTTATGAAGAGATAAGGAAAACCTTGGACAGAAGGGTGGCTGCGAACATGGTATACTTGGATTTTGCGAAAGTGTTTGACATAGTTTCCCACACACGGTTAATGTGTAAGGTAAAGTCTACAGGCTTGGAAAAATCTGTTTGTAAATGGATTAAAAACTGGCTAAAAAAAACTAATTCAGAGAGTAGTGGTTAATGATTCATACTCTGAATGGTCTAAGGTTATCAGTAGTGTGTGTACCCCAAGGTTCAGTGTTGGGACCAGGGCCATCTTTAATATTGACTGGACCCTGGGCAAACATTTCCTTGGGCCCCCTCTTCCATGCAATTTCACTCTTTACCTGCTCTGAGACAAACAATAAATAGCAGCTAGACTCAAAATCAGTTTACTGAATCAGATCAGGCAGCGATTGCGATTGGTTTCCAGAGGTTACAGTGTATCATTACCACTCGCTGACTGGCTTCTAGAGGTTACAGCACACATTTTGGCTCACTGTTTATTTTCTAGAGGTTACAGCACAAGACTTCTGCTTGTTGATTGGTTGCTAGAGATTACTGTACATCAATACTGCTCACTGATTGATTGCTAGAGGTTACTGGACATCTATATCACTCACTAATTGGTTGTTAGAGGTTACTGCATATCCTTACCGCTCAATAATAGGTTGAAAGAGGTTAGTGCACAGCATTACTGCTCACTGATTGGCTTCTAAAGGTTACAGCACATCATCTCCTCACTGCCTGCACACCATGGACTGGGGAGGTGAGGGGACCCATCAGTAGACAGAAAACTCCTAGGGATCCTAGGACTCCTGGGATCAGCGGCACCGGTGGGGGGGGGTGGGATTAGTTAGGAGGCAGTACAATGTGACAAATTCTGAATCATGTAGAGCAAAGCTGGCAATCTTTGGCAAGTATACAGTGGGGGATTCTACCAATGAAAGGGGGAATTTACAATGACCACCAATGTGAGGGGGGATTTGCACTGACCATCAATGTGAGGGGGAATTTGCATTGACCACCATGTAATGGGGGATTTTATGCCACCCACCAATAGAAATGAGGAATTTCTATTGACACCAATATAATAAGAGCATTTAGACCAACCACCATTGTAATGGGGAATATAAAATGACCTCTATGTAAAGGGGAATTTACACTGACAACCATTGTCGAGGAGATTTGTACTGACCACCAATGTAAGGTGACACTTCTACACTGACCATCATGTTAGGGGGGATTTACACTGAGTGATCACCAGTGTAAGGGTAATTCTGCACTTACCGTATATACTCGAGTATAGGTTGATCCGAGTATAAGTCGAGGCTTTAATTTACCATAAAAATCTGGGAAAAATGTATTGACCCGAGTATAAAACAAGGGTGAGAAATGCAGCAGCTACTGTAAGTGGAAAAAGAGGGTCAACAATGCCCATCTGCAGCTGTATACCTCCCTGTGTCCTGTGCATGTGTCTCTGTGTCCTGTGCATGTGTCTCTGTGTCCTGTGCATGTGTCCCTGTGTCCTGTGCATGTGTCCCTGTGTATGTGTGCATGTGTCCCTGTGTATGTGTGCATGTGTCACCTACCTGTGTCCTATGCATGTGTCCCTGTGGTGATCTGCATCCTCCGTGTGCCGCTCTGCACCAATCAGCCTGTGATATTACTATTTGGCGGCCATTCTACTGTTCAAAAGCCGCGCCACCTCCTCGTCCGTGATAGGCAGAACACTCCATTTCCCAGCAGTCAGCGGTCAGCCTATCACGGACATTTGCTCATCCTCATACCACGGACAAGGATGAGAGAATGTCCGTAGGCTGTACACTGACTGCTGGGAAATGGAGTTTTCTGCCTATTACAGATGTGGAGGAGGTGTGGCTTTTGAACAGTGAATGGCCGCCGAATGGTAATATCACATGCTGGCCGCCGTCTGTCTGCATGACACGCTGATCATGCAGACAGCGGTGACTCGAGTATAAGTCGAGGGGGGCACTTTCAGCCCCAAAAAAAGGGCTGAAAATCTCAACTTATACTTGAGTATATACGGTACCACCAATGTAAAGGGAAATGTACACCGATCATGAATGATATGAAGAATTTACACTGACAACCAATGTAATGGGGGATGTTACATCAACAGCCAATAAAGAGGAATTTCTACACTGGCCACCAATGTAAGGGGGGATTTACACTCACCACCAATTTAAATGGGGTTTCTAAATGGACCACCGATGTAAGGGAGGATTCGAAACTGACCACAAATGCAAGTTTGGATTTTTTTAACGATTATCAATATAAAGAGGAGTTTCTACACTGGCCACCAATGTAATGGGGATTTACACTGACCACTAACGTAATAGGAGCATTCACAGTAACTACCAATGTAAAGAGCAATTTACACTGACTGCCAATGTAAGGGGACCTTCACACTGGCCACTAGTGTGAATGAAAGATTTGTACACCGAGCCCCACTGTAATGAGAAGATTTACACTGACCACCAATGTAACTGAGACATTTAGCCTGCATTAACATTTGTGTGTGGCGGGAATACATGCAAAATCGCTTTCCTGACACCACAGAAACATCCTGCCCTTTAGAAGATACACAGCAGTGCCATTAATTGTTAATGACGCCCTCATGCATCGGCTGAGATGTGCGTATTCACATGCACCAAAATTAAGGGTGCTGTGGCACCATGTTATTTTGAAGAAGGGTTCTGCCTCCAATTTGCTTACCTTTGTAGAACAAGCTGATGTCAGTTTTAATGAATATAAAAAGGGAGGTCGCCCACTGTACCAACATCCAATATCACAGAAAAGGATTGAGAGAGTTTGACAGCTCAATTAAAAAAAGCAGATTTTATGGGCACAACATGAGACAGTGTTATTTAAAAATGATATAAATCTTTGTTACAAAATATGCTAGTTAAAAAACATAAACAGACATAAACACTTTACTGACTGGCAGGCTCAACAAGTACCCAATAAACAAGGGATGGAAATATGAATATAGTAGAAATCCATGTGGACATATATACTGTACAAATATTTCAATGAGTAGGTTTCATATATTTCCATGCACTCTTAATGAATATAGTTGTAGGCACCTTTTCCTGCCCACTGGGCAGCATTCAGCAGAAGTGATGGTAGATATAGGCCTTTATAGGGGACATTATATACATATGAATGTCGCCTATATTTACATATTAAATATGAAACTTCAAGAGATAAGGTAATTTAAACTGGGATAGTTGGCAAGTATGAAGAAAAAACACTTTTTTGTTGTTGCGCTAAAGATGACAGCTGTATGCACAGATGATAGGGTGAAAAAAGGCCAGGAGCTGGATACTGTGGGTAATAAGTCAATAAATAGTGTCCAAAAACATATATAAATATATATGGCTCCTGATGTTTATAAATACAGTGGGGGGAAGAGTCTGTAGCCTGGGTATATAACCTCAGGAAAGGATTACTGGCACCATACAGGAGGCAGCATGCTGAAGGGCAGAAACACCTTTAGGGAGATAAAAAGGAGAAAAAGCAGCACCAACCTAAGTGCAGTAGTTAAAAGTACACACTTTAGTAGCAGTGCAAATACACTCACTCTGAGTAGGTAATAACAGGCACATCAAATAAAAAGTGTCCGGATGGACGGTGAGGTGGGCGGCAGGGCTCCACAAGGCTTCACGGGGGGAGATCTTCCAATGCCGATCGGTCCTGTCTGGCAACGCCGATGGCTTCCAGTGTCCCAGATCAGGGTCGGTGGGCGCAGCGGGGATCATCGGTCCAGTGTGGTCCTGGGCCGCGGAGTGATGACGCTGGTGGCGTGCATGCATTCGGAGCATGCGTGCTCCTTCTTCAGGCAAGTATGAGGCAAGTATGAGGCAGCTGTTTTGGGCCCCACAACAATGATGGGGCCCAGGGCAGCTGCCCCTTTTGCCCTGCCTTAAAAATGGTCCTGGTTGGGACCCTTACTTTAATATAGTATATTTAAAATGATATGGGGTCTGGGATTAAAAGTACCATTTTAGTCTTTGCAGATGACACCAAGCTATGTAGAGGAATAACGTCCTTACAGGATGTCTCTAACTTACAAGCTGACTTCAGCTGCACTGTTTAATTGGGCAACTATGTGGCAGATGAGGTTTAATGTTGAAAAATGGAAAGTTATGCACTTGAGGGCTAAGAATATGCATACATCTTACATACTAGGAGGAGTAAAACTGAGGGGAATCAGTGATAGAGAAGGATCTGGGGGTTTTGGTAGATCATAAGCTTAATAATAGCATGAAATGCCAAGCTGTGGTTTCCAAAGCGAGCAAAGCCCTTTCTTGTATTAAGAGAGATATGGACTCCAGAGAGATATATTATTTTGCCCCTGTACAAATCAGTAGTAAGACCTCATCTGGAATATGCAGTTCAGTTTTGGGCACCAGTTCATAAAAAGGATATCAGGGAACTGGGGAAAGTGCAGAGAAGGGCAACCAAACTGATAAGAGGCATAGAGGAGCTCATCTACGAGGAAATATTAGAGGAACTGAATTTATTCCCTTTTGAGAAGAGGAGATTAAGGGGATATATTCAACATGTACAAATACATAAGGAGTCCAGTGAACTTGGTGTTGAGTTACATCTTAAGGTCATCACAGAGGACAAGAGGGCATTCTTTACGTCTGGAGGAAGAGAGATTTAATCTCCAAATATGGAGAGGTTTCTTCAAAGTAAGAGTTGATAAAATGTGTAATAGACTCCCTCATGAGCTGGTTCTGGCCAGCTTAGTAGATTGCTTTAAAAAAGGCCTGGATTGTTTCCCAAATGTACATAATATAACTGGATACTAACATTTATAGGTAAAGTTGATCCAGGGAATATCTGATTGCCTCTCAGGGGACAAAGAAGGAATTTTTTCTTCTGCTGGAGAAAATTAGGTAACGCTTTGCTGGCATTTTTTTGTCTTCCTCTGTATCAACTGTGGGTATAGGATTGTGTATATAGGATTGTGTATATAGGATTGTAACTATTTACATAAGTTTTACTTGTTTATCTGTAGTCTTCTCTTTTCTACATCCCTTCAAAGTGCTGAATAAATAAAATAAAAATCTTCTGCAACTGCCAGTAGCACAGGGGAGGGGGCCGGGAGATGCAGTTAGAGCTCTTGTACAGTATGTGAGAGCTTATTGGAGGAAAGGGACACCCCCACCCCTTTCACACACTGCAGAGGAATAAAGCAACCATGCAGAGATGTGTTGTGAATAGACACGCTGTGTGCTGAGCTCTCCTTCCCCATCACCATTTTATCTCTTGTGTCTGGACAATTTGTCAGAAGTGATACACACTGATAACAGAGGAACGAAGCAACATGGAGAAAAGACCCTCAGGACTTTGGAAAGAGACAAATAAACACTACAGATATATGTGCTATGTTCATCTTTCATGACTGTGGTCTACAACCAATTTAAAGCTAAATTGAACTTTCAGTTTAATTCAGCTAAATACATTCCAGGTACATTATAAAACAAGGTGCCTGAAGCCTGTCAGCTTGTTATGTTTATAATGTAGCCAAAACCTCATCAGAAAAGTCTGCCCCTGCCAGCATGCTGCAAAGAAAGGCCATTGCATCCTTTTGTGAAAGCATTGATCTGTCTGCAGAAACCAAACAATCCACCTGATGAGTTAGACCCCTAGTTCTGAAATCAGTAAATGTCATACTCAATGTTAATTGGAGAGCTCTATCTCTGATTCGGTAAGGGGGTGTTAGACCTCTGCAGAAAGAAGGCCACTGCTTCCACATAGAGAGCAAGGGTCCATCTCTGCAGTATGCTAGCAGGAGAAAAGCTTTTCTATTCATGCTTTTCCTGCAATACTTTGCACACCTTTTGTTTTGATGCACCTGGAATGTGTATAAATATGAAATACGCTTTTATTTGAACTTCAGGATGAATAAATTTTTTCTAATCTTTCACATTCACCTTGTTAGCCATCTATTAAATATTAAAGACCATCAAGAAACGGTGTATTTGTCACGCTTTGCTAGACCAACAAGTAATATGGTACAAGTTTAGAATAAAAGAGAGAATGTTTTCTAACCATTGTTCACCCCGGCAAAATTTTTTCTTCTAAATTACGAAAAAAAGACTTGAGAAATATATAATTTTTTTCCTTTTGATATTTTCTCTCTTGGCAGAAGCAAGAGTTTTAATATTAACTGATAAGGTAATTGAATTTTAGTAATACAGGCAATTCTAATACCGTACATCAAAGCACTGGTTAGTTTGAATAAATTTTTCTATGCATTTCTATTAACCGTGTGTACTTCAAAGATGCCATGTCATGAGCCAGGCTTCTGAAATTGCAGACAGCTTTAGGCCACAACATTTCCTGATTTCAAGCCTATTTTATTTGGCTGTCCTCATGCTAACTATAAATAAAAAAGTAATAATTCAGATGAACATCCACTAAATAGGCCAGTCAGAGTAAGCGCTGTTCCTAATGAAGTTAGGTCAAGGAAAAGGCACCAATATAACGTACTGGACACTGATAAAGTATGGTCTGTGTAATGTTCTAGAGAAGATTCTGAAGCACAGCAGTAGCATTGTGCATTGTGACCTTTTAGAAACTATGTTTAATCATATATCTTATGTCCCTTATTTATTATTTCAGAGTATAAATTACGATTATTAGAATATTGTTCCATGCTAACCAAAATTAAGCTTTGTTTTTTTCATGCCTAATACAATCATGATGCTTCTTCCATAAAAAAAGTAATCAAAAGCTACACATTCTAATTTAATGTGGTGTAGTACAAATCATTATTTTAATGTGAAAATGCTGAAGTTGGCCATAGCCCAACAGATTTGACCTCTTAGACCGGCTTTTAAACTGCTGGATTTTGTCAAGGCTCAGTAAACACACTTATGGCTAGATAAGTAATAATTTCTTTCCTGAACTCAAACAAACATTGGAATCATATGGGGCAAGTAGCAGTCAGAGATCACAACAGCAACACATATGGACAACTGCAGTAGCAATTAGATTACAGAGAGAATTTCTGTTATTCAATTTTTTCCATTCCAAAATTATGGACATTGGTATTTGTTTTAGTCTAGTTAAAGATTTGTTTATCTTAATAAACCATATATTTCAACTGGTAAAGATTAGGACCCAGATTTTTTATATGATCCTTTATCCTGTCTGCCTTGTTAGCAGAAATTAGCAGAGGATAGAGCAAATGAATTAAAAGCTGAAAGGTAGATAAAAAAGGCATGATTAATGCAGCTTTGTAATCATTATTATAGCTTCATATGTATTTTTAAATGCAAGCAATGTTAGTATCTGCATTTGGCCTGGTATTAGCCTCTTGCAGTCCCTGTAGAGTAGAGCTAGACTGGAAAGAAAGTAGTCAATCAGTACGTGTGCTGACAAGAAGCATGCTGGTAGGGAGAGAGAGCAGAGTGACAGAGATAATCAACTCTGTTGCTTCTCCTTTCCCTGTTCAGTAACAGGCTGGGGTGGGTCCAGGACAAGCTGGGCTCAGAGGAAGTTGGTTGAATGATGCTAGCCATTAGAATGATCTAGCACCAGAAAAAAATAATTGCAGCAGCAGTCCCTGAATTACAGTTGAATTTTGCAGCAGAAGCTGGTTGTGTTATTTTACCTTTTAATGAATCATTTTCATTAGTTATTTTTTACTGAAATTCTGCTTCAAGATTTTTGGTCAGGAGGACATAAAGTGTGATAGGTTATTTACAAGGAGAAAAGGCCAGATAGACAATTCATTAGTGCACAAAGCTGGATAGGTGATTTATGAGGACATAAGTGTGGATAGGTGATTCATAAACACAGGCGGGGGGTGGTGATTTGTGAGGAGAGAAGGCTGGATACATAGTTCATCAAGAATAAGAGAGAGTAGATAGGTGATTCATTAAGACATACTGTTATGACACGTATACACGGTCGCACATTCCGACAACAGAATCCATGTTTTTTTTTCGATGGATGTTGGCTCAAACTTGTCTTGCATACACACGGTCACACAAATCTTGTCGGAAATTCCGATTGCCAAGAACGCGGTGACGTACAACACGTATGACTAGCCGAGAAAAATGAAGTTCAATAGTCAGTGTGGCTCTTCTGCTTGATTCCGAGCATGCGTGGAACTTTGTGTGTCGAAATTGTGTACACACGATCGGAATTTGCGACAACGGATTTTGTTGCTGGAAAATATGAGATCTAGATCTCAAATTTTGTTTCTCGGAAATTCCGATGGAAAATGTACGATCGAGCCTACATGCAGTCGGAATTTCCGACAACAAGCTCCCATCCAACATTTACCGTTGGAAAATCCGACCATGTGTACGCGGCATAAGAGTGGATAGGTGATTCACGGGAATCACCTACAGAAGGCTATATAGGGGTTCATGAAGATGAAAGGGTGGATAGGTGATTCATGAAACAGAAGTCTGGATAAGTGAATCATGAGGACAAAGATGGGTGATTTGTGAGGCTAGAAGGCTGAATGGGTGATTTTTTTTTTTTATAATGGGCTGAAAAGGGGATTTATTAGGTCATATAGCTGAATAGGTGGTCCATGAGTGTAGAAGGTTGGATAGCTGATTCTTGAGGTCAGAAGGCTGGATAAGTGATTTATGGTGACAGAAGACTGGATAGGTGATTTATGACGACACACAGTTAGGTCCATATATATTTGGACACAGGCACAATTTTCATACTTTTGGCTCTGTATGCCATGAGAATAAAATTCAAACAAAACAATCCAAATGATTTAGAAGTGCAGACTTTCAGCTTTAATCCAAGGGGTTGAACATAAATATCAAGTAAAAAATTTTAGGAACTGCAATCATTTTTATACACCATTTTCAGAGACTCAAATGTAATTGGACAAATTAATATAATCATAAATAAAATGTTAATTTTTAATATTTTGTTGAGAATCCTTTACTGGCAATGACTGCCAGAAGTCTTAAACCCATGGACACTACCAAAGACTGGGTTTCCTCCTTTCTGATGCTTTGCCAGGCTCTATATGCAGCTGTCTTCAGTTGTTCTTTGTTTGCGGGTCTTTCTGCTTTTAGTTTTGCCTTCAGCAAGTGAAATGCATGCTCAATTGGGTTGAGATCAGGTGATTGACTCGGCTATTGCAGAATATTCCACTTCTTTTCCTTCAAAAGCTCCTGTGTTGCTTTTGGAGTGTGTTTTGGATCATTGTCCATCTGTACTGTGAAGCGCCGTCCAATCAACTTTGCTGCATTTGGCTGAATCTGGGCTGACAGTATATCTCTAAACACTGCAGAATTCATCTAGCTGCTTCTGGCTAGTGTCACATCATCAATAAACACCAATGACCCAGTGCCACTGGAAGCCATGCATGCCCATGCCATCACACTGCAAGCTCCACTATGTTTTACAGGTGACGTTGTGCACTTTGGATCATGAGCTGTTCCAAACTTTCTCCACACTTTTTTCTTCCTGTCATTCTGGTACAGATTAATCTTAGTTTCATTGGTCTGGTGCTTTTCCAGAACTGGTCTGGCTTTTTTAGATGTTTTCAAAGTTTGCAAAGTCTAATCTGTCTTTCCTATTCTTCAAGCTTATAAATCATTTGCACCTTGTGGTGAACCCTTGGTATTTGCCCTCGTGAAGTCTTCTCTTGATTGTAGACTTTGACAATGATAAGCACACATCCCGGAGAGTGTCCTTCACTTGTCTGGATGTTGTGAATGTTTTTTCTTTATCATAGAGAGGATCCTGCTAACATCCACCACTATTGTCTTCCGTGGAATGTACCAAACTGTTGATTTGGCCACTCCTAATGTTACTGCTATCTCTCTGATTGAGTTGTGTTGTTTTTGAAGCCTTACAATGGCCTGTTTCACTTGCATAGACAAATCCTTTGAACACATGATGTATGTTCACAGCAATAGATCCCAAAATGCAAATACCACACTTGGAATCAACTCCAGACCTTTTACCTGCCTAATTGATGAAGAAATAACAAAGGAGTAGCCCACACCTGGTCATGAAACCGCTTTTGATTCAATTGTCCAATTACTTTTGGCCCCTTGAAAAATGGGGGGTGACTACTCTTAAGAGCTGTAATTCCTAAACCCTTCCTCCGATTTGGATATGCATACCCCCAAATTAAACCTGAGAGTGTGCACTTTCAGCCCATTATATAACTATAGCTTTAATATGTTTTGGTAAATACCTGAAAAAAAATGTAAATTGTGCCTGTGTCCAAATATATATGGACCTAACTGTATAGGCAAATAGGTGATTCATTAAACCAAAAAGCTGGATAGGTGATTCATGAAGGAGGGGGCGGGGGTAGGTGATTAATGAGGAGTGAAGGCTGGATACATGGTTCATCAAGACATAGGAGTGGATAAGTGATTCATGAGGATATAAGAGTAGACGGGTCATTCATGAGGACATTCAGAGGACTAGAAGGCTGTATAGGGGGTTTATGAAGAGGGAAGGGTGGATAGGTGATTCATAAGGCTACAAGGGCAGATTGGTGATTCATGAGGACAGAAGACTGTTTATGTAATTTATGAGGACAGAAGGGAGGATAGATGAAGGCTAAATAGGTGATTCATTATGACAATGGGCTGCATAAGGGATTCATTAGGTCCGAAGGCTGAATAGGTGATCCATAAGTCTAGAAGACTGGAAAGGTGATACATGAGGCCAGAAGGCTGGCTATGTGATTTATGGGGACAGGAGACTTAATAGGTGATTCATGGGGACAGAAGACTGGATAGGTGATGTGTAAGAACAAAAGGTTCTATAGGTGAATTATGAGACCAGAAGGCTGAATAAGGGATTCACAAAGACAGAAGGCTAGATAAGGGATCTGTGCAGTCAGTAGGTTAGATATTTGATATAGTAGATTGGCTAGCTTTACCTTAGCAATATCTAAGTGTTCCCAGTCAAATGTATAGACATATAAACCCACCAGAATATTGCTTTCAAACATGTACATGTACTTTTAAAAAATACAGACTTATTTCTGAAAATGTTAGTAGCCAGACTGCATCTGGCTTCAGTAGTAGCAAGTAATGTCAGAGAGTAGTTAAAACTGATCTACATGCTGGTACTGGGTCAATGATAGCAGATCATCATGCCAGGCAGTCAACCAATGTTTTCAGAAGAGGAGGTCAGTAATGGCTGTACAGATGTCCTTTACATAAAGCAGCCTAAGTGGAATCCTTACAGGGGTCATATAGTTACATTCTTCAGATCAGCTCAACTTGCTGCTTCCAGCTTCGAGACATTCATTACTGAAAAATATTCCTTCACCTATCACAGATAGAATGTCTAGCTGCCCCGGCAGGAAAACACATTTCTGTTGCTTGTAACTGAATTTGCGTTTGTCATGTTATTACCCATATCTCATATCTATGACCTATATCATTACCCAAGCCTCGTGACTATAGCTTGAATGCTAGCTCACACGTCCCTCCAGAAGCTGTTAAGATGCATATAAACTGTGCCTTTTGTCCTGATGTGTTTGTTAATTCCACTTGTTCTTAGGTAGGGTGAAGCTCCTCTTTAAGTTATCATTTAAAGTGAACCTGTCACCAGAGTTGAAGAGCAGACTGGCACAATGGATCTTTTGTTTACATAGAGAAAATGCAGAGTGGATATCACTAATTCATGCCTAGACACTACAAACAATAGATTTTTTTTTAAAGTACTGGTAACTGATTATCAAGCACAGTTATGAGCCCTGTCCAATTCACAGCTGTAAACAAAAAAAAATAAATAAAAAAGGGATAGCTTATTGGACCACTTGATCCTTTTTGATGATAGGTTCCCTTAAAAGATAACCTAAACCACTACAATGTAATGTTAAAACCATATACAGTATCAAAAATGGCACAAAAATGAGTATAACATCAGAATGAGCCCTAATGCTGGCAGTTATAAGTCCTTGGAAAGTCTGATGTGGTAAACACAAAGAAACACCCATGGTAGCTGCAGCACCTCACTGTGGTAGGGACTTGAGTAATCCTACTGTTATTGACACAAAAGAAGAGAGGGTCTAAGCGCAGACTTTATTAATAGTATATTAAGAATTTCGTAGCTATATTCACTTTCAGTGGTCAATAAAAGCAAAGCATATCAGATGGTATGTGTCAAGTTAATCCTTCCCTACGATCTTCTAAAGGTGTGTGGAGAATGGTTTCCAAAGTTCAGCAGGGATGCAGCCAGGCCAAGCAGAGTTAGGTAAAGAAGCCACCTGGGTGGATGGAAGGCACCCTGCCCAGTCTCTCTGGGCTGGAACAAGCAGAGTGATACAGTGTTTTGGGCAAATCACTTCCCTTTGTAAAAACTTTAGCCGATTGTAGGGAAGAATTAACATGATGAATACCATCCAATATGTTTTGCTTTTATTGTGCATATATACAGTATGAGTATCTTAATATATTATTAATAAATGAGGAAGAAAATTAAGGGCCCTAAGGCCCCTTACCATCTACCCTCCAATATGCGGATGACGATTTCTTAGAATCTGCATACACCAAAAAACTCCTACAATCGAACACGATACAGGAGAAAATGGATGGGACCAGACCAGTAGGTGATGATAATTTTAAGATCATTAATCTGACAATTCATGACTTTACATCTGACGAACTCACATTAATTAAACTGGGACTTAACTTCTGCCTGAAAGTGAACATGGATCATTTCAATGTAGTCAAACATCTGAATATGTTCGCTCATAAATTAAATTTCAAACATCAATTTTAGAGCGCCAAATATATTAATGATGAACCCTTGGAAGATTCTAACACATTCAGTCCACTCGAGTTCACTCGCCCTGATTGCCGTGCCCTCAAAATCCTTAATGAACTGGCAAGTGAGAGCTGTGACATTAATTTTGAAGCCCTTATGAACAATGAGGACCTTGATGTTACAATGGAGCTGAAAGAGGAACCTACATTATGTCCCATTCAATATAGGAACAAATTGGTGAAATTCCCAACCCAAAGTAATGCAAGGGTCAATCCCTTCCTTAAGTTTGTTATGAGGGATTTGGAGACACTTAGTTCCAATTGTGAATGTAGAACATATACAAATAAGGACCATAGGGAAACCCTGGACGTTCATTCGTATTGGAGACGCCCTTTTTGGGCGTCTATTAGGTGAACGTCTGTATGTAGGACAGTCAGTTTGCATTGAGTGATTTGTGGTGCCCCCTTTTTTGAATCCATGAGGATGGGCTATAATAGGTGATTCTTTTGTTTGATTGGTCAATGGAGAGAGGACCCACCCAGCACCCTTTTAACCGCCCCTTCCTTTGGGTGTATATATAGGGGCAGGTTGACTTTGGGGACTTTCAGGCTGGACTGGACTGGGTTCCTCAGGAGACCCAGATATTTATCGTTTCTGTCCCCTCCACATATGGGAGGTATTTCCATGCATTTTGCAGAGATGTGAGATATCTTTATCCTTTATTCGTGTCATTGATGGACAAAATATATCTCAATATTGGTAAGCATTGTTGGCTAGATGTCCACAATGGGTGGTGATTTATCCCAGGTACTGATATTTATATTTATTTGTTATTAGAATAAGGATCCTTTGATTGACTGAGCCATTGGATAATATGCAATTGTTTCAGGGATTACCTAACCTCTGATTGAATTTTGAGTGGCTCATCATATCCAGGTGGGTCATGTGTGTTATTTACAACACAGCAGTTAGTTTGATATGATCTTTTTTTAACACATATGCATAGTGCTTTATCCCGGTATAGATACGGGATTCTTTAAATATAAGGTGCTCTTCTCCTTTATTCTTCCAAGGTTTGAGGGTAAATACCATGTATCCTCTGATATAGCTGGGTTTCCTTCCCTGTATTTTGGTGGCTGACTGAATGTTTTTTCTTTGGTCTCCCCTTAGCTCAGATGGGCCAGACAATTTTGAGGTAAACTTTTAGACTTGGTTGAGTGCTGTGGTTATTTTTTTTTTTTGGCCTTGTTGTTTCCTATCTTGCCCCCCCCCCCTTTTTTTTCTTCCGTTTTATATTCTCTTTCCCTCTTTTTTGAAGGATAGGTAGTTATATAGCTTTGTGTATAATGCTGTATGTTAATAATGTTTATATTTGTCTATACACAGCATAGGTGTGGAGTTATATTCTAAGAATGAAGCCCTGAGGAAGCAGCCATTGAGCCGGGAAACATGGCAAGCTCCATACAAAACCCATTTGACATTATGCTATGACAAGTTTTTATATTATACCATTTGATGTTTTGTTACACATGTAGTCATTTTATAGATATAAAGGACTCTTTGTCAGCTTCTTTATGTATTTGGATATGTATCTTCTATGTATATTTCAATAAACGTTTGTGTTTACGAATTTATGTGTATGCTGTATCATCAGGGAAATGCCACTTAAATGCCCACTTCCTTACATTCTCTACTGTCTCGTTATTATTTATAAATTCTACACTTAGATGCTACTGCCCTCTTTCCATTTCTTGTTTTGTTTGCAATTTAACAGTAGCCTTTTCTGAAAAAAGAAAAACAACACAATAGCTTGCCGCTTGATTTAATAATTGGAAGTTTGTATAGAAATAAGTGTCAAGATTACTTTGTTTTCATATGCTGAATGGAATTGGCTTCTAATTATAAAATGTAAATAAACTAAGTTTATAAATAGGCTAGGTTGTCGAATATGAACAATATAAATGGCCGGTTTGCTTTCTTTCAATTTAATTGAATGGAATTATAAATTATACAAAGTAAACAGAACCTGGGCACATTTTCACTTTCCTGCTGCTTTTCTCAGATTCATTAAAAATTAAACCAGCCAATCCCCAAATTAAAGACTTCACTATTTATTTCTACAGTGTTTTATATATGATTGAGGAAGAAAAGCTAATTCTAAGATGTACTTATTTTTTTCCCCTTAGAGCAGTTTGTTCAAAAGGGTTTCATTGAGTTAGAGAGAGTTTTATGTGAGAGCTGTCCAAGGTGCTGACTGCTGACTGACTAAAGCAATGTGAAAAATAAAAGGTGTGATAATATTAATAACAACATTTCCCATTCACTGAACAGTGAACTGGTTGCCAGATAAACTGAAAGTGAATATAGATTTATATCCAGTGTCTGCTTTACAGGTTCCTATGGGGCTCTTTGTCATGCTGTCTCACAACTCCTCTTTTCACTGCTTTCTCCTTCTCAAATCCAAATGTACATCACAACCTGCTGATACTTATTTTTATTGGTAACCTATCTGCCCTTAAGCTGCAACTTGTGCTAGTAAATCATCTACTGCTACATTTTTATTGTGTCATGCACCCCACCGAGTCTGAGTTTTCTTTTGTTTTGCTCACCCTGTTGCATCCAAATCTTCTTTTTTACCATCCACTGCAATGCCCAAACCTTGTCTGTACACAAACCACTAATATTGTACCCTTTGTTATGCCACCCACCTCACTGTCTCTGAATCTGTTGATTTTACCCATCTTATGAGAGTGGGAGAGGTAAATGTCTCTCATGTTCATCTTGTTGGGGGGTGAAGAGTGAAATAAGTGGGAGAAATAAGTGGGGAAAAAAGGGAGGGAGAAAAGGAAAGAAGAGAAGGATAAAAAAGAATATTTTCAGGGGAAGTGGCACTTTCAGACTTCAAAGGGATGTACACAACAGGCTTCATTTAGCAGGTAGAATTAAAAGTTGCAACAGAGTTGGCTATTTTTTTTTAATGAAAGGTTACATAGGCAAACTAAAACAATACAAACAAAACAAATCATAACCCTTGCCAGTCAGGCACTTACAAACATGCAGATACCCCTTTACAGGTGGTAAGCTTCACCCAGTCACCCCAAACAAATCCTATAATCCAGCAACCTTTACACACAGTATAAATGTTTTGCAGCTCCCACACGTTATCTCCCTGTGTCCCAGGACAGATCTCCATATCTGACCCAGATCTTTCCTTTTATTCCACATGTAGCCTATTTAGAGGTGAGAGGGAGTAAGGGAGTAAAACCCTAGATGGGATCAGGTCAGACACCATGTTGAACCTAAAAAAAACAGGACTGGATTAGCACTACTTTCGCATATATGACAGAAACCATGTGGAAAATGTACCTCCACTCAATGTTATCTCCTTTCACAATGTCACACTATTTAGAACATAAATGAAAGCTATCAGTTTCCTCTCTGCTCCCTCTATGTAGAAGACATAGGTAACGACCACATCTATGTCAAAACACTTGAGACCTCTTTGAATGTGCTAAGTTCTAGGTTAAATAAAAAAAACAGTATTTTTGCATGAATTTAAAATAAAACCATTGTAGAACGAAGCTTTTCTTCTTTATGCTTTAATGAGGCTGTGAGATTTTTTTTTATCTGATTATTCTCATTAACCACGGAGATCTGTTGGCCAATGGAGGAAGGGTTAGTGCTTTTTCAGTTTTGTGGGGTGCATGCCCTCACTGCATTCAAATGATGAATAGGTAAAGATTTTTTTTTAACTCTACTTGGGTAAATGGAATGAGATGTAGGGGAAAGGCTGCAGGATAGTACCCAGGAAGATCCCTGTAGGTTTGGGAATTTTCATTTTGCAAAAGAATTTTTCCTTAGTGTATGAGGTGAAGCTCCGTCGAGTTTCTTCATCTACAAGCCAAAATACAGTTTCTATTTTCTTTGCAAGTCATTGGGTATTCTGCAAAATGTAATTCTCTTGCTTAACCACTTAAGCCCCGGACCATTTGGCTGGCCAAGGACCAGAGCACTTTTTGTAATTCGGCACTGCGTCGCTTTAACTGACTATTGTCATGCGACGTGGCTCCCAAACAAAATTGACATCCTTTTTTCCCCACAAATAGAGCTTTCTTTTGGTGGTATTTGATCACCTCTGCGGTTTTTATTTTTTGCGCAAAAAAATAGCAACAATTTTGAAAAAAACGCATTATTTTTTACTTTTTGCTATAATAAATATCCCCAAAAAATAAATAAAAAAATTTTTTTTTTCCTCAGTTTAGGCCGATATGTATTCTTCTACATATTTTTGGTAAAAAAATCCTAATAAGCGTTTATTGATTGGTTTGCACAAAAGTTATAGCGTCTACAAAATAGGGGATAGTTTTATGGCATTTTTATTAATATTTTTTTTTTCTACTATTTTGCACTATTTTGGGAACATTCACATTTATACAGCAATAAATGCGATTAACAATGCATTGATTACTGTGTAAATGTGAATGGCAGTGAAAGGGTTAACACTAGGTGGCGCTGTAGGGGTTAAGTGTGTCCTAGGCAGTGATTCTAACTGTGGGGGGGAGGGGCTATGTGTGACACGACACTGATCACTGCTCCCGATTACAGGGAGCTGTGATCAGTGTCCTGTCACTAGGTAGAACGGGGAAATGCTAATGTAATGCTAATGTAATGCTAATGTCTCCGTGAGACGATCGTTGGTATCCCCGCAGACATCGAGTCCGCGGGACCCGAGATCACACTCATGAAACAACCTACTTGCCTTTAGTGTTTATTTGCAGGATCGCAAGGTGATACATTCCAAAAATGTCCTATACTGTCTGGGTCACCTTCTATGTCTACTTTCCTACTGCTTGATCACAGGCAGCTCAGGTTTTTGTCATATGTCACATGGTACTAAGCATACATAGTAGGGATGCACCGATACCATTTTTTTACCACGAGTATCGATACTTTTTTGTTAGTATTTGCCGATACCAATTACCGATACCTACCACAGCTGTTTTGTTTGAACTTCAGTTGTCAGCAATGGTACAAAACATTGAAAAGTTATTTACAAATGAAATAAATAAAAAAATTTAAATGTTGCACTTTTGTTAATGTGAAACATGTAAATATATGTTAAAGGTGTAAAAATTGAACAAAGCAAACAAAAAAAGTTATAATTATTAATCGTTTATAAAATAGAAATGAACAAAAAAAATCAGCAGGAAAATAATAAATAAATGGAGAAGAAGAATAAGGAGTTAATTAAGGCTGATTACAGTAAATCAGCGGTGTGCTCACACTGCGGGAGCGTGCCTGCGGGTCAGGCGGACTCGATCCTGCCAGCGACCCACAATTGCCTAGTACAGAGGCAGAATGGGGATCTGCCAATGTAAACAAGCGGATCCCCATTCTGACAGGAGACATGACAGAGATCTACTGTTCCCAGTGATCGGGAACAGTGATCTCTGTCATTTCCCAGTGAGCCCACCCCATCTACAGTTAGAACACACCTAGGCAACACACTTAATCATTTGATCGCCCCTATTGTTAATCCCCTTCCCTGCCAGTGTCATTTTTACATTGATCAGTGCATTTTTTGTCTGTAGCAATGTTGCAGTCCCGCTAAAAATCACAGGTTGCCGCCATTACCAGTAAAAACAATTTAAAAAAAAATAAAAGTCCCTAAATCTGTCCTATAGTTTGTAGACGCAATTACTTTTGCACAAACCAATCAATATACACATATTGCGATTTTTTTTTTTACCAAAAATATGTAGAAGAATATATATCGGCCTAAACTGATGAATGCATTTGTTTGTTTTTTTATAATTTTTTTTGGATATGTATTGTAGCAAAAAGTAAAAAAAAATGTTGGTCCTTATTTGTTTATAGCGCAAAAAATAAAAACCGCAGAGGTGATCAATTACCACCAAAAGGAAGCTCTATTTGTGGGAAAAAATGGCATCAATTTTGGGTTAAACATCATATGACAGCGCAATTGTCAGTCAAAGAGATGCAGTGCCGTATCACAAAAAATGGCCTGGTCATTAAGGGGACAAATCCTTTTGGTCCTTAAGCAGTTAAACTGACTTCATCTGCAGATTGAAGTTCATCCTTTTGATTTGTAGATGAATAAACAGAAAGATCCAAAAAAGAAACAATGTTTCTTTTTACCTTTCTGTTTCAGCGGCTGAACAATGTTGTTGATAAACATTGCCCGACGTTTTTTTTTTTTGACAGCTCCAATTGCTGGAACTTAGTTTACGCTTCAGCTGTCAACAGGGGAACCCCACTGACAGCTGAATGAGTCATCAGTTGTTAAGGATGCGACGGCCCGGCTTTTTTTTTTTACATTTCAGCTGTCAGTGGGGGAATCCCGTTGACAGCTGAAAGAACTGAGACTGAAAGTTCCGTTTCAGGTATCAGAGCATTTGCACGAGTACCGATACTCGTGCAAATGCTTAGTATCGGCATTGATACCAGTTTTGGCGCATTGAGCTTTGTCACCCAAAAAACATACTGAGAGAAGAAAATGGATTACAGGGTGTAATGGGGGGTGGGGTGACAAAAGCAATGTTTGTTTGTTTTTTTTACTTAGGTATTTTTTTAATCTTTTAACAAATAGATTTATTATTATGATTTACTTTTGCAAATAGTTTTGCATAGAAAATGTGGTGCTTATTGCACCAATAATGGAAATAGATGCTTATTACCTTTTATAACATACAAATAGCAGGAAAAAAACACCCTTAATGGTAAATGTGATGGATTTGCTACAATTTTGTTTTACCAAGAGATTTGTAACTTCGTAACCAAATTATTCCTAAGGCCATAAACTGTGGCGGATTGTGTTTTGTAGCTGTCACTTCTCTTTCTCATTCTGCCTAAGTTAATGTTAAATTAGTACCTAAATTAGTCCCACTTGAATGCTTTGCAGCCTACCACTGAATGGCAATTGTCTGCATACCAGTGCTAAGAATTAATTGGCTTATTCCTTAGAGTAACATAAGCTCCCATGTAAAGAGCATCCTGGTTTTGTTTATAATAATGTCACTTATACACCGTATTAGTTTTATGAGCTGGCAGGAAAGTGGGACAAATCTCTTTTGTAGATTTGGAAAGTAGAAAGAGTAGGAGGTATGCATATATTAAGTGCTCATTAACAATCTGTTTCATTAACCCTTTGGTGTTAATTGGTATTCTCAGCCTAACCTTTTATTAATTACAGACTGCATTAGATGAAAGCATTTGCTTTCACAGTGGATGATTTATTAATTAAAAAAACAATAAGGCAAAAACAACTTATGAATTAATATGGTCAATGTATTATAAACAAAGAACTAAGAGTTGACTTGTGCTGTTTATGTATTAAGGCATTATATCTTTTTTCTAGCATAATAAAACTGCTGTATGTCAGTCGTGCTGTGTTTGCAGTTATATTAGACAGGATAACCAGTCAGTTTGATGAGGGGGGCAAAAAGGCATCAAATCAAAAAGAATTCTGCTTGAATACTCTAAAGCACAGCATTGCCTTATTAAAACAGAAGCTATTTATGTATCATCTTCCATCCACTTCCATCACAAACACAAAAAACAAAGGGTTTATTTCTCATTAAGGGACAGTGTATGCGGTAATGAAAATCATTCTTTTATGCTTCAGTGGCCGATTGTGCATTCAGAACTGTTGGTGTATAGCACAAATATGCTATTTATTCTTACAACATGTAAGTGTCTCTGTCTTGGTGGCCATTATCAGTGCTATATATGTTTTTTCAATTGTTTTAAAAATACAGCTACAGAGAGGTTTTGATCTTTCTGCTTTCAATACAAACAGAAACCCAAGTGAAAGCACTCATCAGCCCTAAAAGCCTACTTACTGTTGGCTTTCTACTGGTAAATAGTGACTATAAAATTGATCCTTTTCAGAAACCCCCTGGAATTCAAAAATCTATAACTATAAACGAAAAGTTACAATTCTAGAATGCTAACAAATTGACACTTAAAGGCTTACTTAATAAAGTAACACAAAATGCTGAATGTACGGTGTAGTCAATCATAGCAAGCAATTACATGTTTTTTTATAACTTTGATTATGTACTCGAATGGAGTCATTCCATACTGCATGGATCAACTGCATTTTGTGCTGTTATGGTTTCTAGCTTTATTTGGCTGGAACACTTTATCATGTACACACTTGGAACTAGCCTTCAACAAGTAACATCAGAGCAAAGCCTGAATTTCTGATCTACATAGATATTCCAAACCAGAGGCATCCTCCTTATTTTTCTCAGAACAGGTTCCCTTTATCTGATAAGGCAAATAATACCATAAAGATGATCTTACCCCACAGCAACTACAGTTTTTGCTGTAGCATCTTTTTGTGAGATTTTGGATCTCAAACTTTCCCAGGATCTTGCTGGAAGACCTGTGATATCACCCTCACCTAGTTCCCTCAGGTTGGAGCTGGGATGTAAAGTACATTTTTTTGTTAACATTTCTATGTTCCATTTTTTAAGTGTTTTTACATAGGAGGCAAGGTCTAACTACTAATTAGACCTTGCAATTTGATGCCACTTTCAGACCAGGAACACAGAAAGTAGGTTGAATAAAGAAGGGGCATCATTCAACCTAAAAGAGGAATGTCATCTAGTAGAGGCAGATAGACAGTGGATGCCTGATAGACAGTGAGTATTGCAGCTACTGCTGGGCAATGCTGAGCAATTTATTTCTTTTTTAACTCAGAGTTCTGCCTTAATTTTGGAGTTAATGTATATATTCGTTTTTTGTTGTTACTAAAGTCCTGAAGAAATGTCAAAATATTGAAGGAAAAATGCTCATAGTTTCACAAATACATTTTAGTCTTTCTGTTTCTGCACAGGACACAGAGATTTTAAATACTGCTATTCTTACGGGAAAAACAGTGGCTGTACCAGTTAAAGTTGTTTCAGTTGAAGAAGATGGATCTGTAATGGATATATCTGAACTGGTGGAATGCAGGTCTTCTGATGAGGACGTTGTTAAAGTAAGTAGCTCTGTCTTGTTATTGACAATGGTAACGTATGTAAAATGTCAGTCATGATAATTTTTCTTTTCAGAAACATTTTTTACATTGCTTTTCCTTATACTATAATTTCTACAATGTTCAGCAGCAATTACGTGAATCTCTGCCCCTATCCTCCTTTCTCTTTTTTACTTCCATTATTCTGACCACTCAAGAAGCTCATGTCTATACTATCTCAACAGAAATTGCAATCTGATGAATGTGTACAAAATTAATATGTACACCCAATAGTTGTAATAATTGTTTCAATATTTTTATCAACTTCACTAATTATATATTATTTGCAAGTTCCAATTAAATAGCTTTTGATGGATTTTGCCAAATCAAATTGAAGATAATATTTTTCAGAAGGCTTTGGAAATGTTTTTTTTTGTTCAAGCTGATTACATGGAGGATTCTGAAATAATCAATATTGACTTTGGTTAACTTATTCCTAGAAACGTCTAGATTTGAAAGTGATCAGACTGTCGCAGATACTTTTTCTAAAATGTAATGTTTTAGGACTGAAGCAAATAAATTTTCTGTCTATACTGCATAAAACGATCATATAAGATGTCTAATCAATTAAAATAAATCTAGAAGTTAAACAATGTTCTGTGTATTGCTTATGGTCAAGAGATGAGCATTCACTTAAAAACTTTACCTGTTTGCTATTCTTTTCTCCATAATAAGTTGGCACCACTTTCTGATACCTTCCCCTTTATTCTGTCTGCTCTATATACAGTGCCTTGCAAAAGTATTTACCCCCTTGGCATTTTTTGTGTTTTGTTGCCTCACAACCTGGAATTTACATAGATTGTTTGAGAATTTGCATCATTTAATTTACAGAACATGCCCACAACTTTGAAGAATTTTTTCTTTTATTGTGAAGCAAACAACAAATAGGACAAAATAACAGAAAAAGTCAATGTGCATAACTATTCACCCTCCTAAAATCAATACTTTGTAGAGCCACCTTTTGCGGCTATCACAGCTCCAAGTCACTTTGGATACGTCTCTATGAGCTTGCCACATCTTACCACTGGGATTTTTTGCCCATTCTCCTTACAAAACTGTTCAAGCTCCTTCAAGTTTGATGGTTTGCGCATGTGAACAGCAATCTTTAAGTCTAAACACGGATTTTCTATTGGATTGAGGTCTGGGCTTTGACTAGGCTATTCCAACACATTTACATTTTTCCCCTTAAACCACTCAAGTGTTGCTTTAGCAGTGTGTTTTGGGTCATTGTCCTGCTGGAAGGTAAACCTCCGTCCTAGCCTCAAATCACACACAGAGTGGTACAGGTTTTGCTCAAGAATATCCCTGTATTTAGCACCATCCATCTTTCCCTCAACTCAAGTTTCCCAGTCCCGACTGCTGAAAAAGATCCCCACAGCATGATGCTGCCACCACCATGTTTCACTGTGGAGATGGTGTTCTTTGGGTGATGTGATGTGTTGGGTTTGCGCCACACATAGCATTTTCTTTGAAGGCCAAAAAGTTAAATTTTAGTCTCATCAGACCAGAGCACCTTCCTCCATACATTTATGGAGTCTCCCAATGTGCCATTTTGTTTTTTGCTGAAAGAAATAGCTTTCTTCTGGCCACTCTGCCAAAAAGCCCAACTCTATGGAGCGTGTGGCTTATTGTCGTCCTATGTACAGATACTCCAGTCTCTGCTGTAGAACTCTGCAGCTCCTCCAGGGTTACCTTAGGTCTCTGTGCTGCCTAACTGATTAATGCCCCCATTGCCCGGTCTGTGAATTTTGGTGTGTCTCTTGGCATGTGTGCTGTTGTGCCATGTTCTTTCCATTTGGTTGTGTGCTCCTAGGGATCATCAAAGATTTGGATTTTTTTATAACCTAACCCTGACTTGTACTTCTCAACATCATTGTCCCTTACTTGTTTGGAGAGTTCCTTGGTCTGCATGGCAGTGTTTGGTTAGTGGTGCCTCTTGCTTAGGTGTTACAGCCTCTGGGGCCTTTCAAAAAGGTGTGTATATGTAATGACAGATCATGTGACACTTAGATTGCACACAGGTGGACATCATTTCACTAATTATGTGACTTCTGAAGGTAATTGGTTGCACCAGAGCTTTTTATGGGCTTCAAAACAAAGGGGGTGAATACATAAGTACATGCCAATTATCAGTTTTTTTATTTCTGAAAAATAGTTACATAATTACATAGTAGGTGAGGTTGAAAAAAGACACAAGTCCATCAAGTCCAACCTATGTGTGTGATTATATGTCAGTATTACATTGTATACCATGTTGTGGTAATACAAGTGAAAACTATCGATGCTCCCCCCGAGACCACCACCTGTGGAAGGGAATTCCACATCCTTGCCGCTCTTACAGTAAAGAACCCTCTACATAGTTTAAACCTCTTTTCTTCTAATTTTAATGAGTGGCCACGTGTCTTGATAAACTCCCTTCCGCGAAAAAGTTGTATCCCTATTGTGGGATCACCAGTAGGTATTTATAAATTGAAATGATATCCTCTCTCAAGCGTCTCTTCTCCAAAGAGAATAAGTTCAGTGCTCGCAAGCTTTCCTCATAACTAATATCTTCCAGACCCTTTATTAGCTTTGTTGCCCTTCTTTGTACTCGCTCCATTTGCAGTACATCCTTCCTGAGGACTGGTGCCCAGAACTGGACAGCATACTTTAGGTGCGGGCGAACCAGAGTCTTGTAGAGCGGGAGAATAATCATTTTAGCTCTGGAGTTACCCTTTTTAATGCATGCCAATATTCTGTTTGCTTTGTTAGCAGCAGCTTGGCATTGCATTCCATTGCTGAGCCTATCATCTACTAGGCCCCCCAGGTCCTTTTCCATGCTAGATTCCCCCAGAGATTCTCCCCCTAGTGTATAGACTGTATTCATATTTTTTCCACCCAAATGCATTATTTTACATTTTTCTACATTAAACATCATTTGCCATGTAGTTGCCCACTCCATTAATTTGTTCAGATCTTTTTGCAAGGTTTCCACATCCTGTGGAGAAGTTATTGCCCTGCTTAGCTTAGTATCGTCCGCAAATATAGAGATTGAACTGTTTACCCCATCCTCCAGGTCATTTATGAACAAAATAAATAGGATTGGTCCTAGCACAGAACCCTGGGGGACCTCACTTTCCACCCATGACCATTCTAAGTACTCCCCATTTATCACCACCTTCTGAACTCGACCTTGTAGCCAGTTTTCAATCCATGTACTCACCCTATGGGCCATGCCAATGTACAGTAAACGTTTATGGGGAACTGTGTCAAATGTTTTTACAAAATCCAGATACACTACATCTACGGGCCTTCTTTTATCTAGATGGCAACTCACCACCTCATAGAAGGTTAATAGATTGTTTTGGTAAGAATGATTCTTCATGAATCCATGCTGATTACTGCTAATGATACCGTTCTCGTTAATAAAATCTTGTATATAGTCCTTTATCATCCCCTCCAAGAGCTTGCATACTATTGACGTTAGGCTAACTGGTCTGTAATTCCAGAAGGATGTATTTTGGGCCCTTTTTAAATATTGGTGCTATATTGGCTTTTCTCCAATCACCTGGTACCATTGCAGTCAGTAGACTGTCAGTAAAAATTAAATAGTTTTATATATATAATTTTCTAATTTTACTTCACCGACTTAGACTATTGTGTTCTGATCCATCACATATAATTCAAATTAAAAAAAAACATTGAGCTAAAGACTGTAATGTAACAAAGTAGGTAAAAAGCCAAGGGGGTGAATACTTTTGCAAGGCACTGTATACAGTATCTACCAACAGTGAGTACAGCCCTTACATTTTTGTAAATATTTTATTATATTTTTTCATGTGACAACACTGAAGAAAGGACATTTTGCTACAATGTAAAGTAGTGAGTGTACAGCTTGTACAACAATGTACATTTGCTGTCCCTCAAAATAACTCAACACACAGCCATTAATGTCTAAACCGCTGGCAACAAAAGTGAGTACACTCCTAAGTGAAAATGTCCAAATTGGGCCCAAGTAGCCATTTTCACTCCCCGGTGTCATGTGTTACAAGGTCTCAGGTGTGAATGGGGAGCAGATGTGTTACATTTGGTGTAGTGAATATGTCCGAATTGGGCCCAAAGTGTCAATATATTGTGTGGCCACCATTATTTTCCAGCACTGCCTTAACCCTCTTGGGCATGGAGTTCACCATAGCTTCACAGGTTGCCACTGGAGTCCTCTTCCACTCCTCCATGATGACATCATGGAGCTGGTGGATGTTAAAGACCTTGTGCTCCTACCCCTTCTGTTTGAGGATGCCCCACAGATGTTCAATAGGGTTTAGGTCTGGAGACATGCTTGGTCAGTTAATCACCTTTACCCTCATCTTCTTTAGCAAGGCAGTGGTCGTCTTGGAGGTGTGTTTGGGGTCGTTATCATGTTGGAATCCTGCCCTGCGGCCCAGTCTCCAAAGGGAGGGGATTATGCTCTGTTTCAGTATGTCACAGTACAAGTTGGCATTAATGGTTCGCTCGATGAACTGTAGCTCCCCAGTGCTGGCAGCACTCATGCAGCCCCAGACCATGACAATCCCACCACCATGCTTGACACCATCTTAAGAAAATAAGTTTATCTTGGTCTCATCAGACCATGGTTCCAGTAATCCATGTCCTTAGTCTGCTTGTCTTCAGCAAACTGTTTGCAGGCTTTCTTGTGCATCATCTTTAGATGAGGCTTCCTTCGGGGGCGACGGCCATGCAGATCAATTTGATGCAGTGTTTGGCGTATGGTTTGAGCACTGACAGGCTGATCCCCCCACCCCTTAAACCTCTGCAGCAATGCTGGCAGCACTCATATGTCTATTTCTCAAAGACAACCTCTGTATGTGACGCTGAGCATGTGCACTTAACTTATTTGGTCGACCATGGTGAGGCCTGTTCTGATTGGAACCTGTCCTGTTAAACCGCTGTATGGTCTTGGCCACCATGCTCAGTTTCTGGGTCTTGACAGTCTTCTTATAGCCTAGGCCATCTTTATGTATAGCAACAATTATTTTTTTTCAGATCCTCAGAGAGTTCTTTGCCATGAGGTGCCATGTTGAACTTCCAGTGACCAGTATGAGAGAGTGAGAGCGATAACACCAAATTTAACACACATGTTCCCCATTCACACCTGAGACATTGTAACACTAACGAGTCACATGACACCGGGGAGGGAAAATGGCTACTTGGGCCCAATATATTACAGTATATACAGTATATCCAGTATATTACAAAAATGTGAGGGGTGTACTCACTTTTGTGAGATACTGTATATATATATATATATATATATATATATATATATATATATAGTGCCTTGGAAAAGTATTCACACCCCTTGAAATGTTTCACATTTTGTCATGTTACAGCCAAAAACATAAATGTAGTTTATTGGGATTTTATGTGATAGACCAGCACACAGTGGCACATAATTGTGAAGTGAAAGGAAAATGATAAATGGCTTTCAAATTTTTCTTACAAATATCTGAAAAGTGTGGCGTGCATTTGTATTCAACCCCTCTGAGTCAATACTTTGTAGAACCACCTTTCGCTGCAATTACAGCTGCAAGTCTTTTTGGGTATGTCACTACTAGCTTGGCACATCTAGACTGAAATTTTTGTCCATTCCTCTTTGCAAAATAGCTCAAGCTCTGTCAGATAGGATGGATCTTGCCACAGATTCTCAATTGGATTTAGGTCTGAACTTTGACTGGGCCATTCTAACACATGAACATGCTTTGATCTAAACCATTCCATTGTAGCTTTCGGTGTATGTTTAGGGTCGTTGTCCTACAACTGTTCTGTGAAGCCCTCATAGGTTTGTTAGAGAACCTTTGTGAACAAACAGCATCATGAAAGCTAAGGAACACAGCAGACAGGTCAGTGATAAAGTTGTGGAGAAGTTTAAAACAGGGTTAGGGTATAAAAAAAATATCCCAAGCTTTGTACATCTCATGGATCACTGTTCAGTCCATCATCCAAAAATGGAAAGAGTACAGCACAACTGCAGACCTACCAAGACATGGCTGTCCACCTAAACTGATAGGGCAAGCAAAGAAAGCATTAATCAGAGAAGCAGGCAAACAGCCCATGGTAACTCTGGAGGAGCTGCAGAGATCAACAGCTCAGTTGCAAGAATCTGTCCATAGGACAACTATTATTGGTGCACTGCACAAATCTCGCCTTTATGGAAGAGTGGCAAGAAGAAAGCCATTGTTGAAAGAAAGCCATAAGAAATCCCATTTCAAGTTTGCAAAAAGCCATGTGGGGGACACAGCAAACATGTGTAAGGTGTTCTGGTCAGCTGAGACCAAATTTGAACTTATTGGCCTAAAATTAAAACACTATGTGTGGCAGAAAACTAACACTGCACAACACAATAAACACACCATCCTCACCGTGAAACATGGTGATGTCAGCACCATGTTGTGGGGATGCTTTTCTTCAGCAGGGACAGGGCAGCTGGTCAGAGTTGATGGGAAGATGGATAGAGCCAAAAACGGGGTAATCCTAGAAGAAATCTTAGAAAAAAATCTGTAAAAGACATGAGACTGGGGCAGAGGTTCACCTTTCAGCAGGACAACGACCCTAAACATACAGCCAGAGCTACAATGGAATGGTTTAGATCAGGGATTTGCAATTAGTGGACCTCCAGCTGTTGCAGAACTACAATTCCTATGAGGCATAGCAAGACTCTGACAGCCACAAGCATGACACCCAGAGGCAGAGGCATGATGGGACTTGTAGTTTTGCAACAGCTGGAGGTCCGCTAATTGCATATCCCTGGTTTAGATCAAAGCATATCTATGTGTTAGAATGGCCCAGTCAAGGTCCAGATCTAAATCCAATTGAGAATCGGTGGCAAGACTTGCTGTTCACAGACTCTTTCCATCCGATCTGACAGAGCTTGAGCTATTTTGAAAAGATGTGCAAAGCTGGTAGTGATATACCCAAAAAGACTTACAGCTATAATTGCAATGAAAGGTAGTTTTACAAAGTATTAAATTGGGGGGGTTGAATATAAATGCACACCACAGTTTTCAGATATTTATTTGCAAAAAAAATTGAAAACCATTTATCATTATCCTTCCACTTCACAATTATGTGCCACTTTGTGTGGGGTCTATCACATAAAATCCCAATAAAAGGCATTTACGTTTTTGAAATACTGAAATAGATTGCAGTGCCCTTAGGTGGCAATCAAACACCTAGTGTAATATTGTGCCACATCCTGAATAATCTGAATGTTGTGGAAATAGGAATAATGGACTTTATAGACACATTTAAAAGTAATGATACATTTAAATAGTTCACATAAAAATCACAACATATAGAGACAATAATATGTGATAAAAAATACAAAGGACTCAAAGTGGTTCCCCTGGAGGATATTATAGAATATACTTCCTGTGTGGCAATACTGTAAATACCGGAAATAATCCAAGAAGACATGTGGAAACCAATCTGAGAGGAATATATATATATATCAGTGTGGGCATATTTCTGGTATTTCCAGTATTGCCACACAGGAAATATATTCTATAGTATCCTCCAGGGGAACCACTATGTATTTTTCATCACATGTTATTGTCTGCATATGTTGTGATTTTTATGTGAACTATTAAAATTTATCATCACTTTTTTATGTGCCTATAAAGTCCATTATTCCTATTTCCACAGCATTTACGTTTTAGGTTGTAAATATAATTTTATTTTTTGCCAATATGTATGCCACTGAGCATTTGGATCATGCCTTCATTTCCAACCACCCTCAGATGTCAAAGCCAAGCTTGAGGCTTCTACCCCAACATTTATTTTGTGCCTTTGTCTTCTGCTTTTATTAGATTGCTAAAACTGAAGAAAACTAATATACAGCATTTCATTGCTCTTCGCTAAAAAAAACAAGATTACATGTACATGAGATAAAGTGCTAGGCAAAAAAATTGCAATAGCCTATAACTCAGAATCATGGAGGAAGGTAGAGCCATCAACGAATAAACCAACCTTTACATTTGGAAAAAAAGTTATTTTAGAAGTACAGTAATGGGAGTCTGCATGATAAATATATGAACACTGCCCAGTGCATTCTCCTCACAGGCCACAAAGGTTGTTTGTAATAATCTCAATGCATTTGATGCAGCTCCAGTCTTCCAATTGTATGATTAAATGGGGTGCTTCAAATATAATATCACTTGTAGAAAATCAAATGACCCCGTGAAGGTTAGTCAACAAGGATAAGTGAAGCAAGAGAAAAAATAATTAAAGTAGATCTATAGGCAAAACCTTTTTTTTTTTTTTTTGGATGTGAGAGTTATAACCTTTGTCAGTTATTTTTGCTATCTGTGTCCCATTGGGGAGATTTACCTTCACTTCCTGTCATATAACCAAAAGAGTAAGTGAGAGGAAATACCTGCAAATTAAAGGAATCCCCCAGGTCACCAGAATTAGTGTTCCCTATTGGAAGATTTATCCTCTATTATTTTTCTGGGGGCAACCCAAAATTTGTGATTTTCTTTTCCTTTAATTTTCAATGATAATGGTAAACAGGACAAATAGAGAGGGGAATCTCCCTAATGGGGACACAGACAGCAATAAAAACTGACAGGTGTTCTAATCCTTATGCTTTTTATCCAAAAACAAAAGAAAATATTTTTTATATTTCTAGTTCCTTACTATAGAGCTCATCAAAAGAAGAATTTTGTATTCAACCCACTGTAATAGATAGATAGATAGATAGATAGATAGATAGATAGATAGATAGATAGATAGATAGATAGATAGATAGATAGATAGATAGATAGATAGATAGATAGATAGATAGATAGATAGATAGATAGAGTATCTCATAAAAGTGAGTACACCCCTGACATTTTTGTAAATATTTTATTATATCTTTTCATGTGACAACACTGAAGAAATAACACTTTGCTACAGTGTAAAGTAGTGAATGGGGAGCAGGTGTGTTAAATTTGGTGTTATCGCTTTCACTCTCTTATGGTCACTGGAAGTTCAACATGGCACCTCATGGCAAAGAACTGTCTGAGGATCTGAAAAAAAGAATTGTTGTTCTACATAAAGATGGCCTATGATATAAGAAGATTTGCAAGACCCTGAAACTGATCTGCAGCATGGTGGCCAAGACCATACAGTGGTTTAACAGGACAGGTTTCACTCAGAACAGGCCTCGCCATGGTCGACCAAAGAAGTTGAGTGCATGTGCTCAGCGTCATATCCAGAGGTTGTCTTTGGGAAATAGACATATGAGTGCTGCCAGCATTGCTGCAGAGGTTGAAGGGGTGGGAGGTCAGCCTGTCAGTGCTCAGACCATATGCCACACACTGCATCAAATTGGTCTGCATGGCTGTCGCACTAGAATGAAGCCTCTTCTAAAGATGATGCACAAGAAAGCCCGCAAACAATTTGCTGAAGAAAAGCAGACTAAGGAAGGACATGGATTACTGGAACCATGTCCTGTGGTCTGATAAGACCAAGATAAACGTATTCAGTTCAGATGTTGTCAAGCGCGTGTGGAGGCAACCAAGTGAGGAGTACAAAGACAAGTGTGTCTTGCCTACAGTCAAGCATGGTGGTGGGAGTGTCATGGTCTTGGGCTGCATGAGTGCTACCGCCACTGGGGAGCTACAGTTCATTGAGAGAACCATGAATGCCAACATGTACTGTGACATGCTGAAGCTGAGCATGTCCCCTCCCTTTGGAGACTGGGCCTCAGAACAGTATTCCAACATGATAACGACCCCAGACACACCTCCAAGACAACCACTGCCTTACTAAAGAATCTGAGGGTAAAGGTGATGGACTGACCAAGCATTTCTCCAGACCTAAACCCTATGGAGCATCTGTGGGGCATCCTCAAATGGAAGGTGGAGGAGTACAAGGCCTCTAACATCCACCAGCTCTATGATGTCATCATGGAGGAGTAGAAGAGGACTCCAGTGGCAACCTGTGAACCTCTGGCGAACTCCATGCCCAAGAGGGTTAAGGCAGTGCTGGAAAATAATGGTGGCCAAACAAAATATTGACACTTTGGGCCCAATTTTGACATTTTTCACTTAGGGATGTACTCACTTATGTTGCCAGCAGTTTAGACAGTAATGGCTGTGTGTTGAGTTATTTTGAGGGGCAGCAAATTTACACTGTTATACAAGCTGTACACTCACTACTTCACATTGTAGCAAAGTGTAATGTCTTCAGTGTTGTCACATGAAAAGAAATAAAAAAATATTTACAAAAATGTGAGGGGTGTACTCACTTTTGTGAGATACTGTAGATAGAGCGATAGATAGAGATATAATTTTTTAAAAACAAATCACAACTTGTTTATTGTTCATGAATCCATTCCAGCAAATATAGCATTTATTTACCATTTTCATTGAGCCCACAAGACAATGTAAAGCTGAAAGTGCTTTGAGAGTTGGCACAGTAGTCAATCTAAGGTGGGGGTCAGAAACCTGTGGATCGCAGATAGGTAACTGGTAGATTGCTGTCTGGGCTTGCTATTTTGCCATTCCACAGCATCAAACAGAGTGCAATACAGAAGGACTACATGTAAAGCTGTAGTTGTAGTAGGGAGCAAGAGCCCCATAAGCCGAGGCCTCCTCTGTAGTGCTGGTTCCTGTCCCATACAGAGTGATACCAACTGCGCTCCACCTTTTATCCCGGCTAGTGGTCTCCAGAGTGATGCCAGCAGCAGGAAAGAAGAGATCAGAGACCAGGTCAATGTGAAGCAATACACTGGGCATAACAGTATAGGGCTGCTTTCACACTGATGTGCTGCAGTTTACCCACAGAGTGGGTGCAGTGCAGTGTAGTTGCAGATTTTCTGTGGGTTTGCTGTGCTTAGTCATACACTTCAATTATATCCTGTGGGTTTGGTGCACTTTCTGAATGCAGGACTTTTGGTGTGCTTACAGAAAGTGCACCACACCTGTAAGATATAATAGAAGTCTTTGGCAAAACACAGCTAACCCAGGAAAGTTGCAGATGCACTGCGCTGCAGCTGCAGTGCAGGTAAAATGCACCACATCAGTGTGAAAGCAGCCTTATAGGGGGCTCAGAACAGTAAAGGTTCATTTACATTCCCAGTTTCAGGGTAGTAAAACCCCATAGTTAATACATGTTTTTATCATCCCCACCCCAACTGCACTCTCTTTAGCTGCAGTGACCAAGGATGTATACATGCCACAGCTGCAGCAGGAGTTATACACCCTGGTATGATTGGTGGTTGTAGCACCTGCCAAGCATGACCCATTCAAGTGAATGAGGCCTCTCTGCAAGCACCCTGCCCAGGAGCGGACTGACCATTCGGGCGCTCGGGCACAGCCCGAGGGCCCCATGCCACTAAGGGGCCCCATCAGGGTTGCCAGCCTCAATAAAACCAGGGACAGTATGTAAAAATCTGTGTTTTTTAAAAAAATCCCAAGATTATAGCTGCCCCGCCTCTCCAGTACCTTTTCTGTGTGTGTATACTCTGTGTGTATATTGTGTGTCTGTGTGTGTATACTGTGTGTGTGTATACTGTGTGGCACCATAATCTATTGCCTGGGGGCCCCATAATCTCCTATTGCCTGGGGCCCCATAATCTCCTATTACCCGGGGGCCCCATAATCTTCCCCTATTGCCCGGGGGCACCATAATCTCCTATTGCCCGGGGGCCCCATGAGTTGTCAGTCTGCCCCTGCCTGCAACCTTGGGCAGTACAGCAAACAAGGGGTTAAAGCAGGCAGTGTTGTGTTACTTTTTCACCACTTGCTTTAACCCCAGAATTATGCAGTTGTCTAGGACTTTAATTTACTTGAATCGGTCACAATTGGCAGGCGATGGCATCCACCAAAAGCAACAGAGGGCTTAAATCCTGCTGCAGCATTTGTATGCCTTTAGCTGCTGACCCAGCAGCTAAAGCGGGTAGGGATTGGTGGTGGTAAAACCACGCCCAAACTTTACGTGTGAAAAAGCCCTAAAAGTGCTGCCGCCGAATGGAACGGAATGGAATGGAAGTGCTCATTCACAAGTGCAGCAGGGCACTGCTGCTTCTCTGAAAAGCCATCCAAGTGTGTTTGACAGGTGGTGAGGAGGCGATATGTTGCCCTCTCACTACCTGATTTAAACCCATGATTGCCGTTTAATACACGTGATTGTGACACGGTAGTATGGCAATTAGAGGTTTAACCGTTTAGCGACCGCCCACCATAGATTTACTGTGCCAGGGCGGTCACTCTGTGCCAGATCACGTACATGGTACGTGATCTAAAAGTTCTGGGTCGCGCAACGCCGGCGACCCACTCCAGCTGTGATTGTACACAGCGGAAGCCAATCAGCAGGTCCGGCGGACACAATGTCAGTTAGGACCTGCTGATCATTAAGAAGAAAGGGAGAAAGGCGATCTGCCTATGTAAACAAGGCAGATTGCGTTCTGTGAGAGGGGAATGTGCATGAACATGGATCTTTACATTCCCCCAGTCGAAGCACCCTCTCCCACAGTTAGCAATCACTCCTAGGGAACACATTTAAACCATTGATTGCCCCTGATGTTAACCCCTTCCCTGCCAGTGTCAGTACAGTAACAGTGCATATTTTTTAGCACTGATCACTGTAATAGTGTCACTGGACCCCAGGAAGTGTCAAAAGTGTCATTTAGGTATCCGATTTGTTCGCTGCAAAATCGCAGTCCCGCTTGAGTAGCTGATCACCGCCATTGCTATTAAAAAAGAAAAAAAAAAATCCCATTGTTAAAATATCCCATAGTTTGTAGACGCTGTTACTTTTGCGGCAACCAATTAATATACACGTATTGGGATTTTTTTACCAAAAATATGTAGCAGAATACATATTGGCCTAAATTGATGAAGAAATTAGAAATGTTTTATAGCAGAAATTAAAAAATATTGTTTTTTTTTTTTTAAATTGTCAGTCTTTTTTGTATATAGCCCAAAAAATTAAAACTGCAGCGGTGATCAAATACCACCAAAAGAAAGCTCTATTTGTGGGGGAAAAAATACATACATTTTTTTGGGTGCAGCGTCGCACGCCCGCGCAATTGTCAGTTAAATTAACGCAGTGCCATATCGGAAAAAATGGCCTGGTCACGAAGGGGATTAAACCTTCCAGAGCTGAAGTAGTTACATCAGGTGTGAGGAGGTGAAACTGTGCCCAGTGATCTTGGACTTCTGCCATGTTGTTTGGGTAGATCACCACCTCTTTAAGGTTGCCTACCCTAGGCTTCTGAAAAATAGGATCCATTAATAGCCCCCAGAAAAAAAAAGAATATATAAATAGCCTGCCAATGCTGCTAAGGATTTACAGCACTGGGGGAGTAGAGCATGAAGATCTGCATTCCTGTTCTGTTTCACCTATGTACATTGTAGGATTAATGCCTGGGACACAAATGATAGGGCTTAGTACAAGGTGCTGGAGCTAGTGATGAGACTAGCGTCAGAAGTGACACGTCAGAACTGCCTTGGGAAGTGTACATCTTCATGCTTGATTTTGTATAAAGAAGAAAATATTTCTAATTTAAATATATGTAAATGGCCCGCTCTTTAGTTAAGCACAGTGCTACACAATTGTCTTGACTTGACATTGCTTGTTGAAAAATATTTGATATCCTGGCTACGTAGAGGATATTGAACATCCTGCTCATCAAAATCTAACCTCTGGGATTCACAGAAGTCATGTCATGTCATGTCAAATTGTACTTTAAAGAAACACTCTTTTTTGCTATAAAATAATACTATCTGCTATTCCACTGGGCTAGATGACACAACCATACATTTAATGGTGCTAAAAAAAAAATCCCAAGGCGGATTCTTCTTAAATCAATCTCTGTTTCATCTTTCGTGACTGGGAACAGATGAAAAAGATAAATATTGCTCTTTATATACAGCTCAATCTCTTCATAAACGTGTGTCTTAAGCCTAAAATGTGAGTGCAGTGCTTTGCAATATTTATGTAGTTAAAACATAGATATTTAAGCTATCCCAACATTTTTCTTTTCCTTAAATATAATGCTTTTCATGTATGCAATACACACAATAGATGGTATAAATAACCATTATAGATAAAGTCCATGGTCATAAATAGAATGCTCTGCCAACTGCTGCCATGTAAAAACTTACCATTACCCCCTGCTTACAGTTTTATGTTCAACCGCTTTGGCCTCTAGAACACTAGCCTTAGGGCTCATATTAACGGGAGCTCATGTCAAAAGCTGTGTTTTCCTTTCAAATGCATGCAGCTGCAATAGAAAAAGAAAAACTCATCATTTGCCAAGAAAAAGCTCTATTTGACCTCCTTTGCCTGCAATATAAATGTACCCTAAATAAAACGTACCCATTGCAAAACCATTTCATATTCCCGATATGTGCCTGCGGTACCGTGTACTTGTATGAGAAAGTATCCTGTTCTCTTTATATCGCTTCCTTTGTGTGAAGTCCCTGTTCCTGCCTGCCAGTCTCTATGCAGCTGGGAATAGAGGGTTTGTAATCACTTAACGAAACTTAATTTCAACAAAATTTTGATGAGCTTAGTTTCATGTGCGTTCCAATGCACATCAAATGCAGCAAGACAACACCCATCAATATGAGTCCTGCCTTGTCTACCATTGTAGATTTATAAATGGTGCAAGTTCAATATATATATAAGGGCTTAAAGCACGCTATCTCATTCCTTGAGGGAACCTGGGACCACAGAAAATGGCTCCCACAGTGAGAGCAGAGGGTTATAAGGGAACATCAAGAAACCAGTCTGCATTGATTTGAGCTTTGTGACATGGTGCATTATCCTGCTGGAAGTAGCCATCAGAAGATGGTTACACTGTAGTCATAAAGGGATGGACATGGTCAGCAACAATACTCAGGTAGGTCGTGGTGTTTAAACAATGCTCAATTGGTACTAAAGGGCCCAAAGTGTGCCAAGAAAATATCCCCCACATCATTAAACCAGCACCACCAGCCTGAACAGTTGATACAAGGCAGGATGGATCCATGCTTTCATGTTGTTTATGACAAATTGTGACCCTACCATCTGAATGATGCAGCTGAAATTGAGACTCATCAGACCAGGCAACATTTTTCCAATCCTCTATTGTCCAATTTTGGTGAGCCTGTGTCAATTGTAGCCTCAGTTTCCTGTTCTTAGCTGACAGGAGTGGCACCTGGTGTGGTCTTCTGCTGCTGTAGCCCATCCACTTCAAGGCTCAATGTGCTGTATGTTCAGAGATGTTATTCTGCATACCATGGTTGTAACGAGTGGTTATTTGAGTTACTGTTGTCTTTCTATCATCTCAACCCAGTCTGCCCATTCTCCTCTGACCTCTGACATCAACAAGGCATTTTTGTCCACACAACTGCTGCTCCCTGGATATTCTTTTTCTGATCATTCTCTGTAAACCCTAGAGAGGGTGGTTGTGCATGAAAATCCCAGTAGATGAGCAGTTTTTGAAATACCTAGACCAGCCCGTCTGGCACCAACAACCATGCCACGTTCAAAGTTCCCCTTTCTTTTCCATTTTGATGCTCGGTTTGAACTTCAGCAAGTCATCTTCACCGCCTCTAGATGCCCAAATTCATTGAGTTGCTGCCATGTGATTAGCTGATTAGCAATTTGTGTTACCAAGCAAGCAGGTGTACCTAATAAAGTAGCTGGTGAGTGCATATATATATATATATATATATATATATATATATATATATATATATATAGTATCTCACAAACTGAGTACACCCCTACATTTTTGTAAATATTTTATTATATCTTTTCATGTGACAACACTGAAGAAATGACACTTTGCTACAATGAAAATTAGTGAGTAGGGATGAGCCTGGAGTTTGAGTCGAACCCATGTTCGACTCGAACATCTCATGTTCGTCCGTTCGTCGAATTGCGAATGATATGGGCCGTTTGCGCCAAATTCGAGTGCGTGTCACGGCCCATAATTCACTGTGGCATCGCAGTGCATTGCTGACTGATGATTGGCTAAGCATGCACTATGACCCGCATGCTTGTCCAATCACAGCGCCGTCTGTACAGAGAGCCATAATTGGCCAAAGCCAGGGTGGCTTTGGCCAATTATGGCTCGGGGGTTTAGTACATGCCCCACACTATATAAGGCCGCCTGCACGTTGGCCCCATGTAGTGTGTTCAGGCGTTGAGAGAGAGATAGAGAGAGAGAGAGAGACAGTGTCATTTGATTTAAGTTAGATAGAGTAGGCAGGCGAGTGAGTTAGCTGCACTTACAGTGTATTGTGTATATATATGTATCCTAGGTGTTGTGTGTATATATATACAGTGGAGCAAAAAAGTATTGAGTCAGCCACCAATTGTGCAAGTTCTCCCACTTAAAAAGATGAGCGAGGCCTGTAATTGTCATCATAGGTATACCTCAACTACGAGAGACAAAATGTGGAAACAAATCCAGACAATCACATTGTCTGATTTTTGAAAGAATTTGCAAATTATGGTGGAAAATAAGTATTTGGTCAATATCAAAAGTTCATCTCAATACTTTGTTATATATCCTTTGTTGGCAATGATAGAGGTCAAACATTTTCTGTAAGTCTTCACAAGGTTGTCACACACTGTTGCTGGCAAGTTGGCCCATTCCTCCATGCAGATCTCCTCTAGAGCAATGATGTTTTGGGGCTGTCGCTGGGCAACACGGACTTTCAACTCCCTACAAAGGTTTTCTATGGGGTTGAGATCTGGAGACTGGCTAGGCCACTCCAAGACCTTGAAATGCTTCTTACGAAGCCACTCCTTCGTTGCCCGGGCAGTGTGTTTGGGATCATTGTCGTGCTGAAAGACCCAGCCACGTTTCATCTTCAATGCCCTTGCTGATGGGAGGAGGTTTGCACTCAAAATCTCACGATACATGGCCCCATTCATTCTTTCATGTACACGGATCAGTCGTCCTGTTCCCTTTGCAGAGAAACAGCCCCAAAGCATGATGTTGCCACCCCCATGCTTCACAGTAGGTATGGTGTTCTTTGGTTGCAAATCAGCATTCTCTCTCCTCCAAACATGACGAGTTGTGTTTCTACCAAACAGTTACTTTGGTTTCATCTGACCATATGACATTCTCCCAATCCTCTTCTGGATCATCCAAATGCTCTCTAGCAAACCTCAGACGGGCCCGGACATTTACTGGCTTAAGCAGGGGGACACGTCTGACACTGCAGGATCTGAGTGCCTGGCGGCGTAGTGTGTTACTGATGGTAGCCTTTGTTATGTTGGTTCCAGCTCTTTGCAGATCATTCACTAGGTCCTTCCGTGTGGTTCTGGGATTTTTGCTCACCGTTCTTGTGGTCATTTTGACCCCACGGGGGTGAGATCTTGCGTGGAGCCCCAAATCGAGGCGAGATTATCAGTGGTCTTGTATGTCTTCCATTTTCTAATTATTTCTCCCACAGTTGATTTCTTCACACTAAGCTGCTTGCCTATTGCAGATTCAGTCTTCCCAGCCTGGTGCAGGTCTACAATTTTGTTTCTGGTGTCCTTCGACAGCTCTTTGGTCTTCACCATAGTGGAGTTTGGAGTGTGACTGTTTGAGGTTGTGGACCGGTGTCTTTTATACTGATAACAAGTTCAAACAGGTGCCATTAATACAGGTAATGAGTGGAAGACAGAGGAGCATATTAAAGAAGAAGATGCAGGTCTGTGAGAGTCAGAAATCTTGCTTGTTTGTAGGTGACCAAATACTTATTTTCCACCATAATTTGCAAATAAATTCTTTCAAAAATCAGACAATGTGATTGTCTGGATTTGTTTCCACATTTTGTCTCTCATAGTTGAGGTATACCTATGATGACAATTACAGGCCTCTCTCATCTTTTTAAGTGGGGGAACTTGCACAATTGGTGGCTGACTCAATACTTTTTTGCCCCACTGTATATATATACACTGTATTCAGTTTGGCTAGATCCGTTCCTGTTATTCTCTTCCTACTGACAGGCAGGCAGGTGTTTTCACAGTATTTACAGCTACCTGAAGAAAATTGGTGGTGTTCTTCTGATCCTATTAGTCCTATTAGCTACAGTATTTACAGTTAGTGTAGTGCGTCCTCTGCAGAGTGTGCACCTAAAGCTACCTGAAGAAAATTGGTGGTGTTCTTCTGATCCTATTAGTACCGCAGGCAGCTGTAGTATTTACAAGTTAGTGTAGTGCGTCCTCTGCACAGTCTGCACCTAAAGCTACCTGAAGAAAATTGGTGGTGTTCTTCTGATCCTATTAGTGCCGCAGGCAGCTGCAGTATTTACAGTTAGTGTAGTGTGTCCTCTGCACAGTGTGCACCTAAAGCTACCTGAAGACAATTGCTGTTGTTCTGATCCTTTTAATACCACAGGCAGGCAGCTGCAGTATTTACAGTTAGTGAACTGTGTCCTCTGCACAGTGTGCACCTAAAGCTACCCGAAGAAAATTGGTGGTATTCTTCTGATCCTATTAGTATCACAGGCAGACAGCTACAGTATTTACAGTTAGTGTACTGTGTCCTCTGCACAGTGTGCACCTAAAGCTACCCAAAGAAAATTGGTGGCATTCTTCTGATCCTATTAGTACCACAGGCAGGCAGCTGCAGTATTTACAGTTAGTGAACTGCGTCCTCTGCACAGTGTGCACCTAAAGCTACCTGAAGACAATTGCTGTTGTTCTGCTCCTATTAATACCATAGGCAGGCAGCTACAGTATTTACAGTTAGTGTACTGTTTCCTCTGCACAGTGTGCACCTAAAGCTACCTGAAGAAAATTGATGGTGTTCTTCTGATCCTATTAGTACCACAGGCAGGCAGCTTCAGAATTTACAGTTAGTGTACTGCGTGCTCTGCACAGTGTGCACCTAAAGCTACCTGAAGACAATTGCTGTTGTTCTGCTCCTATTAATACCACAGGCAGGCAGCTACAGTATTTACAGTTAGTGTACTGTTTCCTCTGCACAGTGTGCACCTAAAGCTACCTGAAGAAAATTGATGGTGTTCTTCTGATCCTATTAGTACCACAGGCAGGCAGCTGCAGAATTTACAGTTAGTGTACTGCGTGCTCTGCACAGTGTGCACCTAAAACTACCTGAAGACAATTGCTGTTGTTCTGCTCCTATTAATACCACAGACACCACAGGGGGTGCCCAAGAAGGACAGCAATCTGGCAGTCATGTTCCCACAGCTGCAGCATACTGCCAGCTTTGCTGCAGTAATGAGGCGGGAGGGGATGATGAGGTCACTGACATGGGTACCTGATAGGAGAGAGGAGGAGGAGGGGGAGGCACATCTCCAATGAGGCAGGATGCCCTCCAGGGGCCAGCTTAAGGGCAGCACACTGACTGCATCACACTGCAGAGCTCCGCATGTGCCGGGCACTGCTGTCTCTGCACATTATTCTAAAAGTTCTTTGCTGTGGGCCTTTTTTGAGACAAGTGCATCAGATCCCACCGCTGCTATTGGCAACATATGTCTCAAGAGTATCTCGCATGGCCAAAACATCACCCGCTTGGGCACTACATGCTTGACCAGACATATGTCGACCTGCCATGCAGTTCATTGACAAGTGTACCAAAAAGACCCACACCAAAGAACAAAGCGGATCTCTCCTTGCTCCTCATCAGCTGGGATCTCCAACCCCACTATACCTTCAGTCCTCTCTGAAACCTGGCATGTGAAAGACAATGTTTTGGCCTCGCTGGACAGGGCGGTCAGTGGTAAGGTGCATATTACTGCTGACTCATGATCCAGCAGGCATGGAGAGGGACGTTACCTATCTTTCACTGTGCACTGGGGGACTCTTCTGGCAGTTGGGAAGGATACAGGGCTGGGTGCAGTAGTGTTGGAGGTTGTTCCGCCACCACGCCTCCAAAATTCTACTAGTGGTGATTCTGCCACTCCTCCACCCCCCTCTTCTTCTTCCTCCATGGCCTCTTCCTGTGCTGATTTGTCCTCGGAACCAGCGGTGCTCTGTAGGCGTTCAAGGGGCTACGCAAGCATGCAGGCAAAAAGATGCCATGCGGTGCTTGAGCTGGTGTGCTTGGGGGACAGGAGCCACACTGGGGCCGAGATTCTGTCAGCTCTGCAGGGGCAGGTTCAGAGGTGCATGACGCCACGCCAGCTTAAGGCAGGTATGGTGGTTTGAGACAATGGCACCTCCGACAGGGACAACTGACCCATGTGCCCTGTTTGGCTCATGTCCTTAACTTGGTGGTGCAGCGGTTCTTGGGCAGGTACCTGGGCTTACAGGATGTCCTGAGGCAGGCCAGGAAAGTCTGTGTGCATTTCCACAGGTCATATAATGCCAGTACTTGGCTGGCTGACCTCCAAAACGAATTTAACCTGCCCAAGAACCGCCTAATCTGTAACATGCCCACCAGGTGGAACTCAACGTTGGCTATGCTGCAGCGGCTGCACATGCAGCAGAGGGCCATCAATGAGTACCTATGCGACTATGGCACCAGGACAGGGTCAGGGGACCTTGTTTTTTTTTCCCATGCCAGTGGGCTATGATCAGGGATGCATGCACTGTCCTGTCACCATTTGAGGAGGCCACAAGGATGGTAAGCAGTGACAGTGCATGCATCAGTGACACTGTCCCTCTTGTCCACCTGTTGGAGCACACGCTGCATGGAATAAGGAAAGGGCACTTGAGGCAGAACAGAGGGAGGAAGAGGAGGACTTCCTTATCTCTCAAGGCCCCCTTTATCCAGACAGTGTTCCTGCATGCCCGCCGATCACACAGGAAGAGGAGGAGGAGGAGGATTGTGTCAGCATGGAGGTGGAGCCTGGCACTCAGCATCAGCCTTCAAGGGATCATTTACAGTCTGAAGAAACCCATTGACTTGTACATGGCTGGGAGGAGGTGGCTGCGGATCATGTCATCCTTAGTGACCCAGAGGACTCTGGACCGAATGCCTCAGCAAACCTACGCTGCATGGCCTCCCTGATCTTGCAAAGCCTGCGGAATAATCCTCGTATTTGTGGTATCAAGGGGAGGGATGATTATGGGCTGGCAACCCTCCTTGATCCACGTTACAAGGGTAAGGTTGCGGACCTTATCTTGCCATCGCAGAGGGCACAGAGGATGAAACATCTTCGGGAGGCCTTGCAGAAAGGTTTGCGCAATGCGTTTCCAGAGCCTGGGAGGTTACAATTTCCTGGTTCTCTTGGACAGCGTGTTGCTGAGGCTTCAGTCAGTCACAGAAGAAGCGGTGGAGAAGGTGGCCATCTGACCGATGCGTTCAGACAATTTTTTAGTCCGCAGCCCCAAGGTCTGATCGGTTCCAGCAACGATAGCCAGCGTCTGATTCACATGGTGCAGGATTACCTAGGGGCAAGATCAGACTTGGACACCTTTGCACCGAAAATCCTCTGGGTTACTGGGTCTTGGGAATGAATCACTGGCAGAGCTTGCACAGTATGCAATTGAGCTACTGGCCTGTCCTGCATCCAGCGTTCTTTCGAAACGCACATTCAGTGCTAAGAAAAGAAAAAACTGTGCTAGAAAGCTATATACATAAAGCAGCAGCTATCAGTGGGGTAAACACTACAAACAAATACAAAAAAAAGATGACATTCAGTGCTGCTGGAGGCTTTGTTACCGATCACAGGGTGCGCCCATCCACTAAATCGGTCGATCGGCTGACCTTCATAAAAATGAATTAGTCTTGGATCACCAGCTACCAAGCACCTGATGCTGATGTAACCGATTGATTTATTTTTTAATGTGAGATCCCTTCAAGACTGCCTATGCTGATGCTGAGTGACTATCCTGTTATGCTGAGTCACAATCCTCTTTCTCCTCAATTTTCATGCTCATAGCTTGTAAGAACATTTTTGGCTCTGGGCACCGCCACCAGTGGCCAAGGCCCAATTTTTCTGCCCCTGTTTAACAGGTGCGTATAATTACAATTTTTGATGCAATACTTTGCAGCAGGGCTCATTCCTGCACTCCAACTATAGTATCTGTGAGGGGTTACAGTGTTGTGGCACCAGTACCAGTGCCCAAGGCCCAATTTTTCTGCCCCTGTTTAACAGGGGCATATAATTACAATTTTTGATGCAATACTTTGCAGCAGGGCTCATTCCTGTGCTCCAACTATAGCATCTGTGAGGGGTTGCAATGTTGTGGCAATTTTTCTGCCCCTGTTTAACAGGGGCGTGTAATTCCAATTTTTGATGCCATTGTTTGCAGCAGGGCTCATTCCTGCACTCCAACTAGAGTATCTGTGAGGGGTTGCAGTGTTGTAGCACCAGCACCAGTGCCCAAGGCCCAATTTTTCAGCCCCTGTTTAACAGGGGTGTGTAATTACAATTTTTGATGCAATACTTTGCAGCAGGGCTCATTCCTGTGCTCCAACTAGAGTATCTGTAAGGGGGTTGCAGTGTTGTGGCACCAGCACCAGTGACCAAGGCCCAAATTTTCTGCCCCTGTTCAACAGGGGCGTTTAATTACAATTTTTGATGCAATACCTTGCAGCAGGGCTCAGTCCTGCGCTCCAACTATAGCATCTGTGAGGGCTTGCAGTGTTGTGGCACCAGTGCCTAAGGCCCAATTATTCTGCCCTGTTCAACAGGGACATGTAATTACAATTCTTGATCTAATATTTCACAGCAGGGCCCATTCCTGCGCCCACCAAGAGTAACTGTGAGGGCTTACAGTGTTGTGGCAATACCACCACCACCACCAAAGGCCCAATTTTTCTGCCCCTGTTCAACAGGTGCATGTAATTACAATTCTTGATATAATATTATACAGCAGGGCCCGTTCCAGTGCCCACCAAGAGTAACTGTGAGGACTTACAGTGTTTTGGCACTAGCACCCCTAGGAAGGGAAATTCTCTCCTCTAAGAGTTAATATGGGAAAAACGTGTCTCCTCTTCACTGATGCTTTATCACCAATCCTTGTTTCACTAAAAACCCCAAATTTTTAAAAAACATTTGTCATTGGGACAGAAAGTGAGGTGAAATCTTCTGAAGAGGTGCACAGACAGCAAAACAAATGTTACAGGGGTGATAACCCTTCCCCATGTTTTCCAAAAAGTTTAAAAATAGATTTTTTGGCTGTAGCTACACTTTAAAAATGTACCAGTTCAAAATTACAAACAGATTCTACTTAGCAACAAACCTACAGTCCCTGTCTTGTTTGCAGCACCTGTATACTGCTGTTCAGAGTATATAGGGCCTGGGGGCCCTATGCCTTTCCTTTTTTTAATTTGGGTGTGGGGTTCCCCTTAATATCCATACAAGACCCAAAGGGTCTGGTAATGGACTGGGGGGGGGTACCCATGCCGTTTGTCTCACTGATTTTCATCCATATTGCCGGGACCCAACATTACATTAAAGCAGTTAAAACAAGCAGTTTTAACTGACTTTTATTCCTTTAAAAATGTCATTTTGTGCAGGGACTGTTCTAAGCACGGGAAACACGCGCCACTTTACAGGCATACTATAGACACCCCCCAGGTACGATATTTAAAGGAATATTTCACTTTTTTTTCCACAAAAAGGTTTTTATTGAAAGAGAAATAAATTTCATGTACAAAAGATTGAACAGGTTTTGAAAGGAACATCCATGACATTGTTATACATTAGTAATACAGAAAATTTTGTTACAATCTGGATCATGGGAAATGAAGTTGTATGATAATGTAAATAAAGTGTGTCATAAAGAATGTAATCACTGTACAAAGAAAGAGAAGAGAAAACAAACAAAAGAGAAAGAAAAAAAAAAAGAAAGAAAAAAGGATATCAGCCTGTGAACATTCTATGACAAGACATCTTGCTGAAGACAAGTATTGATATGATTGAGTGTCCTCCATGTGGGCAAATATCAACAGGTCCAGTCATGGTGTAAGAAGGAGCATTATACTTACTGTAAATAAAAAAAATGAAAAATGAGAATGTTATGTCTTTGGTAGGATATTAGAGCATATTTCACTAATTGTTTCACTAAGGTATTGTAGAGAGGGTATGGGTGGATATGAATGTATGGGAAAAGGGAATTAGGTAAAGTGGAGATATTAGAGGGATAAGAAAGGAGGGGGGGAGTGGCATATAAGGGACAGCGGGAAAAAAAAGGGGGGGAGGGAAGAGGAGAGAGAGAGGAAATAGGGTGTGAGGGTATAAGGGGGTAAGGGGATAAAGGGCCGCTCCTCGTCTCCAATCCTCCAATTTCGGTTAAAGAGGACGATCGGGTAATTTCTCTGCCGTTCGGGGAGGGGAGTATCACATCGGGAAGTATGACTTGTAGCATTCTGTACTCTTAAAATAAGTCCAACATGCCCAGACAGTGGTGAATTTCTGTATGCGGTCTTCTGAGGTGTAGATCAATTCCTCCATCTCCTCTATCTTAGCAATCCTCGTCAGCCATTCCCTGACAGTCGGGGGGTTGGTTGATCGCCAGTGTACAGGTATGCATAATCTGCCCGCATTTACCATGTGCATGGCCAGTGATTTATGATAGGATTGTTTAGGCGGGGTTGTATGATGGAGGAGATATTGAGCCGGATTAAAATCCAGGGTGTAGGTAGCGACTCGTTGTATTATGGAATGTACTTCTTTCCAGAATGTTTGAAGCACTTGGCACTCCCACCAAATGTGGATCATGGATCCTTCCTATCTATTACACCTCCAGCAGGTGTTCGGGATTGAGGGTGAGAATTTGTGTAGGCGAGTCGGTGTCCTGTACCATTTTGTGATTATTTTGTAGCCATTTTCTTGTATTGCTACGTTTAATGATCCCTTGTGTGGTTTCCCATTCATCATCAGTAAAGGCTATGTGTAGATCCCTACCCCAGGACCCAGGATAACCTTAAGGTTTCTGTCTTTGAGGGTAATGATTTTTCTTGGAGAAAAGAGTAAATGAGAGAAATTAGGTGTCTTTGTGGTGTGGTATGAGAGTAGAGAGTTTCAAATGGCGTAAATTGTCTTGACCATATGTCATTGGAATTTGTGGAGGTAAAAAAGTGTCTTAGCTGTCTGTAGGACTAAAAGGAAAAGCCTTTGTGAGAGATGTGGATATTAGATTTTCATAGGATCGTAACTGACCTTCGTGGAAGAAGTGGCGTGTTTGGATATCGTTATGTGGCCATTCTTGTAGTAGGAATGTATTTGACTCTCCCGGGGGGAAATCTGGGTTCCCTCCCAGGGAAGTCAGAGGCCCTGGTTGTGAGGATATTTGAAAGGAAGTTACAGCTGTGGTAAAAGCAAGTAACGAAGGGTAGATAAGTGGATGTGTCTTAACGGATTGGGGCCAATGTTTTGGTGGGAGCCAAGGAAGGATGTGTATTGGTTTATGTATGAAAGAATTTTCTAGTGTGACCCATGTCTTCCCCATTTTATTGGTTTCCCAGTCTACCACTCTAGTTAGATGGCAGGCCAGATAAGGCCTGGTTGCTAAGATAGTAAGCCAGATAGTAAGCCAAGTCAAGCAGGTGGCTTTAAACCCAGCCTGGGCCTTTAAAGCCTTTAAAGCCTTTAAGGAACCAATCCCGGTGTATACTGGACGAATCGCACTCGTAACGCAGAATTGGATCCACGAAGGTTTTACCCCAAAAAATTTTAAAATAACATAGCGCAATACTGACAAAAATTGAATAACCAAAAGAAAAAAAGAAGAAAAAAGTGCGACACTCCACCAGTTACAAAATCATAAAAAATCATAAGACCACCCAGTGCCTATAGGCACACATAGGGTCGTTGCGTGAGTGACATGCAATTCATGCAATAAAGTGAATGATCTCCATTAGGAGAACTTGCTTAGGATTTTAGGAAAGGGAGGGGAGATAGGAAAGGAAAGGTGGTCGTAGGCGTGCCTGTCCACCTAGTGGAGTAGTTCCGGATTGTTAGCTCTAGTCCGTATGGACAGCTATGTGGGGTTAGTGAGCTAGGGGGGGAATGAGTGCTGTAGCACTGAAGAGGACGAATAAAGATAAGGAGTCGCAGCGAAGGGTGTTAAGAGGTGTGATAAGAACTGCGTTTTGGGAAGTCTAAATGCGAGACGTGTGAGAATATATTAGGACTATTTCGATCACATGTGGTAGTAGTTTCAATGAAATATATAACATTCAAAGAGTCAATAACTTGGAACAAAAACATCATTCTTAATGAATAATAAGGATAATGAATAATAATGAATAATAAGGATAATAAGTATCCAAATGATTAACAAGTAACGTTGAGAAGAAGTTTATGAAATAACCTTTTTCAGCTACAAAACGTAGATCATGGTGGTGATATTAAAGATCTTGAAATTTGAATCATATCTCTCTATAATTCACTTTTCTACCCCTTCTCTATTAGATAAAGCTAGCTAGCATGGGAGTCTGGACCATCAATCAAGGCCTAAGAGGTGTAAGTTTATGCATTAGAGGATTAGATAATGATAGAAGGATTTTGCCCCTGATGGGCTGTAGTGCTGCAGGTTCCCCATCGGCTCTATGGATAGAGATAATATTATGGAGAAGTTGTTATATGTCCAGGGGACAAGAAAGGCATATGAAATGTTGCTAGAGGGTATGGATACACATAAAGTTGGCTTGTTTATGAAAACGGGACGCCCATGTCTCCCTTGCCCCTCCACAATTAAGGGGGGGACATGGGGGTGTCGTAGGGTAAACCCCTATTGGGGTGTGAGTGGGTATCCGCTGGTTTGTCTCATCTCTTGTCTCTGATGAGTCCAGACTTCCTACCTGTATAGTACAAATATCAGCTGACGTAATGTAAGGGGGGTTCAGAAAATTGATGATGTGCTAGTGGTGTGAGAGTTCATCTCGTACTGATAAGCATTCAATGCTAACAAACAGGTAAGTGGGTGGTGACAGTACCTGGAGCGAAACTGAGTGGGCTAACAGACCATGTATTTTGGAGTAGTTCTTTACTCTCAGAATCCTCATTGGGCGTCGGGATTCTCTGGGGTTCCGGAGCATAAAACTCTTGTTTTGGAGAAGGAACTTCCAGTAAGGAGTCTTGTATAAAGCATCAACTTTAGAAGTCTCTTGTTCCTCGCCAACTGAGAAACAAAGACAAGGGGGAAGATAAGGAAATCTAAGAGGGAACAAAAGTTAGAGTTAGCTGTGAAAAGGCATTATGAGGAGTTCCAGGGCTGTGTTACGCCAACGGATGATTCCGGCGTGGGGTGTCTGTCGGCCCCGGGCTGCGTGCAGGCAAGTCTCGTCGGAATGGACGTTCTCCAGGTGATGTGGGATCCAGTCTGCGGAGTCTGGAGCGTTGTCGTTGAGCTTTGGGAGAGGAGTTGTGTGAGACTGGTTTCCATGGTTCCGTGGGGAAACAGAAGGAGTACCACTCAGGGAGCTCCACCGGGGGTATGTCCAGTTGTTCACAAAAAGCGGGCAGGTCTTTGTAGAAGTGCTGTGTGACCTCTGGTGGATGCCGAGAGACAGAAAGGGAACTTCCATCTGTATTGGATGTTATGTGTGCGCAGCACTTCCAGCAGGGGGCGCAGAGTGCGTCTGTTTTGTAATGTAATTTGATATAAGTCCTGGAACAGTTTCACCTCTGTATCATTGAACAGTATACGGCCTCTATCTCTCGCTTTCTTTAGAATTTCCTTTTTGAGGGGAAAATTGACAATGCAGCAGACAATGTCACGGGGTGGTTCAGGCACAGTGTATACGTTCCACCACTATGGGGGAATCTGCTGGGCGCCCGAGCAAGTCATTAAAAATGGAGCATACTGTGTGTTGCAGTGCGGCCTGGTCAACTCCCTCCGGGACCCACCTCACCTGCACGTTATGCCTGTGGCCCCTGTTGTCTAAGTCTTCCACCTGTCTGTGGAGCTCAAACATAGGTGGCAGGTGCATATCATATGTCTTTTGTACGTGCCTAATTGCTGTAGCTTGCGTGCGGGCATTCTCCTCTACTTCAGAGATTCGGTAGTTCATCGAGTGAATATCTTCCTTCAGGTCCGAGATCGCCGTCATCATGGTAGTCTTGATGTCTAGGGCAACTCTCTGAAGGTCTCTTTGGAGGTCAAGGAGGCTTGGATTAGGATTGTTGGAGCCTTCCCAGTCCATGATCGAGTCAGTGGTACTTCTAGGCGAGTCCGGGGATGAGGCCTGTGGGGTCTGTGAGGCCTGCGATGCCTCGTGTTGCGCGGCCTGCAGTGCTGTCAGTTGTGCGGCTTGTCGGGTCCGGAAGATCTCCGGAATGTTACCGCTGAGCTGCGTGCCGGGTTCCTTATGTGTGCGAGGTGCTCCTATTGGACTTTCCCATCATGGGAATATGGCTCTAGGATCCCAAATTAAGCGTTCATCATCCTCTATGTGCGGGAGCTATGCTTTCAGGCAGCCATCTCGCTTCCCGTCCAGGCCACGCCCCATATTTCACTTTTTTTTTCACTTTATGCATCATTAAAATCGCTGCTCCCGAAAAAACGGCTGTTTTTAAAACTTTTTTTTGCATTGATACATGTCCCTTGGGGCAGGACCCGGGTCCCCAAACCCTTTTTAGGACAATAACTTGCATATTAGCCTTTAAAAATAGCACTTTTGATTTTGAACGTTCGGATCCCATAGACATCTATTTCCAAAAGACGACCTCTGGATATGACTACTCTATGGTCTTGGCCACCGTGCTGCAGCTCAATTTCAGTGTCTTGGCAATCTTCTTATAGCCTAGGCTATCTTTATGTAGAGCAACAATTCTTTTTTTCAGATCCTCAGAAAGTTTCTTGCCATGAGGTGCCATGTTGAGCTTCCAGTGACCAGTATGAGAGAGTGAGAGCAATAACACCAAATTTAACACACACGAGTCACATGACACCGGGGAGGGAAAATGGCTACTTGGGCCCAATTTGGACATTTTCACTTAGGGGTGTACTCACTTTTGTTGCCCGCAGTTTAGAAATTAATGGCTGTGTTGAGTTATTTTGAGGGGACAACAAATTTACACTGTTATAAAAGCTGTACACTCACTAATTTACATTGTAGCACAGTGTCATTTCTCCAGTGTTGACACATGAAAAGATATAATAAAATATTTACAAAAATGTGAGGGGTGTACTCACTTTTGTATATATATAGTGACATTATGAAAAATGAGGTGATTGATGGGAGCTATGTATCACCTTGTATGCTTTCATATGTAGGAAACAAAGGTGGAATCTAGTCCAGGGTTTCCAGGCCACCTTGGCAGTGTGGGTTCCGTACCAGATTTTTCATTCCACTTGTGACCAGCAGAAGGTGGTATAAATAAGGAAGGACTGGAGCAAGAGGTTGCTCTGGCCTGGGACTCAGGGAAGCTAATAGCTGAGAGAGCTACATGTGAAAATTGCTCTGTAAGGTTGGGTTCACACTATTGCGAATTGGATGCAGGTTCCAATAGCAGGAGATTTTGACTGGCTCTCTATGGAGTCGGTTCACTTATCTCCGCTGCGGCTCCTGTGCACATTTGCACAGGAGCTCTGTGCATCTTTTGGTCCATTTAAGGTCCGAATTCAGCCAAAAATCCGGACTAAAATCGGACCTGAACTGATGAACGGGGGCGCACCATGTGCCACATGTGAATATAGTGTGAACCCAGCCTGAGAAAAAGGAAAAAGCTAGCAAAATGCTTTGGGTTTTTTTGGTGACTGGGAGGAGCACTTCACCTGTGATGTAGAAATGAGTACTGTTTAGTTAGTGCCTGGGTGGCAATGATTTATTTTTCCTGTTTTGTTTGTTTATTTTCTGTGCAACCTTTTAAATAAAACTGTCTATAGAAATAGCCTCCAAATAGCGCCTGATAACCGCTTCCCATTCATTTCAGTGTGACTTTTCACACTGGGGTGGTGCCCTTGCGGGACATCAGGAAAAGTCCTGCAAGCAGCATCTTTTGGGCGGTTTAGGAGCGCTGTATACAGTGCTCCAAAAATGCCCCGCCCCATGAAATGAATGGGCAGCACTTCCAAATCGCCTGAAAAGCGATTTGGAAGCAATGCAACACGAGTGTTTTTAACCACTTCTTTGGGGTTAAAAGTGCCCTGCTAGCGGCCGAACAGCAGTGCAAAAGTGCCACTTAAACACCGGTAAAGCGCCGCTAAAACAAGTGGCGCTTTACCGCTAACAGCCAATGCTTTCAGTCTGAAAGCAACCTTAAAGCGGAGTTCCACCCAAAAATGGAACTTCTGCTTCAAGTACTGGGAACCTCCTGACATGCCACATTTGGCATGTGCTTTTTTAGGGGGGGGTGCAGGTACCCAGTTTTGACAGGCACCCAGCTCCCACTTCCCCCCTTGGCGCCACGGCACCGGAAGAAGTTCACCTCCCCCCTCCCTCCCTGCAAACTTCTGGGACACGTCACAGGCGCCACGGCACCGGAAGAAGTTCACCTCCCCCCTCCCTCCCTGCAAACTTCTGGGACACGTCACAGGTCCCAGAAGATTGCCATTCAGAACGTGCAGCGTGGCTCACGAATGCGCAATGTGCGCCTGGCTGTGAAGCCACAACCGGACGCCTACGGTTACAATGCCGGTGCCGTGGAGAGGGGGGGAGAGGAGGGAGGCTTCATGCGACTGCATCACTGGACCGTGGGACAGGTGAGTGTCTGTTTATTAAAAGTCAGCAGCTACACTTTTTGTAGCTGCTGACTTTTAAATGGGTGGAACGCTGCTTTAAGAAAAGAGCTGCCGTTGGACTGCTTTTTCCCAGGGAAGGGGATCCCCACTTGAGCTAACCCCCACAATATATATACCTTTGGGGCTCCTTTTTTAAAAATTATACACAAGTATCCACCTAATGCAATCTCACATCAGTGGCAATATATAAAATTATTTGAGAATGGTGTTAAGTTTCATATTTTTTTTTTACAAATCCCATTGTCCAAAATATAGGAGAGGAACAGAAACAGAGGATCACAGTATAGAGGGGTTAACAGGATCTTTTATAGAAGGTAGAAAAGCTCTCCTGCACTCATACTACTGAGGAAGGAGAGTATCTCACTCCGTGGAACAAATCCAGGGGGAAAGCCGATTATCTTTATAAACACATTTCACATGCACATCCTTAGGACAGCCACAACCTCGTTGATCATGAGTGAGCAGTGTCTCCATATTGGATTATAGATGGTTTCCTGCTGTGGATCTAAAAATTCCTGACGGTTTCGTAGACAACCCCATGATAACTAACTGGAGAAGTTTATGGTAGACATGTGAAATTCGTTTAGTTCCGAATTTGTTTTCTATGAAGTTAGACAAATTTGTTAATTCGGAAATATCCAAATTTTCGAATTTCTGAATTTTTCCAAACATTAGGAAATTTGAGAATTAGGAAATTCAAAATTTTGGAAATTCGGAAATTCGAAAATCTGAAAAGTCATAAATCCAAAAATGAAAAATGAAAATCCGAAAATTCAAAAATTGAAAATCTGAAATATTAACTAACTAATAATAACTATTACTAACTATTAAATTATAGGTATTGGAATTTCCTTTCAAATTTGGCTGTTAGTGAACGTAATGAATACGAGTTTATCTGAAGTTATGACTTATCCGTAATAACGAATGCCGTATCTAAACGAATGGAACATAACAAATTAATAATAATAAATAACAATAATAATAATAATACTAATAAAAACTCAGTCAACACATGCAAAGGAATACTTTTACACGGCTGAACACATTACCTCATAAACTTTTTGTACAGTATTATTGTTGTATGATAAAAAGTAGATTCATTTTTGAGAGGTTGCAGAAGCAGTTTTTTTTTTTACCGTCACTGCTTTTCTGGACTTTAAGCTCTGTGTTTTGCATGATGTTTGCTTACTGATCATGTAATTTATCACTGTCACATGTAAAAAATCCTCTCTTAGGCAGGAAACTGCAGAGTAGGACCACTGCTTTCTGTGTGAAAACAGCAGTCTCTCTGCAGTGGTCTGGCACATTACCTGCTTAGTCAGACCTATAGCTCTGCAATCAACAAAGAGCATGAGAGCAGCAGTTCTTCATTACAGACTATTAATGAGTACATATAATTTTCCTGATAGAAATAAAAACAATAAAACATTAACCCTTTCTGCTGCACATGCAATATTTTAACCACTTCTGGACTAGCCGCTGCAGTTTTACTGTGGCAGGCTGGCTCGGCTGGGCAAATTGACGTTACCTTATGTCGCTTCACCCTTTGGCCACTAGGGGCGCACGCCCGCAGCATATGCCTGGAGCCAATGCGAGGCATCCACGACCGCTTGTGACAGAACTGGTAAACACACAGATCCCTGTTCTCTAAGGGGAGAGGAGACAGATCGTGTGTTCATACTAAGTATGAACACCGATCTCTCTCTTCCCATAGTCAGTCCCATCCCCCCTACAGTTAGAACACACAGGGAATACAGTTAACCCCTTGATCGCCCCCTAGTGTTAACCCTTTCCCTGCCAGTGACATTTATATAGTAATCAATGCACTTTTATAGCACTGATCACTGTATAATTGTCAACGGTCCCAAAAATGTGTCAAAAGTGTCCAAGTTGTCCGCCTTAATATCACAGTCCTAATAAAAATCGCAGATCACCGCCATTACTAGTAAAAAAAATAATAATAAAAATGCCATAATCTATCCCCTATTTTGTAGACGCTATAACTTGTGTGCAAACCAATCAATATACGCTTATTGCAATTTTTTTTAATTTTCAAAAATATGTAGAAGAATACATATCTCCCTAAACTGAGGAAAAAATGTTTTTTTTCGAAAAAAATGTGGGATATTTATTATAGCAAAAAGTAAAAGATATTGATTTTTTTCAAAATTGTCACTCTTCTTTTGTTTATAGCACAAAAAATAAAAACCGCAGAGGTAATCAAATACCACCAAAAGAAAGCTCTATTTGTGGGGGAAAAAAGACCTCAGTTTGGGTACAGTGACGCACGACCACGCAATTGTCAGTTAAAGTGCCGCAGTGCCCTATCGCAAAAAATGGCCTGGTCATTGAGCAGCCAAATGTTCCGGGGCTGAAGTGGTTAAGCTAATATAATAAGAAACTTGAGTTTAAAGTGTTAAGTGATGAGTTTAAGCGTTAGGTTACATGGTAGGCATTGGAGCGCAAGTAAAATGTAAAGGTTTTAGTCTAAGGGTTCATAGAATTCAACAAAGGCTAAATGTTAAAGTAGAACTATAGGCAAGTTTTTTTTTTCATTTTGGATAGAGCAAGGGAGGGTATAACCCCTGTCAGATTTTTTTTTGCCGTCCGTGTCCCATTGCAGATATTTCACTTCACTTCCTGTATATATATATACATATCCCAGCTTAGTGCAGCTACAGGCCATTAGTATGTCTGGAAGGCCAGGAAGGAGAGGCAGACAGTCACAAGCCAATAAGAGAGGGCAAGCAGGCTCTGTGTCTAGTGCTGGTCGTGGAGACGGTGCATCCTCATCAGCATGTGGCCGTGGGACACGCTTGGGCTTTTTTTCGGCAGCTGGCCATGTTGAGCCGCAACATGCGGAAGACTTGGTCGAGTGGATGACCAAGTCGTCCTCATCCTCCTCTTCCTCTCTCACCCATGCCCAGGGTACTTTGTCTGGCAAAGCAGCGGCCTCTTCCCTCAGCTCAATGTCATCAGTGACTCCTTCCCTAGCCCCACCATGTCCTCCTGAGGAGTCCCTCAAACTGTTTAACCACAGTGTTGGGTACATGCTCCAGGAGAATGCCCAGCATTTGGAAGGCTCTGATGATGATACTGAGCTGAAGGCAGTAACATGAGCACGGACAGAGGGGGTGCCCAAGAAGGACAGCTATCTGGCAGTCATGCTCCCCCTGCTGCAGCATACTGCCAGGTTTGCTCCAGTGATGAGGAGGGAGGGGATGATGAGGTCACTGACTCAACGTGGGTGCCTGATAGGAGAGAGGAGGAGGAGGAGGAGGCGGCACATCACCAACGAGGCAGGATGCCCTCCAGGGGCCAGCCTAAGGGCAGCACATTAACTGCATCTCACCCCAAAGCTCCACACGTGCAGGGCGCTGCAGTCTCTGCGCATTATTCAAAAAGTTCTTTGGTGTGGGCCTTTTTTGAGACGAGTGCATCAGATCGCTGCTATTTGCAACATATGTCTCAAGCGTATCTCGCGTGGCCAAAACATCTCCCGCTTGGGTACCACATTCTTGACCAGACATATGTTGACCTGCCATGCAGTTCGATGGCAAGCGTATCTAAAAGACCCACACCAAAGAACAAAGAGGACCTCTCCTTGCTCCTCATCAGCTGAGATTTCCAACCCCACTATACCTTCAGTCCTCTCTGAGACCTGCACTGAGAGGAGAGAAGGTGTAGAATTAGGTGTGTCACAACCAAGTACTTGTGGGCAATCTGCTTTTGGTACACCGACGTCAGATTGTACCAGGCAAATTTCCCTGCCCCAGCTGCTGCACCGCCGAAAGAAGTTTGCTCCCAGCCATCCACATGCCCAGCGGTTGAATGCTAGCTTGGCAAAATTGCTAGCACTTCAACTGCTGCCTTTTCAGTTGGTAGACTCTGCCCCCTTCCGTGAGTTTGTGGAATGTGCGGTTCCTCAGTGGCAGGTACCCAAACGCCACTTTTTCTCACGGAAGGCGATTCCGGCTCTCTACCGGCATGTGGAAGGCAATGTCCATGCCTCGCTGGACAGGGCGGTCAGCGGTAAGGTGCATATTACCGCTGACTCATGGTCCAGCAGGCATGGACAGGGACGTTACCTAAGTTTCACGGCGCATTGGGTGACTCTGCTGGCAGCTGGGAAGGATGCAGGACAAGGTGCAGTAGTGTTGGAGGTTGTTCCGCCACCACGCCTCCAAAATGCTAATGATTGTGACACACCTCTCTCCTCCACCTCCTCCTCTTCTTCTTCCTCCATGGCCTCTTCCTGTGCTTTGTCCTCGGAACCAGCGGTGCTCCGTAGCCGTTCAAGGGGCTACGCAAGTACGCAGGCCAAAAGATGCCATGCGGTGCTTGAGCTGGTGTGCTTAGGGGACAGGAGCCACACTGGGGCAGAGGTTCTGTCAGCTCTGCAGGGGCAGGTTCAGAGGTGGTTGACGCCACGCCAACTTAAGGCAGGAATGGTGGTTTGCGACAATGGCACCAACCTCCTCTCTGCCCTCCGACAGGGACGAATGACCCATGTGCCCTGTTTGGCTCACGTCCTTAACTTGGTGGTGCAGCGGTTCTTGGGCAGGTACCCGGGCTTACAGGATGTCCTGAGGCAGGCCAGGAAAGGCTGTGTGCATTTCTGCCGGTCATATAATGCCAGTGCTCGGTTGACGGACCTCCAAAAGGAGTTTAACCTCACCAAGAACCGCCTAATCTGTGACATGCCCACCAGGTGGAACTCAATGTTGGCCATGCTGCAGCGGCTGCACACGCAGCAGAGGGCCATCAATGAGTACCTGTGCGACTATGGCACCAGGACAGGGTCAGGGGAGCTTGTTTTTTTTCCCCACGCCAGTGGGCCATGATCAGGGATGCATGCACTGTCCTGTCACCATTTGAGGAGGCCACGAGGATGATGAGCAGTGACAGTGCATGCATCAGTGACACTGTCCCTCTTGTCCACCTGTTGGAGCACACGCTGCGTGGAATAATGGACAGGGCACTTGAGGCAGTACAGAGGCAGGAAGAGGAGGACTTCCTTAGCTCTCAAGGCCCCCTTTATCCAGACAGTGTTCCTGCGTGCCCGCCAATCACACAGGAAGAGGACGAGGAAGAGGAGGAGGAGGAGAAAGATTGTGTCAGTATGGAGGTGGAGCCTGGCACTCAGCATCAGCAGCAGTCTTTAAGGGATCAGTCCCAAGAAACACATGGACTTGTACGTGGCTGGGAGGAGGTGGCTGTGGACCATGTCGTCCTTAGAGACCCAGAGGACTCCGGACCGAATGCCTCAGCAAACCTACGCTGCATGGCCTCCCTGATCCTGCAAAGCCTGCATAAGGATCCTCGTATTCGTGGTATCAAGGAGAAGGACCAATACTGGCTGGCAACCCTCCTTGATCCACGTTACAAGGGTAAGGTTGCGGACCTTATCTTGCCATCGCAGAGGGAGCAGAGGGTGAAACATCTTCGGGAGGCCTTGCAGAAAGGTCTGTGCAACGCGTTCCCAGAGACTGGGAGGTTACAAACTCCTGTTTCTGGACAACGTGTTGCTGAGGCTTCGGTCAGTCAAAGAAGGAGCGGAGGAGAAGGTGGCCGTCTGACCGATGCGTTCAGACAATTTTTTGGTCCGCAGCCCCAAGGTATGATCGGTTCCAGCAACCATCGCCAGCGTCTGTTTTACATGGTGCAGGAATACCTAGGGGCAAGATCAGACTTGGACACCTTTCCCACCGAAAATCTTCTAGGTTACTGGGTCTTGAGGATGGATCACTGGCCAGAGCTTGCACAGTATGCATTTGAGCTACTGGCCTGTCCTGCATCCAGCGTTCTTTCGGAACGCACATTCAGTGCTGCTGGAGGCGTGGTAACCGATCACAGGGTGCGTCTGTCCACCGACTCGGTCGATCGACTGACCTTCATAAAAATGAATCAGTCTTGGATCACCACCAGCTACCAAGCACCTGATGCTGATGTAACCGAATAATTTTTTTTGAAATCTCAGATCCCTTCAAAGACTGCCTATGCTGATGCTGAGTGACTATCCCTGAGTAATTATCCTCTTCCTCCTCAATCATCATGCTGATAGTTTGTAAGAACATTTTTGGTTCTGGGCACCACTACCAGTGCCTAAGGCACAATTTTTCAGCCCCTGTTTAACAGGGGCGTATAATTACAATTTTTGCTGCAATACTTTGCAGCAGGGCTCGTTCCTGCGTTCCAACTAGAGTGTCTGTGAGGGGTTGCAGTGCTGTGGCACCAGCACCAGTGCCTAAGGCCCAATTTTTCTGCCCCTGTTTAACAGGGGCGTGTAATTACAATTTTTGATGAAATACTTTGCAGCAGGGCTCGTTCCTGCGTTCCAACTAGAGTGTCTGTGAGGGGTTGCAGTGTTGTGGCACCAGCACCACCACCATCACCACCACCAAAGGCCCAATTTTTCTGCCCCTGTTCAACAGGGGCATGTAATTACAATTCTTGATCTAATATTTCACAGCAGGGTCCATTTCTGCACCCACCAAGAGTGAGTGAGGACTTACAGTGTTGTGGCACCAGCACCACCACCACCAAAGGCCCAGTTTTTCTGCCCCTGTTCAACAGGGGCATGTAATTACAATTCTTGATCTAATATTTCACAGCAGGGCCCTGTGTGGGCTTACATTGTTGTGGCCACAACAACACCTAAGGGCCAAATTTCTGCTGAGTATATAGGGCAGGCTCCTACTTTCAAACATCTAACTTACAAACGACTCCTACTTGCAAACGGAAGGAGACAACAGGAAGTGAGATGAAATCTACCCCTAGGAAGGGAAATTCTCTCCTGTAAGAGTTAATATGGGAAAAACATTTCTCCTTTCCACTGATGCTTTCCAATCCTTGTTCCACAAAAAAAAACAAATTTTCAAAAAATATTTGTCATTGGGACAAAAAGTGAGGTGAAATCTTCTAAAGAGGAGGAAAGACAGCAAAACAAATGTCACAGGGGTGATAACCCTTTTGGCTGGAGCTAAACACCTTAAAAATGTACCCGTTCAAAATGACAAACAAATTCTACTTAACAACAAACCTACAGTCCCTGTCTTGTTTGCACCGCCTGTATACTGCTGTTCATATAGGGCCTGGTGGCCCCACACCTTTCCTTATTTTAATTTGGGTGCGGGGTTCCCCTTAATATCCATACAAGACCCAAAGGGCCTGGTAATGGACTGGGGGGTACCCATGCCGTTTGTCTCACTGATTTTCATCCATATTGCCAGGACCCGACATTACATTAAACCTGCAAGCAGTTTTAAATGAGATTTTTTCCTTTAAAAATGACATTTGGTGCAGGGACTGTTCTAAACACGGGAAACACGCGTCACTTTACAGGCATACTATAGACACTCCCCAGGTACAATATTTAAAGGAATGTTTCACTTTTTTTTTTTTTTACTTTAACCACTTCAGCCCCGGAAGGATTTACCCCCTTCCTGACCAGAGCACTTTTTACAATTCGGCACTGCGTCGCTTTAACTGCTAATTGCGCGGTCATGCAATGCTCTACCCAATCGAAATTTGCGTCCTTTTCTTCCCACAAATAGAGCTTTCTTTTTATGGTATTTGATCACCTCTGCTGTTTTTATTTTTTGCGCTATAAACGGAAAAAGACTGAAAATTTTGAAAAAAAATGATATTTTCTACTTTTTGTTATAAAAAAAATCCAATAAACTAAATTTTAGTCATACATTTAGGCCAAAATGTATTCGGCCACATGTCTTTGGTAAAAAAAATGTCAATAAGCGTATATTTATTGGTTTGCGCAAAAGTTATAGCGTCTACAAACTAGGGTACATTTTCTGGAATTTACACAGCTTTTAGTTTCTGACTGCCTATGTCATTTCTTGAGGTGCTAAAATGGCAGGGCAGTACAAAACCCCCCCAAATGACCCCATTTTGGAAAGTAGACACCCCAAGGAAATTGCTGAGAGGCATGTTGAGCCCATTGAATATTTATTTTTTTTGTCCCAAGTGATTGAATAATGACAAAAAAAAGAAAAAAAAAAAAATTACAAAAAGTTGTCACTAAATGATATATTGCTCACACAGGCCATGGGCATATGTGGAATTGCACCCCAAAATACATTCAGCTGCTTCTCCTGAGTACGGGGATACCACATGTGTGGCACTTTTTGGGAGCCTAGCCGCGTACGGGGCCCCGAAAACCCAGCACCACCTTCAGGATTTCTAAGGGCATACATTTTTGATTTTACTCCTCACTACCTATCACAGTTTTGAAGGCCATAAAATGCCAAGATGGCACAAACCCCCCCCAAATGACCCCATTTTGGAAAGTAGACACCCCAAGCTATTTGCTGAGAGGCATGGTGAGTATTTTGCAGCTCTCATTTGTTTTTGAAAATGAAGAAAGACCAGAAAAAAAAATTTTTTTTTTCTTTTTTTAATTTTCAAAACTTTGTGACAAAAAGTGAGGTCTGCAAAATACTCACTATACCTCTCAGCAAATAGCTTGGGGTGTCTACCTTCCAAAATGGGGTAATTTGGGGGGGGGGGGTTGTGCCACCTGGGCATTCCATGGCCTCCGAAACTGTGATAGGTAGTGAGGAGTGAAATCAAAAATTTACGGCCTTAGAAAGCCTGAAGGCGGTGCTTGGTTTTCGGGGTCCCGTGCACGGCTAGGCTCCCAAAAAGTCCCACACATGTGGTATCCCCGTACTCAGGAGAAGCAACAGAATTTATTTTGGGGTGTAATTTCACATATTCCCATGGCATGTTTGAGCAATATAACATTTAGTGACAACTTTGTGCAAAAAAAAAAAAAAAAAAAAAAATTTGTCTCTTTCCCGCAACTTGTGTCACAATATAAAATATTCCATGGACTCGACATGCCTCTCAGCAAATAGCTTGGGGTGTCTACTTTCCAAAATGGGGGGGGTTGAACTGTCCTGGCATTTTATGCACAACATTTAGAAGCTTATGTCACACATCACCCACTCTTCTAACCACTTGAAGACAAAGCCCTTTCTGACACTTTTTGATTACATGAAAAAATTATTTTTTTTTGCAAGAAAATTACTTTGAACCCCCAAACATTATATATTATTTTAAAGCAAATGCCCTACAGATTAAAATGGTGGGTGGTTCATTTTTTTTTTTTCACACAGTATTTGCGCAGCGATTTTCAAACGCATTTTTTGGGGAAAAAACACACTTTTTTAAATTTTAATGCACTAAAACACACTATATTGCCCAAATGTTTGATGAAATAAAAAAGATGATCTTAGGCCGAGTACATGGATACCAAACATGACATGCTTTAAAATTGCGCACAAACGTGTAGTGGCAACAAAATTAATACATTTTTAATAGCCTTTAAAAGCCATTACAGGTTACCACTTTAGATTTACAGAGGAGGTCTACTGCTAAAATTACTGCCCTCGATCTGACCTTCGCGGTGATACCTCACATGCATGGTGCAATTGTTGTTTACGTTTGACGCCAGACCGCCGCTTGCGTTCGCCTTAGCGCGAGAGCAGGGGGGACAGGGGTGCTTTTTATTTATTTTTTTTTTTTCTTTTTTTTTTTTTTGCTTTTTTATCTTATTTTTAAACTGTTCCTTTCATTTTTTTTTTTAAATCATTTTTATTGTTATCTCAGGGAATGTAAATATCCCCTATGATAGCAATAGGCAGTGACAGGTACTCTTTTTTGAAAAAATTGGGGTCTATTAGACCCTAGATCTCTCCTCTGCCCTCAAAGCATCTGACCACACCAAGATCGGTGTGATAAAATGCTTCCCCAATTTCCCAATGGCGCTATTTACATCCGGCGAAATCTAAGTCATAAAATGCTCGTAGCTTCCGGTTTCTTAGGCCATAGAGATGTTTGGAGCCACTCTGGTCTCTGATCAGCTCTATGGTCAGCTGGCTGAATCACCGGCTGCATTCTCAGGTTCCCTGTTGAGACAGGAGAGCCAGAGAAAAACACGGAAGACGGTGGGGGGGGGGGGCATTCCCTCCCACTGCTTGTAAAAGCAGTCTAGAGGCTAATTAGCCGCTAGGATTGCTTTTACATGAAAGCCGACCGCTGGCTAAAAAGAATGATACCAAGATGATACCTAAACCTGCAGGCATCATTCTGGTATAACCACTCAAAGTCGTGAATGGCGTACCTGAAGACAAAAAAATGGTTAACAATAAAGCACAGTAAACGGTAAAGTATAAAAAATTGCATACCTGAAAAGCAAACATGATAAAACATAATAACAATAAAACATTGCAGAATAGAATACAGTAAAAAAGAGCAGAACAATAGAGAGAGAATAGAGAGAGAGAGAACAATAAAACGACAACTATTTTTTTTTATTTTTGTTTGTGTTTTTTTTTTTTTTACACTTTTTTTTTGTAACTGTAACTTTTATAACTGTAACCGGTTCCAGGTTCGAGTCTCTCAAAATGCAATGGCATCTTGGGAGACCCTGTGAAAGTGTGCCTAGTCTGTGCAATGCTGTACCCTACGCTAATACTCAACTAGTGTATGGTAGCGTTCAAAACATTCACCAATGCAAAGACCAGGATTGTCAGGACAGGAGGGACAATAATAGCGGGCGTCACGTCTATATCCGCGCTTGCTGCAGACACAACATCTTTTTTGGGGGGGTTCGTTGGGTAGGGGTACTCGGGAGGATATATAAATGCCTCTCATGCAGCCGACTGCATTTGGTTGGGGATGTGAATGGGGGAAGTACGGGCGCTGCAGAAGCGGTGGGTTCCCAATTAGGATTGGCGAATGCAGCAGGAAGGGCACTATGGGCACGACAGGCCTATGTTTGTCTTTTTGGTGGCAGCGGGACACTGCTTGTGCTTGCCACCTCACCAGCTTGAACTGCACTTATGGGACTCGCCACGTCACCAAGTGTTACTGCAGTGCTGGTTTGACTACGACCGGGGTGTACTACGCCGCTGGTGCTTGCCAGTTCACCGAAACGCTACAAAAAAAAGTGTCAGTGATCGATCGATACTGCACTTGGGTGGGCTGGACTGGGCTGGGCCGGGCAGAGGGGCAAAACGCAGGTGCTAGCAGGTATCTGGGCTGATCCCGCTAACACTGCGTTTTTGGGAACCCTAAACTGCTGGGGACGCTAGTATAGATCTGATCGGATCAGATATTGATGCGTTCAGATACTATACCACTAATGGAGGTGTACGGTGCGTGTACGGTGCGTGCGTGGGTGTTCGCGGTACTGGCGCCAATCTGACGCTGCCTAGGGCGACGCATATCACCGCCGGGCGATCAGGGGGCTAAACCTTTATTCGGTAATAAACGGCGGGTGCCCTGACACTATAAAAAATAAACGAACTAACCAGCGTCACCCGTAACGGTTATACGGTGATTAGTGGTGAAAGGGTTAACTAGGGGCCATCAAGGGGTTAAAACATTTATTAGATAGTATATGGGGGTCCCTGTCGCTATAAAACACTGACGGCGAACCTAAATATTTACGTCCCTAACTAGCGTCACCAGCGACACTAATACAGCGATCAGAAAAATGATCGCTTAGCGACACTGGCGACAGGGGGTGATCAAGGGGTTAAAACTTTATTAGGGGGGTAAGGGGGGTACCCTAGACCTACAGGGGGCTAAACCTTTATTCGGTAATAAACGGCGGGTGCCCTGACACTATAAAAATAAACGAACTAACCAGCGTCACCCGTAACGGTTATACGGTGATCAGTGGTGAAAGGGTTAACTAGGGGGCAATCAAGGGGTTAAAACATTTATTAGATAGTATATGGGGGTCCCTGTCGCTATAAAACACTGACGGCGAACCTAAATATTTACGTCCCTAACTAGCGTCACCAGCGACACTAATACAGCGATCAGAAAAATGATCGCTTAGCGACACTGGTGAGGGGGGGTGATCAAGGGGTTAAAACTTTATTAGGGGGGGTAAGGGGGGTACCCTAGACCTACAGGGGGCTAATACTAACTGTCCCACCACTGCTAACTGTCACAAACTGACACTATGCAGTAATCAGGAAAAAAAAAAAAAAAAAAACCTGCTTGGTGTCAGTTTGTAACAGGGGGGGGGGTAATTGGGGGGGGATCGGGGGGGGATCGGGGGTGTAATGTATGCCTGGCATGTTCTACTGTGTGTGTGTGTGTGTTTGGTGCACTTACATGTCATCTCTCCTCGGCGCTGGAACGGAAACTGCCAGACCGAGGAGAGATGACATCACATCCTCTGCCTCTGTGTACTATACAGAGGCAGGGGATGTTTCTCATTGGCTGGGAGCGATCGCGAGGGGGGGGCCACGATCAAATGGCCTCCCCCTCGTCTGTCATCGCTCCCAACCAAATGCCGACCGCAGCTGGCACCGGGGGGGGGTCCGATCGGACCCCCCACCCGCGGGAAGGCAATCACGTACTAGGTACGTGATTTTGCCTGCCCGTGCCGCTCTGCTCACGTATATAGGCGTGAGGCGGTCGGCAAGTGGTTAAGCATCATTAAAATCACTGCTCCCGAAAAAACGGATGTTTTTAAAAGTTTTTTTTGCATTGATACATGTCCCCTGGGACAATACCATGCAAATTAGCCTTTAAAATGAGCACTTTTGATTTCGAACGTTCGAGTCCCATAGACATCAATGGGGTTCTAATGTTCGTGCGAACTTTCGGTCCGTTCGCAGGTTCTGGTGCGAACCGAACCGGGGGGTGTTCGGCTCATCTCTAATAGTGGGTAAATATACAGTGCTGACCAATTAAGTGCCAACGATATATGTATAATATAGTACAGTCTCTATGTGTCAAGAGTCCAACGTGCTCCAACAATTGGTATCAGATGCAAAACAGTATCAAAAATAAATAATTCAAAAAAATGTATTCAAAAATTATTTCCAAAAAAAAATAATTGTAAGTGTCAGAAAAAAGTTCCAAATACATTGGTGACTGAGGTGCCCAAAAAAAAAAGGAAAACCTGTGACTGTGCTCCCCCTTTTGGCTCCTCACTCACTAAAATTCTCCACTAAACCCCCCCCCCTTAAGGGAGCGCCATTCACCCCATTTTTTACTTCAATACAGTATTTGTAAGTTTGCAAGTCTACAACATGAAGATTCAGCCACAGTGACCCCTGTGGTGGGATGATTACTGCACAACATAACTGAACCAGAACCTGCAGCAGACTTGCAGAATGTTTGCAAAGAAAGTTGATCTGGATCATGCAATGTGGACTTTCTGCAATTGAGAAACACGCTTGTAAAGCCTGGCAAGTCTAGCAATAGCTTAGCAAGTCATTTTCAAACTTGCAGCTCAATTGCTTCCTATCCGGGAACCTTTTTCTTTCGCATTACAGTGCCTAAACTGTGCCTGTCCTGACCATTGCTTATTCCTTTAGACTTTACTTCTGTCTTCTAATTTTGTACTTTGCTTTATACACAGACCATCTCCTTTAGTCTTTCCAAAGTCTGCAGTCCTATCCGCTCGATAGACAGAGCAGCCGGCCAGCTCAATGGCCTCATCAGGTATAGAACCATCCAGCCAGGTCTCTGTGAGGACAGTCACACAGCTATTTAATTTGTGTGTAGTAAACCTCAGCTGGAGTTCATCCATCTTGTTTAAAAGAGATCAACAATTACTAAGAAAAACACTTGGCAACACAGGTCTTGTACCTGCTCTCTTACCCCGTTTCTATACCTCTGTTTCCTCCGGTGTCTCCCAAGAAAAACATCAGCACCTCCACCAGTTCCCTTGGACACTTTAGTAGCAGCCCCAGCACACTCAGCTAAACATGAGCTCTCCAGGGGAAGTTTTAGTGTGCTTCACCTCCACATTGTTCCTCTGCCAAAACTCCAGCTGCTCCCACAGCCTCCCCAGTTGAAACAGCTGCTGCAGCCCCAGCTTGCGCTTCCTCCACTCCCTTTCTTCTTTTCCTGTCAGCACTGCAACAGCTGCCATGGCATCGATTGCAGTGTCAGCACACTTCGCAAGTTGCTGCATCACTGTCAAAGTTCCTAGCAGGACACACAGGGCACACACTGGGGCAGTCAGTGTTAAGGCAGGTGGCCGAACAGGACACAAAGCCAAAGGCAGTAAAGTGTAGTTCTGGCCTCCCATAGTACACGCAGTACACACAGCATTTTCCTGCTTGCATAAAATAGCCAGCAGCTCCTCTAGCTCATGGCAAACAGTCCTCTTCTCACACTACTGTACAGAGAACCCAGCCGCTGCAACTGCTTGTGCCACATCATTTTTCTAGTATTGGTAACAACATCTATTTGCAGTTGGGTAAATACAAAGTCTGCAGTCTTAGAATACAACAAAGAAACTCATACTATCTTTTGGGCGCTCCAACTAGAAACTTTGAGAGAGCTCATGTGCTGCAGTAATTTTATGATGCCTCTATGCACTGTCAATATGTGCCTGGCAACATTTTTATGTCATGTTCTATTGTGTTCTGATATCAGAACCTTGCATAGTAAATATTTTAGGAAACTTTAGTGTTGCATCTAAAAAAAAAAGCAGCTCCTGTAGTGTAAAATAGCTTACCATCCAGGAAATGCCATATGGAAACACTCTTACCTAATAGTATACCTAGAAATACCATGTGGGCAAGACTGGCTTTGCCATATAGGGACTCTCCATCTGTTTTAAGTTCATATGTGGGCCAGATATATGTGAAAAAGACTGTCTGGGGTTGGAATTTGTACTGACCTAGTCTCCTCCCTGCCCCCCTTTGAGTGCCTTGAGTGTACCTTCTTTGGGGTCCACATGGTTCCCATATACACCTGTACCTGGATGCAACACTCCTCTCTTCTGAGGAAGCACAAAGCGAAACGCATTGAGATAAAATATTTTTTCAAAGCTAATATTTGTGATCATTTTACAATCTTGTTGCATGCTGTCGTCACTATTAGGGATGAGCTTCGAGTTCGAGTCGAACTCATGTTCGACTCGAACATTGGCTGTTCGCAAGTTCGACGAACAGCGAACAATTTGGGGTGTTCGCGGCAAATTCGAATGCCACAGAACACCCTTTAAAAGTCTATGGGAGAAATCAAAAGTGCTAATTTTAAAGGCTTATATGAAAGTTATTGTCATAAAAAGTGTTTGGGGACCCGGGTCCTGCCCCAGGGGACATGGATCAATGCAAAAAAAAGTTTTAAAAACGTCAGTTTTTTCAGGAGCGGTGATTTTAATAATGCTTAAAGTCAAACAATAAAAGTGTAATATCCCTTTAAATTTCGTACCTGGGGGGTGTCTATAGTATGCCTGTAAAGGGGCGCATGTTTCCCGTGTTTAGAACAGTCTGACAGCAAAATGACATTTCGAAGGAAAAAAACCATTTAAAACTATTTTGCATTGCCGACAATACACATAGAAGTTCATTGATAAAAACGGCATGGGAATTCCCCACAGGAAAACCCCGAACCAAAATTAAAAAAAAAAAATGACGTGGGAGTCCCCCTAAATTCCATACCAGGCCCTTCAGGTCTGGTATGGATATTAAGGGGAACCCCGGCCAAAATTTTAAAAAAAATGACGTCGGGTTCCCCCTAAATTCCATACCAGAAGGGTCTGGTATGGATTTTAAGGGGAACCCCGCGCCAAAAAAACCCCAAAAAATGGCATGGGGTCCCCCCAAAAATCCATACCAGACCCTTATCCGAGCACGCAACCTGGCAGGCCGCAGGAAAAGAGGGGGGATGAGAGTGCGGCCCCCCCCTGAACCGTACCAGGCCACATGCCCTCAACATTGGGAGGGTGCTTTGGGGTAACCCCCCAAAACACCTTGTCCCCATGTTGATGAGGACAAGGGCCTCATCCCCACAACCCTATGGGGATGAGGCCCTTCATGATTCCTTCATCTTCTTCTGGTTCTTCTGGCTCTTCTGGTTCTTCCTCCGGCGTTCTCGTCCAGCATCTCCTCCGCGGCATCTTCTATCTTCATCTCCTCGGGCCGCTCCGCACCCATGGCATGGGGTGAGGCTCCCGCTCTTCTCTTCATCTTCTTCTTCATCCTCTTCTCTTCTTCCTTCTTCTCTTCTTCTCTTCTTCATTTTCTTCTCCGGGCCGCTCCGCACCCATGCTGGCATGGAGGGAGGCTCCCGCTGTGTGACGGCATCTCCTCGTCTGACGGTTCTTAAATAACGAGGGGCGGGGCCACCCGGTGACCCCGCCCCCTCTGACGCAGGGGACATGACGGAACTTCCCTGTGGCATTCCCTGTGACCTCACAGGGAAGTTCCGTCAAGTCACCGTGCGTCAGAGGGGGGTGGGGTCACCGGGTGGCCCCGCCCCCTGTTATTTAAGAACCGTCAGACGAGGAGATGCCGTCACACAGCGGGAGCCTCCCTCCATGCCAGCATGGGTGCGGAGCAGTCCAGAGAAGAAAATGAAGAAGAGAAGAAGGAAGAAGAGAAAAGGATAAAGAAGAAGATGAAGAGAAGAGCGGGAGCCTCCCCCCATGCCATGGGTGCGGAGCGACCCGAGGAGAAGAAGATAGAAGACGCCGTGGAGGAGATGCTGGACAAGAACGCCGGAGGAAGAACCAGAAGAGCCAGAAGAACCAGAAGAAGAAGAAGATGAAGGAATATAGAAGAAAGAAGAAGCATTTAAATAAAGGAATTGTCAAAAACTGTCTCTTGTCATTTTTAACATTTTTGACAGTTTTTTAGTGAAATGGTAGGGGTAAGTACCCCCTTACCATTTCACACAGGAGGGGGCCGGGATCTGGGGGTCCCCTTGTTAAAGAGGGCTTCCAGATTCCGATAAGCCCCCCGCCCACAGACCCCCACAACCACCGGCCTGGGTTGTGGGGATGAGGCCCTTGTCCTCATCAACATGGGGACAAGGTGTTTTCGGGGGCTACCCCAAAGCACCCTCCCAATGTTGAGGGCATGTGGCCTGGTACGGTTCAGGAGGGGGGGCCGCACTCTCGTCCCCCCCTCTTTTCCTGTGGCCTGCCAGGTTGCGTGCTTGGATAAGGGTCTGGTATGGATGTTTGGGGGACCCCACGCCGTTTTTGGGTTTTTTTGGCGCGGGGTTTCCCTTAAAATCCATACCAGACCTGGAGGGTCTGGTATGGAATTTAGGGGGAACCCCACGTCATTTTTTTTTTAAATTTTGGCCGGGGTTCCCCTTAATATCCATACCAGACCTGAAGGGCCTGGTATGGAATTTAGGGGGACTCCCACGTCATTTTTTTTTTTAAATTTTGGTTCGGGGTTCCCCTATGGGGAATTCCCATGCCTTTTTTATCAATGAACTTCTATGTGTATTGTCGGCAATGCAATAGCCACGGGTAGTTTTAAACAGGTTTTTTCCTTCGAAATGTCATTTTGCTGTCAGACTGTTCTAAACACGGGAAACATGCGCCCCTTTACAGGCATACTATAGACACCCCCCAGGTACAAAAGTTAAAGGGATATTACACTTTTATTGTTTGACTTTAAGCATTATTAAAATCACTGCTCCTGAAAAAACGGCCATTTTTAAAACTTTTTTTTGCATTGATCCATGTCCCCTGGGGCAGGACCCGGGTCCCCAAACACTTTTTATGACAATAACTTGCATATAAGCCTTTAAAATTAGCACTTTTGATTATTCATGTTCGTGTCCCATAGACTTTAACGGTGTTCGCGTGTTCGAGTGAACTTTTTTCCTGTTCGCATGTCCTGGTGCGAACCGAACAGGGGGGTGTTCGGCTCATCCCTAGTCACTATTTAAGATCTTGGGGGAACAATTATAGTTGACCCTCTGACTGAATGAATCAGATTATATCATACTGTATTTGGGTTCTTAAGCGGGTAGTCTACAGGGGTTTTATATATACACTGTGCATATCTTTTATTATAGTGGGGTTATTTTTTTTTTTTTTGTCTCAATATAGCCATTTTAGTCTAAAAATAAAAAAGATTTTAACATGTGTGTACTATTGATTTCTTTGAGAGATGCATCCACTTTACACATCCCGGAAATCTTTTTCTTTTCTTTCTTTTTCTTTTAGCCCTGAGGGACATATATGTTATCTTTTATTGTCATCGGGAAGTGATGGTAAAAATCCTATACCCCTGGCACTGTGGTATCTAGTAAAATAGCTATTTAAAAGAGAGCCTTTCTGTGCAATAAATCTAACAATTATCTTATATTAGGATGAAATAAAACAGATTTTTTTGTCCACACAATGGTAATAGGCCTTTTTCACAACTGCACCAAATAATTTAATACCAATATGGCATATTGTCCTACACTACTATAAGTATGCTATAACTATATAATGTTATGTCCATGGTAAAAAAAAGTATATACAATATATATATATATATATATATATATATATATATATATATATATACGTTAAAAATTAAGTATGGTAACAATGCATCCCTTTTATTGAAGTCCTTTTTTAAAAGTGACCCATTATTTGTCCTCTGTTCACCTGTTAGCAATGTAAATAGCTTTGACAAATGATGCATGGTGATCTGTAAATGACAATGATGGATAATGCTTTGAACGTTTCAGAATTTGTGCTACCATACTTGATTGGTAACACAAGGAAACTGACAGCCTGTCACAGAATAGTTTGTACCCTCAAATTTAACATCTTGTTAGTTAGAGTGGATTACATATCGCATTTTATGCTGTTAAAGCAAAATGTATGTACCAAAAGTGAATCTTGCTCCTTTTCATTTCCGAAGCACAAAATAAAACAAACACTATTATCAAATAATATACATTTTCTATTAATATACCAAGAATTAGGTAGACATGTGTAACCCCGCACTGACCTAACCAGTGTATTGATGCACCATATGCTATTTCAGTATTTATGTTAATGAGTGAGAATTTTGCTTGCTCTACATATTTTTCCTATTTTTAGTCAATGTGTTCATTTTATGGTCTGTATTATACTTGAGGTCAAAACAAGTTGTCAACCAATCACAAAATGAACTACAGGAATGTAAAACATAAGCATGTACTCGATAACAAGACTGTTTCTTCCATGATGCTAAAAATATTTACTTGTGCTACTAGAGACAGGTTCTTGTCCACCTAATAATAAATCCTTTTAGTGTATAAAATAAGTTGCAGTATCTTATAGGGAAATCCATTTCAACATCTGATCTTACACATAGAAGGTAAGAATGAGACAATGGGATTAATTTACTAAAGGCAAAAAGACAATGCACTATGCAAAGTGCAGTTGCCCTCTACAAGGGCAGTTGTTCCAGAGCTTAGAAAACAAGGTAAGGCTTCAGTTTGCAAAGAATACCCAATTACGTGCAAGGAAAATAAAAAAAACAGCATTTTTGCTTGTACATGATTGGACGATGGAAGTCAGCAGAGTTTCTGCTCATTAACTAAGCTCTGGAACAAGTTGCAGCGTGCAACTGCACTTTGCAAGGTGCACAGTCTTTTTCCCAATGTGTCAAACTGATTGGCAAGTACGAAAATTGCAAATTTAAAACCAAACCTCATTGAAGTCTATAGAAGGGGGGAGGGGCATATCTTGAAAATCTGTTCTGACTACTTCACAGTTAATAGGCAAAAGATTACCAAAAAAAGGCATGAGGAGCTGAGAACTGCCAGAAAAAAAACCTGCGGGTAGAGTTTTTTTAATGCAACTTCAAGGGCAACATAGGGAAAACAACAATCCTTTTAATGACATGCTTGGGAGATGCCCGTAAGCTGTACATGGTATGGAACAGTAAGATTTTCATAGACAGTGTCAGCAACACCATATTCTGACATATTTTGGATGTGTAATTATTATTTTAACTTTTACATTATTCCTTGGTTTGAATACAGCAGCACCCCAATTTGATTAATTGCCACGTGCTATGACACCTTATTTATCCAGAGGTAATATGCCAGAATTTACATACTTGACTATAAGTAAGTGTACTCTTAGGAAAATAAAGCTAAAGCCCTCAAATTCATATCAATTGGGGCAAAACATAGTATAGCATTGTGAGCTTGTTTTGGCAGTACCCAAATGTATTGTCTTAATTGTCTAATTCTCAAAACAGAGCACACAAAAACTTCAAAACCACAACCCCGCATTTCCTAATCCCCCTTCCATCCCCATATCCCTAATTATTTCTAAATGATTATAAAATAAATATTTCAGGTATATGTTTGCTTGAAATTGATAGAGTGCATTATCTAAAGGAGCCAAGTATGTTTGGCTGGAACAGAGGGCAGGGAAGACATTAAGGGTCTAATATCCATAAAGAGTACCTTTCCCCTGCCCAATGTTTTCACATGGGGGTCCCCTTGTGAGAGCAATAAGTAAAAGAGCACCCCAGGACCCCAAGATTCTATTTATTTCAGAAATTGCAGTCCTCATTAAACTAGCACTTGGGGGAGGGAGGAGAAGCTTTTTAAGTGATTCGGGTGACCTTGCACTCTTTTGTGTTTATAATAAAATACTGACAGAAAGAGAGAGCAGAAACCTCAACTAGCTATTTCTGCTTCTTCCTTCTGTCCAATCACAGCCTAGGTGGCTTGAAGATAACCAAACTAGGGTGCTTAACTGCAGCGGAGAAAAGTTAGATCACGAAGATAGCTCTGTTGTCTTTCTGCACTGTGTAGATAACCGGGCGAACAAAAATATAAATTCTTTGTTGGATAAAAAAAAATCACATATAAGTATTTTAACTGTGTATTTAGTAGCCAGGCTGGAGTTCAGCTTTGAGGGATCACAGACCTACAAACTTTACTGCTGTAGTACCAGAAACATAAAGTCATTTCTGCTGTGAATTTGAGGAATTGAAAGCTTGCCAACACATAGAAGCCTTCTAATGTAAAATACACTATACCCTTGGGCCAGCTAGTCACAAGGTATGTCTCTTTTAAAACTGTTCCAACAACTGCAGCTGTGAGCTGCCACTAAATATGATTAAAATCACATTCTGACTTGATAACTTAGTTTAATCGAAAACTGAGGCTCTTCTGTTCTGCTGCTAGCAGCTACTATAAGTTCTAATTCCACACCAATTCAGTGCAATGAAATGTTTCTCTTGAACTGGCACTTCAAAGAACAGACACCCTTTTCTCTAATTACTGTATTTTTCTCATGTGTTGATTCACTTCTAAAAGGCTTGATCTATAACAGTCATAATGCTGGAAAGGCTATGCTGAACGAGCAGTCTAAAGATTATAAAATAACATTTTATATTATACAAACTCCTCTAAGCTGAGCAATAGCCATAAAATAGATGGCCTCATGAAGGTTTGTATGACTATTAGTTGTAGCAATGAAAGTGAAATCACTGTGTTCTGGCTTCTGTCTTCCTTCGGAGTGTCTGGATATAATTGTCCAGCGCATACAACTGCTGATGAGAATAGCAGAGGTTGGCAGACACCATACAATAGCCTAAGCACCTCAAATGTTTCCCTTGTGTGCACTAAAGGACTCAGCAGCTCTTCAATGACTCTTCTCCTTCCAGAACATTAAGGGAAAAATGGAAAAAGAGCTGGCTTTAACAAACCTTCTGCTGAAAACTCATATAACTTCTCAGATAGTTTAAGCTGTATGGCTTAAAGCTCAGCAACTATGAAGAAACTGAAAAGCAGAAGCCAGATTGCAAACTTTAAATTTAGCACACCAGCAATTAAATCTAAAGCACGACTTACACTTACTCTAAGCATAAATATAATATCTGTGACATTAACAGCTTCCATGCCTTCTAGTTCATATAAACTAACAACACACCTAAGATACAATACAATATTTACTTCCTACTTTAAATTTAAGCCCTACTTTGGGCATCAGAGTATATGATACATAATTAAAACTTCATCATTGTAATAATAAAATTACAAACAATTGTTATTTTTGGTGATCCAATATAAGCTTACTGTATAAATCTCTCTTCATGTTGTAAGTTTTGCCTACCTCTGGCCATCACGTTCCACAACTTTTTGAATCCCGTGCCTGCTTTGTGGCTTCTCCTCTGCTCATGACTTTGTTTTATTATCAAATTTATTATTATTATATTATTTAGGATTTATATAGCGTTGTTTACACAGCACTTTATAATATAAAGGGAGACAATACACCGACAATACAGTTCAATACAAGAGGGTTAGCATTATTTTCAATCTCTAAAGACTGCATTTGCCATGGTACCTTGCTGCCTGCAAGCAGTGATTCCTGTACTGATAAATCTCCTCCTCTCAGCACCTTAGTAGTTAAGGAGGCAGGCTCTGTAAAAAGTGTGACACAAGCATTTCATATTCACAGGGCATAGTTTGGGTAATATGTGTCACAGAATTCAAGGAAGTAAATGTATGGGATTCTTCAAAAAGTAAGTGTTAAAACTTCAAGATCACTCATATTAATTGGAGTAGACTAGATTTACAGGAGTTGGAAAAAATATGGAAACACCAGGTAAAAAAAAACAAAATTGGTACCTAATATGGTGATGGACCATCTTTGGCATCCAAGACACTCTGAATTCTCCTGGGAATTGACAACTATAAGTCTTGGATGGTGGATTATGGAATCTGATGCCACTCTTCAAGCAAAAGTAATTCCAGTTCTCGCAGAGATGCAGGAGGAGGAAAACAAGCCCGAACCTTGTGCTACAAAATTGATATAATGGCTGTATGATATTGAGGTCTGGCGACTGCGGCGCCCAGGGAATGTGCGAGACTTCGTCTGCATGCTCATCAAACCATGATTTGACTACACAAGTTGGGTGAATCGGAGCATTATCATCTTAGTAAAAGGCGCTGTCTTTGGGAAACAAGGTCTGCAAAATGGCGTTGGCCAAAATTTGTACATAGTCACTGGCAGTGACTCTACTTTTCAAGGTGATGATGGGGCCTGCAGAATACTGAGATATGGCTGCCCAAACCATGATTGCACCGCCACCATGCTTTACCGTTGGGACAAGACAGTCCTGGTAGTAAGCTAAGGATGGTGTTCGCCACAAGTAAACACGAATGGTGGTTGTGAAAAGTGTGAAGCTCGATTCATTGGACCATATTACAGTCTTCCATTGATTAGCATTCCACGATTTAGGTGTGTTGCACCACTCTCTCCTCTTCTAAACATTAATATAGGTCACACATGACTCCATATTACTAGTAGTTCACGCAGTAAATTAGGAAAGTGAGGCTTCCCACTTGTTAGCTAGGTGTCTACTCATACAGCGGAAGCAAAAAAATGTGAGGAAAGGGAGGGTTGCCTGTTTTAAGGCCCCCTTTTGCCTCATGGGTTGGTGGTGGTAAGAGTTTCAAGACTCCCATTGAATGATTTTATTGGGGGGTTTGTGATAGGTAAAAAAAAGGTCACCCGATTAGGAATGTTCTGGAGGTTCTGGGTGGGTCCTCTAGGATAGGACATTAAGGGTCACCTAACCCTTTAGAACATTCCAGAAATTTTTAGGACGCCTATTTAAGCAGGAGGCTTAGGGAGATCTTTGCCAGTTGACATACTGTAGGGATATTTGAAAAGCTCCCTTCTGATTTTGGCTGATTTTGTTTACAGTTTTAAATTATTAATTGATTGAAAGAGTTATAGTGACTTAATAATTGCTCATATTTGTGAAAGCCAATAAACAAGGTGGCAGTCATTACTATTCCAGTTTGGTGTGTCTAGTGTTCTTTGTAATTTTGGAGTTTATGCCACCTACTGTCCCATGGTACATCACTTTCGTTTTTGACATAACACCTACTTTATATTTGTTAAATGTACCCATTCACATAGCTTTGCTGAAAAAAATGTAACAATTGTAGCTTACTTTTTTTAGATGCTCTATTCTGGATCCTTCAGCACGTATAAAAATCTTGGGCTGTTCTCCTTGGTTATGAAGAGGCTGGGCAACTGTATTTGCCATAATTAACCCTGTCTTTGCTGTAATGAAAATCTTTATTGTAACTAGATTTGAAAACTATCTGTCCTAGCAAAGTATTAAAGGTGTAAAGGCTTGGCTTTTTGCATTGCATGGTAATGAGGACAGACTTAGGACAGAATAACTCTGACATTGTTCACCTCAAAACCTTGCAGTCAGCCATGACATCTCCTCCTAAAAACCTACAAAAGGTTAGAAATATGGAAGTGGAAATACAATTAAACGAGGCAGAGAGACACTAACCTGATGACTTCTCCATTGCTCTCTGTATCATACCATTGCCTGTGCAGAGCACCCTTAAGGGAGTAGTCTCCTCAAAATGTTTAATGACAGAATTGGTTTACTATGAGGGGACAGCAATAGAGAGGAGGTTGAAATACATTTCATTAGCAGTTAACATTAAACACACATGCACACACACTCACCTATCCTGTCTACCCTGTAAAAAAAAAAAATCTGTGTAGTTACCTACTTTTAATCTGTTCCGCCTGGTCATATGATCCTGCAGCTCTGGGTTCCCTGTGTCAGTCAGTGGCTGCTGCAGGGAAGATGTAATATTAGGCAAGTACACACATCTTTTTTTATACAGGCTAGGCAGGATAGATACTAGGGTGAGGGAACATTTTTAAGAATATTTATGATGACTTTTCTTACACTTTAATGAATTCACAACTTGTCTCATATCTGTAATATATGTTCTAAAACAAACAAAAAAGAAACCATTGATTGTGGTTTCCACTCTTCTCAATATACAGTGGGGACAGAAACTATTCAGACCCCCTTACATTTTTCACTCTCTGTTATATTGCAGCCATTTGCTAAAATCATTTAAGTTCATTTTTTCCTCATTAATGTACACACAGCACCCCATATTGACAGAAAAACACAGAATTGTTGACATTTTTGCAGATTTATTAAAAAAGAAAAACTGAAATATCACATGGTCCTAAGTATTCAGACCCTTTTGCTGTGACACTCATATATTTAACTCAGGTGCTGTCCATTTCATCTGATCATCCTTGAGATGGTTCTACACCTTAATTTGAGTCCAGCTGTGTTTGATTATACTGATTAGACTTGATTAGGAAAACCACACACCTGTCTATATAAGACCTTACAGCTCACAGTGCATGTCAAAGCAAATGAGAATCATGAGGTCAAAGGAACTGCCTGAAGAGCTCAGAGACAGAATTGTGGCAAGGCACAGATCTGGCCAAGGTTACAAAAAAATTTCTGCTGCGTTTTAGGTTCCTAAGAGCACAGTGGCCTCAATAATCCTTAAATGGAAGACGTTTGGGTTGACCAGAACCCTTCCTAGAGCTGGCGGTCTGGCCAAACTGAAGTATCGGGGGAGAAGAGCCTTGGTGAGAGAGGTAAAGAAGAACCCAAAGATCACTGTGGCTGAGCTCCAGAGATGCAGTCGGGAGATGGGTGAAAGTTGTAGAAAGTCAGCCATCACTGCAGCCCCCTACCAGTCGGGGCTTTATGGCAGAGTGGCCCAACGGAAGCGTCTTCTCAGTGCAAGACACATAAAAGCCCGCATGGATTTTGCTAAAAAAAACACCTGAAGGACTCCTAGATGGTGAGAAATAAGATTCTCTGGTCTGATGAGACCAAGATAGAATTTTTATGCCTTAATTCTAAGTGGTATGTGTGGAGAAAACCAGGCACTGCTCATCACCTGTCCGAACAGTATACAGTTCCAACAGTGAAGCATGGTGGTGGCAGCATCATGCTGTGGGGGTGTTTTTCAGCTGCAGTGACACTCTGGTTGAAATTGAGGGAAAGATGAATGCGGCCAAGTACAGGGATATCCTGGACGAAAACCTTCTCCAGAGTGCTCAGGACCTCAGACTGGGCCAAAGGGTTACATTCCAACAAGACAATGACCCTAAGCACACAGCTAAAATAACAAAGGAGTGGCTTCACAACAACTCCGTGACTGTTCTTGAATGGCCCAGCCAGAGCCCTGACTTAAACCCAATTGAGCATCTCTGGAGAGACCTAAAAATGGCTGTCCACCAACGTTTACCATCCAACCTGACAGAACTGGAGAGGATCTGCAAGGAGGAATGGCAGAAAATCCCCAAATCCAGGTGTGAAAAACGTGTTGCATCTTTCCCAAAAAGACTCATGGCTGTATTAGATCAAAAGGGTGCTTCTACTAAATACTGAGCAAAGGGTCTGAATACTTAGGACCATGTGATATTTCAGTTTTTCTTTTTAATAAATCTGCAAAAAATGTCAACAAGTCTGTGTTTTTCTGTCAATATGGGGTGCTGTGTGTACATTAATGAGGAAAAAATGAACTTAAATGATTTTAGCAAATAGCTGCAATATAACAAAGTGTGAAAAATTTAAGGGGATCTGAATACTTTCCGTCCCCACCGTATACTGCAAGCAGTACAGTATGTTGTTTGGCTTCTCAAGAAGTCTCGCTAACTGCATTTGGCATGTTACCAGAGCCCCCGGCAGCGGCGGAGGTGATCGGATCCTTCTCCCTGTGTGGTATGGAGCTGAGTGAGAGGAAGATGGCCCCCACCCTGCTCCATACCATTGCAGGGCGAAAGCGACGTTAAAATAGTTCTTTTTTTTTTTTTTGAAAAATATTTATTGGGTTTTATGGCATACAAAAGTATAAGACTTAGTGTCACAAAAGTTACAGAGTATTAATCGTTACAATCTATAAAGTTGAATGACTTCTCATAGTAGTTGAAATACAATCTTGTCATATCAGTTAGATCAAAGGAGAAGTAACAAAAAAGATAAAAAAGAAAAGAAAAAGAAAAACCAAGGGAAAGGGAAGATGGGGGAGTTCATGTTTGCCATCTTATCAACATTATGGGGTGAAACTTTGCTCGACATATAAAATCTTAACATCTAAATACCTTCAGGAGTGGAGGCAGCATCTGACTAAACTTGAGAGGGTGGATGCCAAGGGGCACAATGAATTTATGGATAACCTACGGTGGGTTAAAAATAAAGGAATCTGGGGTGGGGGGTATTTTGAGTCGGCCTAGAGAAATGGTGACATCTTTTGTCAAGTACCATTTCGTGTATCGAAATGGGTTCATTATTTCGATCAGTGCCTGCGGAGCGAATGTAGCTTCAATGTATTTCCTCCATCTTTTGAAAAAACGGGAAGTTGATCGGAAATTAAGGGTGATGGTATCCAGCCTTTCTAGATTGAAAAGTGATGCCAAGGCTTTTTTAAACGTTGTTAGGGTAGGAGGAGTAGCTGATATCCAGTGAGACATGATAGTCCTGCGAGCCACTAGAAGACACAGGTGAGCCCAATGTGGAATATTTTGTGAGACCCTCGTTGGCGATGAGGGTGAAGGGGGTATGCTGAACAGGCATAGTAGGCGGTCCTTTGTGCACTGAATTTTGTGGACCTCGTTGATGTAGGTGATCACCTTAGTCCAGTAAGCATCAATCTTGTTGCAGTCCCAGAGTCTGTGTAGTAACGTGGGGCGAGGTATGTTGCACCAGGAGCATTGGGCTTGGGTGGGGTCCTTCTTGTTGTAGCGGAAAGGGAAATAAGCTCTGTGAATGATCTTGAATTGTGTTTCCCTCCAAGATTCAGAAGCAGTAAGGTTGCGGACTGTCTTGTACCCCTCAAGGATTTTGGCAGAGATTCGTCATCTAAGACGTGTGACCATTTTTGAAAGGGTTTGAGGGCATACTTCTGTGTTTGATGTTGTATGAGACAGGAGTAAATATTGGAGATGGAGTAGTTATTGCTTTTGATGAGAGTATCAATGCAGGATGTTTCAAGTGGGTTGGTATTAGGACCAGAGCATGATTTGAGATAATTGATGAGTTGGTGATAAAAGAAAGCATGTGTTGGTGGTAGGGAATATTCCCGCATCAGGGTATGAAACGGTTTGAATTTGCCCGGCTTGTTGAGATAAAAAGAGGAGACATCTGTGAGGCCTTTAAGTTTCCATTGGCCAAAAGCTTTATGGATGATAGATGGAAGGAACATAGGGTTGCCTTGTATTTTGAGGTATTTGGAGATGTTGGATGGCACTTTGAGCAATTTTCTTACTTCTCTCCATGCAACGACCGTATCCTTAATTATTACACTTGTTTTGAGGTGGGGGGGTAATGTATTGGGATTAGAATGGAGGATGGCCGTGAGGGTATATGGGTGTACCCTCTGTAGCCTCTTCTAATTATAGGTTAGAATATTTAGAACCACCAGTTAGCCAGTCTAAGCCCTGTCTAAGTAAACACGCCAGGTTGTAAAAACGCATATTGGGCAGTCCCGCCCCACCCTCGCCCTTCGGGAGACATAATTTCTGTAGCGCTATGCGAGGTTTTTTGTGAGACCATACAAAGGTAGTTAGGGCCTTTTGGAGTTTTTGGATGTCTGAATGTTTAATTAGAAGAGGTATGGTCTGCATTGGGTAGAGCAGGCGCGCAAAGGACACCATTTTGAAAAGGTGGCATCTCCCAAAGAGCGAGAGAGGTAGGGACCCCCAAGCCTCCAACTCCTTCACAATTTTGGTTATCAAAGGGGGGTAGTTCAAAGACTATAAAGAGGATGGTTCACGTCCTATTTTAATGCCCAGGTATGTAATATGTTGGTTGGCTATGGCCAGGGGGGATAGGTGTTTCCATTTACTGGAGAGATGGGGGTGTAATGGTAGGATCTCACTTTTATCAAAATTGATTCTGAATCCCGAGCAAAGTCTGAAGTCTGAAAAAAGTCGTTTGAGTCTGTCGAAGTCTGTTATAGGGTCGGTGGAGAATAGCAGTATGTCGTCTGCGAATAGTGCCGAACGAAGAGTGTGGTTCTCCAGAGTGATGCCACTGATTCCATCAGCTGAATTTAGTATTCTGGACAGGGGTTCGATTGCTAGATTGAACAGGAGTGGAGACAGGGGGCACCCCTGTCTCGTTCCTTTTGTTAATGGAATCGTGTCCGAGATAAAGTCGGGGGTGACAAGACGTGCGGTAGGGGATGCGTACATTTATAGCAGGAATCGCATAATCGGTCCTGAGAATCCAAATTGTGTCATCACTCTAAAGAGCCAAGAGAAACTGATGTTGTCAAAGGCCTTTTCCGCGTCTAATGACATGATGGCAATGTCTTGGTTAGGGTGAGTTTTGGCGTATTCTAGAGCCATTAACACTTTGCAAATGTTTAGGGTGGCCGATCTGCCCGAAACAAAGCCAGATTGGGCTGGGTGTAATAAAGATGGCAGTAGGGGAGCTAGCCGTGACGCAATTATTTTGGATAGGATTTTGACATCAACATTTATTAATGATATTGGTCGGTATGAGCCCGGTAATAGGGGGTCTTTCCCTTTCTTGGAGATTAATTTGATGTGGGCCTGTGTTCCCGTAGGAAGATAGGGCCCTCCGTCCCACATAGCTGCGTAAACATGTTTTAAAGTATCAGGGATAAATTCTCTGGTCATTTTATAGAATTCAGCGGTATATCCGTCGGGTCCCGGGGCTTTGGCCGAGGCCATGTTTTTGATCGTGAATCGAATATCATCAACAGTGATGGGGGCATTAATCGTCTCTAATTGTGTGTGGTGGAGTTTGGGTAAACGTATTTTGTCGAGCAATAAGTCAGTGGTATGCAAGTCAGTCGGGTCAGCTTTGTATAGATTGGTATAGTATTCCACGAGTAGGTTGCTAATTTCAGCTGGGGAGGTGATCAAAGAACCTGTCTTAGCTCTAAGAGCTGAGATACGGGTGGGACGTCTGGGGCCTGAGCACATCTTGGCCAGGAGCCTACCAGCCTTGTTTCCAAATCTATGAAAGTGTAACTGAGAGTATGATGTTTTGGCCGCTTCATGCTGTTCTGCCCATAGGTCAAAGGTGCTTTTGGCCTGCCTCCATTTTTGTATGTTTTCTATGGTGCGGTTTATTGTGAGCTGCTCATGAGCCAGGCGTAGGGCTTCGCTTGATTTACTATACTGTTGGTTGGCTTTTTTTTTAAACTGGGTTGTGTATGAAATTATTTTACCTCTTAAGAAGGCCTTGCCTGCTTCCCAGAATAGGTTAGGATCTGTAATGTGAGCTCCATTAGTGGAGATGTATTCCTCCCAGGCGCAGTATAGTGTATGTTGAAAGTCCTCATTGTCAACTAAATAGGAGGGGAAGCGCCAAGTAGGGGAGGGTGATGAGCGAGCTGTTTGGGTGAGATGAATCACGATTGGGCTGTGGTCTGAAATCACTGCGTCTTGTATGTCTGGTGCACTGATTATGGAGCTTAGGGCCGGGGAGGCAAAAAAATAGTCTATACGTGAAAACGTATTGTGCGGGGGTGAAAAAAAGGAGTATTCCCGTTCCGTTGGGTGCATTAAACGCCAGACATCCACAAATTGCATGGGGGCGACGGCTTGTGACAGTAGGGTGGATGCAGATGATGAGGGGGTACGGGTGTGTGTTCTATGTGTAGGGGGGCCTGTTCGATCAGCTAGGGGGGACATGACTGAATTAAAGTCCCCACCCAATAGGTGTAGCGTCTCTGGTGTAGTTAGCACCCATTTCACTAAATCCTGGAAGAAGGAGGTGTCAGGAGAATTGGGAGCATAGATGTTAGTAAGTGCTATGTGTTTGTCATCTATAGTCAGATGTAGAGTCATTTTTCTTCCCTCCGAGTCAACCTTGACATCTCTGACTTTGTGCTGTAGATTCTTATGCAGAAGGATAGCAACACCTGCTCTACGGCCCACTGCTGGTGAACCATAAACAGAGCCCACCCACAATCTGCGAAGACGTTGCAGATCGTCTGCAGCCAGATGCGTCTCTTGAAGTAGAGCCACATCAGCCCGGAGACGCCGCAGGTGTCTGAGGATGGACATACGTTTGTTAGGGGAACGCAGCCCCTTAACATTCCACGAGACAAACTTTAGGTGACTCCCAAGTGCAGACTGTGACATACTTGATATTTGAAAGTGTTTTGGTTTAGGAGCTTGCATAGAAGCCCCTGAGTGGATGTGTTATCTACCTCCTGGGAGCCGCCAAAGCGCCTCAGAACCCCTGAAGACATATGAACTAGGTTAGCAAACATGAACTTAAACTTCTCTAAGCAACAATAAGTTGTAAACATTAATAAGGCAGTATATCGTATAAGGAAATACATAACTTGAGTTGTGGACTTCTCTTTTTTCCACATGAGGTCTCACCTATCTAGTTAGCGTAGCTCCCATTGATTGCCAGCTCCTCACTTAGGGGCAGGGTGGTAGCAACGGGGGGTGGGGATAGGGAAGGTAGGGGAGAGGAAAGGGGAATAGGGAGGGGGGGGTGCCGGATAGGAAGGAAGGGTGGTCTGGGGGGGGGATCCCCTGAGGAGGTAGTGCAGGTTTAAATTAATCAATGGCGAGGTATGCTGAACACAGGGGAGAGCCCCCCTCTTTAAGATTAGGCTTAAGTAGACCAGAAAATAGAAAATACAAGTAAACATAACATTGCAAGTGTCCCTGAAAAGGAAGGTTTCCCAGGTAGTGGGGGACTATGGCTGTTATTGAATAACATGACTATAACATTATAACTGTATAATTCTTAACTGCGTAACTTTCAGCTACAGGTTGGAAGGGGTAGTGCTCTATAGAGAGCATGTACGGCAGTTTATAGAGACATCAAAAGCATCCTCATCTTAACGATAAAAAATTGTAAGGAAAAAAAAAAAGGAAAAAGTATAAGATGGGTTGATACTACCCGTCCTAAGATGACGATGTGAAAAAAGGGTGATGATGTGGAGTCCTCTGTCAGTTCCTTCAACGATTCCCAGAGCGATCTTCCTGGTTGGTGAAGCGGCTGTGCTTATATGGAGGTTTGGTCGGGCTTCGGGGGTGTTTAGGGGGTCCATACGCATGCTGTGAAGATGACGATGGTGATCCCTCTGCCGTGGCACTGTGTTCCATTTCGGAGCTTCTGTTGGTTAGGTAGGTCTCCGCCTCTTCAGGTGTATGAAAGGTGAGTTGCTCCCCTTCAGATGTTTGAACGCGGAGGACAGCTGGATAAGCTAGGGAGAATCGGATCTGATTGTGGTGCAGAGTGGAGCATACCGAGGAGAATGCCTTGCGTTGTTTCATTACCTCTATAGAATAGTCCGCGAAGAGTAGCAGTTTCGCGCCATCTACCACAAGTGAGCGCGTGCGACGAAATTTTTGCATTATGGCGTTTTTGTCGGCGTAGTTTAAGTATTTCACTATCACATGCCGAGGTTTAGCGCGTGTGTCAGAATATTGACCCATACGGTGTGCTCGTTTAACCGTGCACGGTATGCGGAGGCCAAGTTGCTCTGGGATGGTTTTCGCACAAATGTTTGTAAGGTGGGAGGCTGGGATCGACTCTGGCAGTCCAATGATGCGCAGATTGTTTCTTCTTGAGCGATTTTCTAAATCGTCCAGTTTGTCCCATATGTCTCTATGTGAAGCATTTATGCGTGCAAGTGCTGCAGATGAGGCAGTGCAATCATCTTCTATTATTGAAATCCTTTCCTCCACCTGGGTGATGCGCTGGGCCTGAGCCTGGAGTTCTATGTGCAGCTGTTCCAGCCCTCTGTGCACCGCTGCGTCCACAGTGGCTGTAAGGGATGGCCCCAGTAGTTGAACTACAGCCTGGGCAATGTTGGCAGGGGATGTGGGGTCGGTTTCTGTCACAGCTGGGGCAGGGGGAGGTTGTGGCTGCTGCTGAAGCCGCTCTGTTAAGTCCGGCGCGGCCGCCATCTTGGCTGTTTCGGCCGCTATGTCTCCCGCCGGCGGAGCTGTGGAGGGGGGCGAGGACAGCGCCCGAGCGTATGATCGCTCCACGAAGCGATCCATGCCTGCCTGGGATGGAGCGTTGGCGGTGGGGGTTTCCCCGGTGCTGTGACTGGCTTAAATGCCGGTTTTGTGAGGAGCTGTGCGGGAGCTGGAGCTGCTCACCTCCTCCTTATGTGGCGCCGGAACCGGAAGTGCCCATAGTTCTTAAAGGGACATTTTTTTTTTTTTTTTCAAATAACATTTTTTTTTTGTTTTTTTTATTGCAGTGTAAATATGAGATCTGAGGTCTTTTTGACCCCAGATCTCATATTTAAGAGGTCCTGTCATGCTTTTCTTCTATTACAAGGGATGTTTACATTCCTTGTAATAGAAATAAAAGTGACACAATTTTTTTTTTAAAAGAACAGTGTAAAAATAAAAAATAAAAAGTAAAATAAATAAGAAAACATTTTTTTTTAACGCGCCCTGTCCCGCCATGCTCGCGTGCAGAACGGTATTCAAATCACACATGTGACGTATCACCGCGATTGTTAGAGCGAGAGCAATAATTCTAAACCTCCTCTGTGACTCAAAACATGCAACCTGTAGAATTTTTTAAACGCCGCATATGGAGATTTTTAAGGATAAAAGTTTGTTGCCATTCCACGAGCGGGCGCAATTTTGAAGTGTGACATGTTGAGTATCAATTTACTCGGCGTAACATCATCTTTCACAGTATAAAAAAAATGCGCTAACTTTACTGTTGTCTTATTTTTTATTCAAAAAAGTGTATTTTTTCCAAAAAAGGTGTGCTTGTAAGACCGCTGCACAAACACGGTGTGACAGAAAGTATTGCAATGACCGCCATTTTATTCTCTGGGGTGTTAGAAAAAAAATATATATAAGGTTTGGGTGTTCTAAGTAATTTTCTAGCAAAAAAAAAAATATTTTAAACAACAAGTTTGAAAAATAGGCCCGGTCTTAAAGTGATTAATAAGAATTTGGCACATAAAGGCTCAATGCACACTAGCATTTTTTTTTTTTTATGAAAAAAAAAACGCTGTAAAAAACACTGGTAATAGCTTTTTGTAGTGATGTTTTAGCAGCATTTTAGGAGCATTAGCATTTCATTAGCATTTTTGCAGTAAAAGAAAAAAAAAGCTGAAAATACGCTATTAGTAGCATTAGAAGCGTTTAGCAGCGTTTAGGAGTGTTTCTGCTGGAAAAACGCTTTAGGAAACTTTTTTCTGCTCCTAGACGCTGAAGCTTAAAAATCGCTAATAGCCTAAAGTAGTGTGCATGGACACATAGGATAACACTATTTAGCCTCTAATGCAGCGTACACACGGGCGGACTTTTCGACCGGACTGGTCCGACGGTCTATCCGACGGACTTTTGGCGGACTTCTGATGGACTTTCCCAATGAAAAGACTTGCCTACACACGATCACACCAAAGTCTGACGGATTCGTACGTGATGACTTATGACCAGACTAAAATAAGGAAGTTCATAGCCAGTAGCCAATAGCTGCCCTAGCGTCGGTTTTTGTCCGTCGGACTAGCATACAGACAAGCGGACTTTTCGACCGGACTCGAGTCCATCGGAAAGATTTGAAACATGTTTCAAATCTAAAGTCCGTCAGATTTTTGACCGAAAAAGTCAGCTGCAGGTCCGATGGAGTCCACACACGGTCGGATTGTCCGCCGGATTCGGTCCGTCTGGCCAGTCCGGTCGAGAAGTTCTCCCGTGTGTACATGGCATAGGAGCAAAAAAAAAATGCTAATAACAGCTTCTAGGAGCTAACAAAAAAACTCACCAATATATTGAACAAGTGTAAAATGTAATTTTTCTTATGTATTTGGCAATTTCACTTTTAGCAGATTATATGCACCAAAACAAATCCCTGATATAATATATATACATATATATATATATATATATATATATATATATATATATATATATATATATATACAGTATATACCGGTATATTATTGTTGGTGCCATCATATTATTATTAAACATCAAGCTATCGGTGCCACAAAAGTGATGCTGAAATATTTGAGAGGAATACAAGTGAATCAAGGTTTTCTGTGCGCTAGCAAAAAAAAGAAACTCCTTTGCAAACCAACTCAGGGAATTTTTCTTCTCAATCACACAATTCAAATTAAATCATATATGACCTACATTGCTATTATCCACATCTGAGCTAAAGTTAATAAAACAATGTGCAGTATCTATATTGTAACTAAAGAGGCTTGTCTCAGGTGACCTTGTACACACACTGCTGTTTTATTCAAGACCATTTCCCAGGTGACTTGCCATGCTTCTTACTGGTAGAATGTCAGCATATCATTACATTATTGCTTGTCTTGTTTATTCTTGTTAAATTTACTTTAAGAATTAATTTTAAATGCTTTGTCTTCCTCTGAAAATATTGGTTTAATCTTTTGTTCTTTAACATTTAATAAAAAGCACACGCAGAAATGAAAAAAAAAAAGTTGTACAAGAGTTCTGAAATATGCCAATTCATTTGTTTTATGGTATTGTCCCTCCTTCTAGAAGCCTATATAAAACAGATTTAGGGCTTCATAAAAAACACAGAGAAATACATTAATGGACAATCGATTCCAAGAAGCAGGCAGGAGAGAAGAGAAAGCTAATCTACGGCAATTTGTGTTCATGCTTGCATAAAATACTGATCCTGCTTGCTGGGTCTGAAAAATGCATGAAGGATATTTGAAACAAATAATCTTTTCTTTTCTATGACTCCTTCCCTCTTTGAATGACCACACTCTAGGATTCAATGAGGCAGGTTGTGCTCAAACACTTCTGCTCAATGTGATAATACCATTTTCATTGTACAACTTCTAAGCTCCACTTCTACAGCATCATTTATTACAAGATAAAAATTTATTGGTTCAGTGTGCAAAGATCAATCCATCTATCTTATTTTTTGGCTATGTTATCTATCATAAGTTTGTAGATGTAAAGCAGTACAGTACCAGTACTAGAAACGGTAGTAGTACAATGTATTAATGATACTAATTACAGTACAATTAGTTTTGGTAAAAATAATTGTAGTAGTATAACAGGAATGTGGCTGCAGACATTATAATTATCATAATTATATATTGAAGGGAATCTCTTCAGCATTTGCCATAATGTCCATCTTTTTTTCTTTCTAAATTCATATTCTTTTATAAAAACTTTTTATTATTAAATACCTATATTATATTATATATCTTATGATACTAATACATATAATATGCAGTAGATGATATGGAGGTATTGTTGCTATAAACAGTATATTATGCTTTTTTGTTATACTATTTGTATACATACTGCATATTGTTGCTGTGCATTTTTGGTGTTTTTAAGCACTTCGAAACCAGGCACTTTCACTCCCTTCCTGCCCAAGCCAATTTTACAGCTTTCAGCACTGTCGCACTTTAAATGACAATTGTGCGTTCATGCAAAACTGTACCCATATGAAATTTTTAGCATTTTTTTCACACAAATAGAGATTGCTTTTGGTAGTATTTATTCACCACTGGGTTTTTTATTTTTTGCTAAACAAATGAAAAAAGACTAGACATTTTGAAAAGAAAAAACATTTTTCTTCATTTCTGTTATACACTTTTGCAAATAAGTATTTTTTCTTCTTTACCCATGTGCACTGATAGGCACTGATGAGGCTGCACTGATGGACACTGATGAGGGTGCACTGATGGGCACTGATTGGCACTGATGAGGCTGCACTGATTTGCACTGATGAGGCAGCACTATTGGGGACTGATGAGGTTGGACTGATAAGGCAGCAATGATGGGTACTGATATGTGGCACTGATGGGGCTGCAATGATAATCAGGTCACTGGTGATCAGTGCCCTGATTATCAGTGTAAATAGCCCCTGTAGCTGGAAAGCTGCTTAATGGTTTTCCATTCCTCAGACACTGACAATCCTAAGGAAAGCAAATGCTGATAACTTTTACATGTGATCAGCTGTGATTGGACATAGCTGATCACATGGTAAAGAGCCTACGTCATCGGCTCTTTACCCTGATTGGTGATATGCTCCTCCAGGAGCACACATGAGCAGCTTAATGCGAAGGCTGTCATATGACATACAGTCAGGATAGCAAAGCCACCGCGCAGTCGTCATTCTGCTATAGCCCGGGCAGGAAGGTGTTAATATGGTGTCTGTATTAAAGTGGCAGAAATTCTGCTAGAAAAGTCTTCTACCTGCTAGAAATATTTTCTTTCTTTCCTTAAGTTTAGTTCTGCTTCTGGTGGAGGAGAGTCTTCCCCAGGGGGAACCGATTATATTTGAGAAATGGATGCAGGCCCCTAAGGACACTATGCCCAGCAAGGCCCCAGGCCCCGATGGGTTCTGCTTAAAGTATTAAAAATACTTTGCACAGTTTTTGGTTCAACTGTTTGGAGCAGGGTTTAATTTAAGGGGGGTTGCTCCCAGCAGATATCCTCTGAGCCAGCATCACTGTAATTCCTAAGGAAGGAATAGACCTGATGTCAGTGGATCACAGGGTGGTACTCTGGCAATTCAGTGTGTATGTGTCTGCACTTATAGAGCCCTTCTAGTCATTTTCTATCTCTGTAGGAAAAGCAAGTAATATACATAAGATGTGTAACGCTCTTATTTATTAGTGTAACAATTATCGACCAATTTCTTTGTTGAATGTCGATTTAAATTGTTTACTAAAATCTTAGCCACCAGGTTGTTACCCCTGATTGGAAATGGTCATAGAAGAACTGGCAATATTTCCCATACTCAGCATGGGCGCATATGAAGAACTTTCATGCACGCTGGTGCACGCATCATGAACTGGCACACGCAGATGCGTGATGGCACGAACAAGCATACACGCATACTCACAATAGCGAGGACATAGCGTGACAGATACTGGTGCTCACTGGTCTATTTAAACCTGCTGTTGTAAGCATAATGTTGCTGAATTATCGTCAGCTCCCCTGTGTTCCCTGTGCCTCTGGATTCCCAATTTCTGTACTCCCTGTTACCGACCCGGCTTGCCTTGACCCTGTTTCTTCGGACTACAGCAGCACCTGGCAAACAGTGCTTATTTGGGTACTACACTCCCTGTTACAGCTCCAGGAGTGTGTTGCACTTAGCCACAAGGGGAGTCCTCTCAGCACCTTGGTCTCCAACCGATACGTGACAGTATAATCCAGCCATGTCTGAGGCCAGTGGAGGTGCTTCCCCAATAGAGGCTCTGTGTCAGCAGTAGGGATGGGCGAACGGTTCGGCCCGAGCATAAGTTCGGGCCGAACTTTGGTTGTTCGGATGTTCGAGTGAACACAGAACAATATGCGGTGTTCGGGGCAAATTCGAAAGGCGCCAGAAAAGTCTATGGGACATTAACATGAAAAATCAAAAGTGCTAATTTTAAAGGCTTATATGTAAGTTATTGTCATGAAAAGTGTTTGGGGACCCGGGTCCTGCCCCAGGGGAAATGTATCAATGCAAATTTTTGTTTTTAAAAACGGACATTTCTCCGGGAGCAGTGATTTTTTTAATGCTTAAAGTGAAACAATAAAAATGAAATATTCCTTTAAATGTCATGCCTGGAGGGTGTCTATAGTATGCCTGTAAAGTGGCAAATTTTCCTGTGTTTAGAACAGTACTACAGAAAAATGACATGTCTAAAGGAAAAATTGTCATCTAAAACTGATCGCGGCTGTAATGAATTGCCGAGTCTCAGCAATATAGATAAAACTTATTGAAAAAAACGGCATGGTGCCCCCCCCCCAGTCTATTACCAGGCCCTTTGGGTCTGGTATGAATATTAAGGAGAACCTCGAACCAAAAATTAAAAAAAAATTGCGTAGGGGTCCCCCCAAAATCCATACCATACCCAAAATCCATACCAGGCCTTTCAGGTCTGGTATGGAAATTAAGGTGAACCCTGCGCCAAATTTAAAAAAAATGTCGTAGGGGTCCCCCCCAAAATCCTTACCAGACCCTTCAGGTCGAAAAAAATAGACGTTTTTAAAACTTCTTTTTTGCATTGATACATGTCCCTGGGGCAGGACCCAGGTCCCCAAACACTTTTTATGACAATAACTTGCATATAAGCCTTTAAAATGAGCACTTTTGATTTTTCATGTTCGTGTCCCATAGACTTTAATGGTGTTCGTGTGTTCTGCCCAATTTTTTGCCTGTTCGGATGTTCTGGTGCAAACTGAACCGGGGGGGTGTTTGACTCATCCTTAGTCAGCAGGTCACAGCATTGACTCAAGCAGTTCAGACTACAAGAAGGCTTCTTCCAGCTGGAGGGTCATCTGAAACACTTATCTGTGACACCTGCTTCCCTGGATCCTGGACCTTTATCCGTCAGCTCAGGTTCAGCTGCTTCTGCCCAGGAATGTACCACCTCTACTTATACAGTGCTGGTTCCTCCTCCCGAGCCACAGGTGCCAACCCCTGAACAATTCACCGAAAATCTGAAAAAGTTTAGAGCCTTTAAGAATGCCTGTTTGCTGTACCTGGCCCTCCAACCAAGGACTTTTTCTATAGAAACTGTTAAAGTGGGGTCCATCATTTTCTTATTATCAGATGAACTCCAGGTATAGGCCCACGGTCTGTTGGAACAAAAAAGTCCCATTATCCACTTGGTGGATGCATTCTTTGAGGCCATGGCGCAATTATACGATGACACAGCCAAAGTCGCCTTGCACGGATTACAGTAGTTGAAGACTACACGGTGGACTTTCGCAATTGGTCCGCCGACACAGGTTGGAACGAAGCTGCCTTGAAATATTAGCACTGGCTAGCACTATCTGAATACCTCAAGGATGAGTTGGCCAGAGTAGAAGCTCCAGCTACACTGGAAGGCCTTATCCAATTGGCCATTCAGCTGGATAGATGTCTACGGGAACAACGTTGTGAAAGATCCCAGACCTTCTGACCGACCTGGATGTTACCCAAGGTTCCTTGCTCTCCAGCAACTGGGCCTTGCTTCACTCTTGCATCTGAAGTTGAACCCATGCAGATTTGCTTGGTCCAATCAGCTCTATCTCTAGAGGAAAGACTCCGCCGCCGCCAGGCGAATCTGCGTACTTACTGTGGGGGAACTGGACATTTCCTACGAAATTGCCCCATAAGACCTAGTAAGCCACCTTTATGTACTCCTGTATACTGCCAGGTTTCAGGATCTTCCTCATCTCACCTTATTCTCCCTGTCTCATTACAGGTGGTGGAAGAGGAGGTTCGGCTCCTGGCAATCTTTGAATCAGGGGCTTGCAGCTATTTTCTGGACTTGACCTTGGCTAATAAACTTGGCATTCCCCTTGTCTCTGAGAAACAATGGCTTACAGTACACTTGGCTGATGGCTCTCTGCCCAGCTCTGGTTGGTACGCATTGACGTCCTGAGTTCACCTATGTTCCCGGTCATTCTAGGAATATCTTGGTTGCAAGCGCACAACCCACAGATCAACTGGTTCAAGAATTAAATCCTCTTAACTTCTTCATACCGCCAACAGCATTGCTTTTACCTTATTTCTAGAGACTTTGCTAGTTGTTTTACTGTCCCATCAGTCCCCAGTTCCAGCCAGCATGTGCCATCTGCCTCCCAAGAGTTCCTGAATGTCTTTGACAAAAAGAAGGCCTATGTCCTTCCTCCTCACCGGCAATATAACTGCCCAAATAAGTTGCTTCCAGGCTTCGAAATTCCAATTGGCCGTATATTTCCTCTCTGAGAAACAGAACTTAAAACTTTACGGCCATACATTAAATAAAATCTAGAAAAAGGATTCATCTGCCCATTCTTCTCTCCTGCGGGTGCTGGCATATTTTTTGTGGAGAAAGAGGTTAAAAAACACCTTGTGTGGATTACAGAGAGTTAAATAAGATCACCATCAAAAATCGTTATCCACTCCCTCTTATCCCAGAGTTGTTTCAAAGGTTTCGTATTGCTTGAATCTTCTCTAAATTAGATCTGCGGGGTGCCTACAATCTCGTCCACATTCGTGAGGGAGACGAGTGGAAGACGGCATTCAGAACACGATTTGAGCATTTTGAATACCTGGTGATGCCCTTTATTCTCTGCAATGCTCCAGCTACGTTTTAGGACTTTGTGAACAACATCTTTCGGGAATATCTAGACAACTTTGTCATTGTATACCTTGACGATATCCTTGTTTTTTCAGTCACTCTGGAGATCCATAGAATGCATATGAAGAAAGTGCTGTCTACTTTGAGGAAGCATGGATTGTATGTGAAAGATGAAAAATATGACTTTGAGAAAGTGTCAATCCAATTCTTGGAACTTATTATTTATACGGAGGGGATTGCCATGAATCCACAAAAAGGTGAAAGCTATCTTGGAGTGGCCAGCCCCATCAGATAAAAAGTGGGTCCAAAGGTTTATGGGCTTTGCAAAGATTTACAGAAGATTCATGAAGAACTTTTCTGCCATCATCGCACCCATCACCCAAGTAACCCGCCAACATGTCTGATTTTAATGGTCCTCTGAAGCTCAGATGGCCTTTGATGAACTTAAGACTTTATTTATTTCAGCACCAGTTCTTCAGCATCCCGACCCTGCTCTGCCCTACGTCTTAGAAATTGATGCCTCAGAGGTGACCACGGGAGCAATCTTGTCACAATGCCAGTGACTCAAAGCATTACTTCATCCCATAGCCTTTTCCTCACGAAAGATGAGCCAACCAGAAAGGAACTACGATATCGGGGATAGAGATCTATTGGCCATAAAAACAACTTTAGAAAAGTGGAGATACCTTCTTGAGGGTGCTGCACACCCTATCATGATCTTGCCTGATCACAAGAACCTGGAGTACCTTAGAACTGCCAGACGTCTAAAACCACAACAAGCTCGGTGGGCGTTATTCTTCTCCAGGTTCAATTTTCATATTATCTACCACCCAGGATCCAAAAACGGAAAGGCCGATGGTTTGTCTCTGATGTTTCTGGATACTCCAGAAGAGACCACACCTGGCACAATTCTGTCGACCCAGAATTTTCTTCTGATACAACCAAATTTGAAGGCATCAATTAAACCGGCCTCCCTCTAGTACACAGAACCAGAAATGTCATCTCTAAGAAACCAAGAGGGGTTCCTTTGTCCTGAGGACAAAATTTTCATTCCTCAGCAAGCCAGACGACAGGCCTTGAAAATATTCCATGATCACTAACTTGCTGGGCATTTTGGGGTTCGGAGGACAATTGATCTTATCCAATGATGCCTATGGTGGCCCTACTTAAGACCGGACTTTAAGAAGTGTGTGAACTCTTGTATGACATGCCAATGCAACAGAGGTTCCAACACCAAATCTTGGGGTCTGTTAAGACCACTACCAGTCCGAGAGCAACCATGGAAGAATATATCTATGGACTTTATCGTAGACCTGCCTCCATCAGAAAGATTCACGACCATCTTGGTGGTAGTGGACCGTCTGTCCAAGATGGCACACTTTTTGCTCAAGATAGACACAGCAAACATTTTTATTACAGAAATAGTCATACTGCATGGGCTACCTGATAATATCATCTTGGATAGAGGGGTATAGTGTACTTCTGGATTTTGGAGGAATCTCTGCAAGATCTTGGCAATCGAAGTATGCCTCTCCTTCGCCTATCACCCACAGAGTAATGGTCAAACAGAGAGGACAAATCAAACTCTAGAACAACACTTACAGTGCTTCTGCTCTTTCTCGCAAGATGGTTGGATCTCTTTACTTTCATGTGCTGAATTCACTTATAATAACTCTGTGCATGCTGCAACCAAGCAGTCGCCCTTTTGGGCTAATTACAGATTTCACCCCTCATTCCTGCCTAACACCATTCCTGAGTCTTTGGTACCAGTCGTTCAAAACAGGATAAGCTTTATCCAGACAAACTATCAAACCCTCCAGGAAACCATGCAGAAGGCCCAAAGAGACTTTAAAGTGGAGTTCCACCCAAAAGTGGAATTTCCGCTCATTTGTCTACTCTCCCCCTCCGGTGCCAAAATTGGCACCTTTTGGGGGGAACAGGATACCTGTCTCCCACTTCCAGGAGTCCAGGCCGCGGCCCTGTGACATCACCGCGGGGCTCCCTCCTCCTCCCTCCTCCTCTCCCTGTCACTGGGCCAGTAGGAGAGAGGAGCGGGGCCTCGCGCATGCCCAGTAGGGTTCCCAGCGTAAAGCCATAAGGCTACACTGACAGGTACCCTTACACACAATGGCGGCGGCAGGACCCAACAGCTGATGGAAACATCAGCTGCGGTGCCGACACCGCTGGACACCAGGACAGGTAAGTGTCTTATTATTAAGAGCCAGCAGCTGCAGTATGCGTAGCTGCTGGCTTTTAATTATTTTATTTTTTTGGGCAGAACATCGCTTTAAGAAACAATACGATAAGGAGAGAAGAGGTAATCCTACTTTTAAAGTAGGAGATAAGGTATAACTTGCTATCAATCTTAAACTTTCTTGTCCTTCCCGAAAAACTAGGGCCAAAGTTTGGTGGGCCATTTGAAATTAGGAGGGAAGTGAACCCTGTGGCTTTTGAACTTGTCCTGCCAAATTCTTACAGAATCCAGCTGGTATTTCATGTCTCCTTGATGAAACCAATGATACTCAGCCTATTTCCTGACAGAGAAGAATTGCCACCTTCTCCAGTCTTAGTAGGAAAACGAAGCGGAGTACGAGGTGGATTGCCAGAAGAGAGGTAGGCAAACTCAATTCCTTGTTAAATGGAAGGGGTATTCCCCAGAGGAGAATTCCTGGGAGCCTGCAAGCAATGTAGATCTAGACTCTTGCAAGGATTCTGTAGCAGATACCCTAAAAAATGGGCTAGTTTGGGCACCCGGAGGCTGCCGTTTGTGGGGGGGGACTGTCAGGCAAATGGCCATAGAAGAACTGGCAATGTTGCCCATATACAGCATGGGCACATATGGAGAACTTTCATGCACGCTGGCACACGCATCACGAACCGGCGTGAACACGCAGATGCACATGTGCAATATCGCTCGAATAGCGTGACAGATACTGGTGCCGACTGGCCTATTTAAACCTGCTGCTGTAAGCATGATGTTGCTGGATTATCGTCAGCTCCCCTGTGTTCCCTGTGCCTTAGTATTTCTGATTTCTGGACTCCCCGTTACTGACCCGGCTTGCCTTGACCCTGTTTCCTGATATCCTGGTATTGACCTCTGGCTTGTACTTCTGACTTTGCTCCTGCTTATCTCCCAGTGTTGACCCCGACTTGGCTCACCAACTCTGCTCTCCTGCCTCCAGTGTTTGACCCCGGCTTGTTCCAGTACCACTGCCTGACTGATCCACAAACACTATCACTCATACTTCTGGTTGTACTGTTTAAGTTGCTATAATGGAAACAGGATCTCTCTTTTTTTTTAGGGTTACAGCCACTTTAAGGCAACACAGCTGCATTACAGTGCACCACAGTGCATTACAAAAAAAAAGGGTTAGGCCTCATTCACACAAGGCGGATCCGTTTAGCGGAGTCTGCCAGCTCAGCAGGAGATTGCTCCATTGATCTCCGCTGAGTCGGCAGATGACAGGTCCATCTCTGCTCACTGAGCGGGGAGGGACCTGTCAGAGCGCCGCTGATTCCTATGGAGAGATCGAACGAAAATGGACAGCATGTCTGTTTTCATCAGATCTCATCCGATCTGATCCTCCAAGACGGGTGGTGAACGTATTGCCATACGTCCGTTTTTAGCGGATCAGATGGCAGACGGGTATCAGCAGACATATCTCCGCTGACATCCATCTCCCCATAGGAGTCAATAAATTGCCCGCTCGGATCCGCCTGAAAAACGGACAGGCCCATCTGAGCGGGCTTGTCAGGGGCCTTATGTGTGATCTGTGCACAATTTGTATATATCATGCACATTAAGGTACACCATAATGCGGAAATGTTAATAGGGCGTTAATATTTTCTATTGCAGAGAAGTTGACATAGCTGTATACATCTTTCAATTTGCCCTTATTTATTGTTGAGTATTTTGCTATGTCAGTGAAGAGCAATGGCTTTGCCTACAGAACATGTGGGTTATTTCTCTGCAGAGTTTGAAGAATAATAGGTTAATCCAAGAGAAGTTTTGCCAACAGACTCAATATGTTCTAGGTAATAGAAATTAGATACGATCAACGTTTGAGGACAGACTGAAAACAAGTTTACCCTGTTCCATGCATCACATCTGAAATTCTGGGAAACTTTAATTTGTCCATGAAGTTAGGCAGCCTCCCAGCAGGATTGGTAAATTGTCATTTAGGAATACCTTTGTAGACTAGTGTTTCTTTACAGATAAGAGCTATGTATTTTTTTTTTTGAATTATACTGTTATACATTTTCCAGCAGCATTAGACATTGCATTTTAATAAATCATGTATCAATATGACTTTATATTCTACTTTGGCTGTATATATGTTTAGGCATCTACGAACAAATGGCAGCTGATGTCATAATACATACATCAGTTTAATTTCTTGGAGACATTTTGCAGGCTCCCTTATGCTGCTTTTCATGTCCTTCCATCCTCCCATGTCCCTGCCTAATTTGTTGCTCTCAGTTAGGTCACTTTCACACTGAGGCATTTTACAGGCGTTTTAGTGCTAAAAATAGCGCCTGTAAAGTGTCTCTAAAGCGCCTCTCCTGTCACTCCAATGTGAAAACCTGAGTGCTTTCACTCTGGAGCGGTGCGCTTGCGGGATGTAAAAAAAAAGTCCTGCAAGCAGCATCTTTGGGGTGGTTTATGAGCGGTGAATACACCACACCCAAAACGCCCCTGCCATTGGAATCAATGGCCAGCGCTTTGTGGGTGCTTTGTGGGTGCTTTTAATCCTTTTTCGGACACTAATGGGGGTAAAAAGCACCCCGCTAGAGGCCGCAAAGTGCTGCTATAACAATGCCAAAGCGCCACTAAAACTAGCGGTGCTTTGCCGCTAACGCGGCCGCAGCTTCTCTGTGAAAGTGGCCTTAGAAATGGTGGTATCATCAGACACAATTCTTGTAAAACATATTATAAGAGAACAGAGGACTCTTTCATTTGCATTCATACTCATACTAGATCTTCACAGTGTTGCTTATGGCTATCATTAGGCAGAATACACTTAAGCCAGTTTTGCACTTATTTATTGACTTGACATTATAATTATCTATGCCAGAAACACTGCACTTTGTAGCTGCCACTTTTCACTAATAGCTCACAATATTTCTCCCTTCTTTCTATTCAGTGTTCTATACGTTGACAAGGGGTTGCACTAAATATCAAAAACATGCAAGCCTCAAGCATTAGGTAGAGTCAGTGTAAGGGACTCCTCATAGCAACCTATAAACACTTACAACTACACAGGATGAACTGGATGGACTGGTGTCTTTATTCAACCTTATCAACTATGTAACTATGTTGTAACCAGTGGGTCTGCAGTGGGCAGAGCCTAAAGCGGAAGCTGAGATGATAGTTCTTCATCAGGCTCACTTTTGTCTTGTAATTGACAGCAGGCAGTGGGCAGATTCTGTAGCCAATAGCAGTCTGTTTGTGTCTTTGGCTTCAACCCCAATTAGAAAGCTTTCCACCACTGTTTCATGTGACAGGTGCAGCATCAGGAAGGAAACAGCCTTGCACTGAGAATGGTGTGTCCATATAGGCCAGGGGTCTTAAACTGGCAGCCCTCCAGCTGTTGCAAAATTACAAGTCCCATGAGGCATTGCAAGGCTGACACTTATGCCGCGTACACACAACCAGACTTTACGGCATACTTTGAGCAGCGGACTTTTCGACGGACTTTACGACGGACTTTCCGAATGAACGGACTTGCCTACACACGATCAACCAAAGTCCGACGGATTTGTACGTGATGACGTATGACCGGACTAAAACAAGGAAGTTCATAGCCAGTAGCCAATAGCTGCCCTAGCATCGGTTTTTGTCCGTCGGACTAGCATACAGACGAGCGGACTTTTCGACCGGACTCGAGTCCGTCGGATAGATTTGAAACATGTTTCAAATCTAAGTCCATCAAACTTTTGAGAAAAAAAAGTCCGCTGGAGCCCACACACGATCGAATTGTCAGACGGACTCCGGTACGCCGGACCAAGTATGCCGTAAAGTCCGGTCATGTGTACGCGGCATTACAAGCATGACTCCCACAAGCAGAGACATGATGGGACTTGTAGTTTTGCAACAGATGAAGAGACGCCAGTTTGAGACCCCAACATAGATGCTTAGGATTCAATGAGCCTCCACACTCTGTGCATGCCCCAGATTCACCTACCTGTGTACAACAGATGCATAAATCTGTTGTCCGCACTAACATTTGTCATGTGGAGGCATGTTGGAATTTTGAAGTTTTTTAGACCCTATTTATGGATTTCCCTGACTGTGTTTTTCATAAAACTTTTGAAGCTGCATAAAGACATATGTTGATGGGCTTTGGACCTGTGTTGATGGCATCAGTTTGAGATAATTCAGAATTCATTGACATTTCCCTTTTCAAACATTTTCCCTTATCTTAGTGAATGAGGTAAAAATAAGTTAATATTCACATTTAAAAAAAAGGCTAAGTTCAGTTTTAAAAAAAATAATAAATGCACATATTTTTAGAGGTAAAAAAAAATTGCATTTATTATTTTTATTTGTAGGGAGCCTACCAGAGCATTGCACCCATGATCAGTAAAATGCCCCTGCATTCTCTTCCTACAGCTCTGAACCCGTACCTTATGGAAGTCACCACAACCTTATTTACTAAGCTAAGATCCCTTTGCAAGGAAAAACCTCACTTAGTTTAGTGATAAAGGGGAAATTGTGCTGTCTTCTGTCTTTCAATCGCATTTTTTTTTTTTTTTGGATAATTTTCCTTAGACGGAGGCAAGGGGCAGGGATCTGATGTCACACACTGCACACAATAGAGCGGGGAGTTGAGTGTAATCTGAGACCTGACAGGAGGGAAGGGACACCCCGCCCCTCTACACAATCTCACAGGGCTACATGCACAGCTGAGGCTGTGAATCACAGGCTGTGTGCTGAAGGCCCCCTCCCCTATCCCCCTCAATCCCTTGGAGTCAGCTCAAACTGTCAAAAAGGGCTTATGCAGATAGCAGAGAAATCAGACTGCAGACAGAAATCACACTCTGTGCTTTGGATTGATGTACACACTACAGAAGGATATGCTTTGTTCATTTTTTATGTCAGAGGTTTTACTACATGGACATGGACACTGCAAGAAGTACCTTCCCATCAAAAAGACAAGAAAAAGGAAGAATTGGACCCAACCTGACACATGATCTGGATTTAGGTAAGTAATTATGGTTTTTAGATATATTTAAAAAAACTGATTATTTAGGGCAGGTGGAGTTGATAGGGAAAGGTTTTCTTTCTTGAAATTAGCTTTAACCACTTCAGCCCCGGAAGAATTTACCCCCTTAATGACCAGGCCATTTTTTGCAATACGGCATGTGTCACTTTACCTGACAAAATGCAACGTTGTACCCAAACAGAATTGACGTCCTTTTTTCCCCACAAATAGAGCTTTCTTTTGGTGGTATTTGATCACCTCTGCAGTTTTTATTTTTTGCCCTATAAATAAAAAAAGACCGACAATTTAAAAAAAAAAAAATAATTTTTACTTACTGCTATAATACATATCCAAAAAATATATATAAAATTTGGAAACACCTCCCTAGGGAACACTTAACCCCTTGATCGCCCCGTAGTGTTAACCCCTTCCCTGCCAGTGACATTTATACAGTAATCAGTGGATATTTGTAGCTCTGATCACTGTATAAATGTCAATGGTCCCAAAAAAGTGTCAAAAGTGTCCGCAATGTCACAGTCCCGCTAAAAATCGCTGATCACCGCCATTACTAGTAAAAAAAAAATAATATTAAAAGTGCCATCAATATATCCCCTATTTTGTAGACGGTATACATTTTGTGCAAACCAATCAATATATGCGTATTGCGATTTTTTTTTTACCAAAAATATGTAGAAGAATACATATTGACCTAAACTGATAAAGAAATTTGTTTTATTTTATTTTTTTTTTTTTTGGATATTTATTATAGCAAAAAGTAAAAAATATTGTTTTATTTTTTCAAAATTGACGGGGTTTTTTTGTTCATTGCGCAAAAAATAAAAACGGCAGAGGTGATCAAATACCACCAAAAGAAAGCTCTATTTGTGAGAAAAAAAGGACATAAATTTTGTTTGTGAACAACGTTGCATGACCGCTCAATTGTCAGTTAAAGCGGCATAGTGCCGTATCGCAAAAAATGGTCTGGTCGTTAAGGGAGTAAATCCTTCCGGGGTTGAAGTGGTTAATGGTATATTGGTACATAGGGAAGCTGGAATTTAGAAGAAAAAGAAAAAAGGTGAAGTTAGCCTTTAAGTGCTTAGGGGAGTTCTTTAACTAAATGTAAATTCAGCTGAAACAAAGAACTGAGACACATGTGCCACCTAGTTTTTATCAAGTATTTTTTAATAACTGTGCTCTGAATAGAATGCTTTATAGGATACTAAATTTGAAGTCTCAGCTAACATTTTATCTCCTAACTGAAACTGTGTGACACATTAAGCAATGTGCATACTTAGCAACACTCCGTGCGCCATTATGTTCTCTGGTACAGGCCAAAGGTTACACCACTCTGTTTTCTAAAGATAAACCTGTCTTGCATATACACTATGATGAATGACATACTGCCTTGAATTGAGACATATTCCCTGGATGAAGAGGCTCTTTAGAGAAAAAAAAAGACTATGTATTTTTAGTGTCAGCATACAGAAATAACGTAACAAAAGGCCAGCTTTCATATCACACCACAATGTATTGTTCTACAGATGAAGCTCTTACCACAAAGTTGTACTGATTGGCTTTCCACATCTAGCGCTGCTTCCCTGCTCATCTGCAAACTATGTCTCATTAGAAATTCAACAGAGGACTGCTGAAGTGTCTATGTTTGCATAACATACCAGGAGCCCCATAAATAATGTGCAAGCTTCTAGTCACACCTCGGGATTAGGGCTGCTGACACACAAAGCAATGCAATTGCATTTCTCTTGGTAGATTTTGTTAAAAAGACTTTCATCAAAATGTTGCACTTTGTTTCATGTTGCTGTCTTCCAGAGAACTGCATTACAACCTTGTTTTTTTTTGTTTTTATATATTTTTTATATCTGCAAGAGTACAGGTGAATATAAACTGCTAGAAAAGCCTGTGGACATCCAATGCTTACACCATTACATAGCTGATATGAAATATAGACACAATAAAACAGAACAAACACAACATAAAATATTAATAGTTCACACAAACGTTGCTGCACACTAATGACGTCGATCCTCCAAAGAGTTTATTCAGGACTTGCACTCTGACAGTTCCCACCCATAGCCACTCCTCTCTAAAAGGTTTCATCCAGATTGGGCTTAGTAGTTGTAGGGGGAGAGGATGAGTGGAGATTGGAGCAGTGCCCTATACAGATTATCCTGTAACAATAGAATATTAATATTTGCAAACTAAAAAAAAACAAGTGTTTAGTAGTGGCTTAAACCACAGGAGACAATTAATAGACTAATTTGGAAAAAACAGCCTGACACTACATTGTTCCACCGCCTGACATTTTAGGCAGACAGTTGGGTAAGACTGGGTCCAGTAACCAGTATGAGAGAGTGAGAGTGATACAGTAACACCAAATTGAACACACCTGCTCCCCATTCACACCTGAGACCTTGTAACACTAACGAGTCGCATGACACCGGGGAGGGAAAATGGCTAATTGGGCCTAATTTGGACATTTTCACTTGGGGGTGTACTCACTTTTGTTGCCAGCGGTTTAGACATTAATGGCTGGGTGTTGAGTTATTTTGAGGGAACGGTAAATTTACACAATTCTAAAAGCTGTACACTCACTACTTTACATTGTAGCAAAGTGTAATTTCTTCAGTGTTGTCACATAAAAAGATATAATAAAATATTTACAAAAATGTGAGGGGTGTACTCACTTTTTTGAGATACTGTATACGGCTGGGGTTTGCAGTCCGGAGCGTATCAGTTCAGGTGCGATTCAGGTGCGAATTCAGGGAAAAATTCCTGACTCAAAAATGCACAGGACCCTTTTTAAAACTGCACTGGGGCTGCCCCGCACATATGTGAAGCGGCTCCATTGAAAGATGATCATATTTACATCCAATTCACATATATGTGAACCCAGCCTAATTACCATTATGTGGTTAAGAATAGTGGGGGAGTTCCGTTCTATCCTGTGTGCTCACTTGGATCTACAGTAATAATTCAGAGGAACTTCCTTTTTCACGTCCTTGCTGGCCAGGGCAGATAAAGCCTGTCACTGAGGCAATCACAACTCCTATAGAATGCTGCAGGGTTACTACCTCTGTTGCCTTTTCTTTGCTAACAGCTGGGTTATTCTTTTGCAAGAAATGTAAGCCAACTGCCAATCCCCTTTTCTTCTTAAAAGGGACCTTATCATGGATCTGTGTCAATTTTATGTTACACTACGAAGTAAATTGATTTTGTTTCTTGCTTTAACCATGTTGTTGTACTAAAAAGGGGTGGGAGTCCTTATGGTGGTACCTTAATATTGCAAATTTTTATCAAATGTTGCCACATATATAATGACATTAGTTGGATAGCTTGACTACCAAAAACAGTGGGCTCCATTCAAAAAGCGATATCTTCCTCTTTAAATTTGCGGTAAGAGAGCTCAAAGCATTTTTTGATTTTTTTTTTCTCATGCAATATCCAGTGGGATGGATACAGTGGAGAAGAATTAGAACCCCTGTCAGTTTTTATTGGTAATCAAGAGGTAAAATGTTTTAACCTTAATCTAAATAAGCCAAGTCACTAAGTCAGTGCAGTACCTGCAACATATGGATTAATACAAAAGAAAAAAGGTAACTAGAATACCAGTCAAAGGGAAGCTGCTTTAACAGGACACGCGTGGTGTAACAAAAACAACTGAGTTCAATTAAAGTGGTTGTAAACAGCTGGTGCTTTAAAAAATCCTGCAAGGCAATGTCATAATGTGCTAATGTGCTAGTATGCATCGCATACTAGTGCATTATGCAAAACTTACCTTAGAACGAAGCCCTTCCACACCGTTATGTCACCACTGAGATGGCTGACACCTTCCCCCCGTCTTCCCTCCAGATACATGAGTGTCCGGGGGTGCAATGACACGCATGCGCGCGGGAGCTGCAATTTCCGGCATGGGCTCTGAAGGTCCGGCACTGAAAGCCAGACCTTCAGAGCGCATGCACCAATGATGTCAACGGCTGCATGCATTCTGAATATCTCCTATACTGTGCAAAGAGATAGTCACAGTACCTACATGTAAGCTATATTATAGGCTTACCTGTAAGTACAAGTGGTAGTGGTACAAGTGGTATCTTTAAAAATGTCAAATATTGAATAAAAGATTATCAAAAATGGCACACATATATAAATACCCTTCTTCCACCAATAAAAAATACAACATTGTCTTTTTTATTGGTATAAGAAGGGTATTTATATATGTGTGTCATTTTTGATACTTTTTTCCCCTGGTAACCTCTGGAGGAACCCTGGTTTTGAAACCCTGCTTTAAAGTCATTTTGGCTGTGATATTTGGCAAAGTCATTGCTGTATATTTGGACACATCTGTTTTTTCTTGTTAGCCATTGTCATTCTCTGATGTTCTTGAAAGTGACACCCCTCTCCTAACAGCTTTGTAAGAATACTTGTCTATACCTAATCCCATTCTGTCTAGTAAATATTTGAGCCAAAGATATCTCTAAAAAAATAATTGTGAATAAGTAAAGTATTCCCACTACATATGACTTCTAACAAGGGATTAGAGTATTGAGTCCACTTGTGTGTAATTTAATCTCAGTATAAATACAGCTGTTCTGTGACTCACTCAGAGGTTTGTTAGAGTGCCTTAGTGAACAAACAGCATCATGAAGGCCAAGGAAAACACCAGACAGGTCAGGGAGAAAGTTGTGGAGAAGTTTAAAGCAGGCACAACTGCAAACCTACCAAGATATGGCTATCCACCTAAACTGGTGGCCGGGCAAGGAGAGCATTAATCAGAGAAGCAGCCAAGAGGCCCATGGTAACTCTGGAGGAGCTGCAGAGATCCACAGCTCAGGTGGTAGAATCTGTCCACAGGACAACTATTAGTCATGCACTCCACAAATCTGGCCTTCATGGAAGAGTGGCAAGAAGAAAGCCATTGTTGAAAGAAAGCCATAAGAAGTCCCACTTGCAGTTTGCAAAAAGCCATGTGGGGGACACAGCAAACATGTGGAAGAAGGTGCTCTGGTCAGATGAGACCAAAATTTAACTTTTTGGCCTAAAAACAAAACACAACGTGTGGTGGAAAATTACCATTGCAATACACCCTGAACACACCATTCCCACTGTGAAACATGGTGGTGGCAGCATCATGTTGTGGGGATCATTTTCTTCAGCAGGGACAGGGAAGCTGGTCAGAGTTGATGGAAAGATGGGTGGAGCCAAATACAGGGCAATCTTAGAAGAAAACCTGTTATAGGGCGTACACATGGTCGGACTTTGTTCGGACATTCCGACAACAAAATCCTAGGATTTTTTCCGAAGGATGTTGGCTCAAACTTGTTTTGCCTACACACGGTCGCACAAAGTTGTCGGAATTTCCGATCGACAACTACGCGGTCACGTACACCACGTACGACGAGACTAGAAAAGGCCGGTTCAGAACCAAGCGCGGCACCCTTTGGGCTCCTTTTGCTAATCTCGTGTTAGTAAAAGTTTGGTGAGAGACGATTCGCGCTTTTTCAGACTCGTGGCTTTCAGATCGTTTTCTGCCGTTCAGTTTGTGCTTGTGGGTTTGTATCTGCTCTTCAGTGCGTGCAGTCAGTTCGTATCAGAGTTTTCTGTGTGATCTTGCCTGCTCGTTGCTGTTTTTCAGGTCGCTCTTCACAGGCCTTGCTGTTCTTCAGTGCGTTCTGTTACTTCGTTCTGAGCAGCCGACCGTTTTCTATCCATGTTTCGTATGCGTACTCCTCGTAGAGTTCGTGCTGTGCGGGGGCTTGGTGTTGGGGTCCTGACCTTGACACAAGTCCAGTCCATGAACAGGGTGGGGAGGAGTTCATGGACCAAGAATTGGTTGCTTCAGCGTGACCAGTTCTGTCATATGCCTTTGCTCCGTGAGATCCGTGAGAATAATCGTGACGATTTCAGGAACTTTCTCAGGATGACGGACCCCGTGTTTCACCAATTGTTGGCTTCGCTGACCCCCTATATCAGCAGGCAGGATACCTGCATGAGGCAAGCCATCACTCCGGAGCAGAGGTTGGTCGCTACCTTGCGGTATTTGGCCACAGGTAGGAGTCTGCAGGACTTAAAGTTCTCGACAGGCATCTCCCCCCAGGCTCTGGGTATCATTATCCCAGAGACCTGTTCTGCCATCATCCAGGTCCTGCAGGAGGAGTATACGAAGGTAAGATTTTTATTCTTTTATATCACATTTTATTGTATTGAATGTTTGATAATATATTGTATTTCTTTCCTCATTCCCTAATTACCATGATTGTAATATGCTGTGAATGTCCCCTTTGTTCTCATGCATGCTGGATTTTTATGTAATTATTATTTTATGTCCTTCATACATATTTGCCCTCACTTACCTCCCCAGCATGGTGTCTCCTGCCCTATATTCACCTCATGTAGTCACTTAACAATGTATTTTATCAGCTCCATAGTAGTGCTTTACCCCAAACACCCCCTAAAATGTTTGGTAATGTTATTTTTTATTTAAATTCAGGCAGAGTGCCAGAGGCTTTTTTTTGTGGTGTCCCCAAATAATTTTTAGTAACCCTCCCTCCCCCAACTGCTAAGTCAGCTGATCACAATTCTCTATCCTCAATCATCTATCTGCTGACTTTGCCAAACCCATACACACTATACCCACCTCTTTACTGGTCAGATTTATGGATGAATTCCCCAAAGCATGTAGTGCAAGGGCCTGCCTGTATACTTTCCAATGGTACTGTTTAAAGTTTTTGTATCCTATTATTATCTTGATAGGTAATAGCAGAATTTTCAAATGTGCTCAAATGTGTACAGTGTGTATTTATATCTTTGTATTATGACACTTCTTACCTGTCCAGTGGTCTGCCAATAGTGTAACTAAGGAGGGGCTGTTCCAAGTAATACCCATTATTTAGGCATTCATCTCTCAATGAAGTGAAGAGGGTTACCTGTCCAAGAGTTCCCCCCCCCCTATAATTTTAGAAATGGCCCATGAGGGGGGGGGGGAATATGATAGGTGTACCTTATACTTTGTTGTTGTTAAATTCCTATTAATAAATGCTATCTGGAGGTTGCCCCATAATGTTTGTGTCTAATCTGCTTGCCATGTTTCTGTGAAAAAATAGTAATGTTTATTGTTTTTTCCTCAACAGTTTCCTTCAACGCCACAGGAATGGCAGACTGTGGCCTCCCACTTTGCCCAGCGGTGGGACTTTCCTAACTGCGGAGGGGCAATTGATGGGAAACACGTCCACATCGTCCCACCACCCAACTCGGGCTCATACTATTATAATTACAAGGGGTTTAATAGTATAGTGATGTTGGCGGTGGTGTCGGCTAATTACGAGTTCCTGTATGTGGACGTGGGGAAGAATGGCCGGATGTCCGATGGTGGAGTCATCGCCCAGACGGAGTTCTACAGGCATCTCCAGAATGGCAGCTTGGACTTGCCACCTCCAGAGGACAATGTTGAAGGTCTCCCATTTGTGTTTGTTGCTGATGAAGCATTTGCGCTGGGGGACCACCTGATGCGGCCATTCCCGATGAGGACCCTCACCCCGGAACAGAGGGTTTTTAATTACCGGCTGGCCAGAGCTCGAAGAGTGGTGGAGAACACATTTGGAATCCTGGCCAGCCGGTTCCGATTATTTCTGACACCCATCCATATGGCGGAATATAAACTGAACCATATAATACTTGCCTGCTGTGTTCTCCATAATTTTTTAAGAAAACATTCAGCCAACTATGCTGACTCAGTTGGGCCTGAGGCCGGAATCCCAAATCCATCAACACTGACGGCGCTTGAAAGTGGCCGTCCTGGCTTGCCCTCCCTGAGTGCCCGTGATGTCCGGTTACGATACCTGGAGTTCTTTGCGGGAGGGGGGCATCAATATGCCAGACAATCTGTGAAACCTTTTTCAAATAAAAAACAACCAAAAGAAATTCTTTGTGGACATTTACTGCTTGTGTTTGTTTTAGCTGACCCTGACAGAAATGTGTTGAGTGCAGAAAATGTCGTGATTGGGTAATCTTATAAAAAACACTGTTGGCTGGTACTTCCTAAATGCAAAAACACATTTCACTACAAGTGCACTTGCAACTGCACTGAACCTGCACTTGTAGTGCAAAGTGTATTTGCCCTTAGGAAATAACCCCCATTTTTGCATAAAACAGCAATTACATCACCCCAAAAGTGTTGTAGTGTTGAGACAATAATCCACACATTCTTGAGTAAGCCACTTTTTTATACCTGCACAATCACATGTGCATTTACCAAAGGTTTTTAAAGCAAACCAACATGTTTGTTGTATAACAATTTTTGCAGTAGCATTATCAAAAATCGAAATATCCATTTCAGATAAAACAGGCCTGTGTAAAACCAACAAGAAAGCCAAAAAACTTGAACTTACAAAGTTCACATTAGGTAAAACCTGAAGGCTATATCAGACATCAGTATTTAGGAACTGGGTTTGATATAGCGTTCAGATGGGGGGAAATCACCCCTGGAAAAGCCAAATTTGGAAGATGCACACCAATTTACGAATGTCAACATGTGCTATCTGCCATCAGGGGGGATCAAGGGACGTGTTTTGGGGGAGCAAGCCCTTCCTCACCGCGACTTTATAATTGAGGAAGGGGTTGCAACCCCAAAACGCCTCCATTGATCTCCCGTGATGGCAGATAGCACATGTTGGCACACTGTGTGCATCCTCCAAATTTGGCTTTTCAAAACATTGAAAAAATTTTTAAAAGATTGGACCGCAATAAAACAAGTGATTTTGTGGGGTTTAAATTCGCCCCAAAACATCAATAATGTTATTATTTTTTTTAATAACATCACTGATTTGTTGCTGTATGTTGTGCAATTCGAGATTACACCCCATGATCTCCCCGATCAGGATCTGGGCACTTTCAGAAGTAAAGCGTTCTCTATCCCTCACATCACGATCACCTAAAAAGAGATAAAGAACAAAAAAAAAGGTCTCAAAAATCTGCTACCATCCATCTCTTTTACCTGAGCCTGTGGTCGCAGACACTCACCTGTTGTGGTGCCAATCTCCACCACATCTTCTTCTTCCTCCTGCTCTTCTTCTTGGGTTTGGGGTATTTCACCTTCTTCCATAGGTGGGGGGTCTGTGGTCTCCTCGGATGAGGGGTGTCCTCAGAGTCTTTTCTCCCCTATGTAAAACAAAAATGGTATACTTAGCACACAGATATTTGATGGCAGAACTAGAAATAGGAAACATTGCTTGGAAGTGGGGTACAATTGTCTATTTTAGCCGAGTTCCAAGATGTATACTTTTTATTGCCCTTTGTGAAGCTGCAATACTTTACCTGTTGAGTACAAGCTTCACAGATGTAGCCCTGCCTATAGTATACACTGGAGCACCTGTGTGCCCCCCCTAATAAAAATGGTGTTCTGGGGTCCCACACTAGTGCTCCAGCATCCAGATGTGAAAACAGCTGCTCAGTGTCCTCTCCTTACACACAATCTAGTTGGCATTTCATTCTAGTAACAAACCCATCTACACAAACAAATATTTGGCATCCAAGTAGGCCCCAAAAAATGTGTGAAAATGCATATGGCCTAAACAATGGTGTTCTAGAGGCCGAAAGAAAAATGTTTGATACGAACGAATAGGGCCCATGAACATTAAAGTTGCCCTTTTAAACGTTACAATTAATAAAAGCATATGGAGCAGAACAAACGGAATAAAGACAGATAGAATAGGAACACAGCACAACTACTTACTTTTTTGCAGCACTCTCCGGATCTTTCGGTACTGCTCTGGCTCTCTCAACTTCAGGTCCGACCACCGCTTCCTGAGCTGATCTTTAGATCTTCGTACCCCGAAATTCCTGTGAAGGCTTTTGATCACTTTAGCAATGATTTTTGCCTTTCGGATGTTGGGGTGTGGGTAAGGCCCATATTTTCCGTCATAGGCGGACTTCCTCATGATGTCGACCATCTCCAACATCTCCCCAAAGGACATATTTGTGGCCTTAAAACGTCTCCTTCTGGATCAGGACGTGCCTGGATCCGGGCTTTCCTCCTCCTCCTCCTCCTCGTTGCTATAATTAGCACACACCTGCTCTAAATCTGCCATCATGCTCTTCACCCACTGGAATAGACTGGGAATAGACTAGAAAGAGCGTCAGGGGCGGGCGGAGTTACACGCATGCGCAGTGTGTATAAAGCGTAACACGCGTGCGTATTACGTACGATCTGTGAGCGGAGGAAGGAGCATTGGACGCGCCGATCGTAAGAACGAAGGTAATAGACAAACTTGTGCCTATACTGCTTCTAGATTGAGGCCTATATTGTAACAAGATTAGGAGAGTTTTGTCTGACATTAGGCTTTGTCTTGTGTTGTGTCTTGCAGTGAACATGGATATCTTATTAAAAGATAATGACTTCATGTCAGTATTCGTAGAGATGCTAAGGGAGCTGCCCTGTCTGTGGGAGATTACCCACCCCCATTTCAAGAACCAAGCAAAGAGAAAGGCAGCACTGGAGCAATTGTGTGAAATTGTGAAGCAGGTGATCCCCACGGCAGACATCACCTATTTAAAGATTTTCATTGGTGGCCTGAGGAGCACATATCTGAGAGAGCGCAAGAAAGTCCTGGATTCGCAGAGATTCGGAGCAGCAGATGACATCTATGTCCCCAGGATGTTGTACTACGACAGGCTGCACTTTCTGGCAGGCCAGACTGAACCCAGGCCATCCCTCTCAAGTCTTCCTTCCACGCTTCCTTCCCCCCCGGCTGAGGCTTCTGACGCCCAACCTGGGCCTTCCAGGCCACATGTGGAGGAGCCCAGATTGAGCCAGGTATAGCATTCCTCTAAATATTTCTGCTTGTACAATCAATGATGTTAACTAGATGTTAGTTGGGAGTAGTAATTTAGGATTGTGTTTGATGAAGAAAAAACTAAAACCATGTCCCTTTTTCATACACAGGGAAGTCTCAGCCAGGAGGTGGCCGGGCTGAGCCGGCTGGCTGATCTGCAGGTCCCTCCACCCCCCCTGAAAACAGAAAGTGGCAGTAGGAGGAGTACCCTAGAGGAGGCTGCTATAGGATTCTTTTGGAGGGCTACAGAGGTCCTGGGAGCACCACACACCATGGAGGAGAACATTGCTGCGTTCATAGCATATAAAATGCAGAGGATGGAGGAGGGCCAAAAAGTCATGTGTGAGGCCCTCATATCGGAGGCTCTGGAGAAAGGTATGAGGGGCCAAATTACACCTCAGACACACCTTCGCGTTGGTCCTCCTCCTCCTCCTGCAGGTCCTCCTCCTCGTCCTCCCTCTCCTCCAGGTCCTCCCAGTCCTCCTCCAGGTCCCCCCAGTCCTCCTCCAGGTCCTCCCAGTCCTCCTCCAGGTCCTACTCCTCCTCCTGCCACATCTCCAACTGCACAGCCACAGCCCGGAAGGAAGCGTAGAAGGAAGACCAGACAGTGATTGCCCTGGATCCAGTCTGGTCGGCCAAAAAATGCAGCCTCTTGTGGTACCACAGCCTGGGAACACAGATGTCATCTGCTGCTTTCCAGATCTCTGCGAATTCTGGACCAGACTGCCCTCCCTTACATATGGACTCCTCAGGCCACCAATTTTGATGTTGAAGAATTGATGTCTGCCGTGGGGGTCCCAGGCTTCGCTAATTTCTCCTGTTGATCCAGTGTTGCCTTCCTCTTTGTTTGGTTCTGATCCCTTAATAAAGGATTTTTGTTTGGAATTATACTCTCCTATGTGTTTTACTTCAAAAATGACAGTTGGTTTGTGAGGATTCAGGTACATTTCAAATATACAATGTGAAATGAACAAGGGACACCAACAACAAACAATCTCCTGGAGATTAAATAATAAAAGATATCAATGGTGTTGGGGTAACTTGACACACAAAACACACACAAAAATATTCTGGAGTAAAAATAAAAAAAACATTGAACAAAGATCAGCCTTGGAAAAAATCCAAACATTAAAGAAAAAAAAAGGCTTAAAATCCAAAAAAAAAAAAAAAAACTAATATAAAACTGTCAGATGTGACAACTAATAACAATATATTCAGGGAATCCCACTAAAAAAACACAAATAAAAGTTTGTGAGAAGTGTGTGTGAATATGAGCAGCAAAACTACTTAATTCTTGTCACATTATAAAGAAGAAGAGAGTGCGCTGTATTAAACCATTTTGAACATTGCAGCGTGACGAAAGTGCTGTATCCATTGCGAACGCTAAGTTTACCAGAACGAGCTGTCCCGTCTTGGAATTTCTTCTGAGCATGCGTGGCACTTTGTGCGTCGGAACAGGCCACACACGGTCGGAATTGACGCGATCGGATTTTGTTGTCAAAAAATGTTATCTCCTGCTCTCCAACTTTGTGTGTCGGAAAATCCGATGGAAAATGTCCGATGGCGCCCACACACGGTCGGAATTTCCGATAACATGCTCCGATCGGACATTGTCCATCGGAAAATCCGACCGCGTGTACGGGGCATTAGAGTCTACAAAAGACTTGAGACTGGGGTGGAGGTTCACCTTCCAGCAGGACAACAACCCTAAACATACAGCCAGAGCTACAATGGAATGGTTTAGATCAAAGCATATTTATGTGTTAGAATGGCCCAGTCAAAGTCCAGACCTAAATCCAATTGAGAATCTGTGGCAAGACTTGAAAATTGCTGTTCACAGACGCTCTCCATACAATCTGACAGAGCTTGCAAAAATTTGCAAAAATGTCACTCTCTAGATGTGCAAAGCTGGTAGAGACATCCCCAAAAAGACTTGCAGCTGTAATTGCAGTGAAAGGTGGTTCTACATAACACTACAAATGCATGCCACAATTTTCAAATATTTATTTGTAATATGTTGAAAACCATTTATCATTTCCCTTCTACGTCACAATTATGTGCCTGACGTCATCAGATTCACATGACCCCTGATGACGTCAGACGTGCTGAAGAAAAGCGTCGGGTTACGCAATACGTGATACGTCACTTCTGCCATTGTGCTGGAGCGCAGGTGGAATACAGCTTGGTGTGCCAGCTCCATTTTATGTGCTTTTTTTACTTGAATGAATTTTTATGAATAAATGGCTACAATTTACGCTATGAGGAGTTCTTCTTTTCTCCTTCACTTCTAAACCCCGTCTGGCTATATCGCTGATGAGTGGTGTCTGCATCGGTGGTCACATCTTGACATCGCTGGTGAAAGACGTCTATATTGGTGGATACATCTCAATATATCTTTCTGCTTATCTGACACCTGTCATGGGTGTCTGATGGATCTTCTGAGTAGGATGTTTGTCTAAACTGGTGGAAGATGGCACTTTCTATTCCTGTCACTGAATTCATTCATCACTGTGCACTTGATTGAAGAATCATCGGTGGTGGCTGTTTTTGGACTTTATTGAAAATTCATATTCACATTTGAACATTATTTGATCACACCTTTTTTTTATATATTTTCTTTTGTATTTTTCTTCATATTTGTAATAATATTTATACATATGAGTGTGGTATGAAATCAATTATTGATTTTCCTTTCACTTTTGTGTTGGTCTATCACATAAAATCCCAATAAAATACATTTACCTTTTTGGTTGTAACATGACAAAATATTGAAAATTTCTTAACTTTTTCAAGGCACTGTACATTGTATTATGTTTCAAGTGATTGGAAAGTGTGCAGCAAACTATGAATATACTTGTATATACACAAAAAAAGTTTCCAAAAATCTGGACAAAAAAACTATAGGAAATAAATACACTATATTATCAAAAGTATTGTGACACCTGCCTTTACACACACATGAACTTTAATGGCATCCCAGTCTTAGTCCATCTTAGTCTAGTTTAATGCAGTACTTACTGACAGTTTTGAACGTTTTGCGGTAAATAACGCAAAATGGTATAGTGAATTGACAGTTGCAGGATTGCTCCTCCTTTGTTAGAGTTCCTACATTCTCAATGAAGGAGCAACAGAGACTCCTTTGGAGAGCAGCATTGTCAGTCCGGGGGGAGGGGAGCGTTAGATGTACTAGCAGATTTAGATAAACTAACAACTTGAGGCCAAACTACAGCTAATACTTTTGAAGCAGTTACATCAAAATCATCTGCAGGACAACTTGTTCTGTTGAAAAAAAACAGACCTACTGGCAGGATCACCAGGTGAAAATATAAGAAGGAAAGCCTAAAAAAGGAATCTAATGCAGTCATCACATCTAACAATTGGTAAGCTGCAATATAATAAATGTTTGCTTTTGGGTTTACTACCACTTTAAAGTTGACATATCTGCAAACAAACCAATATCCAAATATGAGGGTGTGTACCAAGTGCAGTTTCTTTTCTTCTATGGGTGTCATTCTATGGCTCATTGTGGTCTTTTAATGAGATAATGGAAGAACAACAGATAAAGTGTTTATATATGCACAGTTTTGTTACAAATGTGATACTGTATAAAGAACATTCATCTAGGAAAAGGTCATTGCATATAAACTTTCTGGGCCTGTGCTGAAAGTGCCTTTATATTCTCTTTAAAGTGAATAGGTTTGCTTCATCTCCCTTCAAACTGTAGCAAATAAGACACTATATAGTGCAATCTACAACATACCAAGTTTGATGTACATGTTCTATACATCTTTGATAAAACCACACAGACAGGTGTTTTTTTTTTTTTTTTTTTAATACAGTATGAACAGTAGATACATGGCTATAACTAAATAAAGCAACACTTATTACTGCCAACCTTCTGAATATTGCTTTGTTGTTCAGGTTTCAGAAAGATGTGACTATGTGTTTGTCAATGGGAAGGAAATGAAGGGCAAGGTTGGAGTGATGGTGAACTTCACATACCAATATCTGAGTGCACCTCTGCAGATTACCATCTGGGTTCCTCGACTGCCTCTGCAGATAGATATCTCTGACACTGAACTCAGCCAGATTAAAGGATGGAGAGTACCTATTATTTTCAACAGGAGGTGGGTCTGCCTCTCTTCTTGAGCATCTTGTATCAATCAGACCACATATAAACAGTAAACATACAGATGTCATGTCACACTTAGTTATATAATCTTTACTGGGGACAGACAGAATTGGAAGAGGTGACTATTTAAATGACTATATAATAAAAAAAGATTTTTTTTTGCATAATGTTTAATGAAAATTTACAATAAAATATATATATATATATATAAAAAAGAAAAAAGAAGATATTTTTCCTGATAATGATTCACATTTTTCCCTCATTTATTTGAAAACAAAACCACTACATCTATAAATCTTTAGTGAAAACAACCAGTGCATATAAACTGCAATGGTATACTAGTATTTACATTTTTTCATTTTGGATCTCTACGGAACATTTTAACCTTTACGTGGTAGACTTACGGTCTGTTTATACAGAATGCAATAGCAGCTCAAAACAATATATGAAGCAACTCAGAGTTTACTCAAATTTACTTAAATGTACCCCAAATGCAATCTGCATGCACCTGAAAGCATAATGCATTTGCCTGTCTACACAAGCCCTTAAATACTGTATGTAAGACACACCAATAAATAATTTATTAGCACCCAATAGAGGATCAAAGCAATATATACCATGCAGAATACACATTTGACATGATCTAAAGAATGAGTGTACAGTATTTATTTCATTATTTAGATTTATTTGAAGACAGATATTGTACATGTGTCAAATCTAAATGGGAATTATCCTATATCCATGAGCATATCTTTTTCTGTTTGTTGGTCAGTACAGCAATGCATAATTGTAATAATTAAAATGTAATTCTGCAGGCCTACAAGAGACAGCGATGATGACGATGAAGATGAGCGCAGGGGAAGAGGTTGTTCACTTCAGTACCAACACGCAATGGTTCGGGTACTTACTCAGTTTGTAGCTGAAGACCCTGGCCCTCTTGGACAGCTTGTTTATCTGTTGAGTTCTGATTGGCAGTTTGATGTGACAGATCTGGTGACAGATTTCATAAAACTAGAGGAGCCTCATATTGCAAAACTACAAGACGGAAGACTGCTTATTGGGCGAGAGGTTGGAATGACAACAATACAGGTATGCAAGGTGATTTTTTTAAGAAGCACATCATACATATAGAATAATGGAGCTTCTGGTACTTCATTTAAGCAATAAAGGAATTATTGGACTACAAAAAATAAAAATAAAAAGTGAATGCACATGTGCATATAAGGCAAAGTTAATTAGAGAAAAGCTCGACTGGGAGGACGCCTGGGAATATCCTTTCTTACAGCTCATCTCTGTCAGAGATCGGTTGATAAAATTTAAACTGATCCATAGAGTCTATTTGTCACCCCGGAGATTGTCCAAACTGAACCCGAATTCCTCCTCCAACTGTTGGAAGTGCGGTATGGCAAATGCTGACTTCAACCATATGTTGTGGTCCTGTCCTAGAATCCAACCCTCCTGGGCGGAGGTCACGACCTTCATTGAAACCTTGACTATGAATTATGTTCCCCTGATTGTATCGATCTGTTTGCTTGGTCTGGTGGGCTCCTTGGCCCACTGCCGAGCAACCAGAACACTAATAGGACTTCTACTATTTTACGCTAGGAAAGCTCTACTCATTAAATGGAAACAAACGGAGGTACCTACTTTGAACACATGGAAATCGCTGATCAACTCAGCGGTACCACTATACAAAGAGGCCTTTCTAGCCAGAGGCTGCCCAGCCAAGTTTGACAAAATATGGCACGTATGGTTAGAATCAGACACCACGATCGAAACTCAATAGGCACTGTTCCCATTGATTTTCTACTTCAACTAAAAGTCTTGTAGCAGTGAAGACCTAACTTTGCCATTATCTGTAGGTTCTCCTAAAGGCATTATCCTTAACCTTAGCAACACTTCCAGATGTGGTCACTTGGAATGCACGACACACTATCCTCCCCCTGTCCTCTCAATCTTAATGACACGAGTAGTTTCAGTTATAGAAGTTCTATAGATAAGTATTAATGTATAGGATTGTTTTATTGGTTGTTACCTCAGCCGGGGTATGCCCAGAGGCTGTATTATGTAACTTTTTTGTTTTTTGTTTTATTTTTTAAACAAACTCAATAAAAAGAATTAAAAAAAAAAAAAAATTTGAGAAAAGCTCGGACAGACATTAGTAATCAATCTAACCAGAAGAAAATCTTTCAGTAGCTTGTATCGCCATATTCAACTCCAGCAGTTTAAGCCACAGAAACAGGTTATAAGGCCTGTCTAATCTGCCAAGATACAGCCAACTTTATTAAGTTTAGGAACACTGCTTTTACAGAGGAAAACAACACTAGCTTAAGATAACTAATGTATCACTATTTGATATCATAAATAACAATTAATTGCCATCTAAAAAAGTGGAGAAAAGCTAGTCAGCAAGTAAATAAAATATCCAGATGCAACACCTATGTTATAGATACTGTTCCTATATCTTATAGAGGTCATTAGGTGAGAAAACAACCCAAAATAAAATAAATGCCACTTTGGGAAATTAGCCAAACAGCACCAAGTAATCTATCATTATTTTTTTTTCATCTAAGGCTAGCATTTTAAGGTTCTGTTGATTAGAAATTCATATCACTTGAAAATGTCTGCAGTAATTATTTTCTGAACTTTCTTGAAAATAGAGAAAATGGAGCTATATGTAAATTATTTGCTATTTTTTCATTACTGTATAATAACACAGTGCCAAAGAAAATACTGATTTCTGTTTATTTTAGCTCAGTGGGAAGGAATCTATAAATAATGGATAATGCTGCTTGTTATTAAATCAGTCTCTTTGTGCATTGTAGGTGATGTCCCCTCTCTCCGATTCCATCCTAGCAGAAAAGACAGTGACAGTGCTGGATGACAAAGTGACAATAACAGACATCGGAGTGCAACTTGTCTCCGGACTGTCACTCTACCTTCAGCCCAGCACAGCAAATAACAAGGCTGTTGTAGCCACCTCCATGGCCCAGGAACTGCTGCACACTCCCAGACAGGTAGAGTCACGATTCTGGAATGTCATGGCAGCTGATAAGGCAAAGAAGGTTAAAGGAAATTCGGTCTTATTATTAAGATTGTGGAAAAGCCTTCACATTGATATTACCAATATAAAGTGCTCGGCCAAACAAAACTTAAGTAAAAGCTGAACTCCAGGCAAATGTAAAAGACACAAAGTAATGCAGCTCTGTATTCTTTATTAAATTAGTAAATCATTTTGCCTGTATCAGCCTGTTGCAATCCCCTCTACAGCAGTACTAAAATGTGGGAAAGGCAAGGGGAGTTGCAAGCAGCCAGTCAGGTATGCTGCATGCAAATGTATTGAGAAGGACAGCTGATAGGAGAAAGTGTAGAATGAGTGGAGGCATGAAATGTCCAGTAGAAAGGCTGATACGGTATTCCTTAACTCATGCTGTCACATTTTTTTATTATTATTATTATACAGGTTTTATATAGTGCCAACAGTTTGCGCAGCGCTTTACAACATGAGGGCAGACATTACAGTTACATTACAATTAGGTACAAGAGGAATCAGAGGGCCCTGCTCGTTAGAGCTTACAATCTAAAAAGGAAGGGTCAATTGATACAAAAGGTAATAGCTGTGGGGGATGAGCTGATGGAGGAAGTAAAACAGTGTTAGTTAGAAGCAGGATAGGCTTCTTTGAAGAGAAGGGTTTTCAGGGATCACCTAAAGATGGATAGATTAGGGGACAGATTGGGGTAGGGAGTTCCAAAGGATGGGAGAAGCTCTGGAGAAATCTTGGAGGCAAGCATGGGAGGAGGTGACAAGGGAGCTAGAGAGTAGGAGGTCTTGGGATGATCGAAGAGAGTGGCTTGGTTGGTATTTTGGGACTAGGTTAGTGATGTAGCTGGGTGCAGAGTTATGGATGGCTTTGTAAATTATTGTTAATGCTTTGAATTTTATTCGTTGGGTGAGTGGAAGCCAGTGGAGGGATTGGCAGACAGGGGTGGAGGACACTGAATGGTTGGTAAGGTGGATGAGTCTTGCAGTGGCATTCATTATGGACTGAAGGGGGGATAGTCTATGTAAAGGTAATCCGATGAGGAGAGAGTTGCAGTAATCGAGAAAAGAGATAACCAGGGATTTTAGAGTGTTCTTATTGGATAAGACATTTCTGTTCTTTTTTCTTTTGCACAATTTAGAATTTAATAAAGTTGTGAAATAAGCAGTACAGGAAATGACAGCGTTAAATTGAAACTCACCTATCTAATGGTCCTTTGCCAGTGCCGGTCATTGGCTGGCGCAGGATGACACATGTGCAAGAGACCAGCATGGCACTGTAAAGTTAGCATGCAATATAAGCATGCCTGCTCACTAGTTGATTTGCTAAAACTGGAGAGTGCAAAATCTGGTGCAGCTGTGCATGGTAGCCAATTAGCTTGTTTAATTAAGCTTTGACAAAAAAATCCGGAAGTTGATTGGTTTCTATGCAGAGCTGCACTTGATTTTGTACTCGCCAGTTTTATTAAATCAATACCACTGTTTCTTTCAGAAGAACTTTAGTTCCACCTTGAATACTGTCACCCACACCATCAGCCTTTGCTGTCTTTAAAAGATGCTGCTGCTGAAGAATCTGTCAGATGCCAGGTCCTGCTAGGTATCTGCTAACTGCTATGCCACTACAGGATAGAGCATCAGCGTGGGCATGGCATGGATATGGCTTAAAGATAGTGAAGATAACAGGCATAGGTGGCAGGATAGATAAGCTTTAAAAGCCTTCTGTCTCATGCAGCATTTTTCCTTTCATTTAGGTGGCAACAGAGTCACTTAAAGGCAAATTTTTGTATTGCTCATAGTAATCAAACAGCTTAACCCCTTCATACTGGCGGTACGCATATATCAGGCCTCTGGAGGGGTGGACCTTAACGCTGTGCGGCCGTATATATGCGTACCAGAATGTAAACAGAGCTATGCTGAGAGCGCACACCCTGCTCACTCCCGCCACAGTTATCGGCAGCTAACGGAAAACTTCCCATCTCGACTTTAGATAGATCGGGTGCTTTCTGATCATGTGACCACTGTGACAGCCAATCACAGTGGTAACATGATCAGAAACCCTGCCTCCCAGCATCAGAAACCTCTTAAAGGGCCAGGAGGCGCCAGCACTAAGGTTAATTGATTAGTTTTGTAAAAAGTGACACCAACTGTTTGGTTTCATGAAGAAGAAAACTTTTAGCTTTAGCATAATTTTCTTACATTACTGCCCATAAGCATTTCTAAGCACCATTTCTTAGAAGGATGTAACTGATAACTAATGCCTTTTTTCTGCTTAAATGTCACAAGCACAGATGATTTAATATATACCGTAAATTAACTGTAAGTATACGTGTTTACAATTTCCATAACAAAAATGTCTTGGGAATCACGTGAAGTGTCTCGTATTCCCAATAGAAAAGCCTTAAACCAAAATAAAAAAGTTGCCATGATTTAGTGTAGTGTCCTTCAGAAAGCTGTTTCTGCAAATCCTATGAACCACATCAATAAATCCAGTCCTATTCCTGACAAGGTTCTCCAATTACTATCAACAGATCAAGATGGATTGGAAGCTGCTTATCTGAAGGGGAATGAAAGAGATGCCTGCCCTCATCCCGATCACTTAGTGGCAGGACTGACAGCTAGTTGTGTTTGTTAATTACTAAACAGCTACATCTCATTTTACCTGATTGGAAAAAGCATTGTCGGCCTTCATTTCTGGCAGTTACCTTTATTAAGCACCTGCTTACTGCTTGTCAAGTCAATACAAAATGTTACATTGAAGCGGAGGTTTTTCCTAACACAGTGATCAGACATTGACTTTTTCTCCACAACACTTGTTAAAAACGAATTCAAGAATGAGCTTGCTACCTTCATCTGAAATGTAAAATCTAAAGTTGAATTCTGTCTTTTTCTATTGATGCCTGAATATAGCAGAACCTGTGATTTGCATATTTTTGTATTCATCTATCTGCATTCTGACCTGTGTGATCTGCGGAGTATCACACAGGGTGGAAATCTAGGCAATCATAACTCATGAAATGTAATTAGGGGAATAAAAAATATCATCAGATTTGGAGATTAGCTTGCTCTTTACTACCATCATTTACTTAATAGCATCCTCAGAACAGCATATTTTACTGCTTTCGGTCATTTAAAAGTCAACTAAAACATAGAGGGGTTGATTTACTAATGGCAATTAGGTTGTTTACTTTGCAAGGTATTTTTTGACTTTAAGAAAGGAATTTTCCCTTAGCTTATTGAATGGGGTAAAGCTTCAATGACTTCCATCATCTCTATCTCACATACATACTAGGGACAATTTATACAAGAGCCAATAAACTTACTAACATGTCTTTGGAGTGTGTGAGGAGGCTTAAGAACTGGGAGGAAACCCATAAAAACACAGGGGGATGTGCAAACACGATGCAAACAGTGTCTTGGCCAGGGTTTAATCTGCGAACGCCTTCCGGATTTAAACTCAGACAGTAGTGGTAACCAATAAGCCACTGTGCTACCTTGTTTAAAATCTCCCCAGCCCTGCACCTTATCCCTGATACATATGTAGCCCAATCAGTGCAATGAAAATCCAGTACACAGATTGCCAACCTGTTGACAGGCCTTCTATTGATGTGAATGTAATTTGGGCCAGGCATGGACTGGAAGCTCTCTGGGGAAGCCTGATTTTGGTTCATTATGTTATATCATAAAAATTCTGCTGGAAGGGCTTCATAAGGATAAATGCATTACTCTTGACTATCAGACAACATTATCAAAGAAAATTGTCGCAGTACATAGATCATTAACCTTAAGATCACAAACCTTAATATATAGGCTACAAGGGACATTCAAGCAGAAATTCACCTAAAAAGGCAAGTTCTGATTATCCTCCCCCTCTTCCATTTTTGTCAGCAGGTACCTATATTACCTAGGCAATCCCACTTTCTTCCCTGCCCGCAACCTCCTGGGACATGTCACAGTTTCCAGGAGGATGCTGGAGTTGCAAGGGTGAACCTGCACTTTAAAGAGCCACTTTACTATAGATAGACTTGTAACTGTATGTTAATACCCATGTTAATAGTATATGTATATGAATATGAATGATTTATTTTTTTTATTTTTAAGTCTTGATATTTTTCTTATTCTTTACATGAAGGTCACGCTTATGGTGACTAAATAGTGCTATCATAAATTCAATACTTTTGACTTAAAACTTGCTGTTAATGGTAGCTCTCTTTTTGGAACAAATATTTTAAAAAGCAGTATTCTGTCCCATTTAGTATACATTGCTGAATGAATCAAAACATTTCAAATTTTCTGTGAAAATAAGGTTGAAAAACCCCTTTAGCCGCACACCCTAGACCAATAACAATAATAATAAATGCAAATTAACTATAAATACAAATTGAATACAAATTAAATACAAAGAGCAGCCCGTAGTGAGACCAAAGGCCTAAATGTGAAAAAGAAATAAATTGGATTGCATTTCCATACCGCGCTCATAAACTACATAACATTGTGTAAGTAATATAAAAAAGTCCATAAACCACCACCAAAAATCTTCAATCAAGTGAGAGTGAAGTAATTCCTGTTTTCTGTGAAGAATAATGTGTTGTTTTCCACCGATTTATGAGCAAACATCCTACTCACCAAACCGATATGACACCCATTACAGGTAGTCCAATGAGCACGAGTGACAAAGAGTTGTATCCTCCAATGGAAATGGCCCCCAATGAAAGATCCGCCAACGAAGGTTATGCATATATCAAAGAGAAAACTCCTCATGGTGTAGCTTGTAACTATTTATTTTCCATAAAAAGGTATACACTTACAATTTAGTAAACTTTCAAAAGCCCATGAAAAAACAGGGCAGGCACGCCGATCACATTCCACCTGCGTTCTAGAATAGCGGAAGTGACGTGTCACGCACTACACACCCCAGCGCGTTTTGTCAGCAACATCAATCGATGGAAGACAGCACCTTATTCTTTACAGAATACAGGAATTACTTCACTCTCGCATGATTAATGATTTTTGGTGGTGGTTTATGGACTTTTTTAAATTACTTACACAATGTTATGTGGTTTATGTGCGCGGTATGGAAAATTTAATCCAATTTATTTCTATTTCAAATTTTCTGTAATTTGGGAAAAAGGGATTTAAGGCGTATTTTAGAAATGATAACAGTACACAGGGAAATAAAATTGCCCTCAGAAGCTGGAAGTACAATGTCCCCCTTGGCAGATGAACATATAAATCAAGACCAAAGCTTAAATAATATATCCTATTGTTCAATATGGTTCACAAGGTTTTATATGTTCTCATCAGATAAAATGACCCTTCACACATAAGTCAGAATAAAGCCTGATGACAACAAACATCCGCATGTGTCTTGTCTAGGGATGAGCTTCGAGTTCGAGTCGAACATCGGCTGTTCGCTGAACAGCGAACAATTTGGGGTGTTGGTGGCAAATTCGAAAGCTGCAGAACACCCTTTAAAAGTCTATGGGAGAAATCAAAAGTGCTAATTTTAAAGGCTTATATGCATGGTATTGTCATAAAAAGTGTTTGCGGACCTAGGTCCTGCCCCAGGGGACATGGATCAATGCAAAAAAAGTTTTAAAAACGGCCGTTTTTCAGGAGCAGTGATTTTAATAATACTTAAAGTGAAACAATAAAAGTGTAATATTCCTTTAAATTTCGTACCTAGGGGGTGTCTATAGTATGCCAGTAAAGGGGAGCATGTTTCCCATGTTTAGAACAGTCTGACAGCAAAATGACATTTCAAAGGAAAAAAAGTCATTTATTGTTTCACTTTAAGCATTATTAAAATCACTGCTCCCGAAAAAATGGCCATTTTAAAAAAAATTTTTTGCATTGATCCATGTCCTCTGGGGCAGGACCTAGGTCCCTAAACACTTTTCATGACAATAACTTGCATGTAAGCCTTTAAAATTAGCACTTTTGATTATTTATGTTCGTGTCCCATAGACTTTAACGGTGTTCGAACAAATTTTTTGCCTGTTTGCATGTTCGGGTGCGAACCGAACAGGGGGGGTGTTCGGCTAATCCCTAGTCTTGTCTTTACTTCATCAACCTCCACTTCTCCTCAGGTTATTGCTGCATCCAAAAAGGCAAGATAAACCAAAAGCAAAACAAAAACAACAAAAAAATATGGTATAGTACGTACCAAAAAAACACAAAGCAGCACTTAATTATTCTGCTCACATTTAATAATTCTGTGTGCACTTTTTAAATCACCCAGTACTATCAATGCAGAAACTATTCCCTTGCACAATCTATCTTACCAAACATAAAGTTCCCTCTGGCATATATCTTAGATTCACAAAAGTTTTCTTCCCACTAGGCGCTCATACTGATAAAATCGTGTCGTAGTACCAAAAAAAACAACAAAATTCAATAATGATATAATACAATTTATAAACATCAATATTATTCCCCCACAAAATGTGCTCACATTTCTATGTGCAATAAGGTGCCAAACCATCCACTTTCCATGTGAAGTAATGTGTATTCATGCATCCACTCCCTTATAGTGCACCTTGTCAAACCATGTGTCCACTGTATAAAGGGCTATATCTGCGCTTTCAAATCCAAAATATTCCACCATTTTTCTCCACAGATGCTCCCAGACAATATAAGTGGTAATACCATGTAAAAAGAATGTGCCAAAGTCATAGTGTAGTATTTAAGCAGTTAAAAGCATTTATTCCACATCATTGAACAAAGCGCATCAGAAAGTGTCATCAGAAGCAGTACCGGAACCAGACGTACCAGTTCAGCCATTTTGGATGTGGGCTGTGTATAGTCTCCTGTACTGTATATGTAAGCATAATGATGTGGACTAAAGGCTTTCAACTGCTTAAATACTACACTGTGGTCCTCATTTAATTATTTTTACATGGTATTACCACATATATTGTCTGGGAGCATCTGTGCAGAAACATGGTGGGTTATTTTGGATTTTAAGGTGCAGATATAGCCCTTTATTGGGGATTGGATGCATGAATACACGTTTCTTCACATAGAAAGTGAATAGTTTGGGACCTTATTGCACATATATATGTGATCTCATTTTGTGGGAGAATAATAATTATGTTTTTTACATGATATTACACTATTATTGAATTTGTACTATGGAATTTTATCAGTATGAGCACCTGATGGGAAGAAAATGCTTGGGAATAAATAATACATGCCCAAAGGAATTTTTTTTTTGTTTCTTAAGGTAGATTATACAAGATCTACACTGATAGCATTGGGTGATTTAAAAAGCAAATAGAATTATTAAATGTGAGCACAATAATTAAGTGTTGGTTTCTGATTTACCATATTTTTGCTGTTTTTGTTTTTCCCTTTGGTTTATCTTGCCTTTTTGGATGCAACAATAATCTGAGGAGAAGGGGAAGTTGATCAAGACACATGACAAGACACATGCAGATGGTTGTTCTCGTCAAGCTTTCTTCTGACAATAAAACCTGGAAGTTTACTGGTTTCTATGCAGAAGTGAGCCCGACTTTGCACTCTCCAGCAGGAGTCCTGTAATTACAAATTTGTGCATACTTGCCAAGAATCTATGGGGTTGATTTACTAAAGGAAAATCCACTCTTCACTATGAGTGCACTTGGAAGTGCAGTCACTGTAGATCTGAGGGGAAGATCTGAAATGAGGAGAAGCTCTGCTGATTTCTATGATCCAAATATATGCAAGCAAAAATGTTTTTTTCTTTTATTTTCCTTGCATGCCCCCCTCTGATCTACAGTGACTGCCCTTCCAAGTGCACTTGTAGTGCACAGCAAATTTGCCTTTGGTAAATAAACCTCTATGTGTAAAGGGTCATTTTATCTGTTAAGAGCATATAAAACTTTGCAGACTATATTGAACATTAGTACATAATATTTAAGAGCTGATCTTGATTTATATATTTAAGACATTTTCAAGGAATAAACTTAACTGAAGCAAAATGTAAAGCTTTTCAGGGAAAAAAAATTGTTTAACAGAATCATGTTGAACTAGTAAGGGTCCATTACCAATTTAATTTTTTGGAGCAAAAAAACTCAATGATTTCAGTAAAGCTGGAATTAAAAAAAGTGAACCACGAAAACAGATTGGCTTAAAGAAAAAGCAGTGACTTTGCAATTTGCTGTGCAGGTACTCGGGTCATAGAGCTCCGAAACTTGGTGAACTGTCAAGTGGTCAACACAACACTTTATCAACTTTGTTTGGTGGAGAATTGACTAATAATGTTTGTAACCATTCTTTCATTTTCCATCAGCTTTGCTCGAAAATCAAAGTTACATAGGCACATGGGTTGAAATAGTCACATGTCCATCAAGTTCAACCAAAAACATTTTATTTTACTGGGCTAGAATTTTTTTCCAAAAATCTACGTTAATGGCTTTGACTTCTTCATTTTAGAGCTAATCCTAGAAAGCTTGATTAAAGAAAACATAATTTCCATGAAGTTAAATAAAGCAAAATTGCCTGATTTCACTAGTGCTTTATAGTGTCCTCTGGTAAATTAAAGAAAACAATGTGATAATAAATAGTGACAGGTATTGTAGTGAAACACTGAAAATCAATGTACTAAACATGGTGATAAATGAAATTCAGAAGTGCTCTTAGTGTCATTAAAGCCTGTGAGCAGAATTGTAACACTGAGATGCATTCAACACATTGGGGTATGTGATTTTTATCTAACATTGTGACTTTGCTGTGAATGTGACTTTCACAAATTATTCCCAGCAGGTGAATCTTCCTGGTATACTTTTTTAAATGACAACTATTGATTTCTCTGTCCTGCAGTGATTGTTTTTGGTGAATGTCACATTTAAACATCTTTGTGACCCTAGAAACTGTATATGCCCAAGATAGGGTGTGTAGGGTAGCATATGGCTTAACCTTCCTGGCGGTACGATTATTTCAGATTTTTGCGTCTCAAAGCGGTACAATTATTTTGCATAGAAATTTGGCATTTTATATTGTAGGTCTGTAATTCTTAGCAATAACACACTTAAATCTGTCCACCAAGAAACTAGTAGATATCCCGGGTATGATGAAGTTTGATGCACAAAATCATAAATTATAATATAATAAATAATTTAAAATAATAAAAAAAAAATTAATATAATAATAATAAAATAAATTTCCCCACGATTCACTATCGCTCAATTCTGCAAGTGTTCTAATTTACTATCGCTGTTTTCTAGCTGGTCTAAATCCACTTTTGACGTAAAGGGGCACTTTTTGGTTGCTATGGACAATCTCAAGTTTCCAGGCAGAAAGAACAGTATATATCATATAAAACTGCATGCAGGGCATGGGCCAGAGCATTGGGGACAAAAGGGAAGTGAAATGATTTCATACAGTACTGTATTCTGTAAGATTATTACAGTATTGTATGTGTTATATTTTTTACATTTTTTTGAATTTATCGCCAAGCTCCACCCCCGTGCATCACGACGCTCGCAGGGAACTGAGCCTGACACAGAGAGGCTTCGGGCAGAGGACGGAGCCAGCAGACACTGTGGGGGGACATCGCAGGATCCTGGGGACAATGTAAGTAACCTGCACCAGGATCCTGAGATGTAATCCCGAGTGTGGCTCGGGGTTACCGCTAATGGTGCTGAAATTTAACCCTGAGCCACACTCGGGAATACCGTCAGGTAGGCTACGGAATCTCCATGTCAAACCTGAAAATCAGTTCCCTCAACTTCACTAAAAGAAGAATATGTATCATGTTATATTACCTTTTTTGATACTTGTGACTCCAACTCTTAACCAATCACATTACTATTTGTTTTTATTCTTTGTGTGCATCACACATAGTAGACAAGCTACCTTTTAGTTATTTCATTGCTTATTCTGACAACATATTTGAAGTGTATGTATAACCAAAATGATTTTTCTATTTTTGTCTAGCGAGTAGGAAAGAATTAAAACCTCTATTGGGCTATTTTTTTTTGCTCTCTAGGGTCTGTTGAAGAGAATAGCCTTCAGTTCCTGTGCAGAAGACACAACAATAAATAAGAGAAAATCTCACCAAACTGAGGGGAAAGCCCATCCTTGTCACCATAAAATGTGTTGCCATTGACTTACACTCACTGGTCTGGTGACAACTCTAAATTGTTTATTTTTCCCTCACATTCCATCATGGTAACAGTAGTCACCTAGACAAATAAAGGGGCGGATCACCCCAGCAGGGATACAGACAGTAACAAAAACTTGACAGAAGATTTAACCCATTCCTAACTGATCCAAAGCTAAAAACTGAAAGTATATATACCCAGACATACACAATCTCAGTAAAATATATATAAACACATTTTTGGTGCAGCAAAATGGTAAGTACTTAAAGTCCTACTGTTGGTTTGTTTGCTGAATCATCTCCAGCTCTCCTAAATTAGTCTATCCCCCAAAAGTCAAGTAGGTGAGGACTGTCCTCCTGATGAGTCAGAGCTACAGCTCTCCAAGCAGCACCTAGAATAAGCATAATGCTGATTGTTTAGCTCTGTCTCAACGGGAGTGTGTTTTGGACCACTGTAGAGAGACTTCTACTCTCAAACTGAGAGTAGTGGTACTGTGGTACTGTAGTACTGTGTACTGGGCCTAATCTGCAGACAAATTGTAGAGGACAGGCTGATTTAGGGAAGTTAAAGCTGTTTTAGTAAACAAACCAATGGTAAGACTTTAACTACCTACTATTTTACTAAATCCTAAATGTATTTATATAATTTTTAATACGTCTTTAATCAGGCTTTACATACACAAATAAACATTGGGTAATCTATACCAGAATGTATTATTTAAAAGATAATGTGTGCATTTTGTATGGATTTTTCAATATTTTTTAGTATTCACTATTGACTACTTTTGCGAGCTTGAATTGGCTGATAAATTGCACAGTCAATTATTTTACCAAAAATCATTATTACTGATCACTTTTACATGGCAGCAGAAAATTAAAATTCATCAAAATACAATTTGCATTGGAGATTCCTATAAACAGGAGAATTCATAAAGTACAGCTGTCGATAGAACATGATTTATATGTGCTGTATTTTAAGGTTGCAAGGTAAAAAAAAAAAAGAGTAGTGTATAGTTGCTAGTGAATGCTACTTTTTTATATCCATATCAAATGAATTATTACTCAATTTACTAAGTGAAGAGTCTCAGCCTCTATACTGATTCAGCCTCCACATGTTCACATAATTGCTCCCTAATTCATTTAATGGTTCACCCTTTCACAAAACATGAAAAGTAGAACTAACTCACAACACCCTCTGACATCTCTGGTCCCTGAGGCACTTACCTCTTTGGAAGAATATCTTCTGCCACCCATGCCTTCTGGTGTAGCTGTCTGGGTATTTGAAAAATGCAATACACAGCCCAAAGGCTGTGCAGTAACATAATTATTCCAATAGTGAGTAAGCATTGGTCAGCACTGCCACATGACCATTGAGAATCTCTCTGAGCTTCCTTTGTTCCAGAATGTCATCCCCCTGAAAAAAGAGGGTGCTGTTTTCAAATGCCCAGACCGCTAAATCAGCTAACGTGGCCAGTGAAACATAATCATCCAAAAAGGTAAGTGAAGTGGGGACCAAGGGTGTGAGGTAGGTGTTATGAGTTAGTTCACCTTTTCATGTGTGAAAAGGTGAGGATAGATGCTTATCTATGACACATAGGGGTTTATTTACTAAAGCTGGAGTGTGCAAATTCAGGCTCATGTCTGCATAGAAATTGATCAGCTTCTAACCTTGTTCAATTAAAGCGGAAGTAAACCCATCAATAAGACAGTTTCAGTTACAGCACGTGATGGAAATGTAGCACTCCCATTGGTTATGCTCTCAACCAAACTGTCAAACAATCCAAAGGCTGGTGTCATAACTGATCACATGTGCAGCATCATGGCAGTTGTAGATTAAACAGAGGCAAAGATGTCAGCTTCCTTGGCTGAAAATGATAGGGGGATATACTTACACTTTAAGTTTTGGCAATAAAACATGCAAACTGATTGGTTTCTATGCAAAATTTTGCACTCTCCAGCTTTAGTAAATAAACCCCACAGTCCTGCAATTACAAATTTGTACATACTTGCCAAGAGTCCATAGACTTTATCTATGCCCTCTATTCCAATGTACCATTACTTTCCCCAGACACAGAGGTGTGCAAGACCCTGGCACACCTTAGTGTTGACATATTTTAAATCCATGCAAAGGTAATATAAGACCTTCTTTTTCAGGATTATGAACATTTATAGATGTACTGCTCTACCTGTGGGTGTTAGTATTTTTGGTAGGGTTAAAGTTAAAGTTATCTTAGATCAACTAAAGGAAAATACATGGGTAAAGCTCAGGTCTAGAGCTGACTGATTGCAGGAATACCTACACATATTTAGTAATTTCATAAATGTGAGCCACAGTTAAATGTTATCAATTGTTTTTTGTGTTTCTTTTTCATATATTTGCTTAGGATATGTATTCTTTCTCTTTTAGGAAGCAGTGGTCAGCGTTTGGATACAGTTTAGTGATGGAGTTGTAACACCTCTTGATATCTACGATTCCAAAGACTTTTCCATATTTGCTACATCCCTTGATGAATCCATTGTTTCCATTCAACAAAGTAGTTTAATTAAATTGCCCATAGTGATAGCAGAAGGGGAAGGACAAGGGGCTCTGGTAAAGGTTGACTTCATGATTTCTGAATCTTGCCAAAAATCTAAGAGAAAAAGTGTTCTTGCGGTAGGAAATGGATATATCAAGGTCAAGTTTGGGCAAAATGATGCAATTTCTCCTGGTGGGAGTGAGTATGATGAGGAGGATATTGAAAATCACACCAGTGACCGCAGGCAGAAAACTACAGACCAAGACCGTTATGGTAGCGATGGGAGGTATGATGGCTCTGTTCTAGAACGTGATAAAAGTGCCATACGAAAAGGAAGTACTACTGCTAGATCAGTGTTAAACAATAGGATGTATGGGAACAGATTTTCTGAAGATAGTCCTCTGCAAAACATTCCAATAGATTTTACCAATTTTCCTGCCCAAGTAGACTTACCGAAAAGCAATGGAGAGGCAGAAGACAATGACCTCATGCAAGCACACAGAGGTTTGAGTGATCTAGAGATTGGAATGTATGCATTACTTGGGGTTTTCTGCCTTGCCATCCTAGTCTTCCTAATTAACTGTGCCACATTTGCCCTGAAATATCGTCACAAGCAAATGCCAGTGGAAGGACAAGCAAACCTGACTCATTCTCATGACTGGGTATGGCTGGGTAATGAAACTGAGTTACTAGAAAGCACACCAGATGTATCCCCACAGCAAGATGAGCACACCACCATCATAGACCGAGGGATTACCTTAGAAGAGAGTCATCATCTTTTCAATGGTAATACACAGAAGAATGTGCAGAGCCACTCACATCGATCAGGAGAAGAAACAGAAAAAACTGTGAAAAACAAGAAAAATGATCCCTTGCATTCCCCAACTTCAAAGAGAAAGCGAGTAAAATTTACTACCTTCACCACAATCCCCGCTGATGACAGTTGTCCCACAGTCAAGTCATTATTGACAGCCAACGAAGATGATATTAAATGGGTGTGCCAAGATATGGACTTGGGAGAATCCAAGGACCTCAGAAACTATATGCAGAAGTTTAAAGATAAAATATAAATAGCCAGTTGAAATGATGTTCTGCAAATATCAATGCCTTCAAGTTTTTTTTTATGATTTATTCTGATTATGAAGGACCACTGGGTTCTCCAACCCCATGTGTTCTCTAACACATAGATGCCAAAATGTGCATAGTTTTTTAAGACAGAGCAAATACTAAGTTAATGAAAATCAGATGGATGTATAGACTGGAAGGGAATGAGTCAGCAAATGAATGTTCTTATAAAATTCACAAGATAATAAAGTAAAAAAAAAATCATGCATACAGTGGAGGTACCAAAAACAGTTTATAAAAAAATTAACAAAAACTGTGAAAAAAATTATTTTATATTTCTAAGAAATGTAACTAAAGGACAATATGTAAAACAATATTTTCACAAACCTAGAAAGCATTCCCTGCCCCATTTCTGTAAATATGTATAATAAATGGGGGAGGGAGACTATGTCAGTAAAAGTTTTTTGTGTTATTCAAATTCTTGCAAGGGCCTGCATAGAAGGTTATTTATGATGGTCCATATATACTGCCCGTATCTATCCATGTCTTCCCCCATAAAGCATTAATCCCAGTGGAGTCAGTTAATACAGCATTTTCTTGCATAAAGCAAAAAGCATAATACAATAGGACCTTGTAATTGATAGCAACCAATACAAATGCAGTAATTGAATGGACATTTATGTGTAAAAATTTGATTGGCTGCTTTGGGTTGCTCTGGTTTGCATTTTTAATTGAACAAAGCAGCATTTGAACAATTTGCAGGCTAATACCATATTTGACTGTATGATCCTCTGACCTACCAGCAATGCACAATGACCTGATGGTACTAGAATATTATTAGGTTGTTTTTTTTTTGTTAGTGGATGCTGTTAATGTGAATATAATGAGTTAATTCATACATGTAATAGGTGAGGTAGTGATGCCGTGTAAACCTATAGTAACCAATGAAATTCCAGCTCAGTTTAGGGTAATGAGATCAATGGCAGATTATTGCAATGGGTTTCTGTACATTACACATGTTTTAATAAACAATGGCCTACAGCATGTTCACAGAAATGAATGATGCCTACCAGAGAAGGCATCTCAATAAATGCTTATGTACTAAATGGTAGAGTATTTAAACTCAAGAAAGACATGACAGCTAATTCGAGTCAAACGTTTTGGCCTACTGGTGCTACAATGTCAACCCATCTTTAAGCCATGTATTTGAGAATATTTTCAGGGATAAATTTAACATTTCTGAAGAGCTAAAGCTGATCAGGCACTTTAACTATAAAGTACAATGACCCACAAATATATATTACTTATTCTGTGATTTAAAATGGAGATGGTATTTTGCCTTTCATATCATGGCAGAACAACAATGTTACATTACCACAGCACAAGCTGCAAACTTAGGATATGACATAATAGTTTGCAGTCTCCCTGTTCCATCTTTCTATTGTTCACAGAAGACTTGAGCATCTGGTGGAAGCCAAGACACAGTAGAGATACAAAAAACACAGTCACTTCCAGCGCTAATAGGTCTTCCAAGGTGTGGAGTAACAGATGTCAGATAAATTGGTGGTGTGAAAGGTATATATGGTATTCAAAACTGGGTGGATGCTGCCTTCCTCAGATGGGGTACTCCGAAAGGAACTACAAGAAAAACAGAAATGGAAGGTGCACACACCTAGTGCATTACCAAAGATAATTTAATAATAAGAAATCTTTATGTAAAAGTGGGTACTCACAAAATGCAACTGACAAAAGGCCATAAATACAGGCCTAGCTCTGAGGAAGGGGGTGCGCCCCAAAACGCTTTAGCTGTACCCCGTGTTCTGTGCATGTCCATGCACTGTTTTTATGACCTTTTGTCAGTTGCATTTTGTGAGTACCCACTTTTATATAGAGATTTCTTATTATTAAATTATCTTTGGTAATGTACTAGGTGTGCGTGCCTTCCATTTCTGTTTTTCTTGTGAAGCCAAGACACACTTGGATCCATAATTCCAAAAGAGCCGAAGAGTCACATGTCATCAAATCTGCAAGATATTAAAATGAAGTGGAGTTAATTTACTAAAGGAGAAGAGAATGTTCATTTATCAAACTAAATGTTTATATCAGCTTTGTAAATATGGTGAATCTTTGTTCTCTTTGAATACCCAGTCAATTGTAAGGAAAAAAAATGATTTTAGCTTGCACATGATTTAAATTTACCTATGGCCAAGATGTAAAATCCTATATTCATTAGCACATTGTACCACAATTATTTACAGCCTACTTCTTTTAATCTGAATTAACTTGAAGTTCTAAGATTCTTTTTGATGAATCCCAGACATTTACTTCCTTGAATTCTGTAAACTCATGTTCACTATGCCATGTGAGTAGATACTGTTGTGTCACACATTTCACAGAGCCTGCCTTCTGAGGTGCTGAGAGGAGTTAGCATCGGAATCACTGCTTGCAGGCAACAAGTTAACATGGGATGGGATATGAGGTAGTGATGCCGCTCCAATCGTGTTGGTGTCTCTAATAACCGCCCTCCTCACTCACAACTTCAGGTGCAGGCTCTGCAATGGTGTAGAAAATTGAAGAAAACAGCTGAATGGCCGCACTCCGAATAACACCTTTTATTCATGTCAAAACAGTGTAGACGATTCAAAATCTCTTACATCATGGTAAGCATCTATATTGATGTGAAACGCATTAGATTGTCTGTATCTTTCATCAGCAAGATGTAAGAGATTTTGGATCTTCTACACTGTTTTGACATGAATAAAATGTGTTATTCGGAGTGCGGCCGTTCGGCTGTTTTCTTCAATTTTCTACATGGGATGGAATATGTAGTCCTTTAGAAATTGAAAGTAAACCAAAGGAATGACCAGAGGAGAAGCCACAAAGCATGCAGGGAATTCACAAAATTGTGGAAAGAGATGGTCAGCAGGCAGGCAGCATTCACAATATAAAAGGGGATTTTTCAAGTAAGCTTATAATAGATTGTCAAAAATAACTATCAGTTGTCTTGCTATTACAGTTCTGATATTATAAAATAAAGGTGTGTGACTATAGGCCTCCTTTCAAGCCAACCTCATGTTTTTATTTTTAACAGGCATCAGGCCAAAAAATTACAGACATACCACTCTTTCCACAGACACATTGTCAAGTCTACTGTATAATTATTATAATTTCAGTTTTTACAATAACAGCAGTAGTAACACTGTGCTGATGTTTTGAGGCACTTACTAGTGTATGATACATAGCTAAACACTGGAAATCTTGTGAGCTACCATACACAAATAATAGGTTCTTATGTAGAAAGCTGCTAGCTCTGATCATCACGTCCCATAAGGCTGTGCACTCAGCATATAAGTAAAAGAAAAAAGTGCTACGCTAACTTCTAGTAATTAATAATTACCTGTGTTTCTACACATATATACACACTCTAGACTATATATGCATCAAACCACATATATAAAGTACTCTAATGACACCACTAATTAAAAAAATGTGTGACTCTTTGCTCCAATCTAGTGCCACATGTGAACTAATGATTCATTATTCCCTTTGCCTTTCCATGTATACACACTCTAAAATTTTCCTATAGAAGATCACATACATAAAGTGCTTATAGTGACACAGCCTATTGTCAAATAAGGTGACTCTGTGCTACAATATAATTCAATATGTACATTAATATTAAAATATCATCATCTGTCATAAAATAAGAAATCCAATATATATGTGTTCAAATTATATTCACAAACGTGTTCCCATGCTCTACCAAGTGCTATGTGCAAAGTGCTTTATTGCCTGATTCACAAAATGTCATGTATTATATATAAAGTCCATGCACAGTTCAAAATCCAAAGCAGCTGATCATAACAAACGTGTCCTTGTGTCCACTCAGGTGTTCCCCCTTCAGTATGTGCGCTCACCTTAGAGCATGTGACCCTGCAATTAAGCCTGGTCAGAACACACATATGAACCACCTGTGGGTTCAGTGATTGTGTTGGAATCCTGGGCTGGTTGCTGATAACTTTTTCCACATGTACCGGTATATGATAAAAAAAAAAACTTGATAGTGTGATATCGTTTAAACACTATTTATAAAACGTAACCCCTTTTATAGGGTACTCACATTTTGTGGGTGCTACAGTGCACCTCTCTTTACAAGATCAGAGGTAACGCTGAAATAATGTGTCCTTTCTTTTGCTGAGAATGCTCCACTACCTCCTGCAAAGCCCTGTCCCCTCCCCAATGCGTGGTGATACCGGGATTATGACGTATCTTCCTCAAGGGGACACAAAGACACGTTTGTTATCATCAGCTGCTTTGGATTTTGATAAACAGTTAATACAGCATAGACAGTTAATACAGCATTTTCTTGCATAAAGCAAAAAGCATAATACAATAGGACCTTGTAATTGATAGCAACCAATACAAATGCAGTAATTGAATGGACATTTATGTGTAAAATTTGATTGGCTGCTCTGGTTTGCATTTTTAATTGAACAAAGCAGCATTTGAACAATTTGCAGGCTAATTTGCAGGCTAATACCATATTTGACTGTATGATCCTCTGACCTACCAGCAATGCACAATGACCTGATGGTACTAGAATATTATTAGGTTGTTTTTTTTTTTGTTAGTGGATGCTGTTAATGTGAATATAATGAGTTAATTCATACATGTAATAGGTGAGGTAGTGATGCCGTGTAAACCTATAGTAACCAATGAAATTCCAGCTCAGTTTAGGGTAATGAGATCAATGGCAGATTATTGCAATGGGTTTCTGTACATTACACATGTTTTAATAAACAATGGCCTACAGCATGTTCACAGAAATGAATGATGCCTACCAGAGAAGGCATCTCAATAAATGCTTATGTACTAAATGGTTGGTTGGAATCCTGGGCTGGTTGCTGATAACTTTTTCCACATGTACCGGTATATGATAAAAAAAAAACTTGATAGTGTGATATCGTTTAAACACTATTTATTTATAAAACGTATAATGTGTCCTTTCCTTTGCTGAGAATGCTTCACTGCCTCCTGCAACGCCCTGTCCCCTCCCCAATGCGTGGTGATACCGGGATTATGACGTATCTTCCTCAAGGGGACACAAAGACACGTTTGTTATCATCAGCTGCTTTGGATTTTGATAAATCATCACAAGGCATCTGGCTCTGCTCGGGGTTTCTTAGTACACTATACAAAATTTTTTTTAAATATATATATATATATATATATATATATATATATATATATATATATACAGTACATACACTATATTGTCAAAAGTATTGGGGGACCTGCCTTTACACGCACATATACTTTAATGGCATCCGAGTCTTCCAGTCTAATGCCCTGTACACACGGTCGGACATTGATCGGACATTCCGACAACAAAATCCATGGATTTTTTCCAAGGGATGTTGGCTCAAACTTGTCTTGCATACACACAGTCACACAAAGTTGTCAGAAAATCCGATCGTTCTGAACACGGTGACGTAAAACACGTACATTGGGACTATAAACGGGGCAGTAGCCAATAGCTTTCGTCTCTTAATTTATTCTGAGCATGCGTGGCACTTTGTGCGTCGGATTTGTGTACACACGATTGGAATTTCCGACAACGGATTTTGTTGTCAGAAAATTTTATAGCAAGCTCTCAAACTTTGTGTGTATGGAAAATGTGTGATGGAGCCTACACACGGTCGGAATTTCCGACAACAAGGTCCTATCACACATTTTCCATCTGAAAATCCGATCGTGTGTACAGGACATTAGTCCGTAAGGTTCAATATTGAGTTTGCCCACCCTTTGCAGCTAGAACAACTTCAACTCTTCTGGCAGGGCTGTCCAGAAGGTTAAGGAGTGTGTCTATGGGACTGTTTGACCATTCTTCCAGAAGCGCATTTGTGAGGTCAGGCACTGATGTTGGACGAGAATTCCTGGCTCTCATTCTCTGCTCTATTTCATCCCAAAGGTGTTCTATCAGGTTGAGGACAGGACTCTGTGCAAGCCAGTCAAATTCCTCCACCCCAAACTTGCTCATCCATGTCTTTATGGACTTTGCTTTGCTAAGTGAACAGCCTATAATGCTTTAGTAAATCAACCCCAGTGAGTTCTCAGAGCAGTGATTTCTTATTAAACAGCTCAGTATCAGACAAACAGAGATTTACAGCTATCAGTGTCTACTGTATGATATCTTTTGCTAACAAACAGTGCTCAGGGAGTCCTTTGTTACAGTCTACATTTTTATTTAAAGAACAAAGATTGTTTTTATACAGCATAAAAAAAAACAGGTTTAAAAATGTATAATCTTTAGGAAAGAAAAAAATAATAAAGTTGACCCTAAACCATTATAGCTTCCCTAAGCATCAGCTGAAAAACATTTTTATGTAGCTTTCTTACTTCAAAGGTATTATTACTACCTAACAATACACTGTATGATAAATATTATATAAGCTATGATATTGAGTCAGAGAGAAAAATTCTCATGCATTCTTTATACTACATTATAGAACAACTTTTATTGAAAAATATATACTGAAATCCTGATTTCAAACTATCATTATTAAACATGCTCTATTTTATTCTAAACAAGGTATGTAGAAGTTTCTACTCTGTGCAGGAAACTCACACCCGAAATTGTTTTATATATAGTCAATAAAAGATGTTTTATTCTTTTTTCCCTACTTCATTATAATATTTGCAGACTTTCGCACAAAGTTTTCACCTATGAGCACAGCAGTGAGCTTCCTAACATACAGGGAGGGGGCACTGGAACAGGCAAGATAAGAGGAGACGGGGTTAAGTAAACTACTAGAGCACACACTATTAGTGAGGGAGAGACGGCATTGAAAAAACGGACAGTGAAAGATAGACTGATGCTGGGTGAACGCACAGAACAACTAGAAACAGTAAGTATCGTATGTGACACATTTTCGCCTCAGGGCAGCGTGACTCTGCGATTCTATTTACCCTCTTTGTCTGTTGGTGGGATAAAAAGAGAACAAGCAGAAGACCTTTATGGTGTAACAAATGAATCTGTGCACACCCAGTAGGCTCCAAATCTGGCATTCTGGACTTTTTTTTACAAGTGGATAAATCTCAGGAACTATATGAACAGTTGTTTTTGTCTGAATTTTCACACATTACACATGAAAATATGGATGGCTGGCAACAGTAACATAATTGGAAGTCTGAAGTGAACATTGACTTCTCCACTCCTTTAGTAAATCAACCTCATTGAGTGGTAAATTACAGAAAATTACAGGAATATTCCACTTTACAGTATACAGGACTTGTGCAAAAGGCAATGACTAACACTCTGCAACTATTCAGACAATTTTTATCACTGGGCCACTTAGAGCACTTAAAGAGAAAGTAAACCCTGATGGGTTTTACTTCCTCTTTTGCTCCCTGCAAACCCTGCATATTAAAAGTATAATGGGCTGGTATGCATCGCATACTAGCCCATTATGTAACACTTACCAGAAAACGAATTCCGTGCTGTCCCCTGTGCAGGCCGCATCCATCTTCGTCCCTCTTCCTTCTGGGGCTGCACACTCTGGCTCTGTGACTGGCCGGAGCCACGTGCCATCAGTCATGGCACATGCTGGGGAAGAAACGGCACAGAGGTCTGTTTCTTCATAGTGCATGCACCGATCATCGGCACATTATAAGGCAAATATCTCCTAAACGGCGCACGTTTAAGAGATGTTTCCACTACCTATAGGTAAGCCTTATTCCAGGCTTACCCATAAGTAAAAGTCAGGAAGGAGGGTTTGCAACCACTTTAAATTGTATATGTATGTATATATATATATATATATATATATATATATATATATATATATATATATATATATATATATATATATATGTATATATATATATATATAATATATATGTATATGAAACTTCTTTAACTTTTTATTTAGGTTTGGCGAAATAGGGAAGGATTAGAACCATTGTCAAGTTTTTAATTGCTGCAATGAAGAGAAAATCAGCACACCGAGTAGACCTGAAGCAGGATTTACTGAAGTCCCATTTTAGCAAAAAAGTTACACCCCTCAAACGTTTTATTGGAGATTCATCCTCTGTGTTCTGGTGACCATTGTCGCCATGAAAAAAAAACTGACTGGAAATTCAAATTGTTACAGTTGTCACAAAATAAGAGGTGAGGGTAAACCTTCCATTGTTCTATAACAGCTAAGAGTAGAATTTTGATTACTTTAAAGATATTCCCACACCCTTCCTGAAACATTTCTGGGATAGAAAGCGAAGTTCAAAATAACATTTTGGTTATACAAACTTTATAACTGTTGAAAGCTGATTTGGTTAACTTGCAAATGTGAGCTAAGATTAGAACCAAATCATACTTGCTTGCACACTTCTGAATTTGAAACAGAGTGCACCTCCAACCATATTTTATACTTGGTAGAGATGAGTACCAAATCCCGAATGCTGAGTGACTTGGATTTGATCCTGATTCCCACACCAGGGAAGAAAAGGCAGTTTGCGCAACAAGTTATCCAGAACTGGTTTGCTAAACTGTATTAAATAAAGCCTATTTACAGTAGTTATATACGTATTTAGGCCTGGTTCACACTAGTGCAATTTCAGTTGCAACTTGAGGCTAAAACACATGACAAGGGAAATCACATTGCCTTCAATAATGTCTGTTCACATCAATGCAACTCAGTACCAAGCCATTTTGGTTCATGTACTACTTTGGTGTGATACCAGTGTGATTTTGGCCTAACAGAATATTGAAACTTTATCAAAGTTCCATCCAACTTGCACTGAAAGTCGGATCAATATCGTTTTGCAGCAGTGTGAACATAGCCTTAAGTTAATACCCAGAGCCACCTAACACAAATAAAAACAATCATGTGTCATGAATAAAATGCATTGTAGACTGAAAGAATGTAATTTTAATTTATATATATATAAATAAATCTATATTATACAACTTGTCATGTCATTAAAGGTTGCCTGGTTTCCTCCATGGCTGTTATGGTGGTTTTAGAAGCATGTACCCTGTGGGATCACAACAAATCAAGACATCAGTATTTGCAACCTGTTGGCAACTGATGAAGGAGTTAATGTATGGCAATGTTAGAATCAATGCAATCTTACAACTTGTACTGATTGATGAGCCACGGTGTTGTTTAAGCTGCATATGGGTGAAGCAAGGAAATCATTCAACCAATATAAACTCCTCATCTATCAACCTTATTAAATTTACATCATAAGTTGTTTCATATGAAAGCATGCGTGAGTTGAGAGCTACATTCCAAGGAAAATTATCATTAGAGAACTTAACTGTTCCACTGCTTATTGTGCTAATGTTCACAAAAGAAACAAAGCATACAGTATTTGCATTTGCCTGAGATGTCAGTAAAAAAAAAAAAAAAAAAATATATATATATATATATATATATAGAAAAAAATAATTAACACCAACTATTTTGTTATTTCTTGGTATTTTAGTATCTGATATGCTACAAATCTTTATATATATATATATATATATATATATATATATATATATATATATATATATATATATATATATATATATATATATATATATATATATATATATATATATATATATATAGAAGAATTGATGCTGTTTTGAAGGCAAAGGGTGGTCACACCAAATATTGATTTTGTTTGGATTTCTCTTCTATTCATTCACTTTCCATTTTGTTAATTGACAAAAATAAACTATTAACACTTCTCTTTCTGAAAGTATTTCACACCTGCCTAAAACTTTTGCACAGTACTGTATTTTCTAGGGAACCTCATGCATTTTTTATATGTTATGCACCCCCTTAGAATCCATACCAGACATTTTTTTTTCATTCTTGTTGTAGGATGTGCTACAGCTAAAATGACATTTACAAAGAAAAAAAATGATACTTTTTCAATTGCTCATACATGAGCAATAAACCCCTCAAAAGGTCCCCCAAATTACATAGCAGACCTTTAATTTACAGCACTTTTCATACCTGCCTAAAACTTTTGCAAACTTTTACTGTGTGTGTGTATATATATATATATATATATATATATATATATATATATATATATATATATATATTCATCATATAATGAAACCTGAAAAACTACTTGCTTATTTAATAGCAATAGCTAGCAATAACATAGACATTTGGTTGCTAAGAATTACTGCACTTTGCACATGATGTATCACCTTATTAACAAAAACATTACATAAACCCAAAATGTACTGAAATACCATACAGCTGCAGTTTTCTTATGGGAATATTACACAAATAGGGTTCATTATTGAAGATATTTGCAAACTAGGTTTGTATCAATAACCTTTTTATTTATAATATATTTTTTTTTAACGGTTCCATTGTGCTTGTACTTGCATTAAACATCCTGGCAGGTAAGAAGGAATTTCAGTTAAAAAAATTTCTGTAACATGGTTGGGTGCTTTCACGGAACACATTTGCCTAGCTAGTTTAATATATCTTCAGCAGTAAGTCACAGACGCTCTAATTTAAAAAAATATCCCATCTAACCTACATTATTCTCATTGCACCTTATTTGCGCCTATTAAAGCAAAATTCCAGCTAAATGCACAGCTGAAACACGTATGGCAGAATTATTTTTTTAATTTTTCTGTAATTTTGAGGGGCCAGTCTTGTGATCCAAGAGTTCCTGCCAGAAAGCACAGGCACCTCTTCAAACACTACTGCAGCAGCAGCACAGCCTGGTCACCGACCCTCTCCCAGCCTACTGACTGACCAATAAAGGAGCAGCAGAGCAGTCTTATGCCCGTACACACGGTCGGATTTTCTGACGGAAAATTTGTGATAGGACCTTGTTGTCAGAAATTCCGACCGTGTGTAGGCTCCATCACACATTTTCCATCGGATTTTCCGACACACAAAGTTTGAGAGCAGGATATAAAATTTTCTGACAACAAAATCCGTTGTCAGAATTTCCGATCGTGTGTACACAAATCCGACGCACAAAGTGCCATACATGCTCAGAATAAATAAAGAGATGAAAGCTATTGGCTACTGCCTTGTTTATAGTCCTGACGTACGTGTTTTACGTCACCGCGTTCAGAATGATCGGATTTTCCAACAACTTTGTGTGACTGTGTGTATGCAAGACAAGTTTGAGCCAACATCCGTCGGAAAAAATCCTAGGATTTTGTTGTCGGAATGTCCGATCAATGTCCGACCGTGTGTACGGGGCATTACAGTCATCCATCTGCTCACACTCTTCTCTCCTCTTGTCAATGTGCTCTCTGTTAGCAATGTTCCCTACAGTAGAGCCTAACTGACTCATTGGTGGGCCTCCCTCTCCCGGTCTTGGTGTAGATGTGCAGAGGATAACTTGATGTGGATAACACAAATTTAATCACTTAAGCCTCGTACACACTATCGGATTTTCGGCAGACAAAGCGTCAGATTTTTGTCCAAAGGGCATGTGCCAGGAACTTGTCTTGCATACAAACGGTACACAGTTGTTGGCCAACAAAAACGAACATAGTAACGTACTATGAGGAATTTCAGCTCTTGAGCGCCACCCTTTGGGCACCTTCTGCTAATGTTGTGTTTGGTGAGCATTGATTCTGCGCATGTGTGTTTGTACTTTGGACTTTTGTGTAAAGGACTTGTGTACACACGACAGGAAAATCTGACAACAGACCGTTGTCCGCTGAAAATTTATTAGCCTGCCATCCAACATTTGTTGGCAGAAAGTTGGACAATAATTGTCTCATGCAGCGTACTAATGGTCGGATTTTAAGCAAACCGTCTGTCATCACACAATTCCCTGCCAAAAATCAGATCGTGTGTACGAGGCTTAACACATATAGCCAAAAAATTTTTTTAGTTTTCAAAAGTGTCCTGACTGGGTAGATTGACCCATTTGAATTTGTCCTGGTGACCAAGAATGAGAAAAAAGTAATGGAACTTTGTGCATCAGAATTGTGTACACACAATCGGAAATTACGACAACGGATTTTGTTGTCGGAAAACTTGAGAACCAGCTCTCAAATTTTGTGTGACGGAAATTCCGATGGAAAATGTCCAATGGAGCCCACACATGGTCGGAATTTCCGACAACAAGCTCCCATCGAACATTTTCCGTCTAAAAATCTGACCGTGTGTACGGGGCATTAGTGTATTTCCTGTCTGCCCTCTCCTTCCTCTGCTATCTGGATGAGTCACTGCTGACAGTTTTTCTCAGCACAAGGCAATCCTGGTAAATGACTCCCACCCCCCACCCCCCCACCCGCACCCCAGCACACAGCAGGTGATTGACAGCCTCAGATGTACATATTTTTCTTTGAGGGGGTGTCTTTTCTTTCTCTCCACGCAGGTGTTATATTACAGTCATTTCAGTGCTGTGTGCTGGGCAGTGTGTGACATCAGAACCTTGCCTCCTGGAAGCTGAGAAGTAGCCTTTGATCTATGTACTTTGAATGGCTGTAGAAAAGAGAGTATTATAGATAAACAAGTATAACTCATGTAGGAGGATTTGCTTCTTCACTGTACATCACCCAAGGATAATCACTTCAGTGGGCTTATGTAGGGGTTTATTATCAGGTTAATGCTAGAAAAATCTTACTGGGTTATTTGTCAGAGTTTCCACTAAGGACCAATATAATATATAAATCACCCTTCAATTATCTATTATTGAATTTTAACAAATTAACAGTTCAGTTGAAAAGAAAAATTAAATAGGTTTTCAGGGAAAGTGTCTGTTTTGGCAAAAATGGAAAAAACTAAGGTGAATTTATGGGGGGAGGTAGAAGAAAAAATTGAGGGGGTAAGTGTAACAGATATTTTCTTTTACTAGGAGACCAAATAGCAGACAGCAGAAAGAAGTCTCTGAAAAGTGTAGCTTGGGCCCCTTAATGCACTAGGAGTACTAATCCTTCCCTATTCAATCCAAAATTAAACCAAAAAGTTTTGACTATATGTACACTTTAATACAAACGTTATTGTTATGTTCATCATTAGATTATTTGGCACTGATGAAAGAGACATTATAGAATTGGATTTTCCAAAGAGACCCCAGCAGATTTTACCAATGTCCCACTATACATGTATTCATTAAAAGGCAATAGAGTGGCAGAGGACAAATCGTGCACATATAGGACTGTGGGATGTAGAGATCTGAATGTATGCATTATTTTGGTAGGGGGGGTTAACTTTGCCATTTTAGTCTTCTTAAGCACTTGTCCCTCATTTGTCCTTGAATGATGGTGCAAGCAGATGTCACTATTTGAAGCCCAATGTAGCACTGTTAATGTACAGTTATTTAATAGCAGCAGCACAGTCAACATGTTTTGCATAACCCTAAGATATACATCAGTATAAAGGCATCTATGTGCATGAGTGGGGTCCACAATATGAAAGCCATACATAACCTATGGATTTTCACTTGGCAAACACTGAACTAATGGATGAATATAAATACCTAAAGGTACAGTGTGTAATCTTGAATTCTGGGAATAAAACAAGTAATCCAGACCTGCGCTGTGACTTCTTCCTTTTCTTAACAGACTTGTGCAAGCAAATTAGAGAGTTACATTCATCACAGGCACTTTGAGGCAAAGCTGGAACAAGGTCAACCTGCGCACAGGGCTAACATACCAAACTGTACCCCTCCTCCTCTCTTATATGCAAGCTCATCTGTCTTATCCTTATCCGGTGTGCATGGCAAATCATACCCACATATAGAGTGCAAGAGTCAGGAGTATGTTATGTACAGAGTGCAGGGGTCAGGAGTTTGTAACATATAGAATGTAGGGGTCAGGAGTGTGTTATGTACAGAGTGCGGAGGTCAGGAGTGCGTAGTGTACAGAATTCAGGAGTCAGGGGTGTTTTATGTACAGAGAACAGTGGTCATAAATAAAAGTAATGAACAGTCCAAAGAACAGAGTGCAGGGTTCAATACTATGTAATGTACAATGTACCTCGTGCAGGGGCCAGCAGTATATACACACCCTTGTGCACAGCACCCCCTTAGGATTTTTTAACCTGCCTTTTCATAACACAGCAATACCTCTATAAGGCGTTTTGACAACACACACCCACATAAACAACACACACATATACAATAAACAGTAAATACACGCTCATATACACAAACACACTCACGTCCACACATTCACATACATACACAAACTGAGACCCACATACATACATATGTGTGGAAATTTATAGAGGATGTCGTAGACACCCTTTGGAATTCTATTGGGGCACAGCACTAAAAGTGTTGGTGCTTTCACCAGATTCATGTATAGTGGGTATAGAAAAGAGTCACCGCCTGAAATGAAGACAGACACATTTTTGTTTTATCCAGCTGATTTTAGTGCCACTTGTAACATCCAAGTGAATGATATAACACCAAAATGTCAGAAAAAAAGATACAATATTAAAAACAGAATCACTGAGTTGGAAAAAGGTAAACCCCCTCCTAAAATTGACTTGTAAACTCAATCAGGTGTAGCTAATCACCTTCTCAATGGCAAACAAAGCAATTTGACTGAAGTCGTTTGCCAAAATGGGCATTGCAAGGTACTGTATCCCAAATATGGAAGTACTGTGTGGAAAGTTCTCACATACACGACAGCTTTCCAGCACAGGCACTGCCTGTTCTAAGTACTGGCATACCTCTATAAGTCAGCTCAGAGCTGGTTTTAATTATTACCAGTTGCCTAATTTGAGAACTAGTGGTAATTCTTTAAGAATTTGTCGCTGCCATAAAAGTAGTAAAAACTACCTGAATTAGCTGCATATGTGTTGGTTACCAACACTGGCCCAAATGCTTTCCTAAATTAAGTACGGGTAGTTCTTAAGGGAACTAATACCAGTGCCAGATAGTCTCTTCAAAAAACATACATTAATTCCTGGCTGACTTTGTTCTTTCAGTTAAATCCTGTCATGTGCAAGGTTAGCTTCCAGCATTGCATGGCAGAGTCTGGGAGGCAGAGCAAGTGGGGCCTCAGGAAGCCAGGAATGTTGGCCTGGGGAAAGCTCTGGAGATTGCTAGGCAGAGCCAGTGATCAGTGCTGTGGGCTGCAGCACATTGACTCACAACTGGGGTATTTTATGGATCATTTCTCCTGCATGTGATTAGTAAAGAGCAGCTTGCCATGCAGTACCCTCCTCCCCACACATGAATACCCGGTGCCCAGATCAGCTGTCCCTTCTGCCCCTAGCCTTGCCTCCAGGTAACAGCTCGTCATCCCACTTTCTTCTAGAGCATCTCAGGTACTAAAACCTGGGATACGTGCTGGAAAAGCCCACCAAGTCACTTTGATCCATGCTATGACCTTTAGTCTCAGCTCTCTTTTGGCCAATCTATTTAATAGACCACATCACTGATGAGTTTGTCAGGTGGGTTGTAAGAGGTGGGAAGGAAAGACCACATTCCACAAACATAGTAACGTGGTTAGTAGCTGCATCAAGCTCATCATACACGTTACAATCTGACTGTACGATCTTTTACCAAATGTATGTAATATGAGGACCTACCTAAGAAATTCATTCAATATGTATCCAACTAGAAAGGGCCTTGTGCCATAATCCACTAAAGGCAATTGTACAGTCAAATTGTAATGTGGATGGTGAGCTTGATGCAGCTACTAACCACGTTACTATGTTTGTGGACAAGGGAGTGTTAAGGGTCTAATGGCTCTCTAAAAGAAAAAGTGAATGACATGCAACTCTGTGCCTCAAGTGCCACTTTGCTTGTTAATGAGCATGCAGATCCTCTTTAGATATCTTTCGGGATAGTTTTTGTTGAAGTGACAGCACAGCATTAGACCAAGATTGGGAGATGATATCCCTGCAGTAAATAAAAAGGTAAGTGGAATTATTTTGTGTGATTTCTCCCAACTTTGACTTTTTCAGTGCCTGGTTGAATTATTCTTTACATAGGTTGGGCAAAATTGCCCATGTTATGCAGTTCTATTTCACCCATTCTGCCTCCAGGCATGCTGTCTTACAAAGCTGGTACAAGGCAGTTATTATACAGTATATAGTTCATTATTCATTACAAACAAGAATCATGGACATGGTTTACTGCTGCTAGTTTGTTCCTGCCTTTCTGCCAGGTATTGGATTGACATATAGGCAGCCAGAAAAGTGCATATTGCATGAAAACACATAGGACATGGACAGTAGGAATTATGCACCGGTAAATCCTATTATCTCTATCCATATTACATATTACCTTACAATGTCTCTCAACCTTGCCATACAGCACTTTTGCTGTTATGCACTGCTAACCCCCTACTATTATAGATATAATATATACCGTTTATAACATAACTAATCAGAGTACCTTATGAGCTGATTAAATTGTCTGGCCTGCAATTATCTCACCTTTAAAGTGGAACTATGAGCAAAATCAGAAATGACATACTACTGTATGATGAGGTCTGTCATTATACTTAACACAGCAGTTTTTCTTTTTCTATCCCATAATATAGTTTTATTACCTTTCGATCCTACACACATATAGGGGGTCATTTACTATAGCGCCAAAAAAATTATCCTGCAGTACCAAAAAATAGCTCTCAAAAAAGGCCAGAAAGACTTCAACTCTCAGAAAGTCAGCGCTAATGCAAATGGAAAGCAGCGCTATTGCCGGCAATAATGCCTGTCAGATCACATATGCTGGAATAGTGGAAGTCAATAGGGCTCGAACCTGCAAAATCCAAAGTTCTCACTGAAGGCTTATATGCAAGTTCTTTGCCATAAAAAGTGTTTGGAGACACGGGTCCTGTCCCAGGGGACATGTATCAATGCAAACAAAATTTAAAAACGGACGTTTTTTCGGGAGTAGTGATTTTAATAACGCCTAAAGTGAAACAATAAAAGTGTAATATTCCTTTAAATTTCGTTCCTGGGGGGTGTCTATAGTATGCCTGTAAAGGAGTGCATGTTTCCTGTGTTTAGAACAGTCTGACAGCAAAATGACATTTCAAAGGAAAAAAAGTCATTTAAAAGTACTCGCGGCTATATGAATTGTCGGTCCGACAATACACATAAGTTCATTTATAAAAACAGCATGGGATTTCCCCACAGGGGAACCCCGCGCTAAAATTTTAAAAAATGGCATGGGGTCCCCCCAAAAATCCATACCAGACCCTTATTCGAGCACGCAACCTGGCAGGCCGCAGGAAAAGAGGGGGGATGAGAGAGCGCCCCCCCTCCTGAACCGTACCAGGCCACATGCCCTCAACATTGGGAGGGTGCTTTGGGGGTCCCCCCCAAAGCACCTTGTCCCCATGTTGATGAGCACAAGGGCCTCATCCCCACAACCCTTGCCCGGTGGTTGTGGGGGTCTGCGGGTGGAGGGATTATCGGAATCTGGAAGCCCCCTTTAACAAGGGTACCCCAGATCCTGGCCCCCCCTGTGTGAAATGGTAAGGGGGTACAAAAGTACCCCTACCATTTCACAAAAAAAGTGTAAAAAATGTTAGAAATGACAAGAGACAGTTTTTGACAACTCCTTTATTTAAATGCTTCTTCTTTCTTCTTTCTGACCCCGCCCCCCTCTGACGCATGGGGACTTCCCCAAGGCTTTCCCTGTGACGTCAGAGGGGGCAGACAGGTCACCGGGTGGCCCTGTCCTCCATTATTTAAGAACCGTCAGAAGATGAGAAGCGTCACACAGCTGAAGGCTCCCATCATGGATGCGGAGCGGCCCGAGAAGAAGAAGGGAATAAGATGCCGCGGAGGAAGATGCCAGACGTGAACACCGGAGGAAGAACCAGAAGAACCAGAGGAAGAAGAAGATGGAGGAAGAAACTGAAGGAAGAGAGAAGAAAGAGGATAGAAGAAAGAAGAAGCATTTAAATAAAGGAATTGTCAAAAACTTGTCTCTTGTCTTTTTTAACATTTTTGAGACTTTTTTTGTGAAATGGTAGGGGTACTTTTGTACTCCCTTACCATTTCACACAGGGGGGGGTGGGATCTGGGGGTCCCCTTGTTAAAGGGGGCTTTCATATTCTGATAAGCCCTGCACCCGCAGACCCCCACAACCACTGGGCAAGGGTTGTGGGGATGAGGCCCTTGTCCTCATCAACATGGGGACAGGATGCTTTGGGGAGACCCCCCAAAGCACCCTCCCAATGTTGAGGGCATGTGGCCTGGTACAGTTCAGGGGGGCCGCTCTCTCATCCCCCCTCTTTTCCTGCGGCCTGCCAGGTTGCGCGCTCGGATAAGGGTCTGGTATGGATTTTTGGGGGGACCCCAAGCCATTTTTTTTTAATTTTGGCGCGGGGTTCCCCTTAAAATCCATACCAGACCTGAAGGATCTGGTATGGATTTTGAGGGGGACCCCCACGCCTTTTTTTTTGGCGCGGGGTTCCCCTTAATATCCATACCAGACCTGAAGGGCCTGGTATGAAATTTAGGGGGACCCCCACGCCATTTTTAAAAAAAAATTTGGTTCGGGGTTCCCCTGTGGGGAAATCCCATGCCGTTTTTATCAATGAACTTTTATGTGTATTGTCGGACCGACAATTCATATAGCCGCAAGTACTTTTAAATGACTTTATGACAATAACTTGCATATAAGCCTTTAAAATTAGCACTTTTGATTATTCATGTTCGAGTCCCATAGACTTTAACGGTGTTCGCGTGTTCAAACAAATTTTTTGCCTGTTCGCATGTTCTGGTGCAAACCGAACCGTGGGGTGTTCGGCTCATCCCTGGTGCACAGGGGCCAGAAGCAAATGTGTGGGGATTCTAAACAAATCAATGAACCCCACCCACACCAAATCTAACTACCACATCCACCCCACATTGATTAAGCACAAGTACATATCATACCCTTATCCGGAAAATGAGCAGCACCTCCTCTTTGCTAAAGAGGGACCTCGCCATGTCCACCTAGATGAAGATCATGACCAGCACAGGAACTGACGGGTGATTACAATGACTTATTTCTGGGTCAGAAGCCAAAACCACACTCTTTTGATCGCTGCTTTGAATATTTGATCGCAACCATAATTAGAATTGTATTATTTTTGTTTATTTGCAGATATGCAAATTTGTATTTCTACTTATGATATTTAAAGGCGTTCGGTAAGAAATGGTGTCCCTGGGTTAGCAGCAGGTGAATGACAAAAACAAAAGGCCCAGTTTGAGCCCTGGTTCACACTGACAGAGGGAGGAAATCGTTCAGCTGAAATCACACAATTTCATTCCCGACTGCAGGGGGAATTTCAGAGACATCTGTGTAGGTTTCTGCACTGATATCAATACAAATTGCACCCCAATGTTGCACCAATTGAAACAGTGCAATTGCCACCGCTTTGACATGTCAAATCGCACCAATGTGAACTAAAGCTGACACATACAACACTGCCTATCCACCAGCTGAATTCATTACCTGCAATTCTCCACAGCTGTTATATATAAAGATTCCACCTTTATCATTTACTTTCAGATGTGCAGAAGCCTAGGTTTACATTGGAGTGATTTGTCATGCGATTTGAGAGATCAAATCGCATGACTATTGGCAGCAATGGCACTGTTCCAATCGATACGACACCGATTTTGTGGCGCCACACCAATTTGCTAAAGTAGTTCTTGCACTACTTTTGCCGATTTCAGGTGCGACTTCAATAGACATTTGTGTATGAAGCCACACGAATGTCTATCAAGTAGCACCTGAAATCACGCTGACCTTGCTACTTTGAAATCATGCTACTTCAAGTGAAGTAGCAAGATTTCAAAGTAGCATCAATGTGGACCAGGGCAAAGAGATTAGTTTTTTGGTGCACAAATACATATTGAAATAAAATATAAGAGATATTGCACTTTCCCAAAACCACCACCCACAAAAACTAAAGCGAAAGAAAAGTAGAAGAAAACAATAACACCACAACAAAGCTCAATAATGTACTTTTATTTTACCAGCAGAAAAAAAAATTTTTTAAGGTCCCTGCTCATAGAAGCTTACAATCTAAAATTTGACAAAACCTTAGAGTGGACACAGCTTTAATTTCAGTGTATAATGGGCAACACATCACATTTTTATCTGCAAGATTATAGAAACATACTTAAGTCATTCTTACAAAGCATTTCAACATAATATTACAAAAGACTTATTCAAAACGCCCACCAGTATCTTTCAATCTGTCTCTTCATGTATGTCTAAAGTGATTGCACCTGATGAGCAGGAACACATAATACTATTCGCAACTGTGTTAGCCTTGGCTATATGCATCAAATCTCCAACTGCAGGACAAAGATCAAAGTCCATTTGCATCCACATAAACAAAGCAACAGTTTTCTAAGCATATGTACCTGTGCAGTGTAAACCCTAAAATTTTAAATGTCCAAGTCCCTGGGCATGATTAGTGCTAATAAACATTAACATCAGTCCCTGGCTGCAATGAGCTTCCAATATAAAGTCCAAAATTAACTTTCTTACATTAGAACCTATTTCGACAGGAGACAAATAAAGTGCCAGCATGTCTTCGGATTGTGGTGAGAAACCCACACAGGGAGAACATATAAACTTCAACACAAGGATTAGCATGTTGGGGAATTGAACCAACATCCCAGGTGCTGCTAGACAGAAGGCTACCCACTTAGCCACCAGGCAGCCCCACGCATGTTCTCTGCATCTCTGTGGTGTGAACCAGCCCTAAGTCCGTAGCCATGCTCAGTGTCACAAGCAATATACAATATATTTGCCTAAGTATTGGGACGCCTGCCTTTAAACGCACATGAACTGTAATGGCATCCCTGTATTAGTATTGGGTTCCAAACTCATTTGGCCCAACCTTTGCAGCTATAACAGCTTCAACTCTTCTGGGAAGGCTGTCCACAAGGTTTAGGAGTGTGTCTATGGGAATGTTTGACCATTCTTTCAAGTGCATTTGTGAGGTCAGGCACTGATGTTGGATGAGAAGGCCTGACCTACAGTCTCCTCTCTAATTCATCCCCAAGGTGTTCTGTTGAGGTCAGGACTCTGTCCAGGCCAATCAAGTTTCTTCACAACAAAATCACTCATCCATGTCTTTATGGACCTTGCTTTGTACACTGGTCCAAATGATTTGGTGGACAGGGGATTATGATGTGGGGTTGTTTTTCAGGGGTTGGGCTTGGCCTCTTAGTTCCAGTTAAGGGAACTCTTAAGGCGTCAGCATACCAAGACATTTTGGACAATTTCAGGCTCCCAACTTTGTGGGAACAGTTTGGGGAAAGCCCCTTCCTGTTCCAACATGACTGCACACCAGTGCACAAACCAGGGTCCATAAAGACATGGATGAGCAAGTTTGGGGTGGAGAAACTTGACTGGCCTGCACAGAGTCCTGGCCTCAACCCAATAGAACACCCTTTGAACACCTTTGGCTGAATTAGAGTAGAGATTGAGAGCCAGGACTTCTCATCCAACATCAGTGCCTGGCCTCACAAATGCCCTTCTGGAAGAATGATCAAACATTCCCATAGACACACTAAACCTTGTGGACAGCCTTCCCAGAAGCTGTTCTAGCTGCAAAGGGTGGGCCAAATCAATTTTAACCCTACGGACTAAGACTGGGCTGCCATTAAAGTTCATGTGTGTGTAAAGGCAGGCGTCCCAATACTTTTGGCTAAATAGTGAATCTGGAAAAGACTTACAATGGTGGTGGAACCCTCCTACACATAAATACTACATTTAGACATAGTTATAGGACCTGGGAGATGAGGCAGCTTCTCTACAAGCAACATCGTTGGGATTTGAACCTAGACCCTCAGGGATACTAAGCAGAAGTTCTAACCTCTAAGCCACAGAGCTGCCACATGTGAGACCCTCCTACACATAACTACACATAAATACTGCATTTCTTTGGCCATACAGGTGATGGAATTACATTACTCAAGAGTTATTCTTCTTGATTTATTCTGTGATATTTGGTGCATTTTTGTGGGTGAGAGTAGAATACTACCCTCAAATGTTTGGGAATTACATTTTGCTTTCTGCTGTTGGTACACATATCAATTTTTTGGGCTGAAATTATGAATATTTGGAAATAATAAAAAGCAAAAAAAATTGTGATTCATTTTAAATTTGCAATTTGCATCAGCAATGATATTGTTTGTGGATTGTAAAGACACCTGTGTGAGTTTTGGGTAAAGATTGTTGTGAGATGGAGAGTAACAAGTGAAAGTGACAGAGAAAAATATATTTTACCAAAACATCAAAACATTCCACATTCTAGCATTCTTAAAAACAAAATATTTTAAGTAGAAGCAACAATCTTGCAAAGGAAAATTTATTTCAGAGAAAGATACATTTCATCTCAACATTAAAAGTTTTTTTTGTGAAAGTTAGAATTGTTCCATTAGAATCAATGGCTGAAACTTGATTTGTACTAGAATAGAGCAGATTTTCACTTCCAAAAAATACTCTATAATTAGCTCTCATTTTGGTATTTACTATAGCGCCGGCTAAAAAAGACACTTGAGTTAAAATGAGAGTTATTTTCAGGTCTGAGCATGCTCAGTTGTGTTGGTACCTAGTTGTCCAAAACGGGGAACGTTTCACTTCTCAGACTTTTAAAGATGTTTCAGAGTAAAAATCACTTTTTCATACAGTTTAAAAGCAGATTATCTTTAAATAATATACCCCATATTTCAGTACCATTTAGGCAATTATATCATGCTCTAAGCATTATTTCCATGTGCACTACTCCAGGTTTTAGCAGAGTAAGGGTTTGGGCGCTATTTGGTTTCAGGGAACTATAGTAAATTCAATTTTGGGAGTATTTTCTCACCAGCGCTATAGTGAATACCGCTTTAGCGCTAATTAGCGCTAATTACCAGCAATTAGCGCTAATTAGCACCGCAGCTCTATAATAAATGACCCCCAGTGAGTAAATGTTACTTTTACCTTTACTGTAAAAGGTCAGGCTGTCAAGCAAAAGTGGCAGTTGGAGGGGCTGCTGTCTCTGTCCCATTGAGGAGATTTTACTTCACTTCCTATCTAGAGTCACAACAGGAAGTAAGAAATCTTCTCAAAGTCAGAGAAATCTTATCTTAGCCTAGCTTCACACTTTTTCAAGTCGGAAATGCTCGCAAAATGACGTGTTCCCGACCTGCAGGCAAAATGCACTGTTTTTAGCAGCCGCTTGGGGATGCCGTCATTTAATAATGGCGCTGTCACGCATCGGTAAAACGACTGCGTTTTTGCAAGTGTGATATTGCATTAGTACAGCAGCACCATGCAATTCCAAACAACACAATTTTAAAAAAGGGACCATGTTTCTCGCATTAATAGTTCTCCAATAATTTAATTGGGCTGCTGTACCTGTGATGTGTGCTCGCAAACATGACACACTAGTGTGAACCAAGGCTTAGACAGCTACCATGAAAATAAATGTGCCTTTTGAAAGGTTCCCATCTTTTCTTTTGGCAGTATAATAAATTCCTGTGATATTTAGTGCCATTTACTGGCCATTGCCAGTATTTTCCATTGTAAATCAATTAAAAACATTCAACTGGAAATAGCCTAATAACACTTGTTTTTTTTTTTTTCGTGCAAAGATGTGTACACACGCTTTCATGGGGAGAACTGCTATGCAATTTTCCTTTTTTTATAAATACACCCCTTAGTATTAAAAACATAGGTGTTAGTTGCATATATTTGCAAATCTATGTAGAAACCACACTTACCTTGTGTTGTGTGGCCCTTAAATCTGATCTAATAGAGCTCCTTCCTGGAACTGGCATGTAAGTGTGCTGGCAATGTGCACCTTGCTTATTAAAAAGCTGTGCGTTGGCTGAACACCCTTCTCTAATGACTGTTGGAACCAGTGTAGGACGGGTTGTTGAATGTTACCAATAAAAACTTGATTAAGGTTTTGACAGTTCCTTACCCTATCCAAAATGAAAAAAATGTTTGACTCTAGGCTGCATTCATACCTGCCATTCCTGGAATGCAGGCAGAAAACAAGTGTTTCTGCCAACGTGCTGAAAATGCAAAGAAAAATGCGCAATATGCTTGTGGTGCCATTATTTCCTAAAGGCACCCCAAACTTGCCCTGTCTATAGGCACAGACAGGGTGGCTCGGGAGCGACTTTCTATGATGGGAACTCAGCAAAGAGGAGAAACCAGGAGCACTGGTGGGAGACCCCAGAACAAGAGGATTAGGGCTGCTCTATGCAAAACCATTGCACAAAGCAGGTACATATAATATGTTTATTATCTTAATAAATAAATAAAAATCAAGCTTTACAATCCTTTTAGGCTTTAAAACAAAGGCCCAAAACAATGCCTTGTCTAATAGTGGCCAAAACATCATGTGTGTTCAGACTCTCTGTGCATAGGTCATTACTTTACTCAAAAAGTTCATTGTATTAATTTGTATTAATAAAGCATCAGTTTGTTTATCTTTTCTGTTTTGATGGACAGTACGTTTCTTCCAAATATGACAGTGAAAAAGACAAATGTCAAAGAGCAGTGGATCATAAATATTCAGCTTCCTCAGGGATACAGACAAACAAAGAAATTAATTGAAATTGGCACTTTACCATGATCCATGCAGTGTTTCTACTGAAGTTTCTTAAAGCAGGCCCTATACATTAAAGAAATTGTCACTTTTGGGTGAATATTAAAATAAATATGATATAATTGGGAATTTTTTTCTTCTCTATGTATACAGTATCTCACAAAAGTGAGTACACCCCTCACATTTTTGTAAATACTTTATTATATCTTTTCATGTGACAACACTAAAGAAATCACACTTTGCTACAATGTAAAGTAGTGAGTGTATAGCTTGTACAACAGTGTAAATTAGCTTCAGTATGTCACAGTATATGTTGGCAATCATGGTTCCCTCAATAAAATGCAGTGCCTCATTGCCTGCAGCACTCATGCAGCCCCAGACCATGACACTCCCACCACCATGCTTGACTGTAGGCAGGACACACTTGTCTTTGTACTCCTCACCTGGTTGCCGCCACACACGCTCGACACCATCTGAACCAAATACGTTTATCTTGGTCTCATCAGACCACAGGACATGGTTCCAGTAATCCACGTCCTTAGTCTGCTTGTCTTCAGCAAACTGTTTGTGGGCTTTGTTGTGCATCATCTTTAGAAGAGGCTTCCTTCTGAGACAACAGCACAGTGGTGTAGTGGTTAGCACTGTCAGCTAGCAGCAATAGGGTTGCTAGTTCAAATCCCAACCACAACACCATCTGCTTGACATTTGCATGTTCTCCCTGTGCCTGCGTGGGTTTCCTCCCACAGTCCAAAGAGATGCTGGTAGGTTAATCAGATCCTGTCTCTAAATTGGCCCTAGTATGTGTTTGTAAGCTCTTTGGGGTAAAGGGTCGCGCTATATCAAGATGCAATTCAACTCAACAACAGCCATGCAGACTAATTTGATGTGGTGTATGGACTGAGCACTGACATGCTGATCCCTTTAACCTTGGCAGCACTCATACATCTATTTCCCAAAGACAACCTCTGGATATGATGCTGAGCATGTGCATTCAACTTCTTTGGTCGACGATGGTATGGTCTTGGCCAACATGCCTCAGGTCAGTTTAAGGGTCTTGGCAATCTTCTTATCGCCTAGGCCATCTTTATGTAGAGCAACAATTCTTTTTTCCAGATCCTCAGAGAGTTCTTTGCCATCAGGTGCTATTTTGAACTTCCAGTGACCAGTATGAGAGAATGAGAGTGATAACACCAAATTTAACACACCTGCTCCCCATTCACACCTGAGTCCTTGTAACACTAACTAACACATGACACCAGGGAGGGAAAATGGCTAATTGGGCCCAATTTGGACATTTTCACTTAGGGGTGTAGTCACTTTTGCTAGCAGTTTAGACATTAATGGCTGTGTATTAAGTTATTTTTAGGGGAGAGCAAATTTACACTGTTATACAAGCTGTACACTCACTATTTTACATTGTAGCATTGTTGCCACATGAAAAGATATATAAAATTTTTACAAAAATGTGAGGGGTGTACTCACTTTTGTGAGATACTGTATATTCATGGATAATGAGCAACATATCAGCAAAATTCATTTTCATGACATTTTAACCAGTTGCCGACCGCCTAACGCAGATATACTGCGGCAGAATGGCATCGCGCCCCCCCCAGTGCCCGAGGCAGTCGGCTTCATTGGGGAAGCGATACAGGCTGAGGTGGAGGCCACTCATTTGTGGCCACCCCCTCGCGATCGCTCCCCACGAATGAAAATCTTCCTCTGCTACTGTAATGTAAACAGCGGCAGAGGAAGTGATGTCATCGCTCCTCGAGCCGGTCTTTTCGTTCCGGCGCTGAGGAGAGAAGACATCAATGTGAGTTGCACCAACACTGCACTAACAGTAGAACACGCAGGCACACTTTTCACCTCCCATCACCCCCCTGTACCCCCGGTCATAGTGACACCAATAGCAGTTTTTTTTTTGCATTGGTGTCAGTTTGTGACAGTTATAAGTGGTAGGGCAGTTAGGGTTAGCCCCCTTTAGGTCTAAGGTACCCCCCTTTAGGTCTGGGGTACCCCCCTAACCCCCCCTAATAAAGTTTTAACCCCTTGATCACCCCCCCCCCATCGCCAGTGTCACTAAGCGATCGTTTTTCTGATCGCTGTATTAGTGACACAGGTGACGCTAGTTAGGGAGGTAAGTATATAGGTTCGCCGTCAGTGTTTTATAGCGACAGGGACCCCATATACTACTTAATAAAGGTTTTAACCCCCTGATTGCCCCCTAGTTAACCCTTTCACCAGTGATCACCGTATAACTGTTACGGGTGACGCTGGTTAGTTAGTTTGTTTATTATAGTTTCAGGGCACCCGCCGTTTATTACCTTATAAAGGTTTAACCCCCTAATCGCCCGGCGGTGATATAGGTTAAGCTTTTAGGGTCAGATAAGGTCTGCGTCGCCCCAGGCAGCGTTAGGTTAGTGCCAGTACCTCTAACACCCACGCACGCAGCATACACCTCCCTTAGTGGTATAATATCTGAACGGATCGATATCTGATCCGATCAGATCTATACTAGCGTCCCCAGCAGTTTAGGATTCCCAAAAACGCAGTGTTAGCGGGATCAGCCTAGATAACTGCTAGCACCTGCGTTTTGCCCCTCGGCCCAGCCCTGCCCAGCCCACTCAAGTGCAGTATCGATCGATCACTGTCACTTACAAAACACTAAACACACATAACTACAGCATTCGCAGAGTCAGGCCTGATCCCTGCGATCGCTAACAGTTTTTATTGGTAGCGTTTTGATACAGTCGCTAACAGTCAGGAGCTGTTTTGCCTGTGAGTCTCACTAGTGTACCACTAAATTTAGAGCCCAAAATGGCAAATTGAAGGTACACTAGTGAAGAGGCCTACACGTTTCTGAGCATGACAGATAGTGAAGAGGAAGTCACTCATCTGTCAGATTCAGGCTCAGAATACGAACCTGTAAACGACAGCGGCTCCATGACAGATAGCTCTGACGACGGAGTTTTGGACCCTGCCAAGGTCAGGCATACCAGACCCTGAACTTCTTCTTCTGTCCTTGAAGTGCAAGAACTGCAGGTCCCTTTTATGGAGCAGAGAAGTACTAGTGCCGCTATTCCTTCTGGTGAACTGGCAAGCTCCAGCAGCCTAGTACACCCTGGTCGTATATCCAGCACTGCAGTAGCACTTGGTGACGTGGCGAGTCCCATAAGTGCAGTTCAAGCTGGCGAGGTGGCAAGCACAAGTAGAGTCCCGCTGCCACCAAGAAGACAAACACAGGCCGTCGTGCCCATAGTGCCCTTCCTGCTGCATTCGCCAATCCGAATTGGGAACCCACCACTTCTGCAGCACCCGTACTTCCCCCATTCACTGGCCTGGTTGATTTTACGTCACTGCATTTTTATTCGCTGTTTTTCACCGAAGATCTCTATAGATCTGTTGTTGACCAAAGCAATTTATACGCTGGTCAACACATCGCCACTATTCCCCAGTCCCCCCTTGCCAGAGATTGGAAACCAATTACGGTTTCCGAATTTAAGCTCTTTCTGGGCCTTTCTCTCAACATGGGCATAAATAAAAAGAGTGAGTTGCGGTCATATTGGTCCACTGACCCAATTTACCATATGCCCGTGTTCTCTGCCTCCATGGTCAGGGCACGATACGAGCAGATTTTGCGGTTCATGCACTTCAACAACAATGTACTCTGTCGTCCTTGTGGAGACCCTGAATACAACCGGTTCTGCAAAATTCGGCCCCTCGTAAACCACTTCAACCAACGTTTTGCAGACTTGTTTACTCCCCATCAAGTTGTTTGCGTTGATGAGTCCCGGATTAAGTTTTCTGGCCTCTTGTCATTCAAACAGTACCTTCCCAGCAAGCGTGCCAGATACGGGGTCAAGATGTATAAGCTCTGTGACAGGGCCACAGGCTATACATGTAGTTCTATGGTTTACGAGGGCAAAGATAGTCACGTAGAGCCGACAAACTGGCCTGACTACATAGGAAGCGCTGGCAAGATTGTGCGGGACTTGGTGTCACCCTTATTCGGAAAGGGGTACCACTTGTACTTGGACAATTATTACACGAGCGTGCCACTTTTTAGTCACCTTTTTGATCATCAGATTGGAGCATGTGGCACCGTGCGACCTAATCACCGGGGCTTTCCCCAGCGGCTTGTAGATTCCCGTCTTAGGCTGGAGGAGAGAGCCTGCTTGCAGTGTATTAATTTGCTCGCTATGAAGTGGAGGGATAATAAGAATGTTTTTGTTCTTACCTCCCTTTATGCAGACACGACGGTCCAAATTACTACGGTGACTGGTGTTGTGAAAAAACCCCTCTGTGTCCACGAATATAACCAAAATATGGGAGGGGTGGACCTCAATGACCAGTTTTTGGCGCCGTACCTATTTGCCCGTAAGGCAAGACGCTGGTACAAAAAAGTGTCTGTTTATTTATTTCAATTGGCTTTGCTGAATGCTTATGTGCTATACAGAGCTTCAGGACAGACTGGATCCTTCCTTCAATTCCAGGAAGAGATCGTCAGAGCCCTTCTGTTTCCAGACGGTGCTCCACCTCACCTTTCCCAACCAAATGCAGTAAGCCGGCTGCATGAGAGGCATTTTCCTCCCATGTCCTCCCGAGTACCCCTACCTAACGAGCCCTCCAAAAAAGATGTTGTGTCTGCAGCAAGCACGGATATAGGCGTGACACCCGTATTATTGTCCCTCCTGTCCTGACAATCCTGGTCCTTGCATTGGTGAATGTTTTGAACGCTACCATACACTAGTTGAGTATTAGCGTAGGGTACAGCACTGCACAGACTAGGACACACTTTAACAGGGTCTCCCAAGATGCCATTGCATTTTGAGAGACCCAAACCTGGTACCAGTTACAAAAGTTAAAGTTACAAAAAAAAAGTGTAAACAAAAAAAAAAAGTAAACAAAAAAAAAACACAAAAAAAAAAAAAAAAAAAGTTGTTGTTTTATTGTTCTCTCCCTATTCTCTCTCTATTGTTCTGCTCTTTTTTACTGTATTCTATTCTGCAGTGTTTTATTGTTGTTATGTTTTTATCATGTTTGCTTTATAGGTATGCAATTTTTTTATACTTTACTGTTTACTGTGTTTTATTGGTAACCATTTTTTTGTTTTCAGGCATGCCATTCAGCTGCAGAGCAGACTTATTTATCTTGACAGCAACAGCGTTTGCTCCCACGATACATAATGCCGTGACTCCAGCGCTGTTGGAGGTGATTTCACCACCACAGCTACATACTTCAGCATATATGCCAAAGCGTGGGGGTAGCAGTGGGTGGAGGAGCGATTTGCTCCTGCCTTTTGCAGGAGGATGCCCCATGCTTCGGCATATATATATTTTAGGCACAGGTTGCATTAAATGTTTTATTTTTTATTATTTTTTTTGTATTTGCTTTGCAGGTATGGTAAGTCTTACTGTTATATTGTAATGTTACTTTGTTTTATTGTTAACCATCATTTGCTTAGCAGGTACGCCATTCAGTTGCAGCGCGGATTTTTTCATCTTGACAGCAACAGCGTTTGCTCCCACGATACATAAAGCCGTGACTCCAGCGCTGTCGGAGGTGATTTCACCACCAGTTACATACTTCAGCATATATGCCGAAGCGTGGGGGCAGCAGTTGGTGGAGGAGCGATTTGCTCCTACCTTTTGCGGGAGGATGCCCCCATGCTTCGGCATATATAAACGGTGCATGTATGCCCCTGATTAGAAGTGGGTGGATGAAGGGAGGTACTCTAATGGTGGGCATACCCACCTGTCAGAGAGGTTACCTGGTTGGGCGCCGGTGCGCGCCGGGGCGCGTTGGTGCCCGTGTCTCCGTGCGTGCTAGGGCGCGCGTTCCGGGGGGCACTGGCGTGTCTGGTCTGACCAACCGTGGCGTGCAGGGTGGCGTCCGGGCGGATGTGCGTACGCGCGCATTAGCCTATGGGTGCTACCGCAGGCGTGCCCGGTGGCGTTGGCGTGCACGCCGGCATCGGGAGCGCGCTCGGGCGTGTGCGGGGGCGCGCGGCACTTTGGCAAATCGGCGTACGCACGTGCGCGGCGTTTTGGCGCCAATCAGCCTATTTAAGTCTGCCTCTGTCTCTGATTCGGTGCTGCCTGATCAAACAGCTCCGTGTCTTGTTCCATGATCATCTTGTGTTCCTGTATCTCCGTAGTGACTACCCGTTGTGACCCGGCTTGCCTTTGGACCTCCCTTGATTGCTGCCTGAACCCGACCCCGGCTTGTCTGACCTTGTTTCTCCCTTCTCCCTTGTACCGTTGCTGCCAGCCCGTTGCCGACCTCTGCCTGTGTGTGACCAGCCTGATTAGCTCCTGCTCAGCATCTGCTCCACCCAGCCCTGAAGCTCTACCGGTTGCTTGCCAGACCATCTTGCTCCAGGACCCTAGCTCCAGGCCCTCATACCATTCCGCACTCGTGGGCCTCCTGTCTACTCTACCAGGGGCCCCGAATCGGATACGTAAGGGAGCCTACCCTCTGCCCAAGCAGGACTCATCCGTCTGGTAAGTGTGGGACCTGACAGTATCAGGCAGCCATGACTGAGTCCGGGCAGGGGGCCTCCCCCATGGATGAACTGTGCAGACATCTAGCGGGTCTTACCCAAGCTGTCAAAAGCCTACAGGAGGGCTATACCAGACTGGAAGGACAGGTCCAGGCCCTCTCAGCCTCTCCTCCGGGACCAGTATCTGCTAATCCTGCCTCAGCACCTTCTGTAGTTATACTTCCACCAGAGCCCCGGGTGCCTACACCCGAAAAGTTTTCCGGAGATCGTAGCAAGTTCCGGACGTTCCGTAACGCATGTGAACTATATTTCGCATTACAACCCCGTACGTTCTCCTTGGAGGCTACCAAAGTGGGGTTCGTCATATCCTTGTTAACCGGCGAACCTCAGACCTGGGCCCACCATCTGCTGGAGCAAAAGGCCCAATCCCTAGATTCTCTGAGTGACTTTTTCTTAGCCATGTCTCAGCTGTATGAGGACCCTCAGCTAACAGCCACGGCAGAAGCCGCTTTGCATTCCCTTCAGCAAGGCCGCAGAGCGGCCGAAGATTACGCTGTGGAATTTAGGCGTTGGAGCTCCGACACATAGTGGAATGACGCAGCCTTGCATCACCAATACCGGCTGGGGCTGTCGGATTCCCTAAAGGATGAATTAGCACGGGTGGGGGTACCTCAGACACTTGAAGAATTAATCAACTTGTCAATCCAGATTGACCGCCGCCTCAGAGAGAGACGCTCTGAGAGATCTGCTGGCCACCCACGCCTCACCTGGATGTTGCCCAGGGCCCCTAGTGCCCCGAACCAAGCTCCGCTTGTCTCGTCTACTCCAGCCCAGGAAGCCCCTGAGCCCATGCAGTTGGGACTGCTCCGTCCCTCTCTGACCCCAGAGGAGAAGACACGCAGACGCACACTCAATCTGTGCCTGTACTGTGGGGAGCCTGGACACTTTGCAAAAGCATGCCCCAATAAAAGACGTAAGTGCCTGCTGTCCTCCTCATTGTGTGCACCTGTTTTACCCAGTGTCGGTAACCACCTAACATTTTCCATTGTATTACAGTTACCTAGAAGGAGCATCCCAGTACCGGTCATCATTGATTCGGGAGCATGTAGTGGATTCATTGACCGGACCTTCGTCGAAAACCATCACATCCCTACTCAAACTAAAGCCCAGGGACTGGCAGTTTTCTTAGCGGACGGCTCCACCCTCCGCTCCGGACCTGTTACCCAAGAAACAGTTCCCCTATTGGCCACCATTGGCCCGGAACATCAGGAACTCTTACGCCTAGATGTCATCTCCTCTCCCCTCTTCCCAATTATCCTAGGAATACCTTGGCTACAGGCCCACAATCCTAGTATCAACTGGTCTACGGGCAAGATCCAGTTCTCTTCTGAATATTGCAAACAACATTGCTTACGAGGGACTCCTTTAACTTCCTCTCAATGCCTGTGCATGGACTTGGAAACTAAGTCCAACCAAGATCTTCCCGAACCTTACCAGGATTTCCTGGATGTGTTTAGTAAAAAGGGGGCAGAAACCCTTCCAGTACATAGACCCTATGATTGCCCAATAGAACTGTTACCGGGTACTGAAGTCCCTTTCGGGAGGATTTTCCCTCTAACTGAGCAGGAGCTGGGCACCTTGAAAACCTACATAGATGAAAACCTGAAGAAAGGGTTCATCCGTCCTTCCACATCACCAGCTGGGGCAGGCATCTTTTTCGTGGAAAAAAAGGATCACTCTTTACGTCCCTGCATTGATTACCGGGAGCTTAATAAGATCACTATAAAGAACAGATATCCACTACCCTTGGTTCCCGAATTATTTCAGAGATTAGGATCTGCTACCATCTTCACTAAGCTAGACCTCCGTGGAGCCTATAATTTGATACGCATAAGAGAGGGGGATGAATGGAAGACGGCTTTTCGTACTCGATTCGGACATTACGAGTACCTCGTCATGCCCTTTGGTCTGTGCAACGCACCGGCTACGTTCCAGTATTTTGTCAACGATATCTTTCATGACCTCCTGGATTTATACGTCATCGTTTACCTGGACGATATCCTGGTTTTCTCTGCTTCTCTGATGGAACACCGCCAACACGTACGAAACGTACTCACCCGGCTTAGACAACATGGGCTTTACACCAAACTTGAAAAATGCGAGTTTGAGCTCCAATCTATCCAGTTCCTAGGCTTGATCATTTCCCCTGACGGCATTAAAATGGATCCACAAAAAGTATCCGCTATCCTGGACTGGCCTGCTCCTATAGACAAGAAGGGAGTACAGCGTTTTATTGGCTTTGCCAATTTCTATAGGAAATTTATTAAGGGATTCTCTTCGATCATAACTCCCATTACAGAACTTATTAAACAAGGAAGCCGGTTCTGCTGGACCCCTAAGGCACAAGAGGCCTTTGAAAAACTCAAAGCGCTGTTCACGTCAGCCACTATTCTCAAGCATCCCAACCCTGCCTTCCCCTTTGTTCTGGAAGTGGATGCTTCCGAAGTTGCAGTTGGAGCTGTGCTCTCACAGAGACAAGGCGTCAAAGCACTCCTGTACCCTGTGGGATTCTTCTCACGTAAACTCTCCTCTTCTGAGAAAAATTACGACGTGGGAGATCGGGAACTTCTAGCCATTAAAGCAGCCCTGGAGGAATGGCGTTATCTCCTGGAAGGTGCAGCGCACCCCATTTTGATCTACACAGATCACAAAAACTTAGAATATCTAAGAACGGCCAAGAGATTGAAACCACGGCAGGCCAGATGGGCACTTTTTTTTTCCCGATTTATCTTCCACATCACGTATAGACCCGGATCCAAGAATGTCAAATCCGACGCCCTTTCCCGAATGTTTCCCGATTCTGAGAAGACCCTGTCTCCAGACACCATCTTGTCCTCTGGAAATTTCCTAATCTTACAGGAAGATCTAATCTCCCAAATCAGACGAGCCTCTATGGGAATGTCTTCACCTGCTGAAGCTTGTGCCAAAGATGGGCTGTTCTGGTTCAAGAATAAGATTGTGGTCCCTGAGGAGCTAAGAGTATGGGTGTTAAACTTGTGCCATGATCACAAACTTGCTGGTCACTTTGGCACACGGAAGACAACTGACCTTGTTCAACGCACCTTTTGGTGGCCTCACCTTACTAAGGACTGCAAGGAATATGTGGAGTCTTGTAACACGTGTGCCAGAAACAAGACTAGCCGGACAAGAGCATGGGGTCTGTTGAGACCATTACCAGTCCCAGAGAGACCATGGGCCATGATTTCAATGGACTTTATCGTTGAACTCCCCCCATCAGAAGGCTTTTCGTCCATTTTTGTTGTTGTAGACAGACTGTCGAAAATGGCCCATTTTCTCCCCATTAAGGGCACCCCTTCGGCCATGGAGACCGCTTCCATCTTTATTAAGGAGATCGTCAGACTGCATGGGGTTCCGACCAATATAGTCTCAGACAGAGGTGTCCAATTCACCTCCAGATTCTGGAGGGCCCTTTGTGGCGCCCTTGAAATCGAATTGTCCTTTTCCTCGGCCTACCACCCTCAGTCAAATGGACAAACCGAGAGGACGAATCAAACCTTGGAGCAATACATCCGCTGTTTTTCTGCATTCTCCCAGGATGACTGGGCTTCTCTGCTTCCCATCGCAGAGTTCGCCTACAATAACTCACTACACTCAGCTACTAATCAGTCTCCGTTTTATGCCAATTATGGTTTCCACCCATCCTTCTTGCCTGGACCATCTCCCGAGTGCCCTGTTCCTGCGGTATCCGAAACTTTGGATTTTTTTTCAAACAACAACAAATTGCTGCAGGAAACCATGACCAAGGCTCAGGAAGACTACAAAAAAATCTTTGATAGGAAACGACGGGGAGAACTTGTCCTGGAACCCGGCAATTCTGTCTGGTTGTCTACCGCTAACCTCAAGTTGGCCTGCCCGTCCAGAAAACTGGGCCCCAAATACCTGGGTCCGTTCTTGATCAAAAGGAAAATCAACATAGGTGGCATATGTGGCATACGAACTTGACCTTCCTAACTCCCTGAGGATACACCCAGTCTTCCACGTGTCCCTCTTGAAGCCGGTTACCCCCAACTCTTTTTCTGGCCGTAGTATTGGGCCACCCAAACCTATCTTAGTTAACGGCGAGGAGGAGTTCGAGGTGGAGGCAATTTTAGATTGCAGAAGAAGACGCAATCAGATTCAATACCTGGTAAAATGGAGGGGCTATGGGCCCGAAGACAATTCGTGGGAGCCAGAAAGTAACCTGCATGCCAGAGAACTTCTTCAGTCCTTTAAAACTTCTCATGCCGCAAGGATGGCCCAGCTGGGCATCCGGAGTCTGCCCTTGAGAAGGGGGCACTGTCAGAGAGGTTACCTGGTTGGGCGCCGGTGCGCGCCGGGGCGCGTTGGTGCCCGTGTCTCCGTGCGTGCTAGGGCGCGCGTTCTGGGGGGCGCTGGCGTGTCTGGTCTGACCAACCGTGGCGTGCAGGGTGGCGTCTGGGCGGATGTGCGTACGCACGTTCGCGCTAACGCGCGCCCGCGCTGGCGCGCGTTAGCCTATGGGTGCTACCGCAGGCGTGCCCGGTGGCGTTGGCATGCACGCCGGCGTCGGGAGCGCGCTCGGGTGTGTGCGGGGGTGCGCGGCACTTTGGCGAATCGGCGTACGCACGTGCGCGGCGTTTTGGCGCCAATCAGCCTATTTAAGTCTGCCTCTGTCTCTGATTCGGTGCTGCCTGATCAAACAGCTCCGTGTTTTGTTCCGTGATCATCTTGTGTTCCTGTATCTCCGTAGTGACTACCCGTTGTGACCAAGGTTGCCTTTGGACCTCCCTTGATTGCTGCCTGAACCCGACCCCGGCTTGTCTGACCTTGTTTCTGCCTTCTCCCTTGTACCGTTGCTGCCAGCCCGTTGCCGACCTCTGCCTGTGTGTGACCAGCCTGATTAGCTCCTGCTCAGCATCTGCTCCACCCAGCCCTGAAGCTCTACCGGTTGCTTGCCAGACCATCTTGCTCCAGGACCCTAGCTCCAGGCCCTCATACCATTCCGCACTCGTGGGCCTCCTGTCTACTCTACCAGGGGCCCCGAATCGGATACGTAAGGGAGCCTACCCTCTGCCCAAGCAGGACTCATCCGTCTGGTAAGTGTGGGACCTGACACCACCAATCAATATCTTTTTTTCGTTCAGCCCACAGGCTGCATGAAAAAAAGTTTACAATATATGCCCAACAAGGACCAGCAACGTACTGTTATGTTGCTGGACTTTGAGTGGTTATACCAGAATGATGCCTGCAGGTTTAGGTATCATCTTGGTATCATTCTTTTCAGGCAGCGGTCTGCTTTCATGTAAAAGCAATCCAGCGGCTAATTAGCCTATAGACTGCTTTTACAAGCAGTGGGAGGGAATGCCCCCCCCCAACTGTCTTCCATGTTTTTCTCTGGCTCTCCTGTCCCAACAGGGAACCTGAGAATGCAGCCGGTGATTCAGCCAGCTGACCATAGAGCTGATCAGAGACCAGAATGGCTCCAATCATCTCTAAGGCCTAAGAAACCGGAAGCTACGAGCATTTCATGACTTAGATTTCAATGGATGTAAACAGTGCCATTGGGAAATTGAGAAAGCATTTTATCACACCGATCTTGGTGTGGTCAGATGCTTTGAGGGCAGAAGAGAGATCTAGGGTCTAATAGACCCCATTTTTTTCAAAATAGAGTACCTGTCACTACCTATTGCTATCATAGGGGATATTTACATTCCCTGAGATAACAATGAAAGGAACAGTTTAAAAATAAGATAAAAAAGCAAAAAAATAATAAAGAAAAAAAAAAGCACCCCTGTCCCCCCCTGCTCTCGTGCAAAGGTGAACGCAAGCGTCGGTCTGGCGTCAAATGTAAACAGCAATTGCACCATGCATGTGAGGTATCACCGCGAAGGTCAGATCGAGGGCAGTAATCTTAGCAGTAGACCTCCTCTGTAAATCTAAAGTGGTAACCTGTAAAGGCTTTTAAAGGCTTTTAAAAATGTATTTAGTTTGTCGCCACTGCACGTTTGTGCGCAATTTTAAAGCATGCCATGTTTGGTATCCATGTACTCGGCCTAAGATCATCTTTTTTATTTCATCAAACATTTGGGCAATATAGTGTGTTTTAGTGCATTAAATTTTTAAAAAGTGTGTTTTTTCAAAAAAAAATGCGTTTAAAAAATCGCTGCGCAAATACTGTGTGACAAAAAAAATTGAAACACCCACCATTTTAATCTGTAGGGCATTTGCTTTAAAAAAATATATAATATTTGGGGGTTCAAAGTAATTTTCTTGCAAAAAAAAATAATTTTTTCATGTAAACAAAAAGTGTCAGAAAGGGCTTTGTCTTCAAGTGGTTAAAAGAGTGGGTGATGTGTGACATAAGCTTCTAAATTTTGTGCATAAAATGCCAGGACAGTTCAAACCCCCCCAAATGACCCCATTTTGGAAAGTAGACACCCCAAGCTATTTGCTGAGAGGCATGTCGAGTGCATGGAATATTTTATATTGTGACACAAGTTGCGGGAAAAAGGCACATTTTTTTTTTTTGCACAAAGTTGCCACTAAATGATATATTGCTCAAACATGAAATGGGAATATGTGAAATTACACCCCAAAATACATTCTGTTGCTTCTCCTGAGTACGGGGATAACACATGTGTGAGACTTTTTGGGAGCCTAGCTGCGTTCGGGACCCCGAAAACCAAGCACCGCCTTCAGGCTTTCGAAGGGCGTACATTTTTTATTTCACTCTTCACTGACGATCACAGTTTCGGAGGCCATGAAATGCCCAGGTGGCACAAACCCCCCCCAAATTACCCTATTTTGGAAAGTAGACACCCCAAGCTATTTGCTGAGAGGTATAGTGAGTATTTTGCAGACCTCACATTTTTTCACAAAGTTTTGAAATTTGAAAAAAGAAAAAAAATTGTTTTTCTTGTCTTTCTTCATTTTCAAAAACAAAGGAGAGCTTGGGGTGTCCACTTTCCAAAACGGGGTCATTTGGGGGGGGGGGTTGTGCTATCTTGGCATTTTATGGCCTTCGAAACTGTGATAGGTAGTGAAATCAAAACTTTACGCCCTTAGAAATCCTGAAGGCGATGCTTGGTTTTCAGGGCCCCGTATGCGGCTAGGCTCCCAAAAAGTCCCACACGTGTGGTATCCTGCACTCAGGAGAATCAGCAGAATGTATTTTGGGGTGCAATTCCACATATGCCCATGGCCTGTGTGAGCAATATATCATTTAGTGACAACTTTGTGCAAAAAAAAAAAAAAGTTTGTAATTTTCCTGCAACTTGTGCAAAATATAAAATATTCCATGGACTCAACATGCCTCTCAGCAAATATCTTGGGGTGTTTACTTTCCAAAATGGGGTCATTTGGGGTAAGTTGTGCCATCTTGGCATTTTATGGCCTTAAAAACTGTGATAGGTAGTGAGGAGTGAAATCAAAAATTTACGCCCTTAGGAATCCTAAAGGCGGTGCTTGGTTTTCGGGGCCCCGTATGCGGCTAGGCTCCCAAAAAGTCCCACACATGTGGTATCCCCATACTCAGGAGAAGAACCTAAATGTATTTTGGGGTGCAATTCCACATATGCCCATGGCCTGTGTGAGCAATATATCATTTAGTGACAACTTTTTATAATTTTTTTATTTTTTTTGTCATTATTCAATCACTTGGGACAAAAAAAATGAATATTCAATGGGCTCAACATGCCTCTCGGCAATTTCCTTGGGGTGTCTGCTTTCCAAAATGGGGTCATTTGGGGGGGGGTTGTACTGCGCTGCCATTTTAGCACCTCAAGAAATGACATAGGCAGTCATAAACTAAAAGTTGTGTAAATTCTAGAAAATGTACCCTAGTTTGTAGACGCTATAACTTTTGCGCAAACCAATAAATATACGCTTATTGACATTTTTTTTTACCAAAGACATGTGGCCGAATACATTTTGGCCTAAATGTATGACTAAAATTGAGTTTGTTGGATTTTTTTATAACAAAAAATAGAAAATATTATTTTTCAAAATTTTCGGTCTTTTTCTGTTTGTAGCGAAAAAAAATAAAAACTGCAGAGGTGATCAAATACCATCAAAAGAAAGCTCTATTTGTGGAAAGAAAAGGATGCAAATTTCGTTTTGGTACAGCATTGCATGACCATGAAGCAAAAGCAACGCAGTGCCAAATTGTAAAAAGTGCTCTGGTCAGGCAGGGGGTAAATCCTTCCGGGGCTGAAGTGGTTAAGAAGGGCATTTTTGGCAGGTTTCATGGTATGTTAATTGGGCAGGCTGGTTGAAGGATAAGCAGACAAGCACCTTCTGAAACTGGACCTCTGGAAACTAGGCCAGTCTGCAGACCCAATAATCCATGGGATCATTTTATTGTGCATGGAGTAGCTGACAGGGAAGCACCAAACTTTCTTTTTTGTGGATTTGATCTCTTTCTCTCTCTAGCTATATATCAGGCAGTCAGTTGGCATCACTCCAGAACAACTGCTAAGAAAAATCAGATTGGTAAAGCACAATGGATATGCAAGACTACTGTGCAAATCCTGCTTAAATAATTAACAAATATGTTGCACAGTGTACATTGTGATTATGTTGAATTGTGTGCCTACAGAGTTTAAGGCTGTAGATTTTCTCCAGGTGCTTCCTGGGAGCAAGTGGAGGATACATTCCACTTATAGTTGATAACTGACATTTCTCGGTAGACATTCATCTGCAGCTAAAAGCAAATCATTTATAAGTTTGCCAAGACTGGAAGGAAAGCTCAGTCTGTAGGTCTTCAGCAGGACTATAAGCAAACAGTTCTTTTGCTTTTACATTTTAAAAATGATTGTCAGATTACCCTTAGGTAGAGGCTAACAATAACAAATGGTCACTTTATATATTCTGTATAAATTATGTATATGTTCTATATGTTATATGTTTTTTGAAGGCTTCTTTCTCATGAAAGCTCAATTTTGTACGTTTCTTAAGCCCTATTTTACCTAAAGCACCGATGGGAGCTATCAAGGTTGAAACAGCTACATGGGTATATGCAAGGTGAAAAAAATGTATTACATGTAACTAAATTACTAAATAAATAACTGAAATATTTAAGTGGTGTCTATGCTATATATAATCTGTCCACTCTGCACAATTTGCCACAGTGACATAACAGGGTTATTTGTATAATTCTGTTTACTATCACCAGAACAAATATCAGTATGTTAAAACTTGTAAGAAGGAGGATTGACTGGCCTAAAGGTCAAACATAGCCAATAGCCAAACATAGCCTGATGGCCGAAATGCGTTGGCTTTTTGACTGTTGTCCACATGCAATAATAAAACAATGTTTTAGCCAACTTCCATGGCATCAGCCTTTCTCTCTTTTTTGCATGGATTACATGGAGGTTTGCAAAGACTTCCCAGAGTGTTGGGTTCTAGTGGCTCCCCAGGCGTTACACGGGAGGTAGTAGCTCAGATACACCTCTTCCATAGCCAATTAGCTCTTTCATAGTAGGGACAGATTTCTATAAATTAAAGTAACTACACTAAGGAAAGTGTGCCATGGTGTTGGATTGATTGGTGGATGTTGTGAACATTTGGAATTCCTAAAGGACATGGGCTATTGTTAAACTTAACAATAAAGTTTTATTTACTTTTCATGATCATTGTAGCACGCTGTTACACTGGGTCTTCTGCACAGATTGGAACCTCGTCTTTCAAATAGTGGGTTTCAGAGGTAACACATCCAAATGTACACTGCAGATATACACATCCTATTTATCCTTCACAAAAATGAGGGGAAAATACCTATTGGAGACACTCAGCAAATAAATTGAACAGAGGGTCTGATTCTCCCCCACTATTCCAGCTTCTGCAATTTATTACTGATGTCTGCTTTCCCAGCAGGTCCTAGTCTGTCTGATATCTATGAAATAGAGGAAAAATATTCAAAAAGGGGGGAAACACAGCAAAAAAGTTGACAAAGACTCTAACCCTTCCCCAATCTTTCAAAAACTTACAATAAATTGGTTAGATTAGAGTTATCTGTGTCTTTCACCCACAAGTGGTAAAACCCTGGTGTAGACAGATGCTGTTTTCCCCTATTGAGGTCTCTGCATATGGGCGGGGTCATCTGTGCTCATGCATGTGGGGTAACTCTCATGCGGGAAGCGCTAAGCAATGCCCATGACCAGGCAGAGACTGCAGTCATGTGAAGAATCAAACATTTAGGCAGTTCCCCGACTTAGAGATGAGCCTTTACCATGTGCAGCAATTAAAGTGCAGAGGTCCTCTGAAAAAGAGACTTGCTCCATATCCCTACAGACTGTAACTTGTATGTTTGCATTAGAATTGACATCCTGAGCCTGTGCCCACTCCACCAGTCCAGAGTACCTCTGTACAATACTTGCCACCTCGTCATGGCTTTCAAACTGCTCTCGGTAAATGCGAGGGGCCTGAGCACCCCCCAGAAAATATCAGCACTTCTCAAAGAAGCCAAGACGCAAAAAGCTGATACTGTCCTAGTGCAGGAAACGCACTTTGCCACTGCCAAAACCCCCCAATTCAAACTAAAGAACTATAGCCAGATCTTTCTAGTCTCAAGCCCAAAGAAAAAAAATGGAGTCATGACTGCCATCCGGGACTCCTTACATTTTAACCTACACCAAACCACTGCGGATCCACAAGGTCGATATTTGATACTGATTTGTGACATCAACCGAATCCTGTACACCTTAGTCAATGTTTGTGGCCCAAATAAACAGCAAATTCATTTCTGCAAATGTCTATACAAAAAAGTAACCCAAATCAAAATAGGCAAAGTTATTATAGGAGGTGACTTTAATATAATTGGGGACGCTGACATGGACACCAAATCAACCTCCCATCACCAAAGACCTACCCTGAACCCATTTCTTCAAGTACATCTCGCATCTGGAGACTCAACACCTCCCTTCTCGTGGATCAAGGTACTATCCACAATATTACCAATGAACATTCATTCTTTGAACTCAATGATCAGCCAGACATAGACAGAGTTGTACTTTGGTCTACATACTAAGTGTACATGCGGGGCGTTCTTATAAAATTGTATAGTAAGATTAAAAGACAGAGGATGCAGCAAATTGAGGAGATACTATCCCAAATTGACCAACTAAAATTACTTTAAGAGCTATAGCCTTGATCATGTTTATTCAAATACCTGTGGTAAAGCTAAGCTTATCAAGGATTGAAAAAATGTTGAGGCACCCCCTCCCTTTCCTCCAGTACACAGAGCTCCCCCTCCTTCCTCCCCTAGTACAGAGATTCCCCTCCTCCCTCTCCCCCAGTACACAGAGCCCCCCCTCCCTCTCCCCTAAACAGAACTCCCCCTCCTGCCTCTCCCTCTCCTCCCAATACACAGAACCCTCCTCCGCTGAGTACAGATCTCCCCCTGCTCCCTCTAATCCCCCGTACACTAGTGCTCCCCCTCCTCCCTCCCCCCATCCTCTCTCTCCAGTACAGAGTTCTCCCCTCACCCCTCAGTACACAGTGCTCCCCCCTCCTCCCTCTCCCACCACTACACAGCTACACTACACCCTCTTTCTCACACCAGTACACAGAGCCCAGTACTACCTCCCCCCCAGTACACAGAGATCCCCCTGCTTCCTCTTCCCCCAGTCTACATAGCCCCCTACTTCCTCTCACCCAGTACAGAGTTCCCCACTCCTTCCTCTCCTCCAGTACACAGAGCCCCCTCCTCCATCTTTCGCCAGTAAAAATGCCCCCCCCTCTTTCTCTCCCCCAGTACACAAGCCTCCTGCTCCCTCTCCCCAGTACACAGAGCCCCCCAACTCTCTCAGTACACAGATCCCTCTCCTCTACTGTCCCCCTAGTACACAGAGTTCACTCTCCTCCCTCCGAACCCCCTCCCCCACAGCTAGTTATGCAACCCTATAGAGCACAGTTGCTCTTCCTGCACTGAAGGGGCACTGTAACTTATAGACACAGAATCCAGAATAGGAAGCCGTTTCTGTGTTTACAAGTGACAGGCAGTCAACGGGAAACACAGGGCTAGTGGCAGAGGTGGCAGTACCAAGTACCGCAGTGCTCTGGACAAACAAAAACCCTGCTGCCAGGAGTGACATTGCAGTCACTCCTGTCAGTGAGGGGTAGGGAGCTGCTGAAGGTCCCACCACGCTCCCAATCCTCCATGTAGTGCTGGCATCTGGGGCACATTCCTCTTCTGCTCACCCCTTGTCCTGGCCTTTGCACTGACATCTGTAGCAAAACCTACACATATTTGACGATATTGGGATAAATATTTGGAATGGTATTAATTATACACCATACATTACACACGCTTTGTCTGAATCTCTGCTTGTTATAAAATATATTCATGATACTTATTTTGCCAAATACAGGCCCCATATATGTAAAAACTGTGTTAAAACAATTTTCTATGCAAAACATTTAAACAAAGGTAATCGTTAGGTAATAAAGGTTTATATTACCTTTATACTTTAAGGGTTAATCAGATCTGCAGCTTCAAAGAAGTTAGCAAGGTGTGACTGAAATTTTCAGAAGATAATCAATTTACTGCTAGAAAGCAGCAATCCCTTTGTAGTTCAGAATCAAAGTCGCTTTAAAGTAAGCTTCAGGTCCCAAAATTTGATTGTTAATGTGCTCAGCTTATTGTCATTGACATAAAATGTATGTTGCACTCAGGGGTTATGATGCTGTGGTATCCGTGCTGCTCAGTTGTGACATAGAAACACAATCCCCCCAAATCACGACTGTTAGCACACACCCCCAAATTCCCCTTCCCAACACAAATTTCTTCCCCCAAATCTGCTTGTGGTGCCCCCCCACTTCACATAATACCACAGTGCCCAGGACAGCTGCCCCTCTTGCCCACCCTTTGTCCCAGCCCTACCTCCAGAATTCTATTGGAAAACACTGATAAGGTTATAAATATTATCTGCAATAATCTTAGAAATTCCTGTTCATATCATGGTAATGTTTTAGTTCAAATAGTGCAAGTCTCCATTTGCATGATTTTAAATATTAGCTTTCAGCAGCTTGTATCATGCTTCAACTTGAAACCATAGGACTTTCAGTAAATAATTTTCCACCACTAATTTTATGCATATGTTTGCTATACATTCAAACTGGCAAATGGAATGTATTTTCTGATGTGCCAGCTTTTGTGTGTATTTATTATTTAATGTTTCATTAAAGATGCAGTACGCACCAATGTGCAGTACTTTCAAACTGACAAAGAACTTGAGATTTAACACGCAGTAGATGCCACATGACAGATTGGACATAATAGTTAAATGATAAATAAAATGAATACAATGCAACCCAAAAGATAATTTTTTTGCATAAGCCAAATTATCCAGAAACTAGAATAGTGCTGTAGTTGATGCTCTAATACTCATTAGAAGGTCAAAACAACTGCATGATGAGTTATTGCCTTCTGGCTGCTGCATAATTTGTTTTGCTTTATAGTCCATCAGAATTAGTTCACTAAATATTGTGTTACTATAAAATAAGTCTAAAGCCAGTGATTGGCTTTTAATCTGATGAACTTTACCTTTCACACTCATTTAAAAGTCCATAATTAAAGTATAACTAAAGGCAAAACTTTGGTTTTACTCTACTTTGTATAAATATAGCAATATATTTTAATATAAAGTCTGGCTTTATATTGCCTTCAAAGTCCCAATTTATGTGGGGATAATATTTCTCATTCTTTATCCTACTGGGATGTTAACAATGTATTTTCTCAGGCTCTCACCTCTGGTTTCTCTTGTTTTATTTTTAGTTTTGGACAGAGTGGAGAGGGAATAGAATGACCGTTTTTATTGTTGTCTGTGCCCCTTTTAAGGAAATTTGCCCTCTCTATTTGTCCTGTTTACAATTATCAGTGAAAGTGAAAGGAAAAGAAAATCCAAAATCGTGGGTTGTCCCCAGAAAGTTAATAGAGGGCAAATATTCATATGGGGACACTAGTTCTGGTGACCTGGGGGTCCCCAAGGAATTCCCTTAATTTGCAGGGATTTCCTCTCACTTCCTGTTTGGCTATGAGACAGGAAGTGAAGGAAAATCTCTGCAATGGGACACAGATGGAGAAAATAAAAATGACAGGGGCTTTAACCCTCCCTTACTCTATCCAAAATGGAAAAAGTTTTGTCTATAGTTCTACTTTAATACATCACTGTGAGTGTAAGTGAAATGATTGAGGATATATAGGTACTGTCATGTATATCCTTTAGGACAAATTGGAGGGTGCATAAAAGGGCCCCTTAGCCTGCCATTTTTGCAGCGGCCTGATACTGGAGGGAAGAGATATGTGTGGCACCATCCTGTGAAGGTAAAGAAAAGGTTTGATATTGTTTTAATCCTCTCTCTTTCTGATTGAGAGTGGAGTGGATTGTATACTACTGAATTGTTCCTTCTCTCATTCATTGTTAATGTAGGACTATAACCAGCTTTTGAATTTCATTTTGGAAGTTTCATTTTTTCAACACGAGACAAATGAGAGTCCTCTTTTTTGGGATAAATAGTTTAGAACATTGAGTTATAGAATTTGGATTTTCTGGTAAGTCCAACTTATTGGTTGCATTATGTGTATGTAAATATATGCATATGTATATATGTTTGCCAATTTGTTGCTAATATCTATGTGGTGTGTGGTAGCCTTTCAAATAATATCTTCCCATATTTACAGGCCCATTGCCTTTGGCATTCCTATGTCCCCCTCAGTGGTGCACCAGATATCTCCAAATTATCAATGTCCTCTAGACAACTGAGCGGTTAACCTTTATTGATAGGATAATTATTATATCAGGTAGGTTTATGCCGAATTTGGCTTTCTGGTTCTATGCTCTTTGAGAGCTTTTTGATGTGTTTATGGTTTGTATTGAGATGTTATATAATATACATCAATTTTGTATGTCTCTAATATATTGTTCTCAATTCATAGTGAGACCTATGCAACCTCAAACCTTCCCTTCTTCACTCTGCTACTGATGGCCTTTATGACAAAATCGCACCCCTGTCCTGCCCAGACCTAACCACTTCCATCTACAACACCACGTTGTCATCCTCCCTTGACGTACTTGCTCCTCTTTCTACATGCAGAACCAGGCCCCATCTGCCACAACCCTGGCAAACAGACGACACCAGAAGTCTCAAGAGACGCAGCCGTGCTCTTGAGCGAGCATGGCGTAAATCTAAATCCCTGCAAGACTTTACCCTCTACAAATCTGTCCTTCTCAAATACAACTCCTGCCTCCACACTGCTAAACAAACCTATTACAACACTCTCATCAAAACCCTCTCATCCAAACCTCGTCAACTCTTTTCTACCCTTAATTCCTTACTTCACCCCCCACTGCCCCCTCCCACCAACTTGCTTACCGCTCAACATATTGCCAACCACTTCAATAGCAAAATCAACACAATTCGCAAGGAGATATCAAGCATTAAAATTCCTCCCCTACCCAACATATCAGGTCCAACACCACACTCAATACTCTCCTCCTTTTGCCCAGTTACCACAGAAGAAGTTGATAAACTCCTCTCCATGGCCCACCTCACTACATGTCCCCTGGACCCTGTCCCCTCTCAATTACTGCGACCACCTTCCCACTCTATCCTCAACTCCCTAACCCACATCTTCAACCTCTCCCTCTCCTCCGGCACCTTTCCTTCCCCGCTCAAACATGCACTGGTTACCCCCATACTCAAAAAACCTTCACTAGACCCCACTTGTTTGAATAACTTAAGACCTATCTCCCTTCTCCCGTTTGCCTCCAAGCTCATCAAACGCCTTGTTCATGACCAAATGAGTCGCTACCTCACGGACAACAACCTTCTCGACCCCCTACAGTCTGGCTTCCGCCTACAACATTCGACTGAAACTGCCCTACTAAAAATCACCAATGACCTAATAACTGCCAAAACCAATGGCCACTACTCCATACTCATACTTTTAGACCTCTCTGCTGCCTTTGACACAGTTGACCACCTGCTGCTCCTCAGCAAATTACACTCCCTTGGCCTCCGTGATTCTGCATTATCCTGGTTCTCCTCCTACCTATCTCAGCGCACTTTCAGCGTCACTTACAACTCCATCTCCTCCGCTCCCCTTCCTCTTTCTGTTGGGGTACCCCAAGGCTCTGTCCTTGGGCCTCACCTTTTCTTACTCTATACCTCTTCCCTGGGCCAGTTGATCACCTCCCATGGCTTCCAATACCATCTCTATGCTGATGACACACAGATCTATCTCTCCACTCCCCAACTCACCCCCACTATCTCCTCACGGATCTCAAACTTGCTGATCGACATATCGGTATGGATGTCACACCACTTCCTCAAACTTAATCTTTCTAAAACTGAGCTTGTTATATTTCCTCCTTCACGGTCCCCCTCCTGTGACTTCACCATTAATATCAACAACACAACCATTGGTCCCTCCACACATGCCAGAGTCCTGGGTGTAATCCTTGACTCTGACCTCTCCTTCAGCCCCCATATCCAATCACTGGCTAAATCCTGCCGCCTTAACCTCCGCAACATCTCCAAAATTCGACCCTTCCTGACTAATGACACTACAAAACAACTTATTCACTCCTTGATTATTTCCCGCCTTGACTATTGCAACTCTCTCCTTAATGGCCTACCCTTAAGCAGGCTATCCCCCCTTCAGTCTATTATGAATGCTGCTGCTAGACTAATACACCTCACTAATCGATCCGTGACTGCTGCTCCTCTCTGCCAATCCCTTCACTGGCTTCCCCTACCCCACCGTGTAAAATTCAAAATGCTAACCATAACATACAAGGCCATTCACAACATCGCCCCCATCTACATCACCAACCTCATCTGCAGATATCGCCCAAATCGCCCCCTCCGCTCCTCCCAGGACCTCCTGCTCTCTAGCTCCCTTGTTACCTCCTCCCATGCTCGCCTTCAGGACTTCTCCAGAGCCTCTCCCATCCTCTGGAATTCCCTGCCCCAGTATGTCCGATCAGCCCCTACCCTGTCCACCTTTAGGAGATCCTTGAAAACTCATTTATTCAGGGAAGCCTATCCCACACCCACATAACTGTCCCTGAGCCACCCCCATCAAATCATTCTTTGCAGCTATTACCTTTTGTACCACCACCCCCTCCCTTTAGAATGTAAGCTCTACGAGCAGGGCCCTCCTGTACCTTTTGTATTGAACTGTACTGTAATTGTGTTGTCCCCCTTATACATTGTAAAGCGCTGAGTAAACTGTTGGCGCTATATAAATCTCGTATAATAATAATAATAATAATAATAGTGACCATACATGCAGTACTTATCTCCTGAGGAAGCCATCGTATGGCGAAACATGTGGAGCAAGAAAATACTGCTGTTCATCTACAATATGGTTACTATATGGTGATATCCTGATGTTTTTATGTATAAATAAATTTGATATTTTTATATATCGGTTTGTTACTGATCTATTCTCGGCACCCTAAAAATCCCATCATTCTCTTCCTATCTATATACCTCAATATAGAGATGTGGTGCCATTGACTATACAACATCCAGCAATATATATAAAAAAATCCTTTAGGACAAATGTCAACTGTAAATTTTCCATCCTTCTCATGGATAAAATGCCAGGATATGGACTATGTTATCAAGGCACATGTGACAATTCAGAGCCAGCAGTCTGTGTGGTGCATGGGTAATGAAAGCAGTTGCTGATATAGACTAAGTATAATGTGCACGTATAAATGGAAAGTTTACTTTATCAATATATTTAAAGAATCCTTATGGCCTGATATAGCTTGATCAGTGGCATTACAGCAGATACTGCCAAATGGATTTTCCCTGACTCATCAAAATGCCTTTCTAATACGAACCAGGACATATGCATGCTGGGCCTATGAATGAGAAAGTTCCCAATTTGTGTCTATTATGCTCATGGTCCCATCCAGCCTTGCATGGCTGAGGGCCGCTGCCCCACCTGCACTCTTAGTAGTGATATTCACATATATCTACCGAGATTAGCAAATCTAATCAGCTTTTCAGCCTTTCTTCAGCACGTTACAAATGACATATGATCCTCAACAACTATATGTTATACACCATCTTTAAAAACTAAGACTAATCCAGCAGGTGGCAGGATTTTTTTTTTATCTGTATTTTATTTATTGATTTTTTTTCAGATATATACTTTACATATCCCATAGAAAAATACCTCAATACAACTGGTCACAAAATCTATAAAGGACATCATTCCAACATTCTTCAACTTGTAGCTTTGTATCTTTGGAATATCCCAACAAAATGTTTCATCTGTGCAGTTATATGAGTAGCTATACCACTCCCATCAGTTGAATGCGGTACAATTTCCACACACAGTCTGCCTTTTGTACCTTCATATAATATCTCTAAGAATACTTTTAATTATTTAAAAAATTTTCTTTACAATCCATACAAATTAATTCTAAAGTATTGTATGTTTAATATATTGTGTCATTCTTATAAGATTAGATCTGCCATTTACAGATCAATTTTCCCCCTGAAATGTAAAAATAAGCTGATCCACATTTATAGAAATATACATTTCAGAATTTATAGCAAATATTACTCCTTAAAGGAGTAGTACAGCCAAATCTTGTTTGGCTGAACTTCTCCTGTGGATCACAGGAGTGCAGTTTGTTCTGCACTTCTGTGACCCGTATTCAGCTGACAGCGGGCTGGGGAAACATCGCGACCATATGGTCGGGATCAGCTCAGGAGCATGGACCAGCACCTGACTCAGCCTCTCAGTGAGCCAGCGCTCTCACACATTGCACAGCGCAGCTCTCCAGTGAGCGTAGAGGGCAAAGCAGAGAGCTGCTGACTGACAGTCAACAGCTCTCTGCTCAGGGAGCACTAAGAACCAAGTGATCAGCGGTGTTTGATCGCTTGGTTCTCACCCTTAGAACCAGTGGGGGGACAGATGTAGCCTCAGACTGGTGCTGCATCCACCTAGGTAAGTATGATTCTAAAAAAAAAAAAAAAAAACTAATATTTATCTTTTAATATTTAAAAAAGGGGAAATATCTTAATAAATGTGGCAGAGTTGGGCAGAGGGAATTTCAGTTCATCAGTAGGTACCGACTTACTCCAATTAATAATCCTACAATTAATTAATAATCCTACAATAATAATAATTATTAATAATAATAATAATGATAATTAATTAATAATCTTGCATAATGGCCTAAGATGGAAGTTATAGTCATAGCTTTTTTTAAAGCACAGTAGGCAGCACAGTGGCTTAGTGGTTAACACTCCTGCCTTCCAGCACTAGGGTTTGAATCCCAACTAGGATACTACCTGCATGAAGTTTGCAGTTTCTTACTGTGCTTGTGTGGTTTTCCTACCACACTCCAAAGACTTGCTGGTAGGTTAATTGGCTTCTATCAAAATTGGCCCTTGTTTGTCAAGTAGAGACCTTAGATTGTAAGCCTCTTGAGGGCAAAGACTGATATGTATGTACAATAAGTAAAGCCCTGCATAAATTGTTTTCGTTAAATACAAGTGGGTTCACTATTCATAAAATATTCAGACCCCCTTAATTTTTTAAAATTTTGTTGCAGCCTAATAATACAGTTGTTCAAATTAATTTTAAACCTCCCACAATCAAAAAAATGGCAGGCACTTGAGCTAAATTTTAAGTGTTGTTGCAAAGGGTCTGAATACTTATTCTAATGTGATATTTCAGTTTTTCCTTTTTCATACATTTGCAAACATTTCTGAAATTCTGTTTGTCATTATGGAAAACTGAGTGTAGATTAATAAGAAACATTGAAACCTTAAACAGCTGTAGCATCAGGCTGCAACATAACAAAATTGAAAAAAGTGAGGGGGGTCTGAATAATTTATGAATGTACTGTAAATCACCTGTATTAAATAAAAAGCATTTTATTATCACCTAAAAAAAATAAAATAAACATCATCCCCATATAATGCTATTTTTTATTCTATAGTATATCATTTAAAGCCATTGATACCTGAGGAGTGACATTACCAACATTCCAATAGTTATTGCAAATAATAATAGGCATAGGGTACATTTGATGAGTGCCATGTAGTTTGAATTAAAGGGGTTGTAAACCTTCCGTTTTTTTCACCTTAATGCATCTGAAAACATCTGAGGGTTACAGGCCCCCCAGTCTCCCCATTTACTTACCTGAGCCCTCGAAAGTCCCGCGTCGAGAACGCGCTGGCTTCTCGGCTCTTCTCGGCCCGGTCTTCTCGGCTCTTCATTGGATAGATTGATAGCAGCGCAGCCATTGGCTCACACTGCTGTCAATCAAATCCAAATGACGCGACCGCCAGGGGGCGGGACCGAGACATACACTCTGTGTCTATGGATGCAGAGTGTATGAGACGGGAGCGTGCCCGCAAGGTAATCTAGTTATCTATTGCGGGGAGGAGCCGAGATAGCAGCCGCGGGACCCCAGAACAGCAGGACCGGGGCCACTCTGTGCAAAACGAACTGCACAGTGGAGGTAAGTATAACATGTTTGTTATTTTAAAAAAAATTTAAAAAGGAACCTATACAACCACTTTAAGGAGACATTTTTTTTATAATGCCTATACAGCCTTCCAGATATTAAATGTGAACCCATTTCATAAATTTGGAGCCTAAATATTTTTTTTTTCACTCACTACCCACAAATCAGACCATTCAATACAAATAAAGGCTTCAGTTGCATCAAAGGATAATAGGGCTTCAGTTCCCATATTATTCAGAGGTATTTTTACATGTATAAAAAGGTGCTTTGAATATGACGGGCAGTCGATTTATTAGATATAAAGCCTGCCTGGTCAGGATTTATTATGTTATGTATTACCACAACCAAGTGAATTGCTAGCATTTAAGCTGTTAATTTAACATTCGCTGTAAGCAGGCATATCAGTAAGTATGAATCTGAATGCTTCTCATCCTTGAGTTCAATATAGCCACTAAGATCACCACGGCCACAGAGGTTGGTAACTGAACTCAAAACATACATTAATTATTTCTAAGAGTAATGGCAAGAGAATTTCTTTATAAGTCTTATATGCCTATTCTACAATACCATCCTCTGCAGGGTCCCTATTATTAGGAAGCATTTCCAATGTTCTTCTCACCTCTTCCAAAGTAAAAGGAGAATTTAAGTAATCTAAAGGTATTTGTTTGAATATGTCCTTTTGGAGGCATATAAGAGAGGGGTAGAAGAGACTGCTAAAGTATGTCCATTTCATTTTTATTTCGCCAATGCTATATTTGCTAAAAAGTCCATGCTATATTTGCTAAAAAAAACCTACTTTTTGTCACTCCTTAAAGTAATGCTGTTTCGAAAAAAAAACACGTGTTTGTTCTTTAATGCAATTTTTTACTAGATCCTGTTCTGCTTTACAATTCTTCAAACAACTAATAGAGGGATTATTATTACATTCCTTTAATGCTCTATTCACTTGTATCATCAGATTCCTCTACCATTTCTTCATGTTTGCTTTGACAATTGAAATTTGTTTCACAAATAGCCCTTGGGGATATGCTTTCAAAGCATCTGAAAATAGAAATGGAGAAGTGTTAAAATAAATCCACCCCCCAAAAAAAAAAATTTAGATCCAAATGAAAAAAAGAGGAATCCAGGAACATTACCTTGAACAGCAAGTCTTAAGAATAACATTAACCTCAAAGTTTGAGAAACACTGGCCTAAATAATTGTCACTAGATAATACATAAAAAAAACCCCCAAAAATTAAAACAAAAGATAAATTAGGGACTAGGCAGCTGTACAACGTAATACTCAGTAGCATTTGTGTATTAATTTCCTCTCTCTGTTTTGACATAGGTGCATTGTTCTTTTGTGAATATTGATTCATGAGCTTTAGGTGCTAGAACATTCCTGCTTTTTTCCAGCAGCAGACATACAACAACTAACAATGGACAATTCGGTATTCAAAAAACTTTGAATTGACTCTAGATATGTATACAGGACCTATCCAGCAATGTGCACGAGAGCAGCGGCTCTCCATGGTCTCTACCTCCTCATTTGCTCCTCTACTGCCAAGTACAACCTGTAAGCCATTGAGGAGAGAGTGGGGGCAGGGCCAAACCACACTCTGTGTGTGAATGGACACACAGAGCAGTGGCTTGGGAGCCACCATAGCAAGCTGCTTGCTATGGGGGCACTCGGCAGGAGGAATTGGACAGGAGTGCCAGCTGGGACCCGAGAAGGAGAGGATCTGGGCTGCTCTGTGCAAAACCACTGCACAGAGCAGGTAAGTATAATATGTTTGTTATTTATTTATTAATATGCCTTTAAAAGAGAAGTCCCCTGTCAGGTCTAAGGCTGAGAACTGAGCAATCAAACACTGTCGATCCCTTAGTTCTCCCTGCCGCTCTGAGCAGAGAGTATTGACTGTCAATCACCGCTGTTTGCTCTGCCCCTTCAGCACTCACTGGAGCGTCAGCTTGGGGAGGGGGAGGAGCAGCTAGCTCAGTCTCTCAGTGGCACAGATGAGAGGCTGATCCAGGTGCCAATCCAGGCTCCTGGGTAGATCCTGACCATATGATTGTGATCTTTCCCCATCCTGGACTGGCTCTGTGATGTCTGACAAAAGCAGGCTTTTTTTTTTTAGAGAAAGAAGCAGACAATGAATGTCATGTTCCAGCAATTTAAAATGTACATTTTTTTCTTTGCAAATGTTATTTTTGTTGTAGCAACAAGAATGAAAAAGAAATTGTGAGTCTAGTATGGGTTTTAAGGGGGTACCTGACACAAAAAAACAAAAAATGCATTTACGCTCTGGCAAACATTGCAGATCATAACGTTATTGCACATCACGCAAATCTTCTCCTGCTGCAAGTCTGTTATGCTATGAGCAAATAATTTCACAGACTCCTCAGATTGGTGGAAATCGCTACTGAAGCACAAAAAGGCACACATATTCTCAGGGCTTCACTTGGAAACTGAGGGGCCCCATACAGTCAGCTAGACAGAGCCCTCCACTCCTACCCTCCAATCTCAGTATTTCTAATCATCTGCAGAAGACAGCCCTGTTGCCAAATCCACACCACACAAAGAAGGGACTTTAAATATAATTACATAGTTACATAGTAGGTAAGGTTGAATAAAGACAATAGTCTATCCAGTTCAACCTGTGTAGGTGCACATGTGTCAGTGTCTATAATTATTTCCCATATCCCTGTATGTTGTGTTCTTTAAGAGGCACATTCAAGAGTCTCTTAAAAATATCCAAACTCCCCGCAGCCACCACCAATTGTGGAAGAGAGTTCCACATCCTGATTGCCCTGACAGTGAAAAAACCCCTGCGCAGTTTAAGGTTAAACTGCTTCTCCTCCAATCTCATTGTGTGTCCCCCATATCGTATTGCCCATGCACAGTCATTCACCCATCCACAGCAATTAAATAAAAGTTCCCTGGGTCCAGTGACAAACCTAGCATATCTGGCACCCTAGGCTGATTCTTTTTCAACATCCCCCTTAACCCCCGCCCCCTCACCCACAAACACACACATACAAACATGCAGGCACCAAAAATAAAACTGAATGCACTGTGCTGAATTATGGATGTGGCCATATTGTGCTAACAAGGGGTGGGGCTTAAGGGGTCATGGTTAAATAAAAGCAAAGCCTTTTCACTGTATACACAGTACACATATGCTACAGTACCTGTACCTACACTCTCAGAAGTGCTTAATGCACAAAGAGGAGGACTTAGGAGTGGGTAATGCACAAGGCAAAAATTATCCCCACCTGCCAGTACACTTTTACCTCTCCAAGTCCATATCTCCTATAATACAAATCTCAACCAACGACCCCAATTTGTCCCTGGTACAGATCTTCTCCCACAGCCCTGAAACGAGCCCACCACTTCAGTACATAGTTACATACTTAGTCAGGTTGAAAACAGACACAAGTCCATCAATGAGACACAAGTCCATCATCAGACACAAGTTCAACCATAAAAAAATAAATAAATAAAATAAAAAATATCGTACAATCCAATATACCAAATTATACCAAATTCTCTACCCACAGTTGATCCAGAGGAAGGCAAAAAACCCCAGCAGAGCATGCTCCAATTTGCTACAGCAGGGGAGAAAATTCCTTCCTGATCCCCCAAGAGGCAATCGGATTTTCCCTGGATCAACTTTACCTATAAATGTTAGTACCCAATTATATTATGTACATTTAGGAAAGTAAGGCCTTTCTTAAAGCAATCTACTGAGCTAGCCAGAACCACCTCTGGAGGGAGTCTATTCCACATTTTCACAGCTCTTATGCCCTGTACACACGGTCAGACATTGATCGGACATTCCAACAACAAAATCCTAGGATTTTGGCTCAACAGATGTTGGCTCAAACTTGTTTTGCGTACACACGGTCGCACAAAGTTTGCGGAATTTTCGATCGCCAAGAACGCGGTCACGTACACCACGTACGACAAGACTATAAAAGGCCATTTCAGAACCAAGCGCGGCACCCTTTGGTCTCCTTTTGCTAATCTCGTTTTAGTAAAAGTTTGGTGAGAGACAATTCGCGCTTTTTCAGACTCGTGGTTTTCAGATCGTTTTCTGCTGATCAGTTTGTGCTTGTGGGTTTGTATCTGCTCTTCAGTGCGTGCAGTGAGTTCGTATTTGATTATTCATTGCGTTCTTGTCAGCTCGTTGCTGTTTTTCAGGTCGCTCTTCACAGGCCTTGCTGTTCTTCGGTGCATTCTGTTACTTCGTTCTGAGCAGCCGACCGTTTTCTAGCCATGTTGCGTATACATACTCCTCGTAGAGTTCGTGCTGTGCGGGGGCTTGGTGTTGGGGTTCTGACCTTGGCACAAGTCCAGTCCATGAACAGGGTGGGGAGGAGTTCATGGACCAAGAATTGGTTGCTTCAGCGTGACCAGTTCTGTCATATGCCTTTGCTCCGTGAGATCCGTGAGAATAATCCTGATGATTTCAGGAACTTTCTCCGGATGACGGACCCCGTATTTCACCGCTTGTTGGCTTTGCTGACCCCCTATATCAGCAGGCAGCATACCTGCATGAGGCGAGCCATCACTCCGGAGCAGAGGCTAGTCACCACCCTGCGGTACTTGGCGACGCAGAGAAGCCTGCAGGACTTGAAGTTCTCGACAGGCATCTCCCCCAAGGCTCTGGGAATCATTATCCCAGAGACCTGTTCTGACATCATCCAGGTCCTGCAGAAGGAGTATATGAAGGTAAGATTTTTATCCTTTAATATCACATTTTAGTGTATTTAATGTTTGCTAATGTATTGTATTTCTTTTCTCATTCCCTAATTACCATGATTGGAATATGCTGTGAATGTCCCCTTTGTTCTCATGCATGCTGGATTTTTATCTAATTTTTTTTTGTCCTTCATGCATATTTGCCTTCACTTACCTCCCCAGCATGCTCTCCTGCCCCTATATTCACCTCATGTAGTCACTTAACAATGTATTTTATCAGCTCCATAGTAGTGCTTTACCCCAAACACCCCCTAAAATGTTTAGAAATGTGATTTGTGCTTTAAACTCAGGCAGAGTGCCAGAGGCTTTTTTTGGGTGTCCCCAAATCATTTGGAATCCTCCCTCCCCCCAACTGCTAAGTCAGCTGATACTAATTCTCTATCTATCCTCAATCATCTATCTGCTGACTTTGCCAAACCCATACACACTATACCCATCTCTTTAGTGGTCGGATTTATGGATGAATTCCCCAAAGCATGTAGTGCAAGGGCCTGCCTGTATATTTTCAAATGGTACTGTTTCAAGTTTCTGTATACTATTATTATCTTGATAGGTAATAGCAGAATGTCCAAATGTGCTAAAATGTGTACAGTGTGTATTTATATCTTTGTATTATGACACTTCTTACCTGTCCAGTGGGCTGCCAATAGTGTAACTAAGGAGGGGCTGTTCAAAGTAATACCCATTATTTAGGCATTTACTGTACTTAGGCATTCATATCTCAATGAAGTGGAGAGGGTTACCTGTCCCAGAGTTCCCCCCCTATAATGTTAGAAATGGCCCAGGAGAGGGGGGGGGGGTGAATCTGATAGGTGTACCTTATACTTTGGTCTTAAAAAATTACTCTTAAAAATGTTAGCTTGATGTTGAGCAAGAATGTTTGTGTCTAATCTGCTTTCCATGTTTATGTGCAAAATGACTAATTTTTGATTTTGTTTTGACTCCACAGTTTCCTTCCATGGCACAGGAATGGCAGACTGTGGCCTCCCACTTTGCCCAGCGGTGGGACTTTCCTAACTGCGGAGGGGCAATTGATGGGAAACACGTCCACATCATCCCACCACCCAACTCGGGGTCATACTATTACAACTACAAGGGGTTCAATAGTATTGTGATGTTGGCGGTGGTGTCGGCTACCTATGAGTTCCTGTATGTGGACATGGGGAAGAATGGCTGGATGTCCGATGGTGGAGTCATCGCCCAGACAGAGTTTTACAGGCGTCTCCAGAATGGCAGCTTGGACTTGCCACCTCCAGAAGACAATGTGGAAGGACTCCCATTCGTCTTCGTTGTGGATGAAGCATTTGCGCTGGGGGACCATCTTATGCGGCCATTCCCAATGAGGACCCTCACCCCAGACCAGAGGGTTTTTAATTACTGCCTATTTCTTACACTCATACATATGGCGGAGTACAAACTGAATCACATTATCCTGGCGTGCTGTGTTCTACACAACTTTTTACGGAAACATTCTGCCAACTATGCTGGCTCAGTTGGGCCTGAGGCCGGAATTCCTAATGAACCAACCCTGACGGCGCTTGAAAGTGGCCATCCTGGCTTGCCCTCCCTGAGTGCCTGTGATGTCCGGCTAAGATACCTTGAATTCTTTGCGGGTAGGGGGGCATCAATATGCCAGACAATGTCTAAAACATTTTTTAAATAAAAAAAACAAAAAAAACAAGGTTTGGTGACATTTCCTGCTTGTGTTTGTTTTAGCTGACCCTGACAGAAATGTGGTGAGTCCTGAAATTGGCATGATTGTGTAGCCTTACAAAGCACTGTTGGGTGTTATTTCCTAAAGGCAAAGACACTTTGCACTACAAGTGCACTTGAAACTGCACTGAAACTGCACTTGTAGTGCAAAGTGTATTTGCCCTTAGGAAATAACACCTATTGTCACCGAAAACACCCATTACAGCACAACAAAAGTTTAGTAGCGTTGAGACAATAATCTACACAATCTTGCTTAACAATCTTTTTAATACCTGCACAATCACATGTGCATTTAGAAAAGGTTTTTTAAAAAAAAACAACATGTTTGTTGTATAACAATTTTTGGGGTTTAGAAAATTAGAAAAATTAGAAATGTCCATTTAAGATAAAACAGGCATGTTTAAAACCAACCAGAAAGACACAAATCTTGAACTTACAAAGTTCACATTTGGTAGAACTTGAAGGCAATATCAGACATGAGTATTTACAAACTGAGTTTGATATTGCCTTCAGATGGGGTGAAGTCACCCCAGGAAAAGCCAAATTTTGAAGATGCACACAAATTTAAGAATGTCAACATGTGCTAGCTGCCATCATGGGGGACCAAGGGACGTGTTTTGGGGGTGCAACCCCTTCCTCACAGCTACTTTATTATTGAGGAAGGGGTTGCACTCCCAAAACGCGTCTATTGATCTCCCGTGATGGCAGATAGCACATGTGTGCATCTTCAAAATTTGGCTTTTCTAATATTGTATAAAAAAATTTCAAAAAGTGTAGCACACCCATAAACAAAGGGATTTGGAGGGCTTTTAAACTCGCCCTAAAACATCAATGATGTTCTTATTTTTTTGAAGAACTTCATTGATGTTTTTCTTGATGTTTTCCAATGCAACATTACACCCCATGATCTCCCCAATCAGGATCTGGGCACTTTCAGAGGTGAAAGGATCAGGATCCACAACATCACGATCACCTAAAAAGAGAGAAACCAAAAAAAAAAACAGGTATTATCAATATGCCGGCATCCATCTCTTACCTGAGCCTGTGGTCGCAGACACTCACCTTTTGTGGTGACAATTTCCACCACGTCTTCCTCCTCCTGCTCTGCTGGTCTTCGGTGGATTTCCCCTTCTTTCAGAGGTGGGGGGTCTCTGGTCTCCTCGGATGAGGGGTGTCTTCCGAGTCTTTTATCCCCATGTAAAAAAAAAAAAGTATACTTAGCACACAGATATTTAATGTCAGAACTATAAATATGAAGCATTGCTTGGAAGTGGGGTACAATTATCTATTTTGGCAGACTTCCAAGATGTAGCATTTTTATTGTCCTTTGTCAAGCTTCAATACTTTACCTGTCTTGTACAAGCTTCACAGATGGAGACCCCCCTATAGTATACACTGGAGCACCTGTGTGGGCCCCCTAATAAAAAGGGTGTGCTGGTGTCCCACACTAGTGCTACAGCGTCCAGATGTGAAAACTGCTGCTGAGTGTCCTCTCCTTACACAGAATCTAGTTTGCATTTCATTCTAGTAACAAACACATCTACACCACCCAATTCTTTGCACACAAGTAGGCCCCAAAAATGATGGCAATTGCATATGGCCAAACGGACTATGTTTGATACGAACGAATAATGTGCCCATGAACATGAAAGTTGCCATTTTAAACTGGATAACAGATATTAAGAAAAGCACATGGAGCAGCACGAACGTAATAAACAGAAAGAATAGGAACACAGCACAACTACTTACTTTTTTGCAGCACTCTCCAGATCTTTCTGTACTGCTCGTGTTCTCTTAATTTGAGGTCCGACCACCGCTTCCTGAGCTGATCTTTCGATCGTCGTACCCCGATATTCCGGTGCAGACTCTTGACTACTTCCGCCATTATCTTGGCTTTTATGACATTGGGGTTGGGGTAAGGTCCATACTTTCCATCATAGTCAGCCTTCTTCAGGATGTCGACCATCTCCAACATCTCCCCAAAGGACATATTGGATGCCTTATATCGTCTCCTTCTGGATCGGGACGTTTCAGGCTCCGGGCTTCCCTCCTCCTCCTCCTCCTCGTTGGTGTAATTATCAGACACCTGTTGTGTTTCCGCCATGTGCTCTTCCCCACTGCGCCGAACGAGAAGTGGCGGGGAATAGACTAGAAAGAACGTCAGGGGCGAGCGGAGTTTTACGCATGCGCAGTGTCTATAAAGCGTAACACGCGTGCGTAGTATGTACAATCTGTGAGCGGAAGAAGGAGTAACGGAGGCGCCGATCGTGATTGTGAAGGTAAGATTTAACATTGGGCCTATACTGCTTCTAGATTGAGGCCTGTATTTGCACAAGTTTAGTAGACTTTAGGCTGACATTAGGGTTTGTCTTATGTTGTGTTGCAGTGAAAATGGATATCTTTAGAGAGGATGAATTTATGGCCATATTCATTGATATGTACAGGGAGCTGCCTTGTCTGTGGCAGAAAAACCCACATTATAAGAACCAAACAAAGAGGAAGGCAGCGCTGGATAATTTGTTGGCATTTGTGAAGACGGTGATCCCTACAGCAGACATCACCTATTTGAAGGTTCTAATTGGTGGCCTGAGGAGCACTTATCTAAGGGAGCACAAGAAGGTCCAGGATTCCCAGAGATCCGGAGCTGCAGATGACATCTATGTCCCCAGGCTCTGGTACTATGACAGACTGCATTTTCTGGCAGGTCAGACTGAACCCAGGCCAGCACTCTCCAGTCTTCCTTCCACGCTTCCTTCCCCCCCAGCTGAGGCTTCCGACGCCCAACCTGGGCCTTCCAGGCAGCAACATGTGGAGGAACCCAGATTGAGCCAGGTATAGCATTCCTCTCAATATTTCTGCTTGTCCAATCAATGATGTTAAATAGATGTTAGTCTGGAGTACTAATTTATGATTGTGATTGATGATGCAAAAACTAAAACCATGTCCCTTTTTCATACACAGGGAAGTCTCAGCCAGGAGGTGGCCGGGCCGAGCAGGCTGCCTGATATGCAGGTCCCTCCCCTACACCTACAAAGACAAAGTGCGAGGAAGAGGAGTACCCTGGAGGAGGTTGCCATAGGCCTTTTTTGGAAGGCTACAGAGGCCCTGAGAACCCCCCACACTGTGGAGGAGGACTTTGCTGGCATAACTGCCTGCAAAATGATGCAGATGGAGGAGGGTCAACGACTCCTATGTGAGTTTCTAATTTTGGAAGCTCTCAATAAGGGGTTGAGGGGCCAAATTACATGTGCAACCCACATTTGTGACCTCACACATGGTCCTCCTCCTCCAGGTTCTACTCCTCCTCCTCCTCCACCTCCAGGTCCTACTCCTCCTCCTGGCACATCTCCCACACCAGAGCCACAGCGTGGAAGGAAGCATCTAAGGAAGACCTGAGAGTGATGGCCCTGGGTTCAGTCTGGTCTGGCAAAAGATGCAGCCTCTTGTAGTACCACAGCCTGGGGACAATACATGTCATCTGCTGCTTTCCGGATCTCTGGGACTTCTGAACCAGACTGCACTCCCTTAGATATGGACTCCTCAGGCCACCAATTTTGCTGGTAATGAATTGATAAAAAATAAACTTAATTGCGCTGGCAAAAATGAAAACAAAATAAAGTGTTAAAAACGCACCATATATGTGATAATAGTAAGTGCATAAACATCTTATCCCAAAATACTAACAAAAATGAAATAAAATGCTTCAAAAAACACCATACATGTGATAACAGTGAGTATACAATCAATAATCATAGACAAAAGCCGTCAGTTAACAGTCTATAATAATGTGAATCTCATAAATTCAAGCTGAAAGAGTCCGCTCCATGTGTTTCATCCCCACACACCAAGGAAGAATAAGCCAAAATACTTCTGTTCGGGTATACAGTGACAACGGCAAGAGAAGTGGTAGATGTACGCTTACCCCAGATGTTGGACCTCCCCTGTGGCAAGGTCTTGTGAGCTTGCAGATTTCGCCCTCTGCAGGGACAAGTTGTTGATCTCCTGGTCCTGGCAGCGTGTGCCGCCGACTTCCGTATGGCCGGGATGGTCCAACTAATCGAACCTCAGCGGGGGGACTCAGAGATGCCAAAAGTCCATAAACAGGAGAGGGAGGAAAAACGGAGAAAATACTCCAATAGTGTGATATAGTTTTAGGTTGTTTATTAGTTAAAACATACCACGAGAGATCATACAAAACTCAAGTGTAAAAATTCGTTAAAAAAAGCCGGCATATTCAAAGGCAGAACGCCCGTGCAAACAAATATTTCGAACACGTGATGGCTAGCACTGCGAGGCCACGCCCTACATGTTTCGTCATACGTGACGTCTACGGGGGCACGGGCGACGCAATGAACCATCACTTTATATATCAAACCCAAAATTATAAACACGCCCACATCTCCACCCATGTCCGTCATTCGACCATGTCATTCGACATGTGTGGAGATTCGATGGAGCCGTCAATGAAGACCGCCCACAGGGCGGAACACACATGTATAAGAAACAAGGAAGCATTAACCAAGCCTCATTGCGGCGAACGCCAAACACACTTGTAGGCATGCGCAAGAACGAGCCAAGCCTCGATCTGGCTGGTGATAAAAGGCGTTCATGTAAAGGCTAAATGGAAACCGGAAGTAATCAAGTGTATCCCCTAAATGAATTCCAGAGCCATGCATCCATGTTAGATACAGAAACTTCCGGTTCTATAAAACCACAAAATATTCCTTAAAAAAACCTTAATGTTAAATTAGAAGTTAAAAAATAAAAAATAAAAAAAGTAACTAAGTTAAAGGAATTCCAAAATGTATAAAATATATAATATACGTGGCCACTGACCACAAAGTGTCTTAATCACTCTTAAAAAATGTTTGGATTTTTCTTTCTATTAAGAGGTCATATGTGTCTAGAGGGGAACAGTGTTCCATCAATATTGTAAAGGAACACGAATCAATTGATTTAGACTATGTGTGAGCGAAAAAAACAAATAATTGGAAATTATGTCTTGTCTTTGAACTACACAGAAATAGTACAAGGCCAGATTTTTATATATACCAATAGCCAGAACCAGACTCAGCTCATCCCCTTACAATGTCAAAAATTAAGAAAACAAAGGAATAAACAGTAAATCCTAAAAATAAGAGGGGGGGGGGGGAAGAGGGGAAAAAAAAGGGGGTCTATTTAATCAACCACTAAGGTTAGCTATTGTGGCTCAAACCCCATCTGATACTAAATCGCCCGTTCTATTAGGCGTTATCAATAAATGCGTTGATCTCAATATCTACATTGAGCCCTCTTGGTTTAAGACACCCCATCTTAAATATCCACCCCATTTCAAGCTTGGATATAGCTCTTCTCTTAGGTCCCCCTCTCCATGGAATACTCAACCTATCAATACCAATAAACTGTGTCCCTCTTGGATCCTTATCATGTACATTCAGATAATGTTTAGACACTGGGTGTCCTATAAATCCTCTCCTGATGTTGCTAATGTGTTCATTTAACCTGACCTGAAGAGGGCGAACAGTGCGTCCCACGTACTGAAACCCACATGGACAGGTTAAAAGATATACTACATGAGTAGTGGAACACGTAATAAATGATTTTATTGTAAAGGTTTGTGAGGTACTAGTCGCATGGAAATGTGTTACCTTCCGGTCCTTGATGGTATTGATTGTACAAACCGCACATTTCTTACATCTATAATACCCCACTAAATTCTGAAAAAACATTGGTTTCCTTATTGGAGGATCACATACACTAGGGGCTATTGCTGCTCTAATAGACGGTAATCCCTTGAAGACCACCTGGGGTCTCTCCGGGAGAAGTGGGCCCAGTACATTGTCATTCTTGACTATATGCCAATATTTGTGTATCAGTTTCCTTATTACAAAGTGTTGATGAGAGTAACTGGTTACAAAAGGACAGGTGAAATCTTTCTTTGTGGTATTCCCTATCTCTGTACGATCTATCAATAGAGATTCCCTATCCAATCTCTCAACCTCCTCTACTCGCTCCCTTAGAAAAGATGCATCGTAGCCCTTTTCCAGGAATCGCTCCGTAAGGACTTGGGATTGGATCCTAAAATCATTAATAGAAGAACAATTGCGTCTAATTCTTACATACTGGCTTTTCGGGACTGAATCCAGCCACGCTTTATGATGACAACTATCCCGCGATATAAATGCATTACGATCTGTGGATTTAAAATATGTGGAAGTCGTTATCACATCTCCTTCCCCCTTTATTACAAGATCCAAAAAGTTAATCGAACTCTGACTGGATTCATAATTAAAATGAATCCCTCTGTCATTTACATTTAAACCTTCCATAAACTGATGTAGGGAGTCCTGGGTACCATTCCAAAGGAGGAGGACGTCATCGATGTATCTTGCCTATAAGACCAATTCTGGTCTCCGTTGGGCATAGATGACGTCCTCCTCCCATTTACCCATAAATAAGTTTGCCAAACTGGGGGCAAATTTTGCCCCCATGGCTACTCCCTTTTTCTGTAAAAAGAAAATATTCTTATGCCAGAAAAAGTTATGAGTTGTGGTATACTCCAAAAGGTCCATAATAAATTTCTTTTGTTTTCTTGGCAATGTCACGTCCTTGTACAGATAATACTTGACTGAGGATATACCCCAAGTATGGGGGATTGCCGTGTACAGTGACGTGACATCCGCCGTGGCAAGCCAATATCCACTTTTATATCCACTGTCCCTTAACAGGTTAATGGCATGCCTACTGTCCTTAATATAGGCGGGCAAAGAGCGGACCAGGGGTTGCAGGAAGTTGTCAATATATTTACCAGCCCTTGAGGTGATAGAATCAATTCCGCTGAAAGGGGAAGTGGACCTCCAAGATTGGTATAGATATTTCAATGAGGCTGGAGGAAAATTTTTGGAATTTTTGATCCCCAGAAAGAGGGCTAAGTTAAGCAGATTAGATGTTGAGATTAAACTCATTAAGGAGAAATTATCCCCTTTTGTTTTAAGTGAAGAGTATAAAGAGCGATCCTCCAATCTAAGAAAAATTCTGGAGAAGGAGGAAATAGAACAAAAAAACAAAAAACGAAAGAAATTTAATAGGGATTTGACTGACTACCAAAATAGTTGCGTTTTCCAATGGCAGGTAAAAATTGCCGCGGAAGAAGCTGAGAATAACAGTCAGATGGAAATTTCAGCTCCTGAAGCTTCCAGCCAAGTCAGACAGGCGAGGGAACCAGGGAAACTTCTACCATCACAACATTTGAAACTACCTAGGAAGGTGTCTTACCGCTCTCCAGGCAGATCTAACCCTGATTCTTATGTACAATCTCCAGTCCGGAATGTAAGAGTTCCCACTCAGGCCCCTAAAAAGAAAATAAAAACTCAAAAAAATCATCAAAAAAATCAGAGATTTAGGAGACAGCACAAAGAGGGTAATCAATCCAACCGGGTAGCAACAGGAGGATACCAGGATGTTCGTTATGATAATCAATACGACCATCATGGTAGGTCCTATAGGGATAATCAGTCCCCAAGATACCCTATACCTACACATAATCGCTTCCAACCATTGGATGAACATTATGTTAGAGATAATGATTACTATGGGGAGTCCAACCAAGGTTATTATACCCCAAGGAGGAATGAGGGTTACGACCGACCACCTCGCCACCATTCTTCCTTTCCCCCCCAAAGGGACACACAGAGGGATGAATACACCCCCCGACGTGTTCATCGTGAGGAGTACTCACAACCTCAGCATTGGGGTTTTCCCAGGGGAGAACAAAACTTCCAACGACCAATAGAAGAAAGAGAGGAGTCAGAGGGGGGAGGAAGACTAGGAGCAAAAAGAAAACGGGTATAACTGGACAAGGCATTTTCAATCTTAGTGGGATCCCATTGACCCCCGATGAAACTGCCATTTTAGACAAGGGACTCAAATTCGCACCTCCGAAACCGCTTAATAAGTTCCAGACATACATGGACATACACAAGTACACCAGGAGACTGAATATTAAGCGATATCTGTTGACCAATCCCATCAATACCTTAAATAACAATCCTACAAATGTTAAACACTCAGGCTTGGCGAATGCCTCATTGTTCAATCCACCAGGCGGCTTACCAGCCTCTATTAAAGTGTTTAGGGATCTCCTTATAAAGGATTTGGAAAGCGTAAAAAGCAAAAATACTAAGATGAGTAACAATTTGGAATTAGGTTTAGACCAACTTTGTAAAAGAAAGGATCTAGTGGTGAGACCAGCCGATAAGGGGGGGGGAATCGTTGTCCTAAGTAAGATAGATTACCTCCAGGAATTGGACAGAATAGTAGGGGATACTACTACATATATCCCCCTAAAGTCTGACCCTAGGAATAAATATAAGAGAGAACTTGAGAACATTGTGGAAAATGGCTTTAGATCAGGAGTTATAAATAAAAAAGAGAAATCGTTTTTGGTTCCCGTGTCTTCACGGATACCTATTATTTATTATCTCCCAAAGGTCCATAAGGACCCTGTCCACCCACCTGGCCGCCCAATTATCAGCGGAATGATTCTATCACCTCAAGGGCTGGTAAATATATTGACAACTTCCTGCAACCCCTGGTCCGCTCTTTGCCCGCCTATATTAAGGACAGTAGGCATGCCATTAACCTGTTAAGGGACAGTGGATATAAAAGTGGATATTGGCTTGCCACGGCGGATGTCACGTCACTGTACACGGCAATCCCCCATACTTGGGGTATATCCTCAGTCAAGTATTATCTGTACAAGGACGTGACATTGCCAAGAAAACAAAAGAAATTTATTATGGACCTTTTGGAGTATACCACAACTCATAACTTTTTCTGGCATAAGAATATTTTCTTTTTACAGAAAAAGGGAGTAGCCATGGGGGCAAAATTTGCCCCCAGTTTGGCAAACTTATTTATGGGTAAATGGGAGGAGGACGTCATCTATGCCCAACGGAGACCAGAATTGGTCTTATGGGCAAGATACATCGATGACGTCCTCCTCCTTTGGAATGGTACCCAGGACTCCCTACATCAGTTTATGGAAGGTTTAAATGTAAATGACAGAGGGATTCATTTTAATTATGAATCCAGTCAGAGTTCGATTAACTTTTTGGATCTTGTAATAAAGGGGGAAGGAGATGTGATAACGACTTCCACATATTTTAAATCCACAGATCGTAATGCATTTATATCGCGGGATAGTTGTCATCATAAAGCGTGGCTGGATTCAGTCCCGAAAAGCCAGTATGTAAGAATTAGACGCAATTGTTCTTCTATTAATGATTTTAGGATCCAATCCCAAGTCCTTACGGAGCGATTCCTGGAAAAGGGCTACGATGCATCTTTTCTAAGGGAGCGAGTAGAGGAGGTTGAGAGATTGGATAGGGAATCTCTATTGATAGATCGTACAGAGATAGGGAATACCACAAAGAAAGATTTCACCTGTCCTTTTGTAACCAGTTACTCTCATCAACACTTTGTAATAAGGAAACTGATACACAAATATTGGCATATAGTCAAGAATGACAATGTACTGGGCCCACTTCTCCCGGAGAGACCCCAGGTGGTCTTCAAGGGATTACCGTCTATTAGAGCAGCAATAGCCCCTAGTGTATGTGATCCTCCAATAAGGAAACCAATGTTTTTTCAGAATTTAGTGGGGTATTATAGATGTAAGAAATGTGCGGTTTGTACAATCAATACCATCAAGGACCGGAAGGTAACACATTTCCATGCGACTAGTACCTCACAAACCTTTACAATAAAATCATTTATTACGTGTTCCACTACTCATGTAGTATATCTTTTAACCTGTCCATGTGGGTTTCAGTACGTGGGACGCACTGTTCGCCCTCTTCAGGTCAGGTTAAATGAACACATTAGCAACATCAGGAGAGGATTTATAGGACACCCAGTGTCTAAACATTATCTGAATGTACATGATAAGGATCCAAGAGGGACACAGTTTATTGGTATTGATAGGTTGAGTATTCCATGGAGAGGGGGACCTAAGAGAAGAGCTATATCCAAGCTTGAAATGGGGTGGATATTTAAGATGGGGTGTCTTAAACCAAGAGGGCTCAATGTAGATATTGAGATCAACGCATTTATTGATAACGCCTAATAGAACGGGCGATTTAGTATCAGATGGGGTTTGAGCCACAATAGCTAACCTTAGTGGTTGATTAAATAGACCCCCTTTTTTTTCCCCTCTTCCCCCCCCCCCCCCCCTCTTATTTTTAGGATTTACTGTTTATTCCTTTGTTTTCTTAATTTTTGACATTGTAAGGGGATGAGCTGAGTCTGGTTCTGGCTATTGGTATATATAAAAATCTGGCCTTGTACTATTTCTGTGTAGTTCAAAGACAAGACATAATTTCCAATTATTTGTTTTTTTCGCTCACACATAGTCTAAATCAATTGATTCGTGTTCCTTTACAATATTGATGGAACACTGTTCCCCTCTAGACACATATGACCTCTTAATAGAAAGAAAAATCCAAACATTTTTTAAGAGTGATTAAGACACTTTGTGGTCAGTGGCCACGTATATTATATATTTTATACATTTTGGAATTCCTTTAACTTAGTTACTTTTTTTATTTTTTATTTTTTAACTTCTAATTTAACATTAAGGTTTTTTTAAGGAATATTTTGTGGTTTTATAGAACCGGAAGTTTCTGTATCTAACATGGATGCATGGCTCTGGAATTCATTTAGGGGATACACTTGATTACTTCCGGTTTCCATTTAGCCTTTACATGAACGCCTTTTATCACCAGCCAGATCGAGGCTTGGCTCGTTCTTGCGCATGCCTACAAGTGTGTTTGGCGTTCGCCGCAATGAGGCTTGGTTAATGCTTCCTTGTTTCTTATACATGTGTGTTCCGCCCTGTGGGCGGTCTTCATTGACGGCTCCGTCGAATCTCCACACATGTCGAATGACATGGTCGAATGACGGACATGGGTGGAGATGTGGGCGTGTTTATAATTTTGGGTTTGATATATAAAGTGATGGTTCATTGCGTCGCCCGTGCCCCCGTAGACGTCACGTATGACGAAACATGTAGGGCGTGGCCTCGCAGTGCTAGCCATCACGTGTTCGAAATATTTGTTTGCACGGGCGTTCTGCCTTTGAATATGCCGGCTTTTTTTAACGAATTTTTACACTTGAGTTTTGTATGATCTCTTGTGGTATGTTTTAACTAATAAACAACCTAAAACTATATCACACTATTGGAGTATTTTCTCCGTTTTTCCTCCCTCTCCTGTTTATGGACTTTTGGCATCTCTGAGTCCCCCCGCTGAGGTTCGATTAGTTGGACCATCCCGGCCATACGGAAGTCGGCGGCACACGCTGCCAGGACCAGGAGATCAACAACTTGTCCCTGCAGAGGGCGAAATCTGCAAGCTCACAAGACCTTGCCACAGGGGAGGTCCAACATCTGGGGTAAGCGTACATCTACCACTTCTCTTGCCGTTGTCACTGTATACCCGAACAGAAGTATTTTGGCTTATTCTTCCTTGGTGTGTGGGGATGAAACACATGGAGCGGACTCTTTCAGCTTGAATTTATGAGATTCACATTATTATAGACTGTTAACTGACGGCTTTTGTCTATGATTATTGATTGTATACTCACTGTTATCACATGTATGGTGTTTTTTGAAGCATTTTATTTCATTTTTGTTAGTATTTTGGGATAAGATGTTTATGCACTTACTATTATCACATATATGGTGCGTTTTTAACACTTTATTTTGTTTTCATTTTTGCCAGCGCAATTAAGTTTATTTTTTATGTTTGCCACTTCACAGATATTTGGAGTTTTATTTGCAGCTGCACTTGTTCTATTCATACACTTTGCTCATTAGCGCAGGTTGATTCCACAATTTTTACGGTAATGAATTGATGTCTGCCCTGGGGGTCCAAGGCTTCGCCAATTTCAACTGTTTATCCAGCGTTGCCTCCCTCTTTGTTTGGTTCTGAGCCCTTAATAAAGGAATTTTTGTTTCAATTATACTTGCCTATGTGTGTTTTCCTTCAAAAATGACAGTTTGTTTGTGAGGATGCAGGTACATTTCAAAAATACAATGTGAAATTAACAAGAGACACCAACACCAAGCAATCTCCTTGAGATTAAATAATACAAGATATCAATGGTGTTGTGGTAACTTGACACACAAAACACACACAAAAATATTATGGAGTAAAACACAAAAAAAACCCAATAAAAACACAGCCTTGAAAAAAAGACAAACACACAAAAAATAAAAAAAAACAGCCTTGAAAAAAACATAAAATATTTAAAAACAACCCCAAAAAAATTTGGTCAGATATGACAAATGTAAATATATTGAGGGAATCCCAATAAATAATAAAGAAAGAAGTTTGTGAGAATTCTGTGTGAATATGAGCAGCAAAACTACTTCATTCTTCTCACATTATAAAGAAGAAGAGAGTGCGCTGCATTAAACTATTTTTGACATTGCAGCGTGACGAAAGTGCTGTATCAATTTCGAACGCTATTTGTACTAGACCGAGCTGTTCCGTCTCGGAATTTCTTCTGAGCATGCGTGGCACTTTGTGCGTCGGAATTGTCCACACATGGTCGGAATTGACGCGATTGGATTTTGTTGTCGGAAAATTTTATAGCCTGCTCTCAAACTTTGTGTGTCGGAAAATGTCCGATGGAGCCTACACACGGTCAGAATTTCCGACAACACGCTCCGATCAGACATTTTCCATCGGAAAATCCGACCGTGTGTACGGGGCATTACTGTGAAGAAACCTTTCCATATTTGGAGATGAAATCTCTTTTCCTCTAGACGTAAAGAGTGCCCCTGTGTCCTCTGTGTTTAACGTAAAGTGAATAACTCAACACTAAGTTCACTATTTGGACCCCTTATATATTTGAACATGTTGATCATATCCCTCCATATTCTCCTCTTCTCAAGAGTGAATACATTCAGTTTCTCTAATCTTTCCTCATAGCTAAGTTCTTCCATGCCTCTTATCAGTTTCGTTGCCCTTCTCTGTACTTTCTCCAGTTCCCCTATATCCTTTTTGAGAACTGGTGCCCAAAACTGAACTGCATATTTCAGATGAGGTCTTACTAAAAAGGGGCAAAATGATATCTCTCTCTTTGGAGTCCATACCTCTCTTAATACAAGAAAGGACTTTGCTTGCTTTGGAAACCGCAGCTTGGCATTGCATGCTATTATTGAGCTTATGATCTACTAAAACCCCCAGATCCTTCTCCACTATGGATTCCCCCAGTTGTACTCCACCTAGCATGTATGATGCATGCATATTCTTAGCCCTCAAGTGCATAACTTTACATTTATCAACAATAAACCTCATCTGCCACATAGTCGCCCAATTAGCCATTGCTTTGAGGTTGGCTTGTAAATTGGAGACATCCTGTAAGGACGTTATTCCACTGCTTAGCTTGGTGTCATCTGCAAAGACAGGAATGTTACTTTTGATCCCAGACCCAATATCATCACTGATAACCTTAGACCATTCAGAGTAAGAATCATTAACCACTACTAGTACAGATCTCCTTCCCAGCCCAACTCCTCAGTATAGACCCTCCCCCAGTGCAGATCCCCCACATTTAAAAAAAGCAAGATGTAACCACACCAACAGTACACCAATATTGTGCATAGACCTTTTGACACAACCTGCATAAACTGTGGCTCTCCCCACCTTATGTGCTGTCACGGGCCACCAAAGAATGATAACAATAGGCTTAGAGACTGGATTGCCTGTGAGCCTGTAGCAGATATCAAAATAGGCTGTACTAAGAGCAAGTAAACTATATACAGTCTTTTTGCAACATCAATCTTCTTCTGGCTGTTGGCGCCTTTGAAGACATTGGTGGGCTTAATAAACAGATGCCCCAGTACAAAGTGTAATAGTCTGCACACAGTGTAATTATCTAAGTGAGCGGAAGGCTGGGAATGAGCCAGGCAACGAGCTATGGTTTGATGATGACAGAATCAGACAGGCAGGACAGGTTGCACGTATTAGGATTCTTTTTTAAACTTGTCTGGGAGGTGTAGATAAACTCAAACTCCTCAAAGAGCTGTTAAGTACTACTATGAGAATATTTTTGGGTCTAAGACCCTCTCACCAGTTCACCCAATCTGTATCAGTAGACTGTAATAATGAGGGACCCCTCTTTGATGTAATGGCGATGGCCACAGACCTGTTAACAGCAAGCAGATGTGGGCATTCTGGCGAGCTGTAGTGTTGAGTGGTTTTCTGAGTTATAAACACACCAGCATCTCTGCAGTGAAGTCATCAACTTCTCTCCGGCTGATGGCGATCCCCCAAAAAGCCCCATTCTTTCCCTGGTTTTTCAATTTATCCCCCCCCCTCCTCCTGCCTCCAGGTACATTGGGTCTGGTAGTTCTTTTTCAAGCAACTGTAATGGCACCACTTACAGCTCCGACAACAACTCCCCACATTTACTTTTCTTTATTTGAAGATCAGTAATAAAATATATCCAATATTGCCATCTTGTAACAGAAAAAAAAGAAACTGCACTCAGAAAGTTCCACTATGGTAAGTTAAGGCTCTGTATCATTCAGTAATAGTGGTTCTGCTTAAATTCAGAACAGATCCTTCCCAGTACAGACCATCTCCAGTTCAAACCGTACCCAGTACAGAACCCCCTTTCCAACCTAAAACCCTTAGTACAGACTATCCCCAGTACAACCCCCCCCCTCCCAGGGTAACCCCTCAGTACAGACTCCTTCTTCCAGCCTATCACCATAATAAAGACCCCCCTTCCAGTCCAATCCCTCAATTCAGACCCCCCAGTGCAACCACCACCCAACCTAATCCCTCAATACAAACCTCCCTCAGTGCAGACCCCCCCCAGCACTAGACATGTGCGCCGTCAATAAATTTGTTTTGTTACATTACGTTTCATAGTAGCCGTTAATTCGTATTTCGTAATTTATGTCTGAAATTCAACTTGGATTCGTACAAAATACAAATTTTCGTTAGGTTTGTTAACTTTTCATAACGATTGCGAACGTTCGTTATAATGAATTTAAAAAGCAAAAAATACCTTTCTCAATATGGCAGTCGTCGACTCATTATGCTCATTATGAGGGGCTCCCACCATCCCTGAGCTGTGCTGACTTCCTCCTGGGGCTGTACCCCTGCTGTGCTCATTATGAGGGGCTCCTACCATCCCTGTGCTGTGCTGACTTCCTAGGTTTGTACCCCTGCTGTGCTCATTATGAGGGGCTCCCACCATCCCTGTGCTGTGCTGAATTCCTCCTGGGGCTGTACCCCTGCTGTGCTCATTATGAGGGGCTCCCACCATCCCTGTGCTGTGCTGACTTCCTGGGTTTTTAACTTCATCATAATGAATAATCGTAATTATTAAGACAATAATGAAGCAATACTAACGAATATTCTTATTTTGTCTGATTCTAAATCTTCAGTTGACTACCAGTACCAGTCTCCCACTCCCATATTAAAAAAGGTAATTCTCCCAACCCTCACTCAGCAGCAGAAGAAAACCTCTGATTGGTCAACAAAACACCAGTCACGTTTCCGTTGTAACGGAATTTGGATCCGAAATTCGTCAACGAAATTTCGTATTTCGTATACAATTCGGAAGCATAGAAATTCATATTTCGGATGCTTCAGAATGAACAAATTTTCGGAAATTCGTACGAATTTTCGATTCGTATGTAACGAACCGCACATGTCTACCCAGCACAGACCCCCCAGTACATACATCCCTCAGCACAGACTACCCTGCTTCCCTTCATGGAATCTTTTCCTCATTTTTTTAGATGGCAAACAAAAAGAAAAAAATCTGACAGGTAATAGAACTCTCCCTGACTATGTCCAAAAAAAACGTTGCCTATAGCTGCCTATAGTTCTACTTTCCTCCTTATGTTACTAGTTGTCTCCTATTATTTGATTTCTGAAAACTTTCTGCCATATGCTGGTGACAATGTTTCCATAAACACCCTCTTACCTAAAGATGAATATGACATTTACCAGACCCCCCAGCTTGTTTCCACTACAGGAAGTAGTAGTTCCATGGAATCTCCTTGAATAAATTGTCTGAAATAACTGTAAGATCCCTAAACTAAAGGCAACATTTAAAAATATTTTTAAAACGTTTAAAACAATAGTGACAATTAACAATTCTACTTATGCTCATTTTTATCAATTTGTAATGTATATATTAAAAGGGAACAAAGAGGAGTTCCACCCCACCCCCCAAAAACGCTGCTGACTTTTAATATTAGGACACTTACCTGGCCAGGGTTCCTGGTGAAGGCGGCACCCCATCCGATTTTTGATCGGCTCTCTGGTGCTGCCACCGCCATTCGTGGTAAGGGAAATAGGCAGTAAAGCCTTTCGGCTTCACAGCCATTTCCTTACTGCACATGTGCGAAGCTGGCCCGGAGGTGGAGGAAGGAGGAGGGGGGCCGAACTTCCGAGGGACAGCGCCCCCCTCCCCATGAAAAATTACAAATGTGGCACTGGAGCAGGGGGGAGGAAGCAGATAAGCGGAGGTTCCACCACTTTTGGGTGAAATTCTGTTTTAAGTCTGAAAAAAATTGCTGAAATGTAGAGCTTTTTGGCAAAATAGACTTGCATGTTTCTTCCTCCATAAAAAAAACTGTTTCTACTTAATCTTCTGCTAGCAATTTCATTTTTGTCTGTCCACTTGCACATTAGGAGTGCAGTGCATGTGGTCAGTCTTTTTTAGTCCACTCAGTCTGAAAGAAGAGGCAGTGAAGATGGCGGAGACAGCACTGGAGATCACAAATGTGTCAGAGTTGTCGAAAGGTAAACTGATAGGTAAGTCTATCGAAACGCTATGCATAGGTGCAATATTATGGCAAGAGCTACTGCAGCCCCACCAGAGTATAGTTTGGTTTTGGGTCAAAGAGAGCGTTGATAGTAAGTGCATTTGTAGATGTGTGGTGAAATGAAGAATGTGTTGAAGCTGGACTGTGTGGGTTTGAGAAATAAATTACTTGAAAATAATGCTGAATTAACCATGCATAATTATTAATTGCTTAATGGAAATAAAAAGAGCAAAGGAGGAGAAGAAAGAAGTTGAATACTATCATGTTTAACATGCATTATTGTTTATCTACCTTTACCTAATTCTGTCCGTTCCTCACTCTGCAACTAGGAGCTGCTCTGTATAGCTAGTTCTACCCTCTTTTCAGGTTGTCTATAGGAACAAATATACTGGTAAATTGCTGATGCAATTGCTGATCCATCCATTTTTGTATGTGAAGGAGGCCATTTCTCAGTTGTAGGTGCATATTTGGCCCATTGTCAGCGTCAGCCAGGATCTGCGTGTCATATGCGTAGATCTGGCATGCTAATTTGTGTGTAGCAATAATGTCAGCGAGTGGGCGCATATAGCAGTTGAACAGCAGGGGCGACAATGTCGAGCCCTGTGGGACTCCATAGAGAAGTGGTTCCATTGGCGAGCTGCAAGCGTTCATCCGCACTTGATGGGTCCTATCCGTGAGAAAGGAGTTGATCCAAGGGAGGACAGTGCCACTACATCCAAAAAGGTATTCCAATGCGGTCTCCCAGGATTTGATGGTCGATAGTGTCAAAGGCTGCGGAGAGGTTGAGTAGCACCAAGGCTGCCGACCCCCCCGCATCCTTCACTCTTAATAGGCGTTCGCATATATATCGAGTGCGGACAGTTCAGTGCCACGTCCCGGCCTAAATCCCGACTGGGAGTCATGGAACAGGTTGAAAATAAATAAGTGCAGCGCTATGATTGCAAAAAAAAGGAAAATTGTATGTGATTCAAACATATATGGGACAAAATGACACAAACTCTAACATAATAGATGTGAATGGATATTTAGCAATGTGCTAATATAGTGTCTGCACTACACACAAATGTCCAAGTTGAACGAAATGATGAAATACAGTCCAATTAGGTTTGTGATCCAATACACATGTGAGAAGTTCCTGGCATTCCTGAGAACCTTGGAGTGAAAAAATGGAAGCAAACACCACCACCGTGAAAGAGGGAGGAGGCTTACCAGATAATATTGACTTGGCGGGGCATATACCACCCAAGTCAACAAAGCTTGTTGGGTTCAAACTACCCAATGGGGGACAGCAGATCCTGGAACTCCGTCAGTCGATCAGCCTTAGATGGTCATGAGATGTTAGCTGAAGGCTCCAGGAGTCTCGGGGAGCATGAAAACTTATTGTCACAGGAAGGGTATCATGTAATAGAAAAAGAGGGCTGACATAGCGTGATACCATTTAAAAAAAGGAGGTGGTTTATTAAAATTCTAAATTCAACACTCACATTTGGAAGAAATTGATACAGCATATAAAAGCATGAGGCAATGTTAGCGGAAGGTCCACCCAATGCGTTTCAACTGCACAGTCGTCATCTGGGGTTCAAGCCTTGTCAGCCCCCTTTTTCTATTACATGATACCCTTCCTGTGACAATAAGTTTTCATGCTCCCCGAGCATGAAATTTTTCATGCTCCCCGAGTTTTCATGCTCCCCGAGACTCCTGGAGCCTTCAGCAAATATGTCCCTAACCAATGTGAATAATTCCCAAGGCTTGTTCGAGGCTTGCAATATTTGATCGTTATAATAGGATCTTTTATGGCGTTTTACAGCCTTTCTGTAGCCTCGACGATAGACCCGATACGCCATTTTGTCCCGGGGAAGTTTTGATTTAATCTACTTTCTTTCCAATATTCGTCTTCTATTCTTAAGTAAGTTGAGACTAGGGGCGCACAAAGGGCTTGACTTAGAAAGTCTTGGGCGCCTATTTACTGTTGTCAATGGGGCCAGGATGTCCAGACTTGCCTTGATTCCTAACTTAAAGTCATCTAGGGATCTTTCCAGCCTTTCAATCTTGGATTCTAAAGCCGAAATTCCGATTTCTCTCTCTTCATTTACTAGGAGTGGCTGTCCCTGATGGTAGTCGTAGCATGTTTTAAGGTCTTCGACTGTTATATTTTTTAATACAAAAGTTATCCCCGCACTAGTTTAGGTCTCACCAGGTGTAAAGCTGATCTTACTCTCCAGAGATGAGAGGTTCCAGGTGCTGGCTCATGCTAGTAGAGACTATATGCAAACGAGAAGATCTGAGTAAGCACTTGGACAAGTGTGAAACGCGTTAGCCTATGATCTGTACATTCTGTCTATGATGTCCTGTATCTGATGTGTTCCTGATTTTAAAATAAAGAAACTTGGATTATTACTTCCTGGAGTGCGGCTGTCCAGATCTTCTCGTTTGCATGTTATATTTTTTAGTTTCCGAAATGGAGCAGATTTTGTCATACAATTTCCTTTCGGGATTTTTATTGGTGCAAAATCCAAGAGGTTAAAGGTGATCAGACTATGGTCTGACCTTCCCACCTCATGTGCTATAACATTGAAAGCTTCCGTTCCATGAGTAAAAAGGGCATCTAGCATATGGTCCTTTATGTGTGTGACCATGGTGGATGCCAGGGTAAAGTGGAGGCCATCTAGGTCACCTATGAGATCCTGGGAGTCACAGCTTGTGTTATCCTCCAGCCACATATTTATGTCTCCCTGGAGGATGACACAATCCGATTGTAGACACAGGGACATCATTAGTTCAGATAAGTCAGCATGGAAAGTACCTGCTGGACGAGGTGGATGATAGACAGTGGCTAATACAAATGAAGAAGAGTCACTTACTTTACACCTGATCACTAGATGTTCAAATGATCTAAACTCAGGTGTTTTTAGCTCAGTGCAATCCAAACAGTCATCACGAATCACAAAAATCCCCCCTCCCCTTGTATTCTCTATTTTTAACTAAAATCTTAAAATTTTGGGGAAGTAATTCTTCTAAAATTGACTTATAATAAACCAAGTCTCTGTGATTCCTAAAATGTGAAATTTCTCTGACTCTAGCATGTCAAAAATTTCCGAACAATGCTTAGTGGCTATGTGGGCATTAATGAAGGCAGCCCTTAAAGTCTCAAAGGTAGATGATTTCTGTACTTTTCGGCTGTTTGTCCCTTTTTTTTATGTTCCCGAGGTCACCAGATTTTATTTTCGATGCAGTAAGTTGAATGTCTCTTACAATTGCAGTGTGTTGATTATTGAGTGAAATAAGCAACGACCTCGAGTAGATTAAACAGTGTGCAGTACTCATTTCCCCGGCAGAAAGTTTTCCTGTACTGTATCCAGAGGTTTTTAGGGTTCTTTTGGTGCGTCACACATACATCAGATTACATTGACATTGTAGGATATACACCACATGTGTAGTGTTACATGTTATAAATTCTATCATTTTAAAGGTTTTATTATTTCCAGTAGAAAATTCAGTATGCCCTCTGATTGGACTATCAACCTGTAAACAGGTATTACATCTCCTGCAAGAGTAAAACCCTGCCTGGTCTCAAAACATGGATATTCTAGTGGGTGCATCTAGCACCTTTTTGACCACCTTGTCCCCAAAATTGGGAGCTTTCCTGTAAATAAAAGACAGCTTTGGTGGAAGTGATTGGATTAATGTTTTGTCCACACGTAAAACGTGCCAGTGATGATTAAAGATATTCTCAATCTCTATATATAACTCTTTATATAGATCTCTTTATACTGTCCATGGAAGTTAGAGATGAACCCCCATTCTTGTCTCAAATCCCCCTGGTGATCCTTTCCCTGGGAGATTGGAAACAGAGATATCAAACCTGTTTGTTTTTTTTGCCTAGAATACAGTTGATTTAGTTAAGAGTTTAATTTGAAGGGGGATGTGAGTACCCCCCTGCTTCTTTACGTGTGGAGGTGTTGGTGACAGCCTAGACTCTTGCAAGCAGAAATGTAACTCTTTTCTAGACAGTCTCACAGATTTAACAGAAATTTTGCTGCAATATATTACAGATTTTTGTTATTTATATATACAGTCGGGTCCATAAATATTGGGACATCGACACAATTCTAATCTTTTTGACTCTATACACCACCACAATGGATTGAATGAAATGAACAAGATGTGCTTTAACTGCAGACTTTCAGGTTTAATTTGAGGGTATTTACATCCAAATCAGGTGACTGGTGTAGGAATTACAACAGTTTGTATATGTGCCTCCCACTTTTAAGGGACCAAAAGTAATGCGACAATTGTCTGCTCAGCTGTCCCATGGCCAGGTGTGCGTTATTCCCTCATTATCCCATTTACAAGGAGCAGATAAAAGGTCCAGAATTCATGTGTGTGCTATTTGCATTTGGAATCTGTTGCTGTCAACTCTCAATATGAGATCCAAAGAGCTGTCACTATCAGTGAAGCAAGCCATCATTAGGCTGAAAAAACAAAACAAACCCATCAGAGAGATAGCAAAAACATTAGGTGTGGCCAAATCAACTGTTTGATACATCCTTAAAAAGAAAGAACGCACCGGTGAGCTCAGAAACACCAAAAGACCCGGAAGACCACGGAAAACAACTGTGGTGGATGACCAAAGAATTATTTCCCTGGTGAGGAAAACACCCTTCACAACAGTTGGCTAGATCAAGAACACTCTCCAGGAGGTATGTGCATGTGTGTCAAAGTCAACACTCAAGAGAAGACTTCACCAGAGTGAATAAAGAGGGTTCATCACAAGATGTAAACCATTGGTGAGCCTCAAAAACAGAAAGGCCAGATTAGTTTGCCAAACAACATCTAAAAAAGCCTTCACAGTTCTGGAACAACATCCTATGGACAGATGAGACCAAGATCAACTTGTACCAGAGTGATGGGAAGAGAAGAGTATGGAGAAGGAAAGGAACTGCTCATGATTCAAAGCATACCACCTCATCAGTGAAGCATGGTGGTGGTAGTGTCATGGCGTGGGCATGTATGGCTACCAATGGAACTGATTCTCTTGTATTTATTGATGATGTGACTGCTGACAAAAGCAGCAAGATAAACTCTTTAGTGTTTCGGGCAATATTATCTCATATTCAGCAAAATGCTTCAGAACTCATTGGACGGCGCTTCACAGTGCAGATGGACAATGACCCAAAGCATCCTGCGAAAGCAATCAAAGAATTTTTTAAGGTAAATAAGTGGAATTTTATGCAATGGCCAAGTCAATCACCTGACCTGAATCCGATTGAGCATGCATTTCACTTGCTGAAGACAAAACTGTAGGGAAAATGCCCCAAGAACAAGTAGGAACTGAAGACAGTTGCAGTAGAGGCCTAGCAGAGCATCAGCAGAGAAACCCAGCGTCTGGTGATGTCTATGCTTTCCAGACTTCAGGCTGTAATTGACTGCAAAGGATTTGCAACCAAGTATTAAAAAGTGAAAGTTTGATGGATGATTGTTAATCTGTCCCATTACTTTTGGTCCCTTAAAAAGTGGGAGGCACATATACAAACTGTTGTAATTCCTACACCGTTCACCTGATTTGGATGTAAATACCCTCAAATTAAAGCTGAAAGTCTGCAGTTAAGGCACATCTTGTTCGTTTCATTTCAAATCCATTGTGGTGGTGTATAGAGCCAAACAGATTAGAATTGTGTCAATGTCCCAATATTTATGGACCTGACTGTATGATTGCACAGTCTAATGAGAAATATCAAAAAATAAGTGTAGCACTAAATAATAATGTCAGAGTGGATAAGTGACAATATATATATAAATGTATGTGACAATATGTATATGAAAATGTATGTGCATCCAGAATATCTCAAACACAAGGGCAAAATGAATACAAAAAAAGGTAACAAGTGAATATGTGACAACAAAATAAACCCCAAAGTGCTGTGGAGTAATGGCAATAAAAAAGACCAAAAGTCCACATGTAAAGTGTCCAATGGTTAGGGAACTTTCTCTTCAATCTTCAACTGAAGTGGAAAATAAACCAAAAAATAGGGAAAAACATTCAGTTAGAAAGATGGGTACTCTTACCGGATCAGTTGGACGCACATACCTACAGCAGTGCGTCTATAGGGCTTTGCGATACTGGATCCCCAGTGGTGAGGTGATGTCAAGACTGGACGGTGTCCTGCAGGCCGCAGACTCCAATACACACGGGGTTGGGAGACGGTTCCAAATGAAAATTCTGAAGCTATCAGCCGTCAAACCGTTCCAAAAGGGAAGAAGGTCCAAAGATGGTCATCAGTACTCAGGTATAAGAAAAAAAGAAAAAAAAGGAACTCCACATGGCGTAAGTCAACCAAGATAGGTTTATTGAAGTAAAATACCATGTAATAAAAAGGTATAAAAAAGTGATCAGTACAGACCCCCTCCATTCAGTGCAGATCCCCCTTCAGTGCAGACCCCCCTTCAGGGCAGACCCCCTCCCTTTAGTGCAGACCCCCCTTAATGCAGACCCCCTCCCTTTAGTGCAGACCCCTTCCCTTCAGTGCAGACCCCCCCTTCAGTGCAGACCCCCCCTTCAGTACAGACCCCCTCCCTTTAGTGCAGACCCCCTCTTCAGTGCAGACCCTCTCCATTCAGTACCTCAGATAAGCATGACACATGCACAGCAAGTCTCCTCCCCCTGTGTACACATAAACAGAGAGGAGGTGGAGGCAACTTCACTCTGCTCGGCTGTGCCTGTGACATCTGGGACTGCTCAGACAGCCCGTGGCCACAAGAGAAGGGGATGATTGGTGGAGTGGTGTCACCCCATCCCCCTTGCTACGCCACTGCCTCTCCCTGCTCTTACCTGCCTGTTACCGTGCCACTGCCTAAACCCGCCCTGCAGCCCTGTCACCACTTCAATCACAAATGGGGGGGTGCCGGCCTGACACCCCTTCAGTGTGTGGCACCTGGGGTGGCCCGCCCCCCACTTGGTACGCCACTGCTTGAAACTTCTGCACGTTGTGTGTGAGGAACTTACCTGTGCTCCTCTCACTGTGTCTGCTTGTTGCATTTATTTCTGTTCCTGCTGTGCTCCCTGGCATAAAGGGGGTCCCATAGTCATAATGAACACAAGTGAATACATGCAGGAAACACATTGGCAGCTATCAAACACTACACCAAATTAGAAGATGACCCTACAGATTCCTACAAGAGAACTCACAAACATAGTGAAAAGCTTACCTTCAGAGATAATTTATTGACACTAATACCTGAGAAACTAAAAGTTTTTACAGTACATTTGCCCTAAAATCCATAAAGAGGGGAACCCAGGCAGACTCATAATCTCAGGTATTGGTATGCTCAGCGAAAATATCTTGAGCTGGGTGGAAATATATAATAAAACCTAAGATCTGCGAAACACCCAGCTACATTCAAGACACAACCGTTCTCCTAAACAAGCGTGCTACCCTTGGTTCTGTATCTGAAAGAACCATCCTAGCCATCATGGGTATTGCAGCCTTTCTGCAATATCTTACAGACCTGAACAAGCCAGCTGAACCAGTTACTTAGCTCTTACATTTATCCTGACCCACAGCTATTTTTTTATTTGGCCAAGACCTCTACTAGCAGCAGCTAGGGGCCTCTGCTTCATTGATGATATTTTGATTATCTGGGCTGCAAGTGTGAAGGATACTTCACAATTTGACAGAAACTACAAAAAACATCCACCCACAACAAAACCTAAATTAAACCACTCACAGAAATAAACAAACTTCCTGGACTTCCTGTACTTTAAACCCCTCATCGGAAACCCCACTTACCCCAGGCATGACAGCTTTCATCCTAGGTACATAAAATAATGTATCATCTATAGTCAGCCCGTAAGATACAACATGATATATTCCGACACTACAGTTTTAGTAAATTAACACTTTTACTTTTACTTTAATTAGCTAAGTGAAGCTCGGATTACTATAGACATAGTAAACATTTAAATTAACCATTACTATCCAAGTGCATCAAATATTGTGTTTATTTAATGGTTTTGTTTCATTGCTTCTCTAGTTTATAGACCTTTCAAAAGGACTCTCACTAGAGGGAAGGATAGTGCCTGGATATCCTATTTTTGTGTCAATTACCCCAATGAAACTAAACTGATCTGGATCTCTATAGCTAAACTGTTTACAACAGCCTTTACCACTCAAATGTGTCAAGAAAAAAGCAGTTGTATTTTTTAAATATTTATTTTGCTGCTCCTTATTGTAAATTTTGTATATACTGTAAATATCAGCACCACTTGGACCTTAGAAAAAGGGGGTAGGCCCAAAATCGTGTCCTAAAAATGTAAATGTTAGTGTAAATAAAAAAGATATCATGAACAGTACTTAAAGTGTTACTAAACCCAGGACCCTGCATTCACTATATCTGGTCTCCCATAGTACAGGGAAATGCAATTATTTTAGTAAATATAAACTGCTAAATACTAGGGTTGTCCCGATACCGATACTAGTATCGGTATCGGGACCGATACCAAGCATTTGCGCGAGTACTTGTACTCGCACAAATGCTCCCAATGCCTTATCCGATAGCTGGTTGGATAAGGCATCGGCGAAGTCAGCGTGTGGACGTAGAGGGCGGGCGGAGTCAGCTGATGGACGGACAGGGCGGGCGGAGTCAGCTGATGGACGGACAGGGCGGGCGGAGTCAGCTGATGGACGGACAGGGCGGGCGGAGTCAGCTGATGGACGGACAGGGCGGGTGGAGTCAGCTGGTGGACGGACAGGACAGGCGGAGTCAGCCTGTGTAATAAGACACATTACAAGGGGGCGTGTGTGAAGGGGGCGTGTCGTCTGCTCCCCTGTACCTCGCTGTGACAGCTTGAAGCTGAGTTTACTTTTTAAATTGTAGTGTAATAATATCAGCACTCAACTACCAATTTGATGAAAAATATATAGTGACAGATGAGAGAAATAAAATATTATAAGATAATGACTGAAAAAACGAGGAAATTAGAACAGAATAACATTATCCTCTAGTATAAATAATAATCACCCATTAGTCTACCAGTCATCTAAATTAGCATAGTGAGGGTTAAACTGAGTAGAATTTATTTCCAGCCTGAACGTCAGCCGGCAATAATTAAAGCCAGCCACTTGTCTGTGCCACCTATCAGTGCCCATAAATGCCGTCTATCAGTGCCATCTATCAGTGCCAGCCACCTGTCAGTGCCACCTATTAGTGACCATAAGTGCCGTCTATCAGTGCCATCTATCAGTGCCATCTATCAGTGCCCATCAGTCAGTGCTAGCCATAAGTCAGTGCCACCTATCAGTGCCCATCAGTCAGTGCTAGCCACCAGTCAGTGCCACCTATCAGTGCACATCAGTTAAACTGTCACATGACATTAAAAAAAAAGTATCGGTAATCGGTATCGGCGAGTACTTGAAAAAAAGTATCGGTACTTGTACTCGGTCTTAAAAAAGTGGTATCGGGACAACCCTACTAAATACCTTTTCTCATCAGCAGTTAGAGCAGTCTTGTGACTTCTATCAGTGTCAGGTCGAGCACTGATTAAAGCTTATAGGAGGAGTTTTCATTCTTCTCTTACTGTCCTATGAGGCTGCATGAGCCCTGACTTTCTGTCTGGATAGTGCTTATTGGCCCTGTGCTGATCACATGCACCCACCCAAAAAAAAAACTCTCTAGCAATACACACCAAACTGAGCATGTGCAGACTGCCTCCAAGGCTCTGTTCTATCAGCAGATGGATTGGGGACAGTAAAAGAAGGGGAGGATCAGAGGAGACAGGATCAAACAGCCTTTTTACACAATGCGCAGGATTAACTCCTTAGGTTCCAGTGTATAATAACCATGCTTTACTGCATATACAGACTGATTTGACTGTTGTGGGTTTACTAACACTTTAACTGTGTTGTAATACTGTACTAATACAGCTACAATCACCTTAAAGAGGAAGTGCAGCCCCCCCCCCCACAAAAAAATAAAAGTTAGCAGCTACAAATACTGTAGCTGCTGACTTTTAATATTAGGACACTTACCTGTCTTGGAATCTAGCGATATGGCTCTCGGCTGCCGCCACCATTGCCTGTAAGGGAAACCAGCAGTGAAGCATTGCACACTTCACAGCCGATTCCCTACCGTGCATGCACAGAGTCCGGCGATGGGGAAGGAAGAGGGGGCAGAACTTCCGGGGGGCAAACTTCCAGGGGACCTCGCTGCATCTCGCCGCACCCAGGTCTCCTGGAAGTGGGGATGGGTACCTGCCAAAACCAGGTACACATTTCCCCTCTCCCCAACCCGAAAGGTGCCAAATGTGGCACTGGAGGGGGGAGAAAGCAGATAAGCAGAGCTTCCCCTTTTGGGTGGAGCTCTGCTTTAAGAAATGTAAAAAACCTTAAAGAGAAATTGAAGGCATCCTGAACACTTGTATCTTTAATTACTTAAATTAGCCAATATAGGGTTTCACTTTAACTGCTTCTGGACCGCCCAGCGCACATTTACTGTGGCAGGGTGGCTCGGCTGCACAAAACAACATACTTATTTTAAACAAGGCAGACCCATGTTCTGTCAGAGAAAGAGAGAGATCTTGTGTTCCTGCTAATCAGAAACACAGATGGCTCTCCTCCTCCACTCAGTCTATTCCCGACACAGTTAGAAATCATCCTAGGAGCACACTTAACCCTTTGATCGCCCCTGGTGTTAACCCCTTCCCTGCTTGTGTCATTTATACAGGGACAGTTCACTTTTTTTTAGCATTGATCACTGTATTAGTGTTACTGGTCCCCAAAAAGTGTCACTTAGTGTCCAATTTATTCTGTCCTGCTAAAAATCGCTGATTGTCGCCATTACTAGTAAAAAAAATTAAAAATGGCATAAATCTATCCCATAGTTTGTAGACGTGTTACCTTTTGCGCAAACCAATCAATATACGCTTATTGGGATTTTCTTTTACTAAAAATATGTAGAAGAATACATATTGGCCTAAATTGATGAAGAAATTTGATTTTTTACATTTTTTTTTTAATTGGATGTGTTTTATAGCAGAAAGTAAAAAATATTTTTTTTTTTTTTTTTAAATTGTCTGACTTTTTTTGTTGATAGCGCAAAAAATAAAAACTGCAGAGGTGATCAAATACCACCAAAAGAAAGCGCTTTCTATAAATTTTGTTTGGGTACAACGTCGCACAACTGCGCAATTGTCAGTTAAAGTAATGTCTGATCATTAAGGCCTGATCAGTAATGGCCTGATCATTAAGGGAGTGAAACCTTCCGGAGCTGAAGTGGTTAAACTCCTAATTTTCTCTTTTTAGATAGAAAACCAAGTAAAAAAGATGCTGAATGTCCATGTGACATTTAACAATGTATATTCAATTAATGATGTAGTGCTTTGTATAGAATCATAATAGTTTAGTTAAAAGTTCATCATTACGTGATACATATAAAAGAAGTCTTTGTTTCAGCTTTTGGCAGAGGAAGACCAGCCTGTTGTTTCCTCTCCACAGTGTGTTTTTAATAAACCTTCTGCCGATCGACACTTCTGCTCTCAGTGAATTCCTTCAAGGTTCCACTTTATCACTCTCTGCTTGCCATGTGTTTAATATTGTATGCGAGCCTCTTAGAGACAGCCATGGCATTGTTTACAAGTTTTGTCTATTTTACCAGACTTTGTTACACGGAAATTTCAGCTAAGGGGATCTACAGAGACATAAACATAAAATCATTTCTGTAAATGAAGTGTACTATATGGTAATCTGGTGGAAGACTGTAAAGCATTGATAAGGTTGGAACATCTCATGATTTTAAATTAGTAAAATGAAATGTCCACCTTCCCAGAAGGTATTATTTCCTGTTTTAGAGAATAATATTTGGTAAGGTTGAAGTTAGACCAGCTGCATCCATCTTTCTGTGTTTAAACCCATTTATTTCTGAATCAAACACAAGAAAGGATATTTTGCCCACAAGCCATTGAAATTGAATTTTTAATTTCCAGACATTGAAGCGTGCAATTATAATTCTTTTGAGGTTTGTTAATGCATGTAGTCCTTGAATCTTGTGTGCAAACTTTGAAAATTAATCTTTTTTTCCTCTCTGTAGCTTATGATTTCCTTGATGCTGTTCAAGAGCAATGTCAGGCTACAAGCTGGCATTCTGGGTAAGATATTAGGGTCAGTAAAAAATATGCTAACTTTCTTAGAAACATGTAAAGTTCTTAGCTGATTTACAGCTGAATAGCAGGCATGCACTCCTATCCAAAAAAATACCCCTCTCCATCAAGATACCCTGGTACCACTGCCAGGGAAATACTAGCCTCTAATTAGCCTAAAATGAATTTATTTTTATATAACTCATTGCAGTTTTCCCTATTTATGATATATACCTTCTACCTTTAGAAGCTGAGTAAGAGGAACAACCTGGAATAGAAAAAAACTTGTGACACATAAAGAAAGCTGCATCGACTAACAATTGAATTTTACTTTACTTTCTTTTTACAATTCATCCCCACAGCTAATACCTTTTGTATCATTTGCCTTTACCATTGAATTTTAGGATCCCACAAGACGTTTCCCCTCTAATCCTTTCTTCTTAAAGCGGAGTTCCACACAAAAATGGAACTTCCGCTTTTCGGAACCCTCCCCCCTCCGGTATCACATTTGGCACCTTTCAGGGGGGAGGGGGGGTGCAGATACCTGTCTAAGACAGGTATTTGCACCCACTTCCGGCATAGACTCCCAGTCTATGCCTCTTTCTGTCCCTCCGCGCTGTCTCCTGGGAAACACACAGGTCCCAGGAGATAGCGGGGACCAGTTACGATGCGCAGCGCGACTCGCGCATGCGCAGTAGGGAACCAGGAAGTGAAGCCGCAACGCTTCACTTCCTGATTCCCTCACCTAGGATGGCGGCGGCAGCTGCCGAGAACCGAGCGGGTTCTCGGCGTCGGCTGCCAACATCGCTGGACCCTGGGACAGGTAAGTGGCCATTTATTAAAAGTCAGCAGCTGCAGTATTTGTAGCTGCTGGCTTTTAATATTTTTTTTTTAGACGGTTTAGGTGGACTCCCTCTTTAAATTGTATTATATCTGTGTTGTCTCCTTTTTATTTTTTAAAGAGCTGCAAAAATAGTTGGCAGTATATAAACCCTGTATAATAATAATGGCCAAATTGTACGGGATATTGGGTGTGGCCTACAGGAACTTGGTTAACCACTTCAATACCGTACACTTTTACCCCCTTCCTGCCCAGGCCAATTTTCAGCTTTCAGCTGGTCATGCAACACTGTACCCATATGACATTTTTATCATTTTTTTCACACAAATAGAGATCTCTTTTGGTGATATTTAATCACCACTGGGTTTATTATTTTTTGATAAGAAAATTAAAAAAGACCGAAAATGTTTCTAAAAAAAACCCACATTTTTCTTTGTTTCTGTTATAAAATTTTGCCAATAAATAATCTTTCTTCATGAATTCTACTACATTTCCTTGGTGAAAATAACCCAAATCAGTGTATATTATTTAGTCTGTAGGAAATTTATAGAGTCCACAAACTATACAGTATATACAGTATCTAAAAATTGATCAATTCTGCTGTACTGACGGTCTATCTAATTTCTTGAGGCCCAGAAATGTCAGGATAGTATAGATGCCCCCTAAATTACCCCTCTTTGGTATTTAGTAAGAGGAATTGCAAGTTTTTTGAAGTTGTCATTTTTTGTCATAAGTTTTTGGAAAATGCAGAAACTAAAACTTTTTCTTTTTTTACATACTGTCACCAGTGCAATACAGCGTCATCATATATAGGGTGTGGTGGTGATCAGGGATACTAACTGGTGATAGTACGTAAAAAAAAATATTTTAACTAGAGCAATAAAATGTTACCATGTAACATTGTAATAGTGATCATTATTTTTTATTGTATTTTACACATTATGTTCACATATATCAGTGCATTACATTGCTATATGCAAGCATTTTACTGAATTAAATCGATTCATTCACACAGCTAATGTGTAAAGTAAAGTCTGCAGGCTTGGAAAGACCAATTTGTAAATGGATAGAAAACTGGCTAAAAGACCGAATTCAGTGGTAGTGGTTAATGATTCTTACTCTGAATAGTCTAAGGTTATCAGTGATGTACCCCAAGGTTCAGTGTTGGGACCCCTACTTTTTATTATCTTTATAAATGATATAGAGTCTGGTATTAAAAATACCATTTCAGTGTTTGCAGATGACACCAAGGTTTGCAGTGAAAAAATGTCCGTACTGAATGTCTCCAACTTAAAATCAGACCTCAATGCAATGTTTAATTAGGCAAATGTCTGGCAAATGAGTTTTAATGTTGATAAATGTAAAGTTATGCACTTGGGGTCTAAGAATCTGCATGCATCATACATACTAGGGAGACTACAACTGGGGCAATCCATAGTAGAGAAGGATCTGGGGGTTTTAATAGATCATAAGCTTAATAATAGTATGCAATGCCAAGCTGTGGTTTCCAAAGAGAGCAAAGTCCTTTCTTGTATTAAGAGAGGTATGGGCTCCAGAGAGAGAGATATAATTTTGCCCCTGTACAAATCATTAGTAAGACCTCATCTGGAATATGCAGTTCAGTTTTGGGCACCAGTTCCCAAAAAGGATATTGGGGAACTGGGAAAATTGCAGAGAAGGGCAACCAAACTGAGGCATGGAGCAACTCAGTTATGAGGAAAGATTAGAGGAACTGAATGTATTCTCTCTTGAGAAGAGGAGAATAAGGGGGGATATGATCAATGTGTATAAATACATAAGTGGTCCATATAGTGAACTTGGTGTTGAGTTATTCACTTTAAGGTCATCACAGAGGACCAGGGGGCACTCTTAACGTCTAGAGGAAAAAAGATTTCATCTCAAAATACGGAAAGGTTTCTTTACAATATGAGCTGTGAACATGTGGAATAGACTGTGGAACCAGTTACATTTAATCTAAGCCTACTCACAGTACACAGTGCATACATACATTATGTTTTAGTCCATTTACCCACCCACACCACACATAAACCCTTATGACCATCTTTGAAAATTAAAACAGAAATGGACAAAGAGCTAATGCTTTATATGAGCCTACCTTAAAAAAGGACTTTGTTAAATAGTTGGAAACTACTTAGCAGCCAGTAACTGTTGGAAAATACCTGTACCTGAATCACCTGTCATAATAGTCCTCAGTATTGTAGCTAGCAATGAAGAGCAACAAGGAGATTTTTGGTAGGGTGTCCTGTGTCCTGTACTGTAGATATGGACTTTACAGGAAGTCAAAATTGTAAAGTATAGAATAGAACACAGGCAACTTATTCATACACCATGGCACGCCCCCAAGCAATGAATACAAGGGAGGAAAACAACTAGGCAAGTGGATTTGGGCAAGCAGGCCGAAGAAACAACAGAGGTTAACCCCCCCTGGTTCAGAGTGCTTCTGCAAGGTCCTTGTGTTCGAAAGCTGCATCCGCAGAAGATTTAACAAATACCGTATATACTCGAGTATAAGTCGAATTTTTCAGCAAATTTTTTTGTGCTGTAAGTGCCCCCTCGACTTATACTCGAGTCAAGCACTTTTCTGCAGCAAAAAAATTCATTTTCCGAACCGAATTTGGGGCCCCGTATCTCAGGGCCACTTAGGGCTAGGAACCCCAAATTTGGTGTAGAAACCCAGTGGAACTGGTACCACAACATATCCAAAGCTGAGGTTCCTAGCGCCAAGTGGCCCCGAGATACGGGGCCCCAAACTCGGTTTGGAAAATGTCATTCTCTGCTGCAGAAAAGTGCTTGACATTTTCTGAACCGAATTTGGGGCCCCATATCTCAGGTCCACTTAGTGCTAAGAACCCCATATTTGGTATGAAAACCCAGTGGAACTGGTACCATAACATATCCTTAGCTGGGGTTCCTATAACCAAGTGGCCCTGAGATACGGGGCCCCAAAATCGGTTCGGAAAATGTCATTCTCTGCTGCAGAAAACTGCTTGACATTTTCTGAACTGATTTTTGGGGCCCTGTATCTCGGGGCCACTTAGTGCTAGAAACTCCAGCTTTGGAAATTTTATGGTACTAGTTCCACTGGGTTTGCACACCAAATTTAGCGTTCCTAGCACTAAGTGGCCCCGAGATACGGGGCCCCAAATTCGGTAAACTGTGTCCATCTGCAGCAATGTAATTTCTGGACCCTTTGGGTTCAGAGACCCCAAATTTTGGCTGCAGCTAGGGGGCATCTGGGAACCCTTAACTACCGAGTTTGAAGTTCAGGGGACCTATGGCTGCAAATGGGCACAGTGAGGCATGCAAATGGGAACAGTGATGCTGCAAATTGGCATTGTTGACCGTCTTTTCCACTTACAGTAGCTGTGCATTTCTCACCCTCGTCTTATACTCGGGTCAATAAGTTTTTCCCATTTTTTTTTGTGGTAAATTAGGGCCTCGACTTATGCTCGGAACGACTTATACTCGAGTATATACGGTATTTGAAAAAGTGTCAGCAGAAGACCAGGTGGCAGTCTTACAGAGCTGTGCAAAAAAGGTTTGGTGTCTAAAAGCCCAGGATACTCCAAGATATCTGGTGGAGTGGGTGCATAACAGAGCAGAAAAAGGTATTTGTTTTTGAACCTAAGCTCTTGTACTCAAATTTCATATCCATCGTGCAATGGTGGATTTTGAAGCAGGGTGCCTATTGTAAGGTCCCGTGGAACTAACTTTAATGCAGCTTTTCTCAACCTTTTTATCATGGAGGAATCGTTGAAATAACTTTCAAAGCTCAGGGAACCCCTGGTAATAATAACTATATTCACAGCTTACAGTACATTAGTGTGATGGCTAGTGTGAAGAATGTTCCTTACATTTGTGGTCATTGGGAAGAACTATCCCTTTAAAGATAGGTAAAAAGATCATTGGTGTCTGTGGTTATCCAACTGAGAAGCATAAATTGCCCATTGCTCAAAGAACCTCTAGCAACCTCTGGAAGAACCCTGGGGTTCCATGGAACCCTGGCTGAGAAAAGGCTGCTCTAATGGTTCTCACTATGTCCAGGCAATGCAGAGAGACTTCTTTTGGAAGCTTAGAGGTAGGGCACAAGGATGGCAGAACGTTGTCCGCATTAAGATGGAATGCTGTAACTACTTTTGGAAGAAAAGATGGTCTTGAGCCTTATACAACTTGGTCTTTGTAAGATATGAAGACAGGCTCTTTACAGGAAAGGTCCCCCAATTCAAAAACACACCTGACAGAATGACCTGACAAGAATCTCTATTGGGATAACCCTGATGGGTTCAAAGGGTGGTTTCTGCAAGGCAAAAAGGACAAATTCAAGGTCTCAAGGAAGCTTCAGGTGCTGAAAAAAAGGTCTGATACGAGAAACACTTTGAATAAAGATTTTTACAAGAGAATGCAAAGCCAAATGTCTTTGAAAAAAGATAGATAAAGTCAAAACCTGCCCTTTGAAGGTGCTAAGAGCTAGATTATGGTCAAGACCTGTTTGTAGGAAGGGAGAGAGTAATCTCCGGGACTGAACTGACTATGCTCACACCAAGTAAAGTAAGGTATTTAAAGTGTAACAAAACTTTTTCTTTTAGTTTTGGATAGAGTAGAGAGGGATTAGAACCCCTGACAGTTTGTATTGCTGTCTCTGCCCCTGTTTGTGCCATTTACCACTATCATTGACAATAGTTCTGGTAACCTGGGGGTCAGGAAGTGAAGAGAAATCTCTGAAATGGGACATAAATGGCAACAAAAAATCTGACAGGGGGTATGACTCACCCTTGCTCTATCCAAAAAGGAAAAAAAAGTTTTGCCTATGGTTCTAGTTTAAGGTTTTAGCAATATGAAAAAATCCCCCTTGATGGGACTTTACCAGCCCAAATAATATTATATAGTTATTACAAAAAAGTAGGTTACCAACAAAGTATATAAAAATTCATATAGATTTTATTAAACAAATTGTAAAAAATAAGTAGCAGTGGTGACTGAAATACAAACAGGTCAACAACGTGCACAGACTGAACACATATTGAGTTCTACATAAATCCTGAACTGCTGTAGTGATGTCACCATGACAAGCAAGAGCAGGAAGAGCACCCAGGTTGTTTGGGGATGTGGGCCCAATTTATTAATCGACCCCACCCATTCTTTTAAATCTTAAGGTTTTAGCAAGGTATGAATTTCAGACTCAGAAACTCCTCTATTCTTTATGGCCTAGGTTTCAACAGCCATGCCAATAAAGCAGGGTGGAATAGAAAGCTTCGGAATAGCAGATCTGGTCTGTAGGAAAAAGACCAAGGGTCATCTGCAAGAGGTATGAGTATGTATTTGTATCAGGTTCTTCTAAGCCAAATCTCTGTCTTCATTCCTTGCTCTATTTCAAGGATCATGCAAGGTAAAATATACTCATGGGGACAGAAAATATTCAAACCCCCTTAAATGTTTCACTCTTTGTTATATTGCAGCCATTTGCTAAAATCATTTAAGTTCAGTATTTAGTAGAAGCACCCTTTTGATCTAATACAGAACCGGGTGAGAGAAATATATCTATCTATTCATCCATTGGGCTTTTCCTCACTGAAGCTGACCTAATATATAGCTTTACTGCAGTATACTTTTTTACAACAGTGCTACTATCAGGAGAACTCCATTCTTTTATTATTTAAGACTGCTCCATTTACCCTTCATGTGCTTTTTCATTTGTTCCCTTTTCAGTTACTGCATTAGGGCAGGCACCAATCTGGTGCATCCCTCCAGACTGCTTTCAATTACTGAAACCATCGTATTTGCTACATTCATAGATCCAATAAAGTAATTTGTTACTGTTTCAGGACATTGTCAACTGGCAATTAGTGGGTGAATGCTGGTATGACTGAGGGGTGCTGTTCGTGGTGATCACCTGGTATATTATAACGTTATCATTATTTTAATTTTGTGGTGGAGGTATTATGGTATTCAATATATTTTTATTGTAGGTGGAATTTTAGTTTTTTCTAATAAAGAATTCTATTTAAACTTTTTGTATCATTGAGCGTTCCTCTCTGAAGAATCCTTGTCCTGGCCCCTTTGGGGTCTCTTTCCCAACTTTTTTCCCCTGTTCCCTGGTGTTTTTTATAAGCTGTTGTATGATTCAGAGGAACTTGCCTTGGTAGTCTCTTCTAATTAATTACTTAATTTGAGCTACTGGCACAAGACATTTACTTCTGTTTAGATACTGTTACACTCCCCACCTTCGTGACTAGTTTTACAGATGCTGTCCTGCTGACATTCCAAGCTGTTTTCTTCTATTGATCTAATACAGCCATGAGTCTTTTTGGGAAAGATACAACAAGTATTTTACACCTGGATTTGGGGATCCTCTGCCATTCCTCCTTGCAGATCCTCTCCAGTTCTGTCAGGTTGGATAGTAAACGTTGGTGGACAGCCATTTTTAGGTCTCTCCAGAGATGCTCAATTGGGTTTAAGTCAGGGCTCTGGCTGGGCCATTCAAGAACAGTCACGGAGTTGTTGTGAAGCCACTCCTTCGTTATTTTAGCTGTGTGTTTAGGGTCAGTGTCTTGTTGGAAGGTAAACCTTCGGCCCAGTCTGAGGTCCTGAGCACTCTGGAGAAGGTTTTCGTCCAGCATATCACTGTACTTGGCCGCATTCATCTTTCCTTTGATTGCAACCAGTTGTCCTGTCCCTGCAGCTGAAAAACACCCCGACAGCATGATGCTGCCATCTCCATGCTTCACTGTTGGGACTGTATTGAACAGGTGATGAGCAGTACCTGGTTTTCTCCACACATACCGCTTAGAATTAAGGACAAAAAGTTCTATCTTGGTCTCATCAGACCAAAGAATCTTATTTCTCAAAATCTTTGTCAGGAAAGTACTTACCGAGGCCGAGATACCGAGAGCGGTTCACCCTTGCAACTAAGCGCAGTCTGCCCCCTGGAGGTGGTACAGGGATTGAATGGCACAAGAGGCACAGGCTACCCAGTGGACCGTAGAAGACTTGCGTGGAGGTCCTTGAAAGGAAGAGCCGCTGTGCGGGAACTGGTAACCGGAGTACTATGCTGGAAGAGAACAAACAGAAAGTCCAGAACCAGGCTGAGAGTCAAATACCAGAATCAGAAATCCAACTGCAGGCTGTGGGATGGTGCCAGGAAGACACAAAGCAAGTCCAGGTTACAGGCAGGAGGTCAAACACAGGAGATAGATGGAGATCCGTTTAAACAAGCCGAGGTCAGGTCCAGGAGAAGAGCAGAGTAGTCGGGTAGCAAGAGCCCTTTATATAGGCCAGCCAAAGGATTACGTTGGGCGTGCACCAGTGCGCATGTGCGTGCGCCGGAACGCGAATGCGCATGCGCCAGAGCGCCGTTCCGCCACGCATGTGCGCAGGAATAGGGCCAAAGCGCCTTTAGGAATTATTCTCCTGACAATCTTGGAGTCCTCCAGGTGTTTTTTAGCAAACGCCATGTGGGCTTTTATGTGCCTTGCACTGAGGAGAGGCTTCCGTCAGGCAACTCTGCCATAAAGCCCCAACTGGTGGAGGGCTGCAGCGATGGTTGACTTTCTACAACTTTTACCCATCTCCCGACTGCATCTCTGGAGCTCAGTCACAGTGATCTTTGGGTTCTTCTTTACCTCTCTCACCAAGGCTCTTCTCCCCCGATAGCTCAGTTTGGCCGGACGGCCAGATCTAGGAAGGGTTCTGGTTGTCCCAAACGTCTTCCATTTAAGGATTATGGAGGCCACTGTGCTCTTAGGAAACTTAAGTGCAGCAGAATTTTTTTGTAACCTTGGCCAGATCTGTGCCTTGCCACAATACTGAATACTCTTCAGGCAGTGCCTTTGACCTCATGATTCTCATTTGCTCTGACATGCACTGTGAGCTGTAAGGTCTTATATAGACAGGTGTGTGGCTTTCCTAATCAAGTCCAATCAGTATAATCAAACACAGCTGGACTCAAATGAAGGTGTAGAACCATCTCAAGGATAATCAGAAGAAATGGACAGCACCTGAGTTAAATACATGAGTGTCACAGCAAAGGGTATGAATACTTAGGACCATGTGATATTTCAGTTTTTCTTTTTTAATAAATCTGCAAAAATGTCAACAATTTTGTGTTTTTCTGTCAATATGGGGTGCTGTGTGTACATTAATGAGGGAAAAAAAGTAACTTAAATAATTTTAGCAAATGGCTGCAATATAACAAAAAGCAAAAATGTAAGGGGATCTGAATACTTTCTGTCCCCACTGTATAGCCATAACTGAGACAAGGGATAACTAAAGCACCTTAGGCCAAAACTAAAAGATCCCTTGTTCTTGATACAAACAGAGGAAGTTCATTGTATGTGGAGACTAGGATGTCCACATCTGGGATCCCCCATTAGTCCAAGTGGTGTCAGGGAATATAATCCGCCTGCCAGTTGTCTATTCCTGGGATGTGGTCCATAGAAACTGGTAGGCAGTGAGTTTCTGCATTTGACAGATCTTGGCTTGCCTCCCTCATGGCAGCCAGGCTTCTTGTGCCCCCCAGGATGATTAATATATATCACTGTGGTCGCATTGTCTGACTGCACATAAATGAGTTGACCCTTTAAAACAGGGGTTTAGTGCTGGAGGGACAGCCTGACAGCTCTGAGCTCTAAGATGTGGATAAGGAGTGTGAATGTTCACTGAACTATTTTTCCACTGTTAGAATTGAAGTGGTGATGCACCCAAACAAGGGATTCCTTGGCTGTCGAGCATTAGCTCTTAGAGAAAGAGCTTTATTTTATGATATGTAGACCTCTGCCTGAGATATATCCAGGATCAAACCCAAGTTTTCCAGGTGCAGAGAGAGATGGAGAGCAGATTTTTAAGTTGCAAGACCTAAACCAAATATTGTCCCACCCAATAGCAGATGTGGAAGCAGAAGAAAGGCTGCAAGTTCATGCTTAGTGCTAAGCTAAGGATGAAACAGAGCGCTGGCATGTTTTGTATGAAGATTTAAAGAGGAGGGCCCATGAAAAAAAAATTAATTAAAAGTCAGCCGCTACAAATACTGCAGCTGCTGACTTTTAATTGGACACTTACCTGTCCCAGGGTCCAGCGATGCGGGGGATCGAAGCCCCGCTCGTCTCCCCCTCCGTTCAGCAGTGCCGGCATTGCAACTGTGGGCGCCGGGCTGTGGCTTCACAGCCTGGCACCCACTGCGCATGCTCGAGAGGCGTTGCACGCCGTGATTGGCCGCTCAGTCACCTGGGACCTGTAATGGGTCCCAGATGATTGACAGGAGGGAGGGAGCAGAGCCGAGTCCTTCCTGTGCCGAGGGGGAAGTGATGTCACCAGCCCAGCACTGGAAGAGGCAGACTACGAGAGACCCCCTAGCAACAGGCATTTAGAGGTAAGTAAAAAAAAAATTTCCAAATTTTTTTTAAATTTTTTTTTAGGCACAGTCATGGATTTTTTTTTTTTAGGGTGGAACACCACTTTAAGGATACAGTAGCCACAGTTCAACAGAGGAAGTGAAAAGTGTTTGAAGTATTCCTGAACCATTGATTCGCACCCCCAGGAGGTGTGGTAAAGTGTTGAGAGACCTATATTGATTTATGGGTCCAGGTTCCAAGGTGAGGGCACATTTTTAACATCTGTGGGGCCACACAAATATATGTATTTTCAACACTGGGAGGCTTTGATTAAAGGATCTATGTTTGCAGCACTGGTGTTATAGTTACACTATCCATCGTGAAGTTTATTTACAGCACTGGAACTTTGGTTACAATTTAGGACCACTGTTTTTGTGGTCTCCCTGTTTATTTACAAAGTGATTTTTGGAGCACTGGAGCACAATATGTTCAAATGTGTGAATATTTATTTATATCTGTATTTATAATATTGTTTAGTTTGCTAACTAGTATATGTGGATTTTCCACACTTGGTACACAGAATTATATTGTGTTTGTACACTTACACTATATATGTCATAAGCTTTCATGCTGTTTGATTCAGATTTATATTGGTTTTTGGTTTATTACTTTGATATTCATAGAAGCATTTCAATATTTTTGATTAAAAAAGATTTTTTAAGTTGATCACTCAACAAAAGGCTTGAAGCGGCTGAATTATCTTTTGGACATTGTCTGAAAGTTATAAGGGAGATGAATCCTTCAGGAAAATCTAAATAGTCTGTCACCTGGATGCCCTGAATATTGAAAGGGCAAGCAAGGGTGCTAGGAATTTTGTGAACATCCTGGTAGCAGAAAAGAGGCTGGTATGCAGTGTGACACACTGAAAGTGGTCTTATGCAAATGCAAAGTGTAGAAATTGTTGATGAGGTGGATAAATGGGAACATGCAGGTAAACATCTTGGATGTCCATGGATGCCATGTGTTACCCTTTTCACAGAGTGGCAATTACTGACCTTGCAGATTCCTTATGAAATGTTAGAATGTGAAGGATATTGTTGTGGTGTGGCAAGACAGAGGTGAGTTAACCCGCACTATGGCAAGACTTTTGTGGACAAAGTATATTTACTTTGTACTTTGTATATACTGTTTGCAAGTATGCAAACAGTAAGTATAATACATTGACACAGCATACAGCAATAAATAAATATAAATACAATTCATAAATTGAAACCACTAAAAAGTCCATATATGTGAAATGGCATTGTGAATAAATAACCTATGAGGGAAAAGACAAACAAAAAACAGTCCAAACAGGTAAAATGAAATCACAAGTGTTTAGGTAGAAATCAATGTTTAAATTAAAGATATATTCGACCTCTGAAGGATAGGCCACCATCCAGTAAGAAATCACTATAGACTCCACCACCGATGAAAAAAAAAGTGGACACACTTTCCGGACTCAGTGGGCCCAATGCCAGCAGCACAGAGTCAAACAGGCATGGAACTGGGAACGTGGTCACTCTCAGGAAACAACAGAAAGTTTTTCTTTAATAAGCTGTGACAAACACTGCTAAAAGTGGCTCTAAAAACTTCCGTGGGCATGAGGCCTAAGATCTTTAATTTCTTTGTCAATACAGGTTAGTCTGATCCGTTTTTTTGCAATCAAGAAACTCAAGAACTTTATCCCTGCCTTGAAATCATGGGTTATTTATTCACAATGCCATTTCACATAGATGGACTTTTTAGTGATTTCAATGTATGAATTGTATTCATATTTATTTATTGCTGTTTGCACCTAGCACTTTAATTTGCACAGTCAATATGTTATACTTACTGTTTGCATACTTGCACAATTTTCTAATATATACACACACAATATGGATTAGCGCTGCACTTAATATTTTCATTATCCACTCAATGTGTCTGATTGTAGTGTTTTCAGCTTTTCCTTAATCTGTTGAGTAGCGCAGTGCATTTATTGAAATTTAGATATATTACGTAGACTTATAGCATTGCAGTTACTGCAGTTAAGTTTGCAGTTACTGCAGTTAAGTTTGTCCGATTTGACTCTGTTGCAAAATGGATGTCTTTGAATACAGAACCACTTGAACATTTAACACTAAAGGTGTTTTTGTTACAATGAATGCGGACTCTGAATTGGGTGGTATATTTCTCAGGTTTAAAAATTGAATGGTTCCTGAGCTCCATTTAGAAAGGGATATAGCTTTTTTAGAACAATAACGTGGTTCACTTGGTGATGATTATTCCTATATGGGCAGGGATGATGATAATTATACCAGGTTCCCGTTCAACTATAATCAGAACAATCCTGGGCATTTTAAACAATGGAGTGTTCCCAGGGAACACAAAACCACAAAAGAGGCCCCGAACAAAGAGAGGTCCCTGAGTGGGGGGGCGAATCCAAAGGAAAAAGACGAAGAACATAGCCAGTCAGGGCAAGAAAATAAAAGCTGCAACAGTTCCGTCTCCGTGGAAGGCTCCTGCTGAGTGACGCTTGATGACAGCTGTTATATAGCTGAGGGTGGGGTCACCAGGTGATGTAAACAGGTGACCCCGCCCCCCTCTGATGCCACAGGGGCTTCCTGTGGCGTTGGGGGGGCAGGGTTACCCGTTTAGGTCATGGATGGCCCTTTCCTCAGCTATACAACAGCTGTCATCGAGAAGAAGCGTCACTCGGCGGGAGCCTCCCTCGGAGGTGGAACTGTTGCGGCTTTTTTTTTTTTTTCGGTCCGTCGGGAGGCATGGATTTACATTGCTGGACATTTTTATTTATTTCTTTTTAATAAAGGACTTGTCCCAAGCTGTCTCTTGTCTTTTTTACCATTTTGACACTTTTTTTGTGAATTGGTAGGGGTACAATTTTCCCCCGTTACCATTTCACATGGGGGGGCCGAGATCTGTGAGTCCCCTTGTTAAAGGGGGCTTCCAGATTCCGATAAGTCCCCCGCCCGCAGACCTCCACAACCACCAGGTAAGAGTTGTGGGGATGAGGCCCTTGTCCCCATCAACATGGGGACAAGGTGCTTTGGGGTCAGACCCCAAAGCACCCTCCCCATGTTGAGGGCATGTGGCCTGGTATGGTTCAGGAGGGGGGGCGCTCTCTCATCCCTCCTCTTTTCCTGTGGCCTGCCAGGTTGCATGCACAGATAAAGGTCTGGTTTTTGGGGGGACCCCTACGCCATTTTAAAAGAAATTTTGGTGCAGGGTTCCCCTTAATATCCATACAAGACCTGAAGGGCCTGATAATGGACTGGGGGAACCCATGCCGTTTTTTTCAATGAGTTTTATCTATATTGCCCAGACCCAACAATTCATTACAGTCGCGATCAATTTTAAATTACCTTTTTCCTTTAGAAATCTAATTTTGCTTCGGTACTGTTCTAAACACAGGAAAACTGCACCACTTTACAGGCATACTATATACACCCCCCGGCATGATATTTAAAGGGATATTTCATTTTTATTGTTTCACTTTAAACATTATTAAAATCACTGCTCCCGAAAAAACGTAGGGCAGGACCCAGGTCCCCAAACACTTTTTATTGCAAAAACTTGCATATAAGCCTCAAAAATGATCACTTTTGATTTTTCACATTCGTGTCCCATAGACTTTAACGGTGTTCGCATGGTTGAACTAATTTTTTGCCTGTTTGCATGTTCTGCTGCAAACCGAACTGGGGGGTGTTCGGCTCATCCCTAGTCCCCACTGGCAGGTAATTACTTGGATAGAGGTGCTCTGCTCTCCTCTACTCCTACTGCACAGTGCATATTGAGATCTTTAGTGTAATCATTATAGTGAGCCATTATATGGCTTCCATCTCAAACTACATCTACCAGCATTCTAAGCACTCTACATAGAAGTCTATAGACTTGCTTGACTTTCGTTCTCCCCCTGCTGGCTGGAGAAGGATGGTGCAGCATAGCAGCAGTATCTCAGTAGAGGGAGAGAAGAATAAAAGCCACTGTCTCCATCTCCATATTGTTTAGCCGAGCACCTGGCAACAAGTATAAGTTTGCAATAGGAATCCTCCAAGAGGCACCTAGAAGAAGGGAGGATAAGGGAAGGGGGAGATAGGGCAGGAGGGGGACATATAAATAATCCAGGAAGTGGGCACTAGAATCATTGCAGTTGCAGCATATGTGAAAGAGGAATACGAGCAGTGGGCTGGAATATCAGGTATGGACCAGTTGATAAAGAAACAGTGTCCATCAAAGTAACAGAAAAGAATGGGGAGTCCCAAATGCAGTGTATTGGAAACAAGGTTAGGCACTTTTCTGCATCAAACGTGAATGGAGGAAAGGTAATAATCCTCAGGTTGTTCTCAACTAGTTGGGTAAGAATGCAATCCAGGTTTTTGATCTTGGCATGTGCGTGATGGAGCTTCCACTGTCTGGGAAATCTGTGTAATGGTTGGGGAGATTGGCATCCTAGGATAGCCACCGCTAGTGATCTTTGCTTGCATTGGTGACTTAGCAGAGGATTGCGACAGGTGGAGTTCATCTAGTTATTGTTGTACTTCATAAAGGGTGGAGCCCATGTAGTTTTGGTTGCGATAGGTGAAGATGAAATGTACCAGAAACCCCCATCTATATGTGATGTGGTGCTGTTATAGAATCAGCAAGGCAGGTTTAATTTCCCTTCAATTTGCTATGGTGGATGCTGCAAAAGCACATTAGCTCTGCAAGCTCTACAGTTTTTTAAGGATCTTCCAATGTATAGTGCAAAGTAGCATTTTCTTCCCACAGCTCATTTTCATGACTGTCAATCAGGACAGAAGAGTCATCCATTCTAACTTCCAAGTCTGCGGCCTTTGATACTGTTGACCACCCGCTCCTTCTCAATAAACTACAGTCCCTTGGCCTCCGAGATTCTGCTCTATCCTGGTTCTCTGTCTATCTAACACAACGCTCCTTCAGTGTCACCTACAACTGTCTCCTCCTCTCCATTGCCCCTTTCTGTGGGGGTCCCCCAAGGCTCTGTTTTTGGACCCCTTCTCTTCTCTATCTACACCATCTTCCTTGGTCACTTGATAACAGCTCACGGCTTTCAATACCACTTATACGCCGATGACGCCCAAATCTATCTGTCTACTCCTCACTTTACTCCTTCAGTCTCCTCTCGCATTACTAACATACTAACTGACATATCAGCATGGGTGTCGCACCACTTCCTTAAACTAAATCTCTCTAAAACTGATCTATTAATATCCCCCCCACCTGTGCCCCCCTCCATGACTTTTCCATCAAAATCAACAATGCAACTATCAGTCCCTCCCCTCACGCCAGGGTACTAGGTGTAATCCTAGACTCTGACTTGTCATTTCAGCCTCAAGTCCAATCATTGTCAAAACCACCAAGCTTCTCATTCACTCCCTTGTTATCTCTCGCCTTGACTATTGCAACTCCCTTCTCATTGGCCTCTCCATAGGCTAGCCCCTCTTCAGTCTATCGTGAATGCTGCTCCCAGACTTATATACCTTACCAACCATTCAGTGTCTGCCAACCCTCTCCTCCAATCCCTACACTGGCTTCTAATCACCCAGAGAATTAATTTCAAAATACTAACCACAACATACAAAGCCATTCACAACTCTGCCCTAAGCTACATCCTTTAAAGGGGGAGATTAGATGTAGCCGGCGACATGCTGACTGCAGAGTGTGCCAGTGCGTACTTAATGGAGAGGCTTCTTGAGCTTGTATTTTTTTTTGCTGGTGATGGAAATATAAGGAAACAGTAAGCCTTTTACCTCTTGACAATATACAAAAGGAAAACTGTAACAGGAAACCCTATGAATTAAACTGTTAAAGAGAAAAACCTAAATACAGTCATAATTTCAGTTATCTATATAATATAAAATTATTATCTTTTGAGCACAAATTTACACGAATGTAAAAAAACAATTGTGCACATGTTAAAAAGGTTGCAGACTCCTGAACTGCTGAATTTCAGCTGCAAATTATACATAAACCACAATCCACAAGGCTAATTAGGATATTGACTTATGGATGAAATGCAATTCCTGGAAACATATTTTATATATACCAGCACTTGCATTTTCCAAAAACCACACATTTACATAGATATTGACTTCTACTGACACATATGCATTTGTGGGAAAGCTATGATCTTATCAGTAGACATGCATGTAAGTTTTAATATTACGTGTTCCTGAGGACCCATGAACATTTTTCTGTTATGCCGCATACACACGACCGGTTTTCCCGTCGGAATAAACTCTGAAGGTTTTACCGATGGAGTTCCGACGGAATTCCGCTGAAACTGTCTTGCGTACACACGATCACACCAAAGTCCGATCGTCAAGAACACGGTGACGTACAGCACGTACAACAGGACTAGAAAAAGGAAGTTCAATACCCAGTGCGCCACCCTTTGGGCTCCTTCTGCTAATCTCGTGTTTATCTCGTGTTAGTAGAAGTTTGTTGAGTGACGATTCGCGCTTTTCAGACTCCAGCTTTTTTTGATAGTTTTACTGCTGTTCAGTTTGTGCTTGTGGGTTTGCATCTGGTTTTCAGTGCGTGTAGTCAGTTCGTATCTGTTTTTCTGTGCGTTCTTGTCCACTTGTTGATGATTTTCAGCTCGCTCTTCACAGGCCTTGCTGTTCTTCAGTGCGTTCTGTTAAGTTCATTCTGACCAGCCGACCATTTTGAAACCATGGTGCGGGTACAAACTCGTCGTAGAGTTTGTGCTGTGTGGGGGCTTGGTGTTGGGGTTCATACTTTGACCCAAGTCCAGTCCATGAACAGGGCGAGGAGGAATTCATGGACCAAGAATTGGTTACTCCAGCGTGACCAATTCTCGCACATGCCTTTGCTTCGTGAGATCCAGGAGAATAATCCTGATGATTTCAGGAATTATCTCAGGATGACGGATGCCGTTTTTCACCATCTGTTGGCTTTGCTGACCCCTTATATCAGCAGGCAGGATACCTGCATGAGGCAAGCCATCACTTGCCTCATGCAGGTATCCTGCCTGCTGATACTAGCAGAGGCTAGTCGCCACCTGGGAGAAGCCTGCAGGACCTCAAGTTCTCAACAGGCATCTCCCCCCAGGCTCTGGGGATCATTATTCCAGAGACCTGTCCTGCCATCATTCAGGTCCTGCAGAAGGACTATATTAAGGTAAGTTTTCACCTTTAACATCACATTATATGTATTTAATGTTTGCTAATGTATTGTATTTATTTCATCATTCCCTAATTACCATGATTGGAATATGCTGTGAATGTCCCCTTTATCCTCATGCATGCTGGAAGCTTTTAATGCTCCTTTTTTGGCTTGCATATTTGCCTTCACTAATCTCCCCAGCATCCTTTCCTGGGCCCATATACACCTATAGCCTAGTCCCTTAACAATGTCGATTGTCAGCTCCATTGTACTGCTTTCCCCGAAACACCTCCTAAAATGTGTCCAAATGTTATTTGTGTCCTTAAATTCATTTATAACCCCCCCCCCCAAAAAAAAAATGTGTAGAAATGTTATGTGTGTTCTTACATTCAGGCAGAGTGCTGGAGGCTTTCTTTTTTTGCTCCCAAAGTCACCTCAAACCCTTCCCCCCCATACAATTTTATCAATGGTTCATCAGAGGGGGTGAGGAATCTGCTTGCAATGTTACGTGCAAAAGTACTTATATTTTTTTTCTTGTTTGACTCCACAGTTTCCTTCAATACCACAGGAATGGCAGACTGTGGCCTCCCATTTTGCTGACAGTTGGGACTCCCAACTGTGGAGGAGCTATAGATGGGAAGCATGTCCACATTATGTCACCACCCCATTCGGGGTCTTATTATTATAACTATAAGGGGTTTAATAGTGTAGTGTTAATGGCGGTCGTGTCGGCACACCATGAGTTCCTCTATATGGACATGGGGAAGATTGGCCGGATGTCGGATGGAGGAGTCTTTGCCCAGACGGAGTTTTACCAGTATCTCCAGACTGGTGGCCTGGCATTGCCACCTGATGTGGATAACGTGGAATGACTCCCCTTCGTCTTTATTGCAAATGAAGCCTTCGGTCTGGGCGAGCACCTGATGAGGCCATTCCCCCAAAGGACCCTCACCCCAGAGAGGAGGGTTTTTAACTACCGGCTGGCCAAAGCGAGAAGAGTCGTTGGGAATACCTTCGGGCCAGCCTGTTCCGCCTGTTTCTGACAGCAATCCATATGGCGGACTGCAAAATCAACCATATCATCCTATGCTGCTGCATACTGCACAATTATTTAAGAAAAAATTCACATAATTATATAGCCTCAGTTGGGCCTAAGGCCGGACTTATTACAGAGAATCCCCTGACAGGCCTGGATACTGGCCGTCCTGGCTTGGCCCCCCAAAGCGCCTGTGAAGTTAGGGAGAAATATGTAAATTATTTTATGGGTAGGGGCCATTGCTATGCCAGACAATGTCTAAAAAATGTCTTTATTGCTTGTGTTTCTTTTTAGCTGTCTCCCAATGCACTTCTAGTGCCAAGTGGATTTTCCTTTAGTAAATAAGCCCCATTGTCACTGTAAACACAAAATTACTTACAAAACTGGTATTAAGCATTGAAAGAAGAAGCCACACAAAATTCAAAATTCTCAAAATTTTTACTCTATGCACATTCACATGTGAGTTAGAAAATTTTTTAGAAAACATTTTTTTTTTAATCAATTTTTTTTTTTTTTTTTTAGAAACAGACATGTTTTAAAACATAACATACACAACTCTGGAACTTACAAAGTTCAACGTATAAAAACTGAAGGCAATATCAGACAATACAGTGTCATTATATAGTTTCAAAAATGTCTTGATATTGCCTTCATCACATGTCACCCCTGTAAAAGCCAAATTTTGAAGATGCACACAAATTGGGAGTCCAAATGGGTATTTCCCTCCTGATCCCATGCCTAATGTCAACATATGCTATCTCCCATCATGGGGGATCAATGGACATGTTTTGGGGGTGAAACCCCTTCCTCTCACCTACTAGAGTTACGAGGAAGGGGTTGCACCCACAAAACACGTACATTGAGATCCCCTGGTGGCAGATAGCACATGTTGACACACCGTGTGCATCTTCAAAATTTGGCTTTTAAAATGTCCAAACAAAAATTGGGTTTAGTCCAACAAATGGGTAAATGGATGGGATTTGAAACCAATTTATATTCTCCCCAACACATCGATGATGTTCTTCATTTGTTGTTCCATAACATTCAGCTTCTTCCTTATAATGTCTATTTCGTCATTCCACAGCATGATGTCCTGGATGAGCCTTTGTGCACTGTCACTTGTGAAAGGTTCAGCTTGCCTTTCAACAACCAGCACATCACCTAAAAATTGGTTAAAAAAACATGAATTATAAATATGCAGGCATACATAGATTACCTGAAGCTAGGGTGTCAGTCACTCACCTGTTTGGTGACAATCTCACCCACTTCATCCACCTTTCCTTCCTCCAGATTATTGGGGGGTCTTGGGCTGATTTCCCCTTCTTGGTGATGTGGGGGGTCCCTGGTGTCCTCTGAGTGATATCCTCCGAGTCTTTTCTCCCCTAAGAGAATGAAACAAAAGGTATACTTAGCACACAGATATTTGAGTCCAGAAATAGGAATATGAAACATTGCTTGGAAGTGGTGTACAATTGTCTGTTTGGGCAGAGTTACAAGTTGAAGACATCATTAATTCCCTTTTAACCAAGCTGGAATACTTACCTTTTTTGGACAAGTTTCACAGATGGAGATACCCCAAGTATCCACTGGACCACCTGTGTGGGTCAACCTAAAAAATGTGCTCTGGTGTCCCACACTAGTGTTCCTTAATCCAGATGTGTAAACAGCTGCTGAGTGTCCTATCCTTACATTCCACTGAATCAAGTTTGAAATTTATTCTAGTCTCAAAGACATCTAGACAACAATGTCCTAAACTTCTTTTAATACAAATTAGCATGACCAAATGCAGTTAACCCTGTATCAGCTAAAAACATTGTATTTAGTTGGCAAAATGAACAATGTTTCCTACGAACAATTACTGTGCCCACGAACATGAAAGTAGCCATTTCAAACTGTACAACAGTAAAGAAAAGCACATGGAGCAGCATGCAAATTAATAATCATAATAGGAACATACAACAAATACTTTTTTGAAGCACTTTCTTTATCCTTCTGTACTGATCCTGCTCCCTTAATTTTAGATCTGACCAGCGTTTTCTTAATTGCTCCTTTGATTGTCGTATTCCAAATTTCTGCCACAGACTCTTCACCACTTTCATCATGATTTTGGCCTTTTGCAGATTGGGGTTTGGGTACGGCCCATTCTTTCCATCATGTTCGGCCCTCTTTGAAATGTCAACCATCTCCACCATCTCCTCAAAGGCCATATTGGAGGCCTTAAATCTCCTCCTCCGGGATCTGGTCGTTTCGGGCTCCGGACTTTCCTCCTCCTCGTTAGTGGAATTACCACTCACCCGCTCTTTATCCTCCATGTTGCTCCTACTGCGCCGAAGAGAGAAGGAGCAGGGAATCTTTGAGAAAGAACGTCAGGGGCGAGCGACGCGGGCGGAGTTTCACACATGCGCAGTCTATATCAAGCTAACACGCATGTGTCGTACGTGCGATCTGTGTGTGGGGGAAGGACAAACGGAAGTGGCGAGCGTCCTAAACGAAGGTAAAATTTGAGCTTGGCCCATCACAGTGGCCTATATTGCTTCAAGATTGAGGCCTATATTGGGATTTGATAATGAGAGTATAAGCTGACATTAGTATTTTTGTCTTGTGTATTGTCTTACAGCAAAGAATAATCACTTTAAGGACCCAGAATTCATGACCAGTTTCATAGACAGATACAGGGACATGAGGAATTTGTGGGAGGTGAAACACAGCTTATATTATAATAAACAAGCTAGGAGGTCCCCAATGCAAACAGTTTTTGGACAATAAATTGGGATCTTGAGGAACATGTATAATAAGGAGCATAATAAGATCCAGAAATCACTCCAAACAAGAGCATGAGCAGAGAATGTTATGTCCCCAGGCTGTGGTACTTTCAACAATTTGCGGTTTCTGGATGACCAGACTGAAGCCAGGGAATCTCTTTCGACCCTTCCCTGCAGCCTTCTCTCCACCGTTCCCTCAACCCCAGCAGAGGCTGATGAGGAACAACCTGGGCCTTCCATCCTGGAAGAAGTGGATGCGCCCAGCTGGGGTCAGGTATATTATTTCTAGACATATTTATTGTCCTGATATTAATGATGTTAACTAGATGTTATAATTGATTACAAATCAATGATTTTATCAAAAAAATTATGTATACATATCACTAGACAGTAGTGGTCAAAAATGTTTGTGACCAGCTTGAAAAATGCTGGGGTCAGAATGATAGTCTTTTCTATTTATTAACATTCAATTTGCAAGTCATGAGCTGAAAATTGTGTGTGATTGATGAAGCAAAAACTAAAACTATGTCCCTTTTTTATACACAGGATGAGCTCAGCCAGGTGGAGGGTCTGGAAAGCGTCAGCCAGGAGAAGGCTGTGCCCAGTGTCAGCCAGGAGAAGGCCGTGCCCAGGGACAGTCAGGAGGTGGCTGGGCCCAGTGGGAGCCTCACCCAATCCCAGGTGCCTCCCCTCTGCCTTACCACCAAAAGGCCCAGGAAGGGGACAATGACGGAGGAGGCAGCACTGGGCCTCATTATGGAAGCCAGCAATTTCCTCAGGATCCCCCCCAATGCTGAAGAGGCCTATGGCTGCTATCTAGACACCAGGTTGCTAGAATTGGAGAAGGGCCAACGCCTCCTCTGTGAGGGAATTTTTTTTGATGCCCTTCAGAAGGGGTTGAAGGGCCAGCTGACTGAGAACAGCCACATATATGACCAAGCCCATCCTCCTCCTCCTCCTGCCACCAGAGCCACAGCCTCAGTTCACCACCAGAGCCATAGCCTCCAAGAAGGCTGCAGGGAGGGCTGAAGGGAAGGCTGCAGGGAAGTGTGTAGGGAAGGCTGCAGGGAAGACAAGAAAGTGATGGCCTGGGTTCAGTCTGGTCTGACAGAAGATGCAGGCTGGTGTAGTACCACAGCCTGGGGACAGATATGTCATCTGCTGCTGGTCCTGATCTCTGGGATTCCTGGACCAGATTGTGCTCCCTATTATATGGACTCCTCAAGCTTTCAATTTTCTTTTCCACAGACTTGACTTGTTCCCTGGGGGCCAAAAGGCTTCGCAAAGTTTCTCCAGAGTTGACTTCCTCTTTATTTTGTTACCCAGAAGAAATGTATATTTTATTTTCAGAGAATACTTTCCGATGTGTTTTTCTTCAAAAAGGACAGCTTGTTTGTGAGTAGGCAGGTACATTTCAAAAAGGCAATGTCAAATTAACAAGGGACACCAACCTCCTTGAGGTTAATAAAAAATACAAGATAATAATGTTATTGTGGTAACTTGACACTCAAAAAAAATCAAATTATATGGAGATCACTAGAAAATAATTTTTAAGTAATCCTAAAATAAATCTCGATGAAATAAAAAATGATAAAAGATGACTATAAAAAATAATTGTAAACATTATTATGGAGATCAGGCTTTTAAAAAATAGAATATTATTCATGAGATCAGGATAAATAATGAAGAAACAAGTTTGTGAGAACTCTGTGTGAATATGAGCAGCAAAACAACTTCATTCTTCTAGCATTACAAAGAAGAAAAGAATGCGCTGCATTAAAAGATTACAGAATTAGCAGCGTGAGGAATGTGCTAGCTCCAATATGAATGCTACTTTTACCACACCGAGTGCTTCCGTCTCATACTTGCTTCAGAGCATGCGTTGTTTTTGGTCTGTCGGAACAGAATACAGACGAGCGGTTTTCCCAATGGGAATTGGAAATATTTAGAACATGTTCTATTTTTAGGTCCATCAGAATTTTCAAAAAAAAAAAAATCTGATGAGGCATACACATGATCGGAATATATGATGAAAAGCTTCCGTCTGACTTTTTCTGTCGGGCATTCCGCTCGTGTGTATGCGGCATTACTGTACTATTCATGCTTATACCTAAATAGGATTTTCACAAAAGCACACAAACTATAAGGTGTGTATGTGTATGAACTGCTGTGGTGTGTTGGACAGTGATAAATCTAACAGGATTGAAAGTGGTACTATAGAGTGATACTGGTATCGATTAACATAATATTCAAATAAAGTGGACCCAATGTATCATTAAGAATTTCTTCAGGAATCAATATTCATAAAAGCATTGAACAACTGTTTGTAGAGGGATACTTTGAGCATGTATTCAATTAGATCAATATTATATGAACCTTGGCATATGCTTCTTATAGTATATAGGAATACTGAGCATTGTGCGCTGAAGTGGTATTTTAGGGAAAGTGTGCAATGTTTTATCCCTTTGGTTGGAGTAAAAATACAGTGTGTTTCAAAAGGAATGACCCAATTTTAAAACCTTATATTTGTGCAACCACAAGGCCAATGAATGAAACCTGTTCTACTTAAACGGGCGTGGTCTAAAGTTTCAAATGATGGCTGCTAGATACCACTACTATCACCCAAATATACACTAACCTTTAGCAAGACTGAATCCGTAATAACGGTGCAGCCTGTGCTTCAACAGTGTTTTGGGATTGATCCACAAGTGGCAAAGAACATTCATTGTTGATATAAACAATTTTAAGAATCAGGGTGTTTATGAATGGGGAAGAGTCAGGGCGACCACACACTTCAGAGGATAAAGTGCAACGAATTCAAGAGGCTTTTCAGTGAAGCCCAAACAATTCCGCTCATTGTGCTAGTGCTAGATACCACTACTAGCACACAAATAGACACTAACCTTTAGCAAGACTGAATCCATAATAACGGTGAAGCGTGTGTTTCAACAGTGTTTCGGGATTGATCCACCAGTGGCAAAGGAAATTCATTGCTGGTATAAACAGGTTTAAGAATAGGGGTGTATATAAAAGGGGAGGAGTCCAGGGCGACCATACACTTCAGAGGATAAAGTGCAACAAATTCAAGAGGCTTTTCAGTGAAGCCCATACTAGTCCGTTCATTGTGCTAGCCGAGAACTTGTAATCCCTCATATGACTGTTTGGCATGTGTTAGATGACGTTTGCTTCTGAGGCCATACCAATTGCAACTGCCATGCATATTGCCACCAGAAAGACTTAAGCATAGGACAGTCCCAAAAACATGTGTGCATGTATGTGTTCCACAGTGCCAAAAGATAGCATTGTGCTGTAGAACGAGCTTGGCGAGGATTAATGGGGTCCTGTTCCATCTAGTCACTTTCTTGTAGGAGATTTCCTGATATTTCCTGATATTTATTACAGATAAAGACCCTATGGGCAAAGAAGTATATTCTATCCCTCTGAACTTCTGTGAATGTGAACTGTAGGTCCCTTACCCATTTAGAAAATAAATCCAGGGCCAATCTGGGAATGTACATCTATAAGTAACTGATAGGAGTAGGATAAGGAGCTTTGAAAGGGCCAAGAGGCCTGACAGACCTCCTCAAAGTTAAAGAGGATAATAAACCAGTGCTCTGTGTCATGATTCTATGCAATTAAGGAATTGCTGCAACTTCAATGTCAGAATACAAGATATCCCAAATAAAAAATACACTGAGAAGCTGTGCTATCCCTTTGAATGTATACTACATTTTATAAAGTATTATGTGCAAACATATGTGTATCTCATAAAGATACTGTAATGCAAATTAGCAAAAGTGAAAAAAAGGTGCTCTTCACTTAAATATAAATGAATCAACCACAATTCATAAGTCATTAATTAAATTATGCTGTGAAGAATCCACTCGAAAGTGCTAATATGTTACATAGTACATAGTTACATAGTAGGCGAGGTTGAAAAAAGACACAGGTCCATCAAGTCTGACCTATGTGTGTGATTTTATGTCAGTATTACAGTAATACAGTATATCCCTGTATGTTGTGGTCGTTCAGGTGCTTGTCTAATAATTTTTTCAGATTATCGATGCTCCCCGCTGAAACCACCGCCTGTGGAATAGAATTCCACATCCTAACCGTTCTTACAGTACAGAACCCTCTACATAGTTTAAGGTTAAACCGCTTTTTCTTCTAAATTTAGTGAATGGTTGCATGTCTTATTAAATTCCCTTACGTGGAAAAGTTTTATCCCTATTTTGGGGTCACCAGTACGGTATTTTTACATTGAAATCATATCCCCTCTCAAGCGTCTCTTCTCCAGAGAGAAAAAGTTCAGTGCTCGTAACCTTTCCCCATAACTAATGTCCTCCAGACCCTTTATTAGTTCTGTTGCCCAGAACTGGACTCTCTCCAGTTCCAGCACATCCTTTCTGAGGACTGGTGCCCAGAACTGGACAGCATACTCCAGGTACGGCCGGACCAGAGTCTTGTAGAGTGGGAGAATTATTGTTTTATCTCTGGAGTTAATCCCCCTTTTAATGCATGCCAATATTCTGTTTGCTTTGCTTGCAGCAGCTTAGCATTGCATGCCATTGCTGAGCCTGTAATCTACTAGGACCCCAGGTCCATCCTAGATTCCCCAAGTGGTTCTCCCCCCAGTGAGTAGATTGCATTCATATTTTTGCCACCCAAATGCATTATTTTACATTTTTCCACATTAAACCTCATTTGCCATGTAGTTGCCTACTCTATTAATTTGCTCATCTCTTCTTTCAAGGTTTCCACATCCTGTGGATGTTGCCCTGCTTAGCTTAGTAGCATCTGCAAATACAGAAATTGAACTGTTTATCCCACCCTCCAGGTCGTTTATGAATAAATTAAATAGGATTGGTCCCAGGACAGAACCCAGGGGCACCCCACTTTCCACCCCTGCCCATTCTGAGTACTCTCGGTGTATCATTACCCTCTAAACTCACCCCTGTAGCCAGTTATCAATCCATGTACTCACCCTATGGTCCATGCCAACTGCCCTTACTTTGTACAGTAAACATTTACGGGGAAATGTATCAAATACTTTTGCAAAATCCAGATACACCACGTCTACAGGCCTTCCTTTATCTAGAAGGCAGCTCACCTCCTCATAGAAGGTTAATAGATTGGTTTGGCAAGAACGATTCTTCATGAATCCATGCTGATTACTGCTAATGATACAGTTGTCATTGCTAAAATCTTGCATATAGTCCCTTATCATCCCCTCCAATAGGTTGCATACAATTGATGTTAGGCTAACTGGTCTGTAATTCCCAGAGATGTATCTTTTTTAAATATTGCTTTTTCTCCAATCAACTGGTACCATTTCAGTCAGTAGACTGTTTGTAAAAATTGGGAACAATGGTCTGGTAGTTACTTGACTGAGTTCCTTAAGGACCCTCGGGTGCAAGCCATCTGGTCCGGGTGACTTATTAATGTTAAGTTTTTTAAGTCTATTTCTTATTCTGCCCTCTGTTAGCCATGAGGGTGCTTCCTGTGACGTGTCATTAGGATAAACGTTGCAGTTTTGGTTACTGAAGCCCCCTGATTCCCTCGTGAAGCCTGAGGAGAAGAATAAATTCTTACTATTCTTACTATTATTTTTCTTACTCTCCTCCACTATGTACCTTTCATGTTCTATCTTAGCCGCCCTGTTTGCACCCTTACATTTCTTGATGCATTCTTTGTAAAGTTGTAATGCTGATGAAGATCCCTCATCCTTGTATTTTTCGAAGGCCTTCTTCTTTTCTTTTATATGCATTTTTATGTTGGAGTTAAGCCACCCAGGACTTTTATTAGCTCTTTTTAATTTATTTTCCATTGGGATGCATCGGCTAATGCCCTTATTTAATATGCTCTTAAAGCATACCCATTTCTCTCTGAAGAAGCTTGGTCACGAGCAAAACGCGTAAGCAATACATCATCACGTCTTTCGTGGTGGGGGCACAGGTGTGCTGACCCATACAACTAACCATCTCCATCCACCCTGAAATCTCCGTTAAAACTTTTGCTCTGAACTCCTGCTGGGAAGCTGAGGTGGATGTTCACTACATATCCTGCATAGCCTGCATGACCTATAGACACTCGAAAAATACTGCTATAGGGCATTGGATCTAGATGAACACATTGGTTGTTTGGTGAAGTGGGAAACAATGTTTACTTCATGTCAAAGATCCTAGCCTTGGTTCCTCCTTTGAGACGAGTGGATCATACACATATGGACTTGAAATCAAAGGAATAGTGGCAGGAAACAAGACGTCAATACGGTGAGCTGTGTCTACCTCCATGCAATTGAAGGGGATGTCTATTCAGTTTTCTAAAAAAAGTTTGTTTGCTTGAATACTGCTACCTCTACATGCACCGGTTCGTGATTTACAGATCCATTTCCTTACTTGTCTCTATAAAGGTTCATGCAGACTCTTTATGAAGTCAATCTCTTCGGTTTGTCTTTTCTGTCTAATAAAGACTGATAACACTATACAAAGCATATGCACTTTACTTAATAGGAGCAATGAAACAAACTCTCAACTTAAATTATTCGTGTATTTTTTCAATTTTTGAATAATTTTTTTCTACATAATTTTTCTTTGAATTGATTCATTTTACATTTTTTTCTGAGTACACATCAAGATATGGTGAGACTGTTTCGAGAAAAATCCATAGTCTGTGGTGAATGAGAGTTGTGTATGTTTGGTTGTGGTGGCCACCTATGTCCCATTAAGACATCTGTCTTAATTTTAATAATGTGTTGGAGAAGGGTGTATATAATTATTTTCTAAAGTTTACTATGTGGTTAATCAATAAAGATATCTAGTCTTCACCTGGTTTCTTCCTTTTTGAAGAGTACCTTTGGGAATCTTTCCCGTTTTTTTTCATTATATGACTGTGTACTCAGAGGATTGCTATCCCGGGAGAGTCTAACTGATCGTATTGGATTCCTTCGGCTGATGGTAGTAACAGATTGGTATGTGGGAAGGCATTTTTTTAAGCCCTGAACAATCCCTCTCAATCTGGACTAAATTGCATGAGCTTGCGTGTGTCCCCTTTCCCCCTCTCTTTCTTGTTTACCCATTTCTCCTCCATGGTCTTTGTTTCTAAGATTTATTCCCAATTTGTATCTTTTAGCTAAGCTCGTCATTTAGGGAAGTTGGCTCTTTTGAAATGCAGTGTCTTTGTATTCCCCTTATGTTTCCTATAAATGTGATTTATACTGAATCTAATTGATCTGTGATCATTGTTTCCTAAATTGTCCCGTATTTCTACATCCGTGATCAAGTCTGTATTGTTAGTAACGCTTTGTTTCTAGTTGGTGCTTTTACCATCTGACGCATGAAATTGTCCTGCAAGATATTTTGGAACTGGCTAGCCTTAGATGAATGCGAGTTTTCCTTCCACCCGGTCTATGTCTGGATAAATAAAATCCCCCATTATGATAACACTTGCCATCCTTGCCGCTAATCCAAATTGTAATAGGAGGTCCACCTCCGCCTCCTCCCTCTGGTTAGGGGACCTATATCATACTCCCAGTATTACTTTCCCCTTAGTTTCATCCCTTTGCAGCTCTACCTATAAGGATTCCACCTCCTCCCTTGCTCCCTTAGTGATGTCATCTCTCACATTCACTTGTACATTATTTTTGATATACAGGCATTTTTTTACCCTCTCTATCCCTGCAATATAGGGAATACCCTTGAATGGTTCCCAGCCAATCATGAGAGCTGTTGAACCAAGTCTCTGAAATCCCTAGAAAATCTAAATCCTCCTTGAACAACAGTAGCTCTAGTTCTCCCATCTTGTCTGCCATTGGTGAATATGCCACGTAGTTTAGACCGGTCGCATACTGTCTCCTTATTGGGTGTTCTGAGGTTGCAAATAGGACTATACTTACCTCGGGTTTATTTGCTTTAGTCAACCTACCACTAATGTCCCCAATACTAACCTCTGGAATATGTTCCATGTTCCATGACTATCTCTACCTCTGGACCCCCCCCCCGTCACCTTGTTTAAAAGTCTCCCTAACTTTTCGGCCATCTTCACTCCCAGCAGATTTGCACCCTCCTCTTTTAGGTGCAGTCCGTCCCTTCTATAGTCATAGGAAACATGGATGTCGCCCTTGGGACTCTAAATGAGGTGTGCACAATTGGCCGATAAAGTTGACAAATGTAAATACAGTAAAGTATTTATTACAAAAATAATCACACATAAAAAAGTAACACACAAAAGGCAAAGCCGATACAATATTGCACATAGTTAAAGATTGCATTGCATTTAAAGTACATGAGTATACATATAACACCAGACGCATTTCGAGAGATGTGGCTCACTCTTCAGGGGTGAATACATGTGGGATATATCCGGAAATGAATAATCAAAAAGTAATGTAACACATGAATAAATGATGGATACATTTTAAGAGGGGCCTCACAGAAAAAAGAAAGACCCCATACTCACCAATCGGCAAGGCCTAGGTGCCTGTGGCTATGTGCACCCAGAATGACAGCAATATATGCTTGGGAAGGGAGCTGAGGAAGCAGTGCCAACCAAAAAACCCCGACCAAGGAACAAAGGGAAGGCGGACATGGCATGGGTAGAAATAAGTGACCTTGAAGATCCTAAACCCATTCAGGTTTCAGCTAAAATGTAATGTGATATGTGTATAATCAAACATTGCTAAATTAGCAAAATAGTAACAGAGTATATGATAGAATGCATGAATGCATGTATAAACCAACCTGTTGCGATGGTAAGACGGATAAGACCAAGCAAAATTGTGTGCAATACTGCAGATATGTGAAAAGGGATGCCAGTAAAGGCAATCCCTGAAAGGAAAAAGAAACGTGAAAAAATAAGAATATAAGAAACATAGAAAACATGACCAAGCACAGAGAAGTGATCAATGTGGAGGATAAAGATGTCTACTGCCCCATACACACAGTCGGATTTTCCAATGGAAAATGTACGATCGGAGCGTGTTGTCGGACATTCCGACCGTGTGTGGGCTCCATCAGACATTTTCCATCGGATTTTCCGACACACAAAGTTTGAGAGCAGGCTATAAAAGTTTCCGACAACAAAATCCGATCGCGTCAATTCAGACCATGTGTGGCCTGTTCCGACGCACAAAGTGCCACGCATGCTCAGAAGAAATTCCGAGATGGAACAGCTCGGTCTGGTAAAATTAGCATTCGCAATGGATACAGCACTTTCGTCACGGTGCTATGTAAAAAATGGTTTAATACAGCGCACTCTCTTCTTCTTTAAAATGTGAGAAGAATGAAGTAGTTTTGCTGCTCATATTCACAAAGACTTCTCACAAACTTCTTTCTTTATTATTTATTGTGATTCCCTCAATATATTTTGATTTGTCACATTTGACCAATTTTTTTTTGGTTTGTTTTTAATTGTAAAAAATTTTGTTTCAAAGCTTTTTTAGGCTTTTTAATAAAGATTTTTTTTGGGTGTGTTTTGTGTGTCAAGTTACCATAACACCATTGATATCTTATATTATTGAATCTCAATGAGATTGTTTGGTGTCGGTGTCCCTTGTTAATTTCACATTGTATATTTGAAATGTACCTGAATCCTCACCAACAAACTGTTTTTTTGGAAGGAAAACACACATAGGCGAGTATAATTGAACCAAAAATGCCTTTATTAAGGGCTCACAACCAAAAAAAGAGGGAGGAAACACTGGAGAAACAGCAGAAATTGGTGAAGCCTTTGACCCCCAGGGCAGACATCAATTATTTTACTGCAAAATTGGTGGCCTGAGGAGTCCATATCTAAGGGAGTGCAGTCTAGTCCAGAAGTCCCAGAGATCCGGAAAGCAGCAGATGACATCTGTGTCCCCAGGCTGTGGTTATATAAGAGACTGCATCTTTTGCCAGACCAGACTGAACCCAGGTAATCACTCTCTGGTCTTCCTTCCACGCTTCCTTCTACGCTGTGGCTCTGGTGGTGGAGTTGTGGCAGCAGGAGGAGGAGGATGGTCCAACTCAATCACGTCGGTCTTGGGTGTGATTTCGCCACTCACCCCCTTAGTTAGGACTTTATAAATAAGTTGCTCACACATGAGGCGTTGACCCTCCTGCATGCACTTCAGTTTGGTGGCAGCCATGCAGGCAAAGGCCTCTTCAGGAGTGGGTAAGGCTCTGAGGGACGCAGAAGCCTCCTGAATGAGCCTGAGCGCTGAATCCTGCATGTGAGTCGCCTTCCTCGCTCTTTTGTATGGAAGGCGGAGGGGAGGAACCTGCGATTCGGTCAGGATGCGACTGGTCCCAGGCATCTCCTGGCTGCAACTTAGCTCAGCCTCCTCCTGACTGCAACTTAGCCCCCCCTCCTCCTGGCTGCCACATTCCACAGCCTCCTCTTCCTGTGTGTGAAAAAGGGACATAGTTTTAGTTTTTTATTCATCAATCACACACAATTTTCACCTCATGACTGTTGCAAATTGAATGTTAACAAATATAACTGATGACCATTCTGAGCCCAGCATTTTTCATTCTTGTCCCAATTATTTTTGCACACTACTGTCTATTGATATGTAAAACACTTTATTAAATCAGCAATTAGTGATCAATAATAACATCTAGTAAGCATCATTTATTTATTGACCAGAAATCTGTAGAAGAATGCTATACCTGACTCAAGCTGGGCTCCTCCACTTCTTCCTGACTGGAAGGCCCAGGTTGGACATCGGAAGCCTTAGCTGGGGTGGAAGGAAGAGTGGAGAGGGATTCCCTGACTTCAGTCTGGTCTGACAGAAATCGCAGTCTCTCATAGTACCACAGCCTGGGGACATAAACATCATCTGCTGCAGCTCCGGACCTCTGGGAATCAGTGACCTTCTTGCTCTCCCTAAGATAAGTGCTCTTCAGGCCACCAATTTTGTTTTTTCAATAGGGGATGGTTGCCGTGGGGACCACTGGCTTCACCATCTCCAGCAGTTTCTCCAGCGCTGCCTGCCTCTTTTGTTTATGATTGTAATGTGGATGTTTCACCTGCCACAGACAGGGCAGCTCCCTGTATTTGTCTATGAACAGGGGGAGGAAATTGTGGTCATTGAAGCCATCCATTTTATTATCTGCAAGATACAACACAAGACAAACCCTAATGTCAGCCTAAAGTCTACTAAACTTGTGCAAATACAGGCCTCAATCTAGAAGCAGTATAGGCCCAATGTTAAATCTTACCTTCGTAATCACGATCGGCGCCTCTGTTACTCCTTCCTCCGCTCACAGATCGTACTTACTACGCACGCGTGTTACACTTTATACACACTGCGCATGCGTGTAACTCCGCCCGCCCCTGACATTCTTTCTAGTCTATTCCCCGCCCCTTTTCCTTCGGCGCAGTGGGGGAAGAGCACATGGCGGAGACACAGCAGGTGCGTACTAATTACAGCAACGAGGAGGAGGAGGAAAGTCCGGAGCCGGAAACGTCTGGATCCAGAAGGAGACGATTTAAGGCATCAAATATGTCCTTTGGGGAGATGTTGGAGATGGTCGACATAATGAAGAGGGCCGACTATGATGGAAAGTATGGACCTTACCCCAACCCCAATGTCCGAAAGGCCAAGATCATGGCGAAAATGGTCAAGAGTCTGCACCGGAATTTCGGGGTACGACGATCGAAAGATCAGCTCAGGAAGCGGTGGTCGGACCTAAAATTAAGAGAGCATGAGCAGTACAGAAAGATCCGGAGAGTGCTGCAAAAAAGTAAGTAGTTGTCCTGTGTTCCGATTCTTTTTGTGTTTATTACGTTCGTGCTGCTCCATGTGCTTTTCTTAACTGTTGTACAGTTTAAAATGGCAACTTTCATGTTCATGGGCACATTATTCGTTCGTATCAAACATTGTTTGTTCGGCCTAGAAAACACCATTGTTTTGGCCACATGCATTTGACCACATTTTTTAGGGCCTACATGTCTGAAAATAATTTGGTTGTGTAGATGGGTTTGTTACTAGAATGAAATGCAAACTAGATTCTGTGTAAGGAGAGGACACTCAGCAGCTGTTTACACATCTGGACGCTGGAGCACTAGTGTGGGACACAAGAACACCCTTTTTATTAGGGAGCCCACACAGGTGCTCCAGGGTATACTATAGTGGGGTCTCCATCTGTGAAGCTTGTACAAGACAGTTAAAGTATTGAAGCTTGACAAAGGACAATAAAAATGCTACATCTTGGAACTCTGCCAAAATAGACAATTGTACCCTACTTCCAAGCAATGTTTCATATTTATAGTTATTCCCTCAAATATCTGTGTGCTAAGTATACCATTTTTTTTACATAGGGGAGAAAAGACTGGGAGGACACCCCTCATCTGAGGAGACCACAGACCCCCCACCTCTGGAAGAAGGGGAAATCCCACAAAGACAAGAAGAGGAGGAGGAGGAAGACGTGGTGGAATTTGTCACCACATCAGGTGAGTGTCTGCGACCACAGGCTCAGGTAAGAGATGGATGCCGGCATATTTATAATACATGGTGTGTTTTTGTTTCTATCTTTTTAGGTGATCGTGATGTTGTGGATCCAGGGCATTTCACCTCGGAAAGTGCACAGATCCTGATCAGGGAGATCATGGGGTGTAATGTTGCATTGGAAAACATCAAGAAAAACATCAATGATGTTATTAAAAAAAAATAAGAACATCATTGATGTTTGGGGAGAGTTTAAAACCCCTCTAAAGCCCTTTCTTTTATGGTGTGCTACAATTTTTAACTTTTTTGAAGAATTGTAGAAAAGCCAAATTTTGAAGATGCACACAGTGTGTCAACATGTGCTATCTGCCATCACGGGAGATCAATGGACGCGTTTTGGAGGTGCAACCCCTTCCTCAATAATAAAGTAGCTGAGAGGAAGGGGTTGCTCCCCCAAAACACGTCCCTTGATCCCCCATGATGGCAGCTAGCACATGTTGACATTCGTACATTTGTGTGCATCTTCAAAATGTGGCTTTTCCTGGGGTGACTTCACCCCATCTGAACGCAATAACACAGTTCCTAAATACTCATGTCTGATATTGCCTTCAAGTTCTGCCTAATGTGAACTTTGTAAGTTCAAGATTTGTGTCTTTCTTGTTGGTTTGAAACATGCCTGTTTTATCTTAAATGGACATTTCTACTTTTTCTAATGTGACCCCAAAAATTGTTATACAACAAACATTTTGGTTTGTTTTGCAAACCTTTTCTAAATGCACATGTGATTGTGCTGGCATTAAAAAGATTGTTAATCAAGAATGTGTGGATAATTGTCTCAACGCTACAACACTTTTGTGGTGCTCCAATTGCTGCTTTCTGTGACAATGGGGGTTATTTCATAAGGGCAAATCCACTTTGCACTACAAGTGCAGTTTCAAGTGCACTTGTAGTGCAAAGTGTCTTTGCCTTTAGTAACTAACACCCAACAGTGCTTTGTATAAGGTTACACAATCACGCCATTTTCAGGACTCACCACATTTCTGTCTGGGTCAGCTAAAACAAACACAAGCAGTAAATGCCACCAAAGATTTGATTTTTTTTTATTTGATAAAGGTTTCACACATTGTCTGGCATATTGATAGCCCCCCTACCCGCAAAGAATTCAAGGTATCTTAGCCGGACATCACGGGCACTCAGGGAGGGCAAGCCAGGACGGCCACTTTCAAGCGCCGTCAGGGTTGTTTCATTTATAATTCCGGCCTTAGGCCCAACTGAGCTAGCATAGTTGGCAGAATGTTGCCGTAAAAAGTTATGTAGAACACAGCATGCCAGGATAATGTGATTCAGTTTGTACTCCGCCATATGTATGGGTGTAAGAAATAGGCGGAACCGGCTGGCCATGATTCCAAATGTGTTCTCCACCACTCTTCTGGCTCTGGCCAGCCGGTAATTAAAAACCCTCTGGTCCGGGGTGAGGGTCCTCATCGGGAATGGTCGCATAAGATGGTCCCCCAGTGCAAAAGCTTCATCCGCAATGAAGACGAATGGGAGTCCTTCCACATTGTCTTGTGGAGGTGGCAAGTCCAAGCTGCCATTCTGGAGATGCCTGTAAAACTCCGTCTGGGCGATGACTCCACCATCGGACATCCAGCCATTCTTCCCAACGTCCACATACAGGAACTCATAATTAGTCGACACTACTGCCAACATCACAATACTATTGAACCCCTTATAATTATAATATTACGACCCCGAATTGGGTGGTGGGATGATGTGGATGTGTTTCCCATCAATTGCCCCTCCACAGTTAGGAAAGTCCCACCGCTGGGCAAAGTGGGAGGCCACAGTCTGCCATTCCTGTGGCGTGGAAGGAAACTGTTAAGGAAAAAAAAAATTAGTCTTTTTGCACAATAAAACATGGAAAGCAGATTAGACATAAACCTTCTTGGCCAACATCAAGATAACATTTATTCATGGGAATTTTTAAAGACCGAAGTATAAGGTACACCTATCATATCCCCCCCTCTCCTGGGCCATTTCTAATATTATAGGGGGGGAGCTCTTGGACAGGTAATCCTCTCCACTTCATTGAGAGATGAATGCCTAAATAATGGGTATTACTTTGAACAGACCCTCCTTAGTTACACTATTGGCAGCCCACTGGACAGGTAAGAAGTGTCATAATACAAAGATATAAATACACACTGTACACATTTGAGCACATTTGGGAATTCTGCTATTACCTATCAAGATAATAATAGGATACAAAAACTTTAAACAGTACCATTGGAAAGTATACAGGCAGGCCCTTGCACTACATGCTTTGGGGAATTCATCCATAAATCTGACCACTAAAGAGGTGGGTATAGTGTGTATGGGTTTGGCAAAGTCAGCAGATAGAGGATTGGTATTGGTTGGGGGGGGGAGGGAGGGTTCCTAATGATTTGGGGACCCCGAAAAAAAGCCTCTGGCACTTTGCCTGAATTTAAAGCACAATTCACATTTTAAAACATTTAAGGGGTGTTTGGGGAAAAGCACTATTATGGAGCTGATAAACATGAGCTGAATACAGGGCCACGAGACCATGCTGGGGAGGTAAGTGAAGGCAAATATGTATGAAGGACAAAAAAATAATTACATAAAAATCCAGCATGAATGAGGACAAAGGGGACATTCACTGCATATTAAAATCATGGTAATTAGGGAATGAGTAAAGAAATACAATATGTTATCAAACATTAAATACAATAAAATGTGATATTAAAGGATAAAAATCTTACCTTAATATACTCCTTCTGCAGGACCTGGATGATGACAGAACAGGTCTCCGGGATAATGATCCCCAGAGCCTGGGGGGAGGTGCCTGTCGAGAACTTCAAGTCCTGCAGGCTTCTCCCCGTCGCCAAGTACCGCAGGGTGGCGACGAGCCTCTGCTCCAGAGTGATGGCTTGCCTTAATGCAGGTTTCCTGCCTGCTGATATAGGGGGTCAGCGAAGCCAACAAACGGTGAAATACGGGGTCCGTCATCCTAAGAAAGTTCCTGAAATCATCAGGATTATTCTCACGGATCTCACGGAGCAAAGGCATATGACAGAACTGGTCACTCTGAAGCAACCAATTCTTGGTCTATGAACTCCTTCCCACCCTGTTCATGGACTGGACTTGTGTCAAGGTCAGGACCCCAACACCAAGCCCCCGCACAGCACGAACTCTACGAGGAGTAAGTATACGCAACATGGCTAGAGAATGGTCGGCTGCTCAGAACGAAGTAACAGAATGTACTGAAGAACAGCAAGGCCTGTGAAGAGCGACCTGAAAAACAGCAACGAACGAACAAGAACACAATGACTAATCAAAGTCACGCGTAGCTTGCTTGCACGCACTGAAGAGCAGATACAAACCCACAAGCACAAACTGAACAGCAGAAAACGATCTGAAAGCCACGAGTCTGAAAAAGCGCGAATCGTTTCTCACCAAACTTTTACTAACATGAGATTAGCAAAAGGAGCCCAAAGGGTGCCTCGCTTGGTTCTGAATTGGCCTTTTCTAGTCTCGTCGTACCTGGTTGACGTCACCGCGTTCTTGGCGATTGGAAATTCCGACAACTTTGTGCGACCGTGTGTACTCAAAACAAGTTTGAGCCAACATGCGTCAGAAAAATTCCTAGGATTTTGTTGTCGGAATGTCCGATCAATGTCCGACCATGTGTACGGGGCATACCAGTGCAGGATCAATGGCTTGCAGCAGCAGAATGAGCTGTCCCATGTGAGGTGAAAGAGTAAAATGAAAAATCCCAGTCATGTGTGCTCTCCCATTTATAACCCCACAAGGGCCCCAGTGGACTCCACCCCTAGATAATCTGTTGTCAACTATAGCATAATAGGTGTATGAACAAACATTGCTAAATTATCAAAATGATCATGGAGTATATAATGGAATGCACGTATAAACCAACCTGTGGCGATGGCAAAAAGCAGATAGTGAGGCCAGGGAAGAGTATGTACAAGACTGCAGATATGTGAAAAGGGATGTCAAAAAAGCAATCCCTAGAAGAAAAGTGAAAATGTGAAAAAGTGTAAATATTAGAAGCATAGCCAAGCACATTGGAGTGACATTGACATCCTCATTATTTTGAGCCTAACCTTTTCCTTTACAATTTAGGATTTCTGCTTTATGCTTTACCAACTAATATGAGGTACCCTGATATATGCTTTTAACATAGTAATTTCCCCTGAATGGGTAATATCTCTATGATTTTTTTATTTACTGGTTACATCTTTTACATATTGTTTCCTTTGTCGTCCTTTTTTCCCTTTCTTTTTTCATCTGATTAGCAATCTCTCCTATGTGGTCCTTTCTTGGTTTCAATGATCTCTCACCCGGTGACTGGGGGGGCATTTGGTGGCTTCTGGTGCTGATACCCCTTCACGTTTCATGGCTTTGGCATGATCAAGCTCTTTTTGAGACTTGCTCACTGCCAATTGGCCATGATTGTTGCGTCGGTGTCCCCTATGGGCAGGCCGCCGTCACGCCTCATTGGGGCGGCATCCTGCGCTTGGGGAACAGCTGGTCCGGGCCACCCAGTTGACGTGCATGCGCAGTGACCTCCCTTCATCACTGGGTGTGCATCGTGACGTTCCCGCGTCGGTGCGCATGCATGGACACCACCTGGATATTTATCAGAGCCATCAGTGGCGTGTAAACACAGCTGCGATGGCTCTGATCACCATCATTTTCGGTGTGCAACCGGGCGGAGGTAAACTAAAATACCTCAATATCTTTTGAGGTTCCGCTGTTTTGCTCTATATACGCCCTCACCCTCTATCATCCATATGTATCCTTATAGGTATATTCCATGTGCTGAATACCCATTGAACATTTCCAGCCAAATGTGGGATTTGCCAACATTGGATGTGTCCCCTGTTTTGGGGTGATATTCCTGGTATGTTCTCCATTTAGGTATGTACGCTGAATGTGCCCTGTTTATAAACTTTTAAATCCTAATAAAAACTCTTTTGGCAATATATTATTATTATTATACAGGATTTATATAGCGCCGACAGTTTACGCAGCGCTTTACAACATTAAGGCAGACAGTACCATTAAAATACAATTTAGAAAAGAACAGAAAAAGACCAAGGCAGAAACAAGGAAGAAAGTGGCCTATGTGTATGAATATGCTAGACTAAAACATGTGATATAAGATGTATATCTATCTGGCTGAGGGTGGCAACAGACCAGGTTGGGCTAAATGAGTGTCTTCCACTCAGGAACAATGTAAAAAAAAGAAAGGTCTGGTGTCACCAGTAACATACCTCCATCCCTAATAATACAATAGAAACATGAATGTCGCCCTTGGGACTTTGAATGAGGTTTGCACAATTGGCCGATAAAATTGACAAATGTAAATACAGTAAAGTATTTATTACAGAAATAGCCACACATAAAAAGTAACATACAAAAGGCAAAGCTGGTACAATATTGCACATAGTTAAAGATTGCATTGCATTTAACCGCTTCAGCCCCGGACCAATTGGCTGGCCAAAGACCAGAGCACTTTTTGCGATTCTGCACTGCGTTGCTTTAACTGACAATTGCGCGGTCGTGCGACGTGGCTCCCAAACAAAATCAACAACCTTTTTTTCCCCAAAAGCTTTCTTTTGGTAATATTTGATCACCTCTGTGGTTTTTATTTTTTGCGCTACAAACAAAAAAAGAACAACAATTTTGAAAAAAACTCATTATATTTTACTTTTTGCTATAATAAATATCCCAAAAAAATATATAAAAAAACATTTTTTTTCCTCAGTTTAGGTCGATATGTATTCTTCTACATTTTTGGTAAAAAAAAATTTGCAATAAGCATATATTGATTGAAGTTATAGCGTCTACAAAATAGGAGCTAGTTTTATGAAATTCTTATTAATTATTTTTTTTTTACTAGTAATGGTGGCGATCCGCGATTTTTATCATGACTGCAACATTATGGTGGACACGTCGGACAATTTTGACACATTTTTGGGACCATTGGCATTAATACAGCGATCAGTGCGATTAAAAATGCATTGACTACTGTAAAAATATCACTGGCAGTGAAGGGGTTAACACTAGGGGGCAGTGAAGGGGTTAATATGTGTCCTAGGAAGTGTTCTAACTGAAGGGGGATGTGGACTGTGCAGGGAAACTCTGTATGAACAGAGGATCTGTCAGTTCTCCCCTCAGAGAACCGGAAACTGTGTCTTTACACACACAGATCCCGGTTCTCCGTGTGCCCTGAGTGATCGCGGGAGCCTGGTGGTGATCACCGGGCACTCGCATCGGCTCCGTGGGTGAGCAGGGGGCACGTGCACGCCGCCGGAGGCCCCCTAGTGGCCCCCAAGTGGCCGTCTATGGTACCGAAGTAACATGATGGCGATTCGCCTGCCTGTGCCATTCTGCCGCAGTATAACTGCGGCGGACGGTTGGCAAGCGGTTAAAGTACATGAGTATACATGACATCTATAACACGCGTTTCGTGAGATGTGGCTCGCTGTTCAGGGGTGGATGCACGTGGGATATATCTGGAGATGAATAATCAAAAAAGTAATGTAATACATGAATAAATGATAGATAAATGGTAAGAGGGGCCTCACAAAAAAAAGAAAGACCCCATACTCACCAATCAGCACCCTCCTCATTTAGGTGCAGTCCGTCCCTGCTATAGTTAGGGATGAGCCGAACACCCCCCGGTTCGGTTCGCACCAGAACCCGCGAACGGACCGAAAGTTCGCACGAACGTTAGAACCCCATTGACGTCTATGGGACTCGAACGTTCGAAATCAAAAGTGCTCATTTTAAAGAATAATTTGCATGGTATTGTCCTAAAAAGGGTTTGAGGACCCGGGTCCTACCCCAGGGGACATGTATCAATGCAAAAAAAACTTTTAAAAACGGCCGTTTTTTCGGGAGCAGTGATTTTAATGATGCTTAAAGTAAAAAAAAAAAAAGTGAAATATTCCTTTAAATATCGTACCTGGGGGGTGTCTATAGTATGCCTGTAAAGTGACACGTGTTTCCCATGTTTAGAACAGTCCCTGCACCAAATGTCATTTTTAAAGGAAAAAATCTCAGTTAAAACTGCTTGCGGGTTTAATGTCATGTCGGGTCATGGCAATATGGATGAAAATCAGTGAGACAAACGGCATGGGTACCCCCCAGTCCATTACCAGGCCCTTTGGGTCTTGTATGGATATTAAGGGGAACCCCGCACCCAAATTAAAATAAGGAAAGGTGTGGGGCCACCAGGCCCTATATACTCTGAACAGCAGTATACAGGCGGTGCAAACAAGACAGGGACTGTAGGTTTGTTGTTAAGTAGAATCTGTTTGTAATTTTGAACATTTTTAACGTGTTTAGCTCCAGCCAAAAAATCTTTTCTAAGCTTTTTGGAAAACATAGGGAAGGGTTATCACCCCTGTGACATTTGTTTTGCTGTCTTTCCTCCTCTTCAGAAGATTTCACCTCACTTTTTTGTCCCAATGAAAAATGTTTTTTGAAAATTTGGGTTTTTTTGTGGAACAAGGATTGGAAAGCATCAGTGGAAAGGAGAAATTGTTTTCCCATATTAACTCTTACAGGAGAGAATTTCCCTTCCTAGGGGTAGATTTCATCTCACTTCCTGTTGTCTCCTTCCGTTTGCAAGTAGGAGTCGTTTGTAAGTTAGATGTTTGAAAGTAGGGTCCTGCCCTGTATACTCAGCAGAAATTTGGGCCTTAGGTGTTGCTGTGGCCACAACACTGTAAGCCCTCACAGGGCCCTGCTGTGAAATATTAGATCAAGAATTGTAATTACATGCCCCTGTTGAACAGGAGCTGAAAAATTAGGCATTAGGCACTGGTGCTGGTGCCACAACACTGCAACCCCTCACAGACACTCTAGTTGGAACGCAGGAACGAGCCCTGCTGCAAAGTATTGCATCAAAAATTGTAATTACACGCCCCTGTTAGACAGGGGCAGAAAAATTGGGCCTTAGGCACTGGTGCTGGTGCCACAACACTGCAACCCCTCACAGACACTCTAGTTGGAACGCAGGAACGAGCCCTGCTGCAAAGTATTGCATCAAAAATTGTAATTACACGCCCCTGTTAGACAGGGGCAGAAAAATTGGGCCTTAGGCACGGGTGCTGGTGCCACAACACTGCAACCCCTCACAGACACTCTAGTTGGAACGCAGGAACGAGCCCTGCTGCAAAGTATTGCATCAAAAATTGTAATTACACGCCCCTGTTAGACAGGGGCAGAAAAATTGGGCCTTAGGCACTGGTGCTGGTGCCACAACACTGCAACCCCTCACAGACACTCTAGTTGGAATGCAGGAACGAGCCCTGCTGCAAAGTATTACATCAAAAATTGTAATTACACGCCCCTGTTAAACAGGGGCTGAAAAATTGTGCCTTAGCCACTGGTGGTGGCGCCCAGAACCAAAAATGTTCTTACAAGCTATCAGCCTGATGATTGAGGAGGAAGAGGATAATTACTCAGGGATAGTCACTCAGCATCAGCACAGGCAGTCTTTGAAGGGATCTGAGATTTCCAAAAAAATTATTCGGTTACATCAGCATCAGGTGCTTGATAGCTGGTGGTGATCCAAGACTGATTCATTTTTATGAAGGTCAGCCGATCGACCGAGTCGGTGGACAGACACACCCTGTGATCAGTTACCACGCCTCCAGCAGCACTGAATGTGCGTTCCGAAAGAACGCTGGATGCAGGACAGGCCAGTAGCTCAATTGCATACTGTGCAAGCTCTGGCCAGTGATCCATCCTCAAGACCCAGTAACCCAGAGGATTTTCGGTGGGAAAGGTGTCCAAGTCTGATCTTGCCCCTAGGTATTCCTGCACCATGTAAAACAGACGCTGGCGATGGTTGCTGGAACCGATCATACCTTGGGGCTGCGGACCAAAAAATTGTCTGAACGCATCGGTCAGACGGCCACCTTCTCCACCGCTCCTTCTTTGACTGACCGAAGCCTCAGCAACACGTTGTCCAGAAAAAGGAGTTTGTAACCTCCCAGTCTCTGGGAACGCGTTGCACAGACCTTTCTGCAAGGCCTCCCGAAGATGTTTCATCCTCTGCTCCCTCTGCGATGGCAAGATAAGGTCCGCAACCTTACCCTTGTAACGTGGATCAAGGAGGGTTGCCAGCCAGTATTGGTCCTTCTCCTTGATACCACGAATACGAGGATCCTTACGCAGGCTTTGCAGGATCAGGGAGGCCATGCAGCGTAGGTTTGCTGAGGCATTCGGTCCGGAGTCCTCTGGGTCACTAAGGACAACAACGTCCGCAGCCACCTCCTCCCAGCCACGTACAAGTCCATGTGTTCCTTGGGACTGATCCCTTAAAGACTGCTGCTGATGCTGAGTGCCAGGCTCCACCTCCATACTGACACAATCTTCCTCCTCCTCCTCCTCCTCCTCCTCCTCTTCCTGTGTGATCGGCGGGCACGCAGGAACACTGTCTGGATAAAGGGGGCCTTGAGAGCTAAGGAAGTCCTCCTCTTCCTGCCTCTGTTCTGCCTCAAGTGCCCTGTCCATTATTCCACGCAGCGTGTGCTCCAACAGGTGGACAAGGGGGACAGTGTCACTGATGCATGCACTGTCACTGCTCACCATCCTCGTGGCCTCCTCGAATGGTGACAGGACAGTGCATGCATCCCTGATCATGGCCCACTGGCGTGGGGAAAAAAAAACAAGCTCCCCTGACCCTGTCCTGGTGCCATAGTCGCACAGGTACTCATTGATGGCCCTCTGCTGCGTGTGCAGCCGCTGCAGCATGGCCAACGTTGAGTTCCACCTGGTGGGCATGTCACAGATTAGGCGGTTCTTGGGCAGGTTAAACTTCTTTTGGAGGTCCGTCAGCCGAGCACTGGCATTATATGACCGGCGGAAATGCACACAGACTTTCCTGGCCTGCCTCAGGACATCCTGTAAGCCCGGGTACCTGCCCAAGAACCGCTGCACCACCAAGTTAAGGACGTGAGCCAAACAGGGCACATGGGTCATTTGTCCCTGTCGGAGGGCAGAGAGGAGGTTGGTGCCATTGTCGCAAACCACCATTCCTGCCTTAAGTTGGCGTGGCGTCAACCACCTCTGAACCTGCCCCTGCAGAGCTGACAGAACCTCTGCCCCAGTGTGGCTCCTCTCCCCCAAGCACACCAGCTCAAGCACCGCATGGCATCTTTTGGCCTGCGTACTTGCGTAGCCCCTTGAACGCCTACGGAGCACCGCTGGTTCCGAGGAAGAGGCCATGGAGGAAGAAGAAGAGGAGGGGGTGGAGGAGAGAGGTGTGTCACAATCAGCATTTTGGAGGCGTGGTGGCGGAACAACCTCCAACACTACTGCACCTTGTCCTGCATCCTTCTCAGCTGCCAGCAGAGTCACCCAATGCGCCATGAAACTTAGGTAACGTCCCTGTCCATGCCTGCTGGACCATGAGTCAGCGGTAATATGCACCTTACCGCTGACCGCCCTGTCCAGCGAGGCATGGACATTGCCTTCCACATGCCGGTAGAGAGCCGGAATCGCCTTCCGTGAGAAAAAGTGGCGTTTGGGTACCTGCCACTGAGGAACTGCACATTCCACAAACTCACGGAAGGGGGCAGAGTCTACCAACTGAAAAGGCAGCAGTTGAAGTGCTAGCAATTTTGCCAAGCTAGCAATCAACCGCTGGGCATGTGGATGGCTGGGAGCAAACTTCTTTCGGCGGTGCAGCAGCTGGGGCAGGGAAATTTGCCTGGTACAATCTGACGTCGGTGTACCAAAAGCAGATTGCCCACAAGTACTTGGCTGTGACACACCTAATTCTACACCTTCATTCCTCTCACTGCAGGTCTCAGAGAGGACTGAAGGTCTAGTGGGGTTGGAAATCTCAGCTGATGAGGAGCAAGGAGAGATCCTCTTTGTTCTTTGGTGTGGGTCTTTTAGATACGCTTGCCAACGAACTGCATGGCAGGTCAACATATGTCTGGTCAAGCATGTGGTACCCAAGCGGGAGATGTTTTGGCCACGCGAGATACGCTTGAGACATATGTTGCAAATAGCAGCGGTGCGATCTGATGCACTCGTCTCAAAAAAGGCCCACACCAAAGAACTTTTTGAATAACGCGCAGAGACTGCAGCACCCTGCCCATGTGGAGCTTTGGGGTGTGATGCAGTCAATGTGCTGCCCTTAGGCTGGCCCCTGGAGGGCATCCTGCCTCGTTGGTGATGTGCCGCCTCCTCCTCCTCCTCCTCCTCCTCTCTCCTATCAGGCACCCACGTTGAGTCAGTGACCTCATCATCCCCTCCCTCCTCATCACTGGAGCAAACCTGGCAGTATGCTGCAGCAGGGGGGGCATGACTGCCAGATTGCTGTCCTTCTTGGGCACCCCCTCTGTCCGTGCTCATGTTACTGCCTTCATCGAGCTCAGTATCATCATCAGAGCCTTCCAAACGCTGGGCATCCTCCTGGAGCATGTACCCAACACTGTGGTCAAACAGTTCGAGGGAATCCTCATGAGGACATGGTGGAGCTAGGGAAGGAGTCACTGATGACATTGAGCTGAGGGAAGAGGCCGCTGCTTTGCCAGACAAAGCACCCTGGGCATGGGTGAGAGAGGATGAGGAGGATGAGGACGGCTTGGTCATCCACTCGACCAAGTCTTCCGCATGTTGCGGCTCAACACGGCCAGCTGCCGAAAAAAAGGCCAAGCGTGTCCCATGGCCACGTGCTGATGAGGATGCACCGTCTCCACGACCAGCACTAGACACAGAGCCTGCTTGCCCTCTCTTATTGGCTTGTGACTGTCTGCCTCTCCTTCTTGGCCTTCCAGACATACTAATGGCCTGTAGCTGCACTAAGCTGGGATAGAACACCTGTAATTTTCTTCAGGTAGCTTTATATACTGTAACCAGACAAGCCTGCCTGTCAGTAGGAAGATAACAGGAACGGATCTAGCTGAACACTGTGAGCAGGACACACTGTACTAAATGTAAATAGTCTAGCTGCCTGACCGTGGTACTAATAGGATCAAATAGAACACCTGTAATTTTCTTCAGGTAGCTTTATATACTGTAACCAGACAAGCCTGCCTGTCAGTAGGAAGATAACAGGAACGGATCTAGCTGAACACTGTGAGCAGGACACACTGTACTAAATGTAAATAGTCTAGCTGCCTGACCGTGGTACTAATAGGATCAAATAGAACACCTGTAATTTTCTTCAGGTAGCTTTATATACTGTAACCAGACAAGCCTGCCTGTCAGTAGGAAGATAACAGGAACGGATCTAGCTGAACACTGTGAGCAGGACGCACTGCACTAAATGTAAATAGTCTAGAAGATAACAGGAACGGATCTAGCTGAACACTGTGAGCAGGACGCACTGCACTAAATGTAAATAGTCTAGAAGATAACAGGAACGGATCTAGCTGAACACTGTGAGCAGGACGCACTGCACTAAATGTAAATAGCAGGAACGGATCTAGCTGAACACTGTGAGCTGGACGCACTGCACTAAATGTAAATAGCAGGAACGGATCTAGCTGAACACTGTGAGCAGGACGCACTGCACTAAATGTAAATAGCAGGAACGGATCTAGCTGAACACTGTGAGCAGGACGCACTGCACTAAATGTAAATAGCAGGAACGGATCTAGCTGAACACTGTGAGCAGGACGCACTGCACTAAATGTAAATAGTCTAGAAGATAACAGGAACGGATCTAGCTGAACACTGTGAGCAGGACGCACTGCACTAAATGTAAATAGCAGGAACGGATCTAGCTGAACACTGTGAGCTGGACGCACTGCACTAAATGTAAATAGCAGGAACGGATCTAGCTGAACACTGTGAGCAGGACGCACTGCACTAAATGTAAATAGCAGGAACGGATCTAGCTGAACACTGTGAGCAGGACGCACTGCACTAAATGTAAATAGTCTAGAAGATAACAGGAACGGATCTAGCTGAACACTGTGAGCAGGACGCACTGCACTAAATGTAAATAGCAGGAACGGATCTAGCTGAACACTGTGAGCTGGACGCACTGCACTAAATGTAAATAGCAGGAACGGATCTAGCTGAACACTGTGAGCAGGACGCACTGCACTAAATGTAAATAGCAGGAACGGATCTAGCTGAACACTGTGAGCAGGACGCACTGCACTAAATGTAAATAGCAGGAACGGATCTAGCTGAACACTGTGAGCAGGACGCACTGCACTAAATGTAAATAACAGGAACGGATCTAGCTGAACACTGTGAGCAGGACACACTGCACTAAATGTAAATAGTCTAGAAGATAACAGGAACGGATCTAGCTGAACACTGTGAGCAGGACGCACTGCACTAAATGTAAATAGTCTAGATAGAAGATAACAGGAACGGATCTAGCTAAACTGAATACAGTGTATATATATATATGCAACACCTGGGATGCATATATATACACAATACACTGTAAGTGCAGCTAACTGACTGACTGTTCTGCCTAATCTATCTAACTCAAATCAAATGACACTGTCTCTCTCTCTCTCTCTATCTCTCAGCACACTGGAACACACACTACACAGGGCCGCCGTGCAGGCGGCCTTATATAGTGTGGGGTGTGTACTAAATCCCCTGAGCCATAATTGGCCAAAGCCACCCTGGCTTTGGCCAATTACAGCTCTCTCTACTGACGGCGCTGTGATTGGCCAAGCATGCGGGTCATAGTGCATGCTTGGCCAATCATCAGCCAGCAATGCACTGCGATGCCGCAGTGAATTATGGGCCGTGACGCGCCACACGAATTTGGCGCGAACGGCCCATATCGTTCGCAATTCGACGGACGGTCGAACAGCCGATGTTCGAGTCGAACATGGGTTCGACTCGAACACGAAGCTCATCCCTAGCTATAGTGCTGGTGACCGAATGAGAAGTCGGCCCAGTTCTCCAGGAACCCAAACCCCTCCTTACTACACCAGCTCCTCAGCCACTTGTTTACTTCTCTAATCTCCCTCTGCCTTTATGGCGTAGTTTGAGGTACCGGTAGTATTTCCGAGAATACTACCTTGGAGGTTCTTTTCCTCAATTTAGCTCCTAAGTCCCTAAAATAGTTTTTTAGGACTCTATCTTCCTCTGACTTTGTCATTGGTGCCAACGTGCACCATGACATCCAGGTCTTCCCCAGCCCCTCCCAGTAATCCGTCCACCAGATCCGTGATGTGCTGAACCCGAGCACCCGGTAGACAACATACAGTTCGGCGCTTCAGGTCTTTGTGACAGATTGCCCTCTCTGTCCTTCTAACAGATGAGTCCCCTACCCCCAGAATCTTTCTTTCCCTTTCCTTGGCTTTACTCCCACCCTCACTGAAGGAGTTATTCCCCTGGCAGCTAGGGGAGTCACTCAGTTCCAGCAGTGCTGGTCCCTTACATTTGTCTTGATTCATTCGCCTGTTCGCCGAAAAGCGAACAATTTGGGGTGTTCGCGGCAAATTTGAAAGCCGTGGAACACCCTTTAAAAGTCTATGGGAGAAATCAAAAGTGCTAATTTTAAAGGCTTATATGCTTGGAATTGTCATAAAAAGTGTTTGGGGACCTGGGTCCTGCCCCAGGGGACATGTATCAATGCAAAAAAAAGAGCAATGATTTTATTAATGCTTAAAGTGAAACAATAAAAATGAAATATTCCTTTAAATTTTGTACCTGGGGGGTGTCTAAAGTATGCCTGTAAATTGGCGCATTTTCCCGTGTTTAAAACAGTCCCTGCACAAAATGACATTTCTAAAGGAAAAAAAGTCATTTTAAAACTACTCAATGCTATAATGAATTGTCTATGGGAGAAATCAAAAGTGCTAATTTTAAAAGCTTATATGCATGGTATTGTCATAAAAAGTGTTTGGGGACCTGAGTCCTGCTCCTGGGGACATGTATCAATGCAAAAAAAGTTTTAAAAATGGCAGTTTTTTCGGGAGCAGTGATTTTAATAATGCTTAAAGTGAAACAATAAAAGTGAAATATTCCTTTAAATTTAGTACCTGGGGGTGTCTATAGTATGCCTGTAAAGTGGCACATTTTTTCCCATGTTTAGAACAGTCCCTGCACAAAATGACATTTCTAAAGGAAAAAAAGTAACTTAAAACTACTCGCGGGTATAATGAATTGTCGGGCAGGGTGGCACACTGAAAGCTTCACCTCAGGAGATCGAGATCTTGAGAGGGTCATGGTTTACATGGCCTTTGACGATCTAGGGGTCCATTCGGATCCAAGGAAGGAGGGGGTGGTGGGGGAGGTGGGATGGATAGGGGGGGTGGGGGGTCAGGCTGAGGAGGGGGGAGGGATTTGGATGGGGGGGTGGGAGGTGACCTCTAGTACTGTGCTTAAGAGATTGGCAAATTCTTGGTATAGACAAGAGAAGCGAGTTCCGCATAGGAAAGTAGGAATAAAGAGATGACAACAATAAATTTCATGACCTATAATGTAAGGGGATTAAACACTCCCACCAAGAGATATAAGATATTAAAAGAGCTTAAACTGTATGGGGCAGAGCTGGTCTTTCTCCAAGAGACCCATCTATCTAAGGAGACAAATGTGAAGTTGTGTTCTAATAACTTTCCAACATGGTACTATGGAGATACAATCACAAAAAGAGCAAGGGGGGTAGTAATAGGGTTTGCGAAAGGAACTCGGTTTATACTAGAGGAAAGGTTGACCGACCCAGAAGGAAGATTCCTTTTCCTAAAAGGTAAACTATGTGAAATGAATTGTACATTGGCAAACATTTATGCCCCCAATAGGAACTCGATGAAATATCTAAAAGATTTTCTGGGGAAGTTGATGGACTTCAAGAGGGGACACTTGATTTTGATGTGAGATATTAATTTCTGTATGGAACCAGGTCTGGATAGTACAACCCGGGTACAGGGGACACATAACGTGCAACTAAAAGAGATAAAACAAAAATTGCATGCATGCCATTGGTGGACATATGGAGGATTCAACATCCTAAAACACAAGATTTTACATTTTACTCCCCTGTACACGGGTCTTACTCTAGGATAGACTACATATTTGTTGACCATAGAGATATTGAGAGGGTGACAGAAATCAATATAGAAATTTCCACACTTTTGGACCATGCCCCAGTGAGAATGAAACTGACAGTTCCCGGTAAACAAGGTCAACCCTTTGCTTGGCGCCTAAACGAAGAGCTAATTCGAGATGAGTCGGGCTCTGTAATAGTTGGAGAGCAGCTGAAACGCTACTTTTCATTAAATGACACAGGAGAAGTGTCAGGGTCCACCCTTTGGGAGGCTCATAAGGCCTACATTAGGGGGATCCTGATAGAATTAGGAACAAGGATAAAAAAAGGAGAGAACAGGGAAAACCAAAATATTAATCAATGAAATATTTAAGGCCGAACAAGAACATAAAAAACATCAGGGATGCCATCAAGAATTATATCAAAAGTTAGTTATTAAAAGCGTTGAATTGAAGGACCTAATGAAACAAGAAACCAGAAAGACATTTAATAGGATAGCAAGAGAAAGATATCAATGGGGAATTGAAGCTAGCAAACATCTGGCTAGAATGCTACAAAAGAAAAAAGCCACAAACTTTATAGAAAGATCCAAACTAAAGAAGGAGACGTGGTCCATACGACAAAAGGAATAGCGGAAATATTTAAAAATTATTATCAGGAACTATATTCAGTAGATCAACGAGAGGCCCATTCTGGAGATAAAAGTGGAAAAATAAACGATTTCTTAAAGAAGGCGAGACTCCCAAAGATTTCTGAAAACGTTAGGGAGATACTGGAGAATCCTATAACAGAGGAGGAAATAAATAAAGACTTGCTAGAATCGGCACCCGGGAAAAGTCCTGGTCCCGACGGGTTTACAATGTTTTACTATAAAAAATATAAAGAGATCCTAATCCCAAAGTTATGTCAATATATGAACGGCTTGGGGGCAGACTATGAAATTAGCAGGGAGGCCCTATCTGCTTCGATCACAGTAATACTGAAAGAGCAGAAGGACGGAACATTGTGTTCCAGTTACAGGCCAATCTCATTACTAAACGCCGACATAAAATTGTATGCTAAAGTATTGGCAGGAAGATTGAAAGGACTGATGAACATACTTGTACCTCTGGATCAGGTGGGATTCACCCCCAGTAGGGAGGGGAGGGATAATGGGGTAAGAATGTTGCTCTTACTCCAGAGAATAAAAGATAGTAGGTCCCCAGGACTACTCCTGTCGATTGACGCCGAAAAGGCGGGGGCTCATGATACAGACCCTGGAATTTATGGGAATCGGCCCAAGAATGATTAGTTGGATCAAAACATTATACCACCACCCTACAGCATCTATAAAAGTAAATGGTTTACAGTCCATTCCTTTTGAGATGAAAAATGGGACGAGACAGGGATATCCCTTATCCCCACTACTATTTGTTCTATCTTTAGAACCATTACTGGCTATGATACGTAACAACCCTGATAAAAAATGGATTTAAGTTGGGAGATGAAGAACACAAACTTGCAGCATTCGTGGATGATGTACTATTTTACATCACCAACCCTCGGATTACTATGCCCAACCTATTAAATACTCTAAAACAATACGGGTAAATATCCAAATTTAAAATAAATTTAGCTAAGTCCGAAATACTAAATATTAACCTAAGTACCGTATTTATTGGCATATAACACGCACTTTTTCCCCCTGAAAATTAGGGGAAAATCGTGGGTGCGTGTTATAGGCCGATCCCCACCAATTTTGTGTGATCGGAGCGATCGTGGCGATTTCCGCCGACATACATGCAAATATGGCGCCGAGACTGCAGGGACTCGGCGGAGCCAAGATACACATACAGTACCCGAGAGTCCTCGGCTTTTCTCGGCGCCGCTAACAGTCCTGCCCAGTCCTGCCATTGGACCTGTGTGATGTCCATCATAGCGCGGGACTGGGCGGGACTGTAAGCGGCGCCGAGAAAAGCCGAGGACTCTCGGGTATGTGTATCTCGGCTCCGCCGAGTCCCTGCAGTCTCTGCGCCATATTTAAATTTACACACGGTTGTGTATGTCGGCACGGATTGCGGCGATCACACAAGGCTGCACTGGGGCAAAGCTGCACTGGGGCAAGGCTGCACTGACATGGCTGCACTGACATGGCTGCACTGACAAGGCTGCACTGACATGGCTGCACTGGGGCAAAACTGCACTGACAAGGCTGCAATGGACACTGGGGCAAGACTGCACTGACAATTCTGCACTGGGGCAAAGCTGCACTGACAAGGCTGCACTGACAATTCTGCACTGGGGCAAAGCTGCACTGACAAGGCTGCAATAGACACTGGAGCAAGGCTGCACTGACACTGACAAGGCTGCAGATGGACACTGATAACGCTGCATTGATGGGCATTTTAATGTAAGTTTTTCTTCCTTAAACTTTACTCCTAAAAGTTTTTTTCCTTAAAATTCCCTCCTAAACTTGGAGTGCGTGTTATACGCCAGCGCGTGTTATACGCCGATAAATACGGTAAGTCAGAGGAACGATCGTTGAAAAACGACTTTAAATTTGCTTGGAAGAAAGAATTAAAGTATTTAGGAATTAAATTAACGAATACATTGGAGATCTACAAAATAAATTATATACCCTTACTTGACGAAGTTAGATCCGAAAGTAAAAGACTTACTAGTAGGTCATTATCATGGATAGGACATATTAATACCATAAAGATGGTCCTTCTCCTGAAGATTACCTATAGGTTCCAGATGTTGCCAGTGGGACTACCTCAACCATACCTCAGAAAGTTAAAAAACATTAATAATGAATTCAATATGGAAAAATTAAAAAACGAGAATTTCCTTCTCAATAGTAAAATAGGGGAAAAAAAGAGGAGGATTGGCTGTCCCCGACATTCAAAATTATTATCAAGCAGTTGTATTGTCGAGAGTGGTCGAATGGGCTAAAGAAAAAAATGAAAAAAGATGGGTTAATATAGAAAAAACACTTACTAAGGCTCAACTGGGAAATATTATATGGAACCTCTACATTATAGAACACTAGATGAAAACACTCACGCACTGACATGGAATGCTTTAAAAATATGGGATGGGATGTATAAACAACTTAATGGGGAATACAACTCACCTTTTATTGCACTGAAAGATAACAAATATTTTGCACCAGGGAAAAAGTGTTTAGGTGGAAATTGGATAAAAAATGACACGACACAACTTAGAGAGATAATTAAAAATGGCAAAATTATTCCACTACAAGTATTATTGCACAATAATGATTCATGGGTCATGGGAGTGGCGGTATCTCCAGTTGAATCATTTTGTCAAAAATCTACCTCAACCAATTAGATCTGGCGAGGATTTGACTATGTTGGAACGACTGTTCTCAGTAGAGAATACAAAAAAACATTATCTTAAAGATATATAAATTATTGTTAATGGTAGAAGAAGAGGAGATCCCGCCATACATTAGAAAATGGGAAAGGGAATTAGGGTCACAGAGGGATAAGAACACAATTGGAAACATTTGGAAATTAGCCCATAGCTCAGCTGTAGACACTAGAACTGCAGAAATGAACTATAACTGTTTGACCAGATGGTATGTAACACCAGATAAAATAAGCAAATATCATAGAGATAGATCGGCAGAATGTTGGCGAGGTTGTAAGGAGGTAGGAACAATGGCCCACCTGTGGTGGGATTGCCCTAAAATTAAAAAATACCGGAAAAAGATTTACACTTTATAAAGGAAATTACTAAAAAAGAATTTGTGGAAGACCCATGGGTTGTGTTACTACATGGAGTGGAAGGAGACATAAAACTATATAAAGAGTCACTGACCCCTTACCTATTAAATGCAGCTAAAAGACTTATTCCCAAGAAATGGCAAAATGAGGAATGGCCATCGATTTGGGAGTGGATTGACTCGGTAGAAGAAACATATAGCATGGAATGTTTGGGGTGTAGCTTAGAAGATAAAAACAAAGGGATTAAAGATAAGTGGGATTGCTGGAAAGAATTTAAAAAATCATAGTTAAGTGGAGAAAGTGAGAGTTTAGAACTATAACGGGGAATGAATAAATTGGAAAGTTACAATCCAGATTAAGCTTAGTACGTAGAGGATGGGTGGGGTTGAGGGTGGGGGGGGTGTGGAGGGAGGTTAGGTTTAAGATTTTGTATTAATGGGATACTTATTCAGTTGTGTAAGGAATGATAAATTAATTATATAAGTGCAATTGATATAAGCTACCATGATGTGACAATGAGAAGGGACGAAAAGATGAACAGCAAAGTTGATTTAAGTCTCTCAAAGGTGTCAGCTGAAGTGGCAAAAAATAAATAAATAATGAATTGTCGGGTCTCGGCAATACAGATAAAAGTCATTGAAAAAAATGGCATGGGGTCCCCCCAAAAATCCTTACCAGGCCCTTTGGGTCTGGTATGAATATTAAGGGGAACCCCAAACCAAAATTAAAAAAAAAAAAATTGCATAGCCCCCCCAAATTCCATACCAGGCCCTTCAGGCCTCGTATGAATATTAAGGGGAACCCTGCGACAACTTTTTTTAAAGAAATGGCGTAGGGGTCCCCCTCAAAAACCATACCAGACCCTTCAGGTTTGGTATGGATTTTAAGGGGAACCCCGTGCCAAAATTTAAAAAAATGGCGTGGGGGTTCCCCCAAAATCCATACCAGACCCTTATCCAAGCACGCAACCTGGCAGACCGCAGAAAAAGAGGTGAGGGAGCGTCCCCCCTCCTGAACTGTACCCGGCCATATGCCCTCAACATGGGGAGGGTGCTTTGGGGTAGCCCCTCAAAGCACCTTGTCCCCATGTTGATGGGGTCAAGGGCCTCATCCCCACAACACCTGCCTGGTGGTTGTTGGGGTCTGTGGGCAGGGGGCTTATCGGAATCTGGAAGCCCCTTAAACAAGGGGACCCCCAGATTCCGCCCCCCCTGTTTGAAATGGTAACGGGTACATTGTACCCCTACCATTTCACAAAAAAAGTGTCAAAATGTTAAAAAACCACAAGACGCATCTTGGGACAAGTCCTTTATTAAAGAATAAAAAAATAAAAATGTCCCACGAAGTCCATTCATCTTCTTCTCTCGCTCCGCTGAAGGACTGGAAAAAAAAATTAAAAAGATCCGCCTCCATGGGAGGCACCTGCCTTATGGCGCTTCAGCGCGATGACAGTTCTTTTATATCTAAGGGCGGGGCCACACATCAAACGAAAAATGTGCCACTTTACAAGCATACTTTAGACACCCCCAGGTACGAAATTTAAAGCAATATTTCACTTTTATTGTTTCACTTTAAGCATTAATAAAATCACTGCTCCCGAAAAAAATGGCCATTTTAAAAACTTGTTTTTGCATTGATACATGTCCCCTCGGGCAGGACCCAGGTCCCCAAACACGTTTTATGAAAATAACTTGCATATTAACTCTTAAAATGAGCACTTTTGATTTTTCACGTTCGTGTCCCATAGACTTTAACAGTGTTCGCGTGTTCTAACAAATTTTTTGCCTGTTCGCATGTTCTGCTGCGAACCAAACTGGGGGGTGTTTGGCTCATCCCTAGTCCATGACTGGTTTCACTAATGTCACTCAACGGGACGTACTTATTGGAATGTTCTAGCCTGGAACTGGCCTCCCTGGCACTTTCCCCTCTACCCTTCCTGTCACCCATTTACTTTACTTTGGTGCCTACCCCTCTTTATCTCCACCCGCCTCTGTGCTGGCCCCTGCCGGCACCTGCCAAGTACGATCCTACCTCTCCTTTAATGTGGAGGGTCTTCTCAGTGTTGACAATTGCTTCCCTAGATTCAGAACCTGGGCTTCCAGGGAAACAATGTGCTTACATTTTGCATAGCGGTAGTCGCCCTCGATCAGATGATCAAGGAACACATACATGCCGCAAGATGTGCACAGAGTCACATCTCCACACCCACCGGGCATCATACCTACTAATTTGATGGAGATTGAGGATCATACCCTGTCCAAATTACCTAATAACTAGCTTCCTGACACTAATACTCAACAATACAACAGGTACTCAATAATACAATACACAGGTACTCAACAATACAATACAGGTACTCGCAGCTCACGTGCACGCACAGCAGTCGTGCACTCACAGCCCACGTGCACTCACAAAACACACGATACTCCAGTACTAACAATACACACATACTACACAGGTACTCACGATACACAGGTACTCACGATACACACACAATACTCAGTTACTCAGAATACTCAGGTACTCACAATACACACACAATATTCAGGTATACACAATACATATACAAATTCAAAACGCGCTCTTGGGCATATCAATTAATATGAATAAACAAAATTGAAAGTTCATTAATCACCCTGCTCAAAGTACACCAATTTTCTCCAAAAATTATGGGGTTTAGGTAAAGCCAGCCACAGACGAAGCGATTTTCTTTCTTGCAACCATGAGTTGCTTGATTCAATTAGTACTGATAGGGGAATATCTCCTGTGGAGCCATTGAGTTCTCCTGACGAAAGGCTGGGGAAGCTGTCCCCGCCGGGAGAACACAAAGATTATTGCTAGCAGCTATAATAGCCGCTAGCAATAATCTCATGTAAAATCCAACAGGCTGGATGTACCCAAGATGATCATTCATTCATCCTGCCAATACATGGTTGGAATCTCGAGCGGTCTCTGCTGAACTGGCCAAGACTCGAACTGTCTATGTCCACCTTAAGGAGTGCAGAAAATGGGATAACTGATAATGGGACCAGATATCAAGCTCAGGGACTCCATATTTGGCAGAAACAGCAAAAAATAAAAAAATCGATGCACTCCATCACTGTCAGGGATATTATTGTTTTATATATTGCAGGTGACTGGAATTATAACTCTCTTTAGGTTTTTCTCTTTAACTGGCTTTTATTGCTCTCTGTCTCCCTGCTAATGGGGATTCACTCTATTTGTCCTGGAGGCCATTATAACCTCACTTTGGAGAGAGTTTTTGCTCAGTTTCTATAGTGTTTCAAGGAAGGAAAGTGAATGAAAATATCTCTAATGGTATACGATGGTCAATTAAACCTGAGGGGATATATAATATTTTCTCTACTCTATCCAAAAAACGTTAGCTTTAAATATAATGTAAGTGCATGCATTCTTCTAAGTAATGTGCAAAAGTAACTTTAAAATGTATTAACTCTCAGAAATGCCTTTCTTTCAAAAAGGAGATAGCTGTGTTTTTTTTCAGAATCTTCTATGTTCAGCACCAATTCCTGAGATGGTTTAGGGATGCCATAGTTCTGGCGCCCATGTAGTTCTAATATGTTCACACATTTGATATGTATCAGTCCCTAACCCCTTGACACGTACTACAGACTTACAATGCCGCAGTGTGATCATAGGGAAAGAGAAGACTGAGAAAATCCTGTTTCTGCCTCCAGAAGACCAATTACATCATTTCAGGAAAGTCAAAGTCACTTGATTGGGGCTCAAAGGTCACTTTATCATAATAAAAGGTACAATATATTGCAAAAAAAGTACTGTTGCTGTATATATATATATATATATATATATATATATATATATATATATATATATATATACCTGTATATATATATAAATATATATATGGTACCGGGAATTGATACATGCAGACATTAATGCCCTGTACACACGGTCGGACATTGATCGGACATTCCGACAACAAAATCCTGGGATTTTTTTGGACGGATGTTGGCTCAAGCTTACTTGCATACACACGGTCACACAAAGTTGTCGGAAAATCCGATCGTTCTGAACGCGGTGACGTAAAACACATACGTCGGGACTATAAACGGGGCAGTAGCCAATATCTTTTGTCTCTTAATTTATTCTGAGCATGCGTAGCACTTTGTGTGTCGGATTTGTGTACACATGATCGGAATTTCCGACAACGGATTTTGTTGTCTGAATATTTTATAGCAAGCTCTCAAACTTTGTGTGTCAGAAATTCAGATAGAAAATGTGTGATGGAGCCCACACACGGTCGGAATTTCCAACAACAAGGTCCTATCACACATTTTCCATTGGAAAATCCGACCGTGTGTACAGGGCAATAGAGTTGCTGAAAGTTCCACTTTAAATTTTACTCTTATAAAACCTGAAGGCAGTTGTGATACTGGTCATGATAATGCCACAGATTAAACATTTCCATTAACACATCTAGAATCAGTAGTAAACTATTGTTTTAGCATGAGCTTATAAGCTATTGTCCTTTTGTATCCTAACCTAACGTTAATTATGCTTTAATTTCTTAATAAAATGTCAGCTAAACTAAAAGAAGTGCTTTTTTGTCTGAAATATCTCAGCATAGTCACCCACAACTGTTAAGGCTATATTAATGGAGGTACACTTCCTCCCAAAACCTGGCTTATGAGAATGTATCAAAATAAAGGAAATATAAATGTAGCATTCACACAGTTTTAAATTAGTCCAGTGGAACATTAAGAGAAAACTATTCAAATACATCTGCATGAAATGTAATTTATCTCCCACTGACCGCAATTGTTGTCAAGAACCTTTTCTATCAAAGGAAGTCTAAATGGTTGTCTCAGTGGGAAAACTAGCATACTGTGAAATATTCCTATCATAATCTTATTGGGTCATGAATAAGGATTTGCATTTTTAGATTGCCTTTGTTTGTCAGTAAAGCTGTATGGATATAATTTTAAACTACATCTGTATGTCTTGGATTGTTCTACAGATGATGGGACTCAGTTTAGAAGTTGCTCAAAAGAAAGATACTAAAATCAATAAAATTGTCATAATTATGCACATTTTTATAGTCTTATAACATCCAATTTGCTTTACAAATTGGCAATTTCTTACAGTGCCTTGAAAAAGTATTCATACCCCTTGACATTTTTCACATCTTGTCATGTTACAACCAAAAACATGAATGTAATTAATGGGATTTTGTGTGGTAGACCACATGATTGTGAACTAGAAGGAAAATCATAAATGTTTTTCCATTTTTTTTAGAAACAAATATCTAAAAAATGTGGTGTGCATTCGTATTCAGCCCCCTTTACTCTGATATCCCTAACTAAAATCTAGTGGAACCAATTGCCGTCAGGAATCACCTAATTAGTAAATAGAGTCCACCTGTGTGTAATTTAATCTCAGTATAAATACAGCTGTTCTGTGAAGCCCTTAGAGGTTTGTTAGAGAACCTTAGTGAACAAACAGCGTCATAAAAACCAAGGAACACGCCAGACAGGTCAGGGAGAAAGTTGTGGAGAAGTTTAAAGCAGGGTTAAGGTATAAAAAAATATCCCAAGCTTTGTACCTCTCACATAGCACTGTTCAATCCATCATCTGAAAATGGAAAGAGTATGGCACTACTGCAAACCTATCAAGACATGGCCATCCACCTAAACTGACGGGCCGGGCAAGGAGAGCATTAATCAAAGAAGCAGGCAAGGGGCCCATGGTAACTCTGGAGGAGCTGCAGAGATCCACAGCTCAGGTGGGAGAATCTGTCCAGAGGACAACTATTAGTCATGCATTTAACAAATCTCACCTTTATGGAAGAGTGGCAAGAAAAAAGCCATAAGAGTTCCTGTTTGCAGTTTGCAAAAAGCCATGCGGGGGGCACAGCAAACATGTGGAACAAGGTGCTCTGCTCAGATGAGACCAAAATTTAACTTTTTGGCCTAAAAGTAAAACACTATGTGTGTCAGAAAACTAACACTGCACATCACCCTGAACACACCAGCCCCACTGTGAAACATGGTGGTGGCAGCATCATGTTGTGGGGATGCTTTTCTTCAGCAGGGACAGGGAAGCTGATCAGAGTTGCTGTTCACAGACGCTCTCCATCCAATGTGACAGAGCTTGAGCTATTTTGCAAAGAAGAATGGGCAAAAATTACACTCTCTAGACATACCCAAAAGGACTTGCAGCTGTAATTGCAGTGAAAGGTGGTTTTACAAAGTACTGATTCGGGGGGCTGAATACAAATGCAAGCCACGCTTTTCAGATATTTATTTGCAAAAAATTTTGAAAACCATTTATCATTTTCCTTCCACTTCACAATTATGTGCCACTTTGTGTTGGTCTATCACATACAATCCCAATAGAATGCATTTATATTTTTGGTTGTAACATGACAAAAAGTGGAAAATGTCAAGGGGTATGAATATTTTTTCAAGGCGCTGTATGTATTTGTGATCCTAGGGGCCATATGCCTAACTGAAATGTTGTCTGTTTGGATTTTAATGCATACCAGTGTTTTGAAACACAAGAAGCCAAAAAAAAAAAAAACAGGTAGCCTAATTTCACCAGTGTGTACACATTTACTAGACATATACAGGCACTGGAAGGGAAGAAAATGCATGGGCACTGATGAGGCTGCACTGATGGGCACTGATTAGGCTGCACTGATGGGCACTGATAAGGCTGCACTGATGGGCCCTGATGAAGCTGCACTGATAAAGCTGCACAGATGAGGCTGCACTGATGGGGCTGGACTAATGAAGCTGCACTGATGAGATGGCACTGATAAGCTGCACTGATAATCTGGGCACTGATAAGGCTGCACTGATAATCAGGGCATTGTGTGTCAGTGTAAATACTGTACTCACTGTGCCCCTCACAGATCGTCTCTTCTTTCCTCACATTCTGAGACAAGGAGAACAGATAACCAGCAAAGGAATTCAGTCTGTTTACACTGTGACAGCTGTGATTGGATACATCTGATCACATAGTAAAGGAGATTGGCCCTTTACCTTGATCTGTGATCCTCTATGTCCAAGGCACACAGCAGTCATAGAATAGGCTTGCGCAATTCGTTACGCAACGAATCAAAATTCGGCCGAATTTTGCATCTTTCAGACATTCGGATGCATCCAAATGTCCCAATAAAAGAATAACGAATTTCAACTAATACGAAAGAAATTATAGTGGATATCACGAATGAATTCGACATGATTTGGTAATTCGTTAAAGATCTAATGAAACAAAAGGTCAACTCAAAATAAATCTTACAGTCCAATCAGCTGATTAGTTTTGTGCTGGAGGTTGGATTACTGGCAAAGTGCATTCCTGATTGTATTTGAGCAGAGGAGAAGAGATATTGTCATTGTGTGTGTTAAAAGATTCAATAAACAAACGACTTTACAAACTACAAATCATTATCACGGATATATATACACAGACATAAATATCGAATTTTAACGAATATAAACAAAATTATAGCGCAAATAAGGAATGAATTCGACATGATTCGAGATTCAGTATAATGAATATTGACACTCTACAGAAATAATAATCCGAAAACGTATTAACGTAACATAACGAATATAATAGAACGAAATAAAGGTATTTTACGAATGACAACGGACCGAAACGAAACAAAATTTACCGTTGTGCACAAATCTATCATAGAGCACTCCTCATGCACACCCCAGGGGGCCTACAGGAAGCGCACATGTGGGAGGACATCCAGGGATGTCCTCCCAGAACTGCAGAGCCACGCTGTAGCTGTTTATTGGCTATATCGTGGTGTTAAAGTGGTTAAACACTGTTCAAAAATATTACAGCAAAGTAATCAATCCAGATATATAAAATAAAGAACAAATACATACTACAGTACGTTAAAACATATGAGCAAAAATAAGGTGAAAATTAATTAAGTTAACATTAATTGAGTTAAGTGAACCGGTAGTTTCCCAGTCATACCATGCAGGCTTTAGGCTTTTCTTATGACTCTGCATTTCTAATCAGCTCATGTGCCATTTCTAATCAGCACATGTGCTATCATAGAAATCATCAGAACCATTCATAAATCAGTGCCTCAGTGCACTGCATTTTACCGTATGCCTTTTAGGGGCCCGTACATATCCGTGGTTCTGCATTAAAATGCAAACTTAAAGCAGAATTCCACCAAAAAGTGGAAACTCCCCGTATCTGTCTCCTCCCCCCCTCCGGTGCAACATTTGGCACCTTTCTTGGCGGAGGGGAGAGCTGTTACCTGTTTTTGACAGGTACCTGTCCCCACTTCCCAGAGATCTCGCCGCTCCGAGATCACTCAGTGATTTGGCCCCCCTCCTCCTTCCCCCGCCGCCGGGCCATTCAGGAAGTGCATTGTGCTTTGTGCATACACAGAAGGGGACCGGTTGTAAAGCCAAAAGGCTTCACTGCCAGTTTCCCTTACCACGAATGGCGGCGGCAGCACCCCAGAGGCGATGAAAACATCGGCTGGGGTGCCGGCACCGCTGGATTCCTGGACAGGTAAGTGTCCTAATATTAAAAGTCATCAGCTACAGTATGTGCAGCTGCTGACTTTTATTTTTTTGCTGGGGGGAGCAGAACTCCGCTTTAAAAAGTAGCAAAAAGCAATTATGGAAATGCAGCAAAATGACTGCTGACATGATTTTTTTAATGGATGCTAGACCACACAAAGGTATATGCAACAAATATTGCAGTTTTCTAGTCCTTAGATTATGTGCCTGCATTAGCTTTCTTTTTTAGGCCTTTTCTTGTTATTTTTCACCTTGTAATCCTTCCAATAATACACCTTCTGTACCTGAATGGATACACTCTATGAAGGGAGCCATGTTTGTCACCTAGGCTTGATTTTAAACATGTCTGCCTTTGCTCATTTCCATTGCATAGGAGTTGGGATAAAGGTAGTTTACAGAAAAAAGTCATGTTGTTTATGCTTTCATTCATCTATAAGGCAAACGGCGTCAGTTCAACACAAAACCCCATGGCCAGATGGGAACCGCCCCTGGGGACTGCCAAAGGCTCCTGTGTCAAAATGTGGGGACACACAAATGAATGCTAAGGAGATTGCAAAGGTAATGAGTGTAATAAAAAATATTCTCTACTATAATGCACAACAATTTCTGTTGGTTGTATATTGCTTACATATTGTTAATAAACTGTGTGTCTCCGCTTTTATTGAAGGATCTGTTATTGTGTATATATATATATATATATATATACACATATGAAGCCCACAACACCTAAAGAAAAATAATATAGTACAAGTTGGTAACTTATTAAAACCAGCTTATCCCCCTGCCCCTGCTTATCCCCCTCTAAGTAAATATGGAATGAAATTAATATACCTTAGTTGGAACTGTGCAGGTAATGGGATTTAAATGTAGAGTCCCATAGATCAATGATTGCTCTATAATTTAACACTGGACAAAAAGCCCATTGAAATTATGGACAGATGATTGAATCTTGTACAGAGGAAAGCTGAGAATGTGAAAATTAAGAAGAAGAAGAATTAAAACGAGCATACAAAAACATACAAAAACAGACAAAAGCGGGGGGGCCCAACAGGCCATAAAAAGTATCTGTCAGTATGGGTTCTACCTGTGAGTAGTCCGTGTCTGAGCAATCCTGAAAGCTTCCGATGGTGGGGAGAAGAGAGGGGAGAGGGGACAACCATCTCCCTCAGATCTCCTGGTGCTACAGCATATCCACCCCTCTATATATGTGTGTGTCCTGACTGAGATCACACACCAGACGTCACCCGCCGCTGCCTCACCGCGTGTGCGCACCAGAATCTCGTCTGGATGGGCCGGTGCTAGTGCCTACCGGATGTGGTGGAGTACAGGGACAACAGGAAGGACACCTGTTGTTCCCTGGATTGCCGTGGACAGCCACAGGCTGCCCCCCCACAAGGATGATACCACCTAGGTGTACCCAACATGCGGTCTCCACGGCCTTCACGGCCGCACATTAGACTAGGACCATGGCGACACACGGGCAATGCACCGAAGACGGACAGGGGAGGCACCAATTCGGCATACTCCCCACAGAAGTGCAATAGGGATGAGAAAACAGCAAACAGGGTGCAGAATCTGATCAGATGGCTCAGGGGGACTAAGTCCACACCCACACTATATAAGGCTGACTGCATGTCGGCCTCGTGTAGTGTGTCGTTGCCAGTGTGGATGGAGAGAGAGTGTCATTTAGATGAGCAGGTAGGCTGGCAGATTATTCAGTTAGCCGCAGTGTATTTCATATACATATATATATATATATATATATATATATATATATATATATATATATATATATATATACAGTCAGTCTAGTATATATATATATATATATATATATATATATATATATATCCACTGCATACAGTTTAGCTAGATCTCACTGCGGTCCATTCCTGGTGTACTGTTTCTACTATACTTCTGGCAGGCAGGTGATTCAGTTAGCTGCAGTGCATTTCATATATATATATATATATATATATATATATATATATATATATATGTATATATATACAGATATATATCTATATATACAGTGGGGCAAAAAAGTAATTAGTCAGCCTCCAATTGTGCAAGTTCTCCCACTTAAAAAGATGAAAGAGGTGGGGTGTGGTCTGGACATGACCGAGTAGAGACGTGTTCTACCTGAGCTCCCGGTCTCTTTTTCCCCATCTCAGCTTTTCACGCTCTAATTTTTCGTTATGCTGTCCTCCAAGAAGCGGACATACCGGAGGAATAAAAAGAAGACCAGCCCGGTCACCAATACACCCGCTTTGGGTGATTTACAGAGACTGTTTGGGAGATCTCGCTCCGGCTCCCCGGACCTTAAGATGGCGGACCCACGTGCCTCTGACTCCTGTACCTCAGACCACACAACAGTTTCTGCCCCTTCAGAGGGCTCCCGAAGCCCGGTTCTGTATCCCAGTTCCCCCGTGGTTTCAGCTACGGACCGGAGACCCTCCCTACACCTACCGATCACTTATGGAGCAGACGCGGAGTTAAAGGCGATCCTTCAGGCCCTCCCGACTAGGGCAGATATTGAGGCCTCGGTGGGAAGAGTCGAGGCTGCCCACAGGAAGGAGCTCCGTGCAGTCAGACAAGATGTGCAGACTCTCTCCACTTGCCTATCATCAGGTGAATCATCACTGGCTTCATTAGAGCAGAGAGTCTCGTCTCTAGAGACCCAACAAAAGGATCAATCTGTCTCCGCGGTAGAGCTTCAGCTACGTATGGAGGAAATAGAGGACCGGAGCCGAAGAAATAACCTACGACTCCGCGGCCTTCCAGAGGCCACAGGCCCGTCGGATCTATTAGCCACGGCTTCGGATATCTTTAGAAGGGTGGCAGGGCACACCTACCTGAACAGATCGAAGTCGATCGGATACACAGAGCTCTGGGTCCCCGCTCGGCGGATCCAGCAAGACCACGAGACGTAATTTGTAGACTTCATCACTACATCCATAAGGAGGCTATAACTCGCGGAGCTTGGGAATCGGGAGAGATAGAATTTGACGGAGCCAGTGTGAAAATTCTACCTGACATTTCCAAATCGACCTTGCTCCGCCTTGCCATGCTGAAACCCTTGCTGGACTTAGCTAGATGCTGCAATGCTACATACTGATGGGGTTTCCCTCTCTCGGTCACTTTTCACAAGGATCAGCGCTCTTTCCTCCTACGCTCACCGGAGAATTTGCCTGTATTTTTCGAGTTCCTCGGCATGGAGCCGATTCCCACTCCCAACTGGCTGGACTACTTGCCTAGGGCTCCGGGTCGCATGTACGGGGGGAGAGGCCAGGCTCCTAGACCACAACGGCCGCAGAGGAGCAGACGCCGTCCCCACTCTGTCTCACAAAATGAGCCTAGAGAACTGTGAGTATCTCAGATGTCTCCCTCATTCTGTTACCTTATTATACATAGCCCCCCTGATCCCCATCCATGCATAGTACTATGAATACCTGCTTTTGCTGCCGAGTTCTTCCCCTTCCAGACTCCCATCCTTGTTATCATTGGGGTCTGGTGTTCCGCGATCCATCCTTCTCCCCCTCCATGCTTCTCCATAATCCTTTGAGCCCGGCTCCCTCCCCGATGCAGCGGCACAGATGATCTCTCCCTGGGCACTTTGGAACTCAAGCTCGCCCCCTCATTTGCTGGACAACTTTTTCTCGGCCCTCACCTAACTCCCAGTATGCCAGTTGAAGCTAGTAGGGTGCTGCTGTCCTCCGGAGGACTGCCACCAGCACCTCCTTCTGGAAATCAGTGACCCTACTAAAAAGCTAAGGGACCGCATCTTTGTTGTCAATCACCATCCAGAGTCACTACGTGGATTACTTACAGTTTCACACGCTTAGACTGAGGGATCCCTCTACCTTGTGCCATTTGGAAGTTTATCTGCACCAGGAGGGGTAGTGGAGGATGAGAAGTTGACCCCCCTAAATGTCTCCTGGATCGAGTATACATGGGACCCCCATTTATATTAGGCCTTACCGGCATAGTTGGGGAATGCTGGAGCTGTTGAGGGGAGGGGAGGCTGGGTAGCCGAGTGTGTACGCATCTGGGACTTTGTGGATATTATGTAACAGGGGACACCCAGTGTTCATGCCATGTCCTCTCAGACATACCTGTGGCTCTGTGTCTCAGTATCACGATTCATGGTATCCTGGACTTGGCTTCCTGATTACAGTGGAGGTGAAGCCCAGTTAATGTTGTGTTGTGTTAAGTGGTTTTGAGACGACCCTTTCCTGTACTTTGCCACAGATCTACCATAGTGGATCAGATGTGGGAGAACGGATCGTCTCACTGACTATTCCACGATGTGCATAATGCTTTACTCACACTCAATATGTTCTGTTTCTGTTCACTTAAATATGATATATCACTATTTAGTTCCTTCCTTTTTTGTATTATTTTGTTTCTGTTTTTTCATTAATGCTTCTAATGTTAACCTGAGATGGATGAGAGTCCCGGGACCTCACCAACGGTTGTTGTCTGCCTACATCCCACTTAGGCCATAGTATACCCCCGGTATACTGGATTGGTGTACACTGTAGTTTGTAAAACTTACTTTTCTAGTTTAAATTACTAGTAGAGGCGGTCAACGCGGTCTCTCTTGACCCCCGTCTACGTACCTATTACTCTTTCCCTATTCCTTTCCCCTCCACTTTTCTAACTTATTCCTGACTTCCTTTGACTGTATATTTTTGGTGGGGTTTTCCTCAATCCCCCCCTTCTTTGTGGGAGACATGGTGGTGGACTCCATAAGAGTGACCTTCCTGAATGCGAAAGGTCTAAACACCCCGGAGAAGAGACGTATCCTACTCCATGACCTGAAAAAATCACATACTGATCTTGCCTTTATACAGGAGACACACTTTAAAACGGATAAATCCCCTGTACTCAGGAGTAGACTCTTTTCCCAAGTATATCACTCGACCAACTGCAATTCAAAATCCAAGGGGGTTTCTATACTAATTTCTAGCAGACTGCCATGGAAGTTCCAAGATATGTTAGCAGATCCCGAAGGGCGATACCTGTTCCTCAAAGGTCAGATGGGAGATGTCCAATTCACATTTGCGACCATCTATGCCCCTAATGTACACCAGGATGGGTTCCTTAGGAAAATATTAGACAAATTAATGGACTACAAGGAGGGCCAGCTCATTTTGGGAGGTGACTTTAATGTACCGTTGTCGCCTGCAGTAGACACTTCTTCAGGCAATTCATCCTATCCCCCAACACACAGGAAACACATAGCTCAGTCACTACATAAGAACCAATTGATTGATGTGTGGCGCCTTCAACACTCTGGGGAGAGGGATTATTCTTTTTACTCTTCTCCACATAAGGTCTACTCTAGAATTGATCTCTTTTTGATACCTCATGATCAGTTACATTTGGTGAGATCTACCTCAATAGGTCAGATTACTTGGTCTGATCACGCTCCAGTTTCCCTGACATATACCCTTAATGAGAGGTCATCCCCCAGAGCTACTTTTTGGCTCCTCAATGAGAGCCTACTACAAACTCCGGAAGTACTGGAAGACGTGACCAGAGAGCTAGACCTATACTTTAGAGAAAATGACACACAGAACTGTGACCCAGGTATACTGTGGGAGGCTCATAAATGTGTCCTCCGGGGAGTCTTTATTAAGCATGGGGCGGCTATTAAAAAGAAAAGAAACAAACAGCTTACCAGGCTGCTTTCAGACTTGGCCAAGATTGAAGCACAGCATAAACATTCCCCAACTCAGGAACTTGAGATTAAGATGGGGACTTTGAGATCTCAAGTCACAGACTTATTACAATATAAAGCAAAGGCAGCATTACAGTTTTGCCGCAGATTGTCCTATGAATCAGGAGACAAGTGCGGGAAACTCTTGGCCAGGTCCGTTCAAGAAGTCAAATCAGCTTCCTACATTCCTCAGATAACTGCCCCTGACGGACAGAAGGCTACTCTCCCGACACAAATAGCAAAGGGTTTTGCTGACTTCTACACAGGTTTATACAACTTACCTAGCTCCTCATCCTCTCCAGTAGGGATGAGCCGAACACCCCCCTGTTCGGTTCGCACCAGAACATGCGAACAGGAAAAAAATTCGTTCGAACACGCGAACGCCGTTAAAGTCTATGGGACACGAACATGAATAATCAAAAGTGCTTATTTTAAAGGCTAATATGCAAGTTATTGTCATAAAAAGTGTTTGGGGACCCGGGTCCTCCCCCAGGGGACATGAATCAATGCAAAAAAAAGTTTTAAAAACGGCCGTTTTTTCAGGAGCAGTGATTTTAATAATGCTTAAAGTCAAACAATAAAAGTGTAATATCCCTTTAAATTTCATACCTGGGGGGTGTCTATAGTATGCCTGTAAAGGGGCGCATGTTTCCCGTGTTTAGAACAGTCTGACAGCAAAGTGACATTTTGAAGGAAAAAACACATTTAAAACTACCGCGGCTATTGCATTGCCGACAATACACATAGAAGTTCATTGATAAAAACGGCATGGGAATTCCCCACAGGGCAACCCCGAACCAAAATAAAAAAAAAAAATGATGTGGGAGTCCCCCTAAATTCCATACAAGGCCCTTCAGGTCTGGTATGGATATTAAGGGGAACCCCAGCCAAAATTTAAAAAAAAAATTGACGTGGGGTTCCCCCTAAATTCCATACAAGACCCTTCAGGTCTGGTATGGATTTTAAGGGGAACCCCGCGCCAAAAAAAAAAAAAAACGGCGTGGGGTCCCCCTAAAAATCCATACCAGACCCTTATCCGAGCACGCAACCTGGCAGGCCGCAGGAAAAGAGGGGGGAACGAGAGTGCGGCCCCCCCCCCTCCTGAACCGTACTAGGCCACATGCCCTCAACATTGGGAGGGTGCTTTGGGGTAGCCCCCCAAAACACCTTGTCCCCATGTTGATGAGGACAAGGGCCTCATCCTCACAACCGTGGCCGGTGGTTGTGGGGGTCTGCGGGCGGGGGGCTTATCGGAATCTGGAAGCCCCCTTTAACAAGGGGACCCCCAGATCCCGCCCCCCCCCCTGTGTGAAATGGTAAGGGGGTACTTACCCCTACCATTTCACTAAAAAACTGTCAAAAATGTTAAAAATGACAAGAGACAGTTTTTGACAATTCCTTTATTTAAATGCTTCTTCTTTCTTCCTTCATCTTCTTCTTCTTCTGGTTCTTCTGGCTCTTCTGGTTCTTTCTCCGGCGTTCTCGTCCAGCATCTTCTCCGCGGCGTCTTCTATCTTCTTCTCCTCGGGCCGCTCCGCACCCATGGCATGAGGGGGGAGGCTCCCGCTCTTCTCTTCATCTTCTTCTCTTCTTCATCTTCTTCTTCTTCTTCCTTCTTCTCTTCTTCCTGTCTTCTCCGGGCCGCTCCGCAGCCATGCTATGGCATGGAGGGAGGCTCCCGCTGTGTGACGGCGTCTCTTCGTCTGACGGTTCTTAAATAACGGGGGGCGGGGCCACCCGGTGACCCCGCCCCCCTCTGACGCATGGTGACATGACGGGACTTCCCTGTGGCATTCCCCGTGACGTCACAGGGAAGTCCCTCAAGTCACCGTGCGTCAGAGGGGGGCGGGGTCACCGGATGGCCCCGCCCCCCGTTATTTAAGAACCGTCAGACGAAGAGACGCCGTCACACAGCGGGAGCCTCCCTCCATGCCACAGCATGGCTGCGGAGCGGCCCGGAGAAGACAGGAAGAAGAGAAGAAGAGAAGAAGGAAGAAGAAGAAGAAGAAGAAGATGAAGAAGAAGAAGATGAAGAAGAGAAGAAGATGAAGAGAAGAGCGGGAGCCTCCCCCCTCATGCCATGGGTGCGGAGCGGCCCGAGGAGAAGAAGATAGAAGACGCCGCGGAGAAGATGCTGGACGAGAACGCCGGAGGAAGAACCAGAAGAGCCAGAAGAACCAGAAGAAGAAGAAGATGAAGGAAGAAAGAAGAAGCATTTAAATAAAGGAATTGTCAAAAACTGTCTCTTGTCATTTTTAACATTTTTGACAGTTTTTTAGTGAAATGGTAGGGGTAAGTACCCCCTTACCATTTCACACAGGGGGGGGGGCCGGGATCTAGGGGTCCCCTTGTTAAAGGGGGCTTCCAGATTCCGATAAGCCCCCCGCCCGCAGACCCCCACAACCACCGGCCACGGTTGTGAGGATGAGGCCCTTGTCCTCATCAACATGGGGACAAGGTGTTTTGGGGGGCTACCCCAAAGCACCCTCCCAATGTTGAGGGCATGTGGCCTGGTACGGTTCAGGAGGGGGGGGGGCCGCACTCTCGTCCCCCCCTCTTTTCCTGCGGCCTGCCAGGTTGCGTGCTCGGATAAGGGTCTGGTATGGATTTTTAGGGGGACCCCACGCCGGTTTTTTTTTTTTTTTGGCGCGGGGTTCCCCTTAAAATCCATACCAGACCTGAAGGGTCTGGTATGGAATTTAGGGGGAACCCCACGTCAATTTTTTTTTTAAATTTTGGCTGGGGTTCCCCTTAATATCCATACCAGACCTGAAGGGCCTTGTATGGAATTTAGGGGGACCCCTACATCATTTTTTTTTTTTTTTTTGGTTCGGGGTTCCCCTGTGGGGAATTCCCATGCCGTTTTTATCAATGAACTTCTATGTGTATTGTCGGCAATGCAATAGCCGCGGGTAGTTTTAAATGAGTTTTTTCCTTCCAAATGTCATTTTGCTGTCAGACTGTTCTAAACACAGGAAACATGCGCCCCTTTACAGGCATACTATAGACACCCCCCAGGTACGAAATTTAAAGGGATATTACACTTTTATTGTTTGACTTTAAGCATTAATAAAATCACTGCTCCTGAAAAAACGTCCGTTTTTAAAACTTTTTTTTGCATTGATCCATGTCCCCTGGGGCAGGACCCGGGTCCCCAAACACTTTTTATGACAATAACTTGCATATAAGCCTTTAAAATTAGCACTTTTGATTTCTCCCATAGACTTTTAAAGGGTGTTCCGCGGCATTCGAATTTGCCGCGAACACCCCAAATTGTTTGCTGTTCGGCGAACTTGCGAACAGCCAATGTTCGAGTAGAACATGAGTTCGACTCGAACTCGAAGCTCATCCCTACTCTCCAGATGATATTGACCAATACATTTCGAAGTCCCAACTTCCCTCTCTCCCAACGGAATCCCAGACTCTACTAGACGAACCAATAACGCTAGAGGAATTGCAGACAGCGGTTAACTCCATGAAGATAGGAAAAGCCCCAGGCCCAGACGGTTATACCGCCCAGTACTATAAGACCCTGTTCCCAATCTTAGGCCCACGCATGGTGACTTTTTTCAATGCCCTAGGGTCCGACTCAATCTTCCCCGGGGAAACCCTTAAAGCCCACATTTCATTGATTCACAAAGAGGGGAAGGATCCGGGTTCCTGCGGGAGCTATAGACCCATCTCCCTTTTAAATTTAGATCTTAAATTATTTTTGAAAATAATAGCGTCCAGACTAGCTCAGCATCTTCAATCCCTTATCCACCTTGACCAAGTGGGATTTATACCCTCCAGGGAGGCAAGGGATAATACCATAAAGGTCCTTAATCTCATCCACATAGCAACAACCGATAAAATTCCCTGTGTACTAGTGAGTACAGATGCCGAAAAGGCTTTTGACAGCGTGAATTGGAACTATATGCTATCAGTGCTCCGGCATATTGGCCTGGGCAACAGGATGCTATGCTGGATTAGTAATATATACTCTAATCCTTCCGCTCAAGTGAAAGTTAATGGGGTCTTATCCAGCCCCTTCCTGATAAGAAATGGAACAAGGCAAGGATGTCCCTTATCCCCCCTACTCTTCGACCTCTCTCTCGAGCCCTTCTTATGCACGATTAGATCTAACCCGGATATCTCTGGCCTTCAGATTGGTAGCTCGCACTGCAAAATATCAGCATATGCTGATGACTTGCTATTCTCCCTGACGAACCCCAGAATCTCTCTTCCGAACCTCATGCAAGAATTCAAGGTATACGGTGCTATATCACATCTAATAATAAACTTCTCAAAATCTGAAGCTATGGGCATAGCAGTTCCCCCTCAAATTCTACATCAATTGAAATCCAATTTTCGCTTCAAATGGACTGAGTCCAACCTAAAATACCTGGGAACTAGGATTCCCTCTGACATAACACGAACATTCGACTTGAACTTCCCCCCCTATTGTCGAGGACCAGGGTTCTATTAGAGCAGTGGCATTCAGGATACCATTCCTGGTTCGGGAGATGTAACCTCCTCAAGATGAGCATACTTACAAAATTCATCTATCTCATCCAAGCCCTTCCCATACACATCCCACCCTCTTTTTACCAGCAGATCCATTCACTTTTTACCAAATTTGTATGGGCGCACAAAAAACCCCGCTTACGTCGTTCACAGATGATTCTTCCCAAACACCTTGGAGGACTAGCATTACCCGACATAAAACTATATTACTTAGCCGCACATTTAGGACGCATTCTGGACTGGAGAAGGAATAAACTATCTAAGATGTGGGTCCAGCTCGAACAATCTCAAACTCTTATACCTTTGAGGAGTGCGCTGTGGTGCTACAACGATCTACTCAATAGGCTAAAATCTCACCCTTTAATCGGTACCACCTTGCGACATAGCCACCAAATAGCTTTCCGCTCTCTACTCACGACGAAAAAGTCGCCGCTATACCCTGTATTGGAAACCCAAACTTTGACCCGGGGCTGCACTCGACGGAATTCGCTGCTCTAAGAGACTTAGATCGTGATCACGTATCTAGCTTTATTTCAGAGGGGAAATGGCCTTCCATTTCGGATCTCTCCAACCCAGCAGGACCATTCCACCTCCCTTTCTGGAAGGCGGTACAACTGCACCACTATTTGCACTCCCTTTCTAGACCACTAGATTTCGTACGGGAACTTACTTCGTTTGAGGAATTATGCTCTGGCGAAGGAACATTGGCACATATCCTCTCACAAACATATCTAATGTTAATCTCGCCAAGTGTACCACCACAGCTGCCCTCCTTGATCAGTTGGGAGAGAGATCTACATCGCACCTTTTCAACGGCTCAAAGGCAGCTTATCATTTCCCTTTCCCTTAAGTCCTCGCTATGCACTAGAGTGCAGGAGACTAATTTCAAATTGCTCACTCGCTGGTACCTGACTCCATCCAGACTACAGAAATGTTTCCCATCCTCCTCTGGACGGTGTTGGCGTTGTTCGGAGGAGGGGGGAACCCTCATCCATATCTTTTGGTCATGCCCTCGGTTGAGGATCTTTTGGGAGGAAGTCAGGCACATTTCTCAGAGGTTCACAGACTATGTCATTCCTGACGATGCCGCATTTTTTCTCCTACATCTTTCCACGATCCCCATTAAAGCATATAAGAAATCTTTGATACGCCACTTATTAAACGCAGCTAAGGGTTGTATCCCCCTTCTCGGGAAACAGAGTCGCCCCCCTTCCATATCATTGTGGCTACATAAAGTAGAGGAGATCAGGAAAATGGAAGATCTGATCTTCACCGCGCAAAATAAACAAGAAGCCCATAAACAGACATGGGATATCTGGAACCTTTTCATCTTTTCAGATGAAGGCCAACATTTGCTAGGTAGTTAATCCCCCCTTTTTTGAGTTCTTAAAGGTCCAATCCTGTGAGAATCGCTGAGGGGTCCGCCGCTGTGTCTCTCCATCCCTTTCCTTTCCCCCTCCCCCCCCCTTCTCTTCTCTGCTCTCTCTAATTCTCCCTTGAATCTTTCACCTTTTTCTTATTCGTCTTTATCCTTCAGAAAAATGGAAAAAGTGGGTGAGGAATTCCCTGATTTTGTCTTCTAAAATAAAAGCCGTGCATAACAGGGACAAGTTCAGTTAAATGACATATACATATCTCAATAATCACACTCAAGCATGTAATACTGTCTACCTTTTGAATGTATACTTGATATTGATTTTGTTGTATCATAACCTGTATATGCACTTTTGTCTATGCCTTGGGGTCCTCGCCCCAGTTTGGAGTTGAATAAACTTTATATTTGAAAAAAAAATAAAAGATGAGAGAGGCCTGTAATTGTCATCATACGTATACCTCAACTATGATAGACAAAATGTGGAAACAAATCCAGACAGTCACATTGTCTGATTTTTGAAAGAATGTATTTGCAAATTATGGTGGAAAATAAGTATTTTGTCAATATCAAAAGTTCATCTCAATACTTTGTTATATATCCTTTGTTAGCAATGACAGAGGTCAAACATTTTCTGTAAATCTTCACAAGGTTGTCACACACTGTTGCTGGTATGTTGGCCCATTCCTCCATGCAGATTTCCTCTAGAGCAGTGATGTTTTGGGGCTGTCGCTGGGCAACACGGACTTTCAACTCCCTCCAAAGGTTTTCTATGAGGTTGAGATCTGGAGACTGGCTTGGCCACTCCAGGACCTTGAAATGCTTCTTACGAAGCCACTCTTTCTTTGCCCGGGCGGTGTGTTTGGGATCATTGTCATGCTGAAAGACCCAGCCACGTTTCATCCTCAATGCCCTTGCTGATGGGAGGAGGTTTGCACTCAA